>OX421974.1:63829487-65029487 GCA_949128135.1 Parasteatoda lunata
ATATATATAATATTATATATTCATATATATACTTTTTATAATTATTCCACACTTTAACTGTGTGAACATCTTTGTCGGCGATTGTCTTGTCTCTGACAATCTTAAAATAACATGGAAGTGTTTAAATTGTCTTTGACACACAATTTTAAAAAAAATTTTGAAATAAGTAGGAAATTTAATGACTATTAAAATTATTAACCACAAAGGAAAGCAAGCTAAATATTAACTTTCAAACGGAAATAAAAGCTAATCATTAAAGTAAGCCATGCAATTAATAAACAAATTAACAAAGGATAACTAAAAACACAAATATATAAAAAAACAAATTAACAATGGATAACTAACAAAAAAAAGCTAACAATTAATAATTAGCAAAAAAAACTAGTTAACAATAAATCACAAAAAAATAACAGTTAATAACTATAGAAAACAAGCTAACAATTAATAACTAGCAAAAAAAATAACTGTCACTAACTAATAAAAAATTAATCGAAAGAAATAATTAATCCCTTAATAAACGTGCTTTTGTAGTACATATTATTTTATTTCGCATTCAAAATTATTATCACAAACTATTTAACACAGTGTATTATAGGTAAGTAAACAACTTTTAAACTAATTTCTTTCATTGTGTGCCTTCAAATTTCAAAATTGTTGAAAGTGTGCCGCAACAACAACAAAAAAAAAAGGTTGAGAATCACTGATCTAAACTGTTGTTTCATTAGCTGGTATTATTCTAGAGTCAGTATACCTACTGGTACTAGTATACCGAGCCCAGTGTTGATACAGGAACATTAGTGAGCAGCTCTGATTGGGAAAATAAAACATTGATACAATTGGTAAAGTCACCCGGTTTATACAGAGATATTAAATACTGACATCAATTCACACTTTATCAAATGCTATAGAGTTATAAAAACAAATAACCTGCTTTTTTTCTTTATAATTAATTAATTTTTTTAAACTATAAATTAAAATATTATTAGAAATAACTGTCAATAATATTTGAATCTACAATACTACACAAAAAATGATTTGCGGCAACATTATGAAAGTGCAAATGAATCCTTCAGATTTTATGAAAATTGAATGGGAATTAGAAATATTATTTTATAGATAACCAAAAACCTGACTAAAATAAACAAGTGAAATCTTAATTTCTAATTATTTTTTTTTCATATTTTTTGAAACGACATAATAAATTTCATTAAATAAACCCAAGAAAGGTTTGGTAAATGCAAATTCACATGTAAACTAAGGAGACAATGGGAAGTGCATACAATATAAATTTAAACAATCTTATAAAATTATGATCTGAATAAATTAACTTTGGTTTCTATTTAAATAATTGATAAGATAAAATGGAATTCAAATTACACATATACAAATTTTTGATATGCCTCCAAAAATAATATTTGAAATCATTCATATTTGACACTGTTAATTTACTTTGGAATCAGATTTAGTAAAATATTAAGGTTTTACTCCTTATAGTACTAAAGGAAAACAATAGTTAGTTATTTCAAAAAATAAAAATAAACAGTTATATTACATCGTGGCCAATGTACCTTCTTGCTACTATTAATTTAAATATATAAGCCATTTTAATTTTAGATATATTTGGCCTTTAAATTAGAGTTAACTTTAATTATTAAAACATAATAGTGGGTTGAGTAGTAATAATAGCAGCAAATAAAATCTCAAATAACTTTAGTTATTAACTAATATATACAAAAGTTTTGGAATTATTCCACCCTGTCATTCTATTTACTTTTTTCTTACAATTCTATTACTTAAAATGCTCCATTTGTTATACTCACATTTTCTATATCACATAATGTCTGAAAAATAAATCAGGAAAAAAAGTTATCGCCTTCAAAAATCAAATCTTAAGATCGAATTATTTATATAGCGACACAAGTTCGTAAAGCATAAAATAGGCTTAAATCTTCAAAGTTTTTTTTCTCACAATTGGTGTGAACTTAAAGAGATAATTAATATATATACCAAATAAAAACACACAACAACAAAATATTAAAACCTTTTAACATTGGATATGACATAATTTAAACTTTGTCTTATAAGATAGAAGAATTACAATTACTAAATTTATATAAATATTACCATGGTAGCCTAAAAAATGTTCATCTATTTATAATCAAATGAAATATTAATTTTGTCATATTTTAGTAGTGAAGTGACTGAACGTGAAGTAACTGACAAGCATTTTTAGTATACTTGTGTGTGAATTCAAAAATATATTTTTCAAATGATTGATAGATTCATATAGTTTAACATTATATCATCCTTGATTTGATGCATTTTTATTTTTCACGAACACCACAGATGCTTGCAGACCTTAATTTTAGTAGTGAAGTGACTGAACGTGAAGTAACTGACAAGCATTTTTAGTATACTTGTGTGTGAATTCAAAAATATATTTTTCAAATGATTGATAGATTCATATAGTTTAACATTATATCATCCTTGATTTGATGCATTTTTATTTTTCACGAACACCACAGCTGCTTGCAGACCTTAACTGTGCCAACCACGCACTTTCCGGCAGTCTATTTTAAAGTCTCTTCGATGTCATCCAACCATATAGTTGGTGGAATTGTAGTTGCTCCGGATCCCTCAGATTTCTCTTTAATGTAAACCTCTTTGTAGAATTATCTTCAAAGCTTCTCGAAATAACAGCCAGTAACAATGCCTCTATTTAGAGCTCCTAATAAAAAAAAAAATTGAATAAGCAGAAAGTGTAGACTAAACAACAATTTCTAAAAATCTCATTTTTAACATTATATAATTTTCTATTTTTTAATATTATGCTTTATCTTTTTATGCTAAATTTGAGGTTACAGTATTAATTTAATTGAGTTAATATTTTAGTATGCAGTGTTAATTCCATTAGACACCTTTGGCATTTGTATACTTTTTCCTAACTATAAAATTGAAGCAAGAATTATTAAACAAATAAAAATAGTAAAGACTTTTTACAAGGATTAAACTTTTCTTACATTATATTAATAAGTAAATAGACAATGAAAAACATGGTAAACGTCAGTTAATTAAAGTAATATTAACTGAAAGCTTAATTATGTTAAATTTTTCATATGATTATGATAAATTTTACCCGTACACAAATAGCATGCACAGATTTTTCAGATTATATGACTTGATGAAAATTGATAAAGCATTATGCTTTTTTTTAAATAATAATACTATTTAAATCAATAGAGTAATACATTTACTCCAATTTTTAATTAACTTTTATGCATTATAAAAACTCACAAACTAGCTGTTACAGATGTAAATAACTTAGACAAAGACCCAGAATGCACAAAGAACAGATTTCAAACAATTCTAATTATATGTGATTCTTTCAAAGATCTAAATATGTATGTATACAAATAATATTACAAATATTCAGGGAACTGTTCAATCATACATTTAAAAAAAATCCATTGTCTACAGACAGCACATACTGGAAATAAGACTCAATATTTAATCTTATTATTAAGATCTTGAAACATAATACCATAGAAATTTGATACTATTTTAATAAGATTAAATTAAAGCATATTTTCTTCCAAAATGAGAATAACATGCATAGTGATAAAAATTAAAAAGTATATTAAGTTGTAGGATGATACTAAAAGGTTGCAGAAAATATTTAAAAATTATGGTATTACAGTTCAATATGATGATTGAACTGATTGATATGAAAAATTTTAAACAATAATGATATTTTACAGATTTGCTATTGAGACGCACAAACTGTAAATAAATAAAAGATTTTTAAAAATTATTTATAATTTAGAATAAACATTTATCCAAACTATATAGACTAATTTTTACATTTAAAGAATTTTATTATTAAATGTAAGAAATACAATTATGAATATACTTATTTTTCAACTACTGTACCAATCAATTACGAATTTGCGATTAACATTTCAAATATAATGCTAAGTTTAAAAATATTACAAACAACGAAATAAATAATTAATTTGTTAATAACGGTGATATTAATGGGAATTTATGTAAATAACATATGAACAAAGCATTTCTATTAAAGTCTCATTAAGAAATCCAGGAAAAAAAACATTAAAAATACTTTCTTCTCGTGCAATGGAGTCTGAAACGTAACCCTATGCACATGCAGTAATAATTCAAGAATGATATACACATCTAGATTACTTAAAATATAAATATAACTCAATCATACGTTTTAATATTTCTGTAACTAACAAAGATGTAAATAAAAGTAAGAATTAAAGAGAAAAATACACTTACTAAAAAATTTCTCGCCATAGTATGCGCCATTCTTTCCATGAGGCTCAAATGTAAATAACGTGAACGTAAGTCGAAGCAATGTGATTGGTTGCAACTTCAGACTAAGAAACGGAATGAACTGGGGAAACTGTTGAAAAGGAACATTCTCCAACTTCAGAGTGTATGCAGCAAGATATAGATTTAACGAACGGCTAAGAGGAATTTAACGAACGGCTAATTCACGCCTTTTGCATGTCCCCTTCCGTTTCTGAATTAATTGCTGGTTTTTGCTTTTATAGATTCAATTGGATTGAATTAACTATATTGTTACAAAACAAATTTATTTATTTCATTCAAAAAAGTTTATTTTGTTTTATGATCTGAATTTATTTAAAACAAATTTCAAAAACGGACTGAAATTTATAAATTTATGATGGAGAGGTTAATGTTTGAAGGTAAAAAGTTTGAGATATTATATGAATTTTTAATTTATGTAAACATATTTCTTTTCCTACGAAGTTGTTTGAAACCTAAACTAATTAATTTATTTAGCGAATTGATTAACTAGTTTCGGTTAGGAGTAACATAGTTCTAGTTTAGTATAAATTCAATAATAATAATAATTAAATAAGAATTAAAAACAACTTATAATCAAATTTAAATTGATACAAAATTAATAATATTTTTTTGTCATCATGACTTTGATTAAAATAAATTTTGTAAATTAAAAAATAAATAAGTAAATAAATAAAATACTAATAAAAATAAGTTTTATTGTTAAATTACTTTTATTATAAAATTACTTTAATTTAAATGACTTAAAGCAGATTTTAAAGCTATTAAAATGTGTAAAAAAAATTCTCATAAATTTCCTTTCTTCCAAAATTATAAAATGATTTTAATAATTTAAAAAATGTATTTTTTAATTAATGCACGTAGATAGTGTACGTTTTCTCCGTCCTTAATATATACTTTAAAAATCCTTATAAAAATCTAAAAAATTAATTATCGGAAATTAGTATATAATCAAGAAAAAAACACTAAAAATTTATAAAATAATGAAGAATTATAAACAAAGTTAGCTAATTTGAAAAGGTCAAAGCCTGTTAAATTTCTGGAAAAATATGGATTGCAAAAACAAATGTATGTAAAATAATTCCATAGGCACCTGTTGATGTATTAATGAAAACAGGTATTGACTAATAAAATACCTATTGATCAATATTTATTGCTAAGTTTTACTGGTGTCAATATGTTGTAAATGTATGTAAAAATATGTTGATATCAGTTCATATATTGACAAAACAAGTAGAAAACCTAACTGATCAACATCTATTGATACAAGTATCCTACTGATGACAGTAGACATCAGTTGAAGTGTGATATACAGACAAGTATAAACCAATAGAGTACCTACTGATCAATATCTAATGATACCAATACACTGCTGATATCAGTTGAAATACCAATAGAAACAAGTACAGACCAATAAAATTCTATTGATCAATGTCCATTGATACCAATACACTACTGATATCAGTTGAAATGTCAATAGGAACAAGTACAGACCAATAGAATACTCTACTGTTCAACATCTATTGATACCTATACACTACTGATATCAGTTGACATCAGTTGAAATGTCAATAGAAACAAGTACAGACCAATAGAATTCTATTGATATCAATAAATGTTTTTATTGATTTCTATTGGTCATTTTTTGTAGGGTGGTTCAGTGATTTTAAGGTAATTATTAATGTCAAAATTACGGTACCGGCATCTTGAGTGCCTGTATTTCTTACCGTAATTTAATCCGGATTTTTTAGTGTATAGTGACAAATGTCGATATTCAGCGCGCACTGATAGAATAAAGAGAAATTAACGTTAACTAACAATTTTTTTTTAATCAACATTCACTGATGAATGTCAATATTTCCTGGTACAGGAGCGAAATTGAGAGAATTATAACTGAATTTCGGACATAAACCAATGCAACTACGTGAATGGGACATTTACCAGAAAAAGTAGACATTTATCAACTTCAGTTGGCAATATATATATTAAGTAGAGCGCCAACTATCCTCACCACTTGGTTAACAAAAAATCTATTTATAATAAAACCGATGTTTTTATTTATTAAGTATTCAATATAATTGATGCGTTAATGCCATATTCAAGAGAGTTATTTGATTTATTTACTTCTAACTTTAAACAGTAATTTTCTCATGCCATTCACGCTGATCATTGAGCTTACCTAATATAGCGAATAAAAAGAAATAAAATATTAAAGAGCGAACAATAAGCTTATTTTTTTGATTTAATTGAGCAGTAAGCTGACAAAAATCACTGACGTTGTCTTTCAAATATTTGATTTAAAAAAAAAACAGAATTGTTTAAGGTTTAATTAAGAACCAATGAGTCCTATATGACTTATGAGAACAATTACTTTTTTAAATTTCCTTTTTCTAATATTTATAAAAGGCGAAAAAAATGTACGATTTACTGCACTTTAGAAATTAGTAATTTATTCGCTTTGACTATTAAAATTAGTTTTTAAAGTTGTCAACAGATGACACTGTCTTTTAATAAAAATTACAAACAAACCAGAGTTTTCTAAATGACCATTAATTCAAGCAAAAAATGTGGGGCCCTCTGAGGAAAAAATTAACAGCTGTGCAATTATTTTAGTTGGATTAGTGTGACTCTTCTTCAACAAACATTGTTTTTATAGTTAGAAGTGGCATCCTGTAGCGAAATCGACCACTAATTTTTAAAAGAAAACAAATTACGGTTTCACACGAAAAATGCAGCTCATCATATTATTTTTATTTCCATCCGTTTTTCTCTAATTGACTTCTGAAATCGTCGCTCATGTTACAGATATCCTTTATTTTCTCTTAAAATATTTCTAAAACTTCAAAAGCAAGTATTATTATTATTATTATTATTATTTTTTTTTTTGCATTAAAAAAAAAATCAGTAACGATGCCTTATTTACACATTTTTATTAGTTAAATTTTTTCTCCTTGCCAAATTTGCATTCTGGAAGTTTATAAGGTAAGTGGCTGGGTGGCGCAGTTGGTTTGTCGTCGGCCTTCTGAGCCCAAGTCTGCGGGTTCGATCCCCGACCCCGACACCGAATTTTTGGGATGCAGAAAATCCTCAGCGGCCATGTCGTATGATTATGCGGCATGTAAAAGATCCCTGGAGTGCCTTATTGGCTCTTGGCATTTCCGGCAAAATTAAATTCCCAGTGCACTTTAGCATCCAAATAGAGTCTCGGTGCTGCCATCTAGTGTGGCAGAAACTAGACGTCCAAATTAACATGGCCAACGGTATCTCACCATTGTGGTGGTTCTGAAAGAGCGGATACCACTTCTGGAGAACGTACTAGGTCTGCTCATCGGGAAGACTGATTGTGCAGCTCATAGGAAATAATAATAATTTAAAAAAAATGTTTATAAGGTAAACGTCTGAGTAAAATCTAGTATCTGTTTGGTTCATTTGGTTTCAATATAATCTTGATGTTTCTTTTTTTTATACTACACATTCCGAGTTAGCTTTTACCAATTTGTTTATAAAGTACGCGGGTTGCAATGGCTCAAGGGATAGAGTGCTCGCCTTCCAATGAGGTCCCCGGGGTTCAAACCCTGACGATGGCTGGTCGATATGCATTCTGCTCCCGGCTCGCACCGACCACTGTTGTGATGCAAATTATTCCCCACGGTAGAAGCATCATGGGTTAGAATTCCACTGCCATCTGTTTAACCGTTGGAGAATTCAGTGGTTTCCCTTTCTTCGTAATGTAAATGCTGTTTGATTCCATCGAAAAGTCCTCAATAAAGGTTAGTTTGTTCCAATCCAGGTGTTCAAATCCACTTGTTTTCAGGGGTGGGTACAGAATCACAAGACTATGGCGATTAACATTGATAGTCGTAAACGCAAATATGGGTTGACGTTTCAACGACGTTCAAAATATTAAGTAAGCGTCCCATTATGTAAAAATAAAGTAAAAAAAAAAATCTTCTGAATCATAATTAATTTTAAAACTTCGAAATGACCTTAAAACATTTTGAAAAGCCCGAAAAAAAAAATTTTTTTTTTTTAAGGCACACTTGTTAATTTAATAACAACTTTATCAAGGGAGTGAAAAAAAAATACACTTCCTCGAAATCTCATTTTAGCAAAATAATCACCATGCCCCGCATTTAATTATACACAGGCTAAAATAATTTTGAAATGAATTTCAGCCGATATTGATTTCAAAAATAAAGTGAAGGACAAGCTGTGTAAATCACTCGGCGTTTGTTTTTTTTTTCGCGTTATTAAATTCCCGATATTCAATGGCATCGAAAAGGAAAACTAAAGACCTTAAATTAATTTGCAGGGGGATTAAGTATTGCAACTTCAGTAAGGAGTTCCATTAAACTGAAGGCGAATTAACTTACACCAGCTGGCAATTTCGCCAAGCCTTCACTTTTTTCCTATTTATATCATTTTTTAGAGACATAAGTTAGTCCCATTCATGTTTAAAGTTGGTGGATTAATCAAGATACAAAAAAAAATTGTGCCCCAGCCCCCAGCTGATTTTTAGGGTGGGGCTGAGACTGCTTGTGTGGGGGACAGGGATCAAATCGATAAAGAGGACTTGGGGAAGGGAATAAAGGTATCAGAAAAGAAAGGGGGGGGGAGTGGTAGTATAGGGAAGGTCAGCTGACTGAAAGTCCGTGTTAAAGTTTTTTTCTTTTCTTTTTTTTTAAAAAAAAAGAAAAAGAAAATTTTTTGACATGCAGGCCATCTGGTGAGTTGGATGGTCAACAGCTTGACGCGACTTGCATTATTACTTTTTTGAAAAATTGCAGGAGGGGTCAACAAATAAGAAATGGTGCAAAAGTTGAATGATTTTTCTTGCATTTTATCTCACTGTTTATTAAAATATCCTCTAGCTGTAGTTGATCAATGGTTACTGCTGCCGAATAAATTGTTTGAAAATCTCTTAATATGTTTCATTGCTTTGTACCGTCTCCGGGTGCCCGGTGAAAATTGAATATTTTATACTGTCGGTTTCGGGTACGAGCTAAAATTTAGATTTTTTTACCAGACCGGTTCCGGGTATCCGGAGGGATGTACAAAAATTAAACGATTTTTGCCTTTATTTAAAACAATATAAATTTTTATAATTTTCTATCTAACAAATATTTTACAAGATGTAACACTAAGGAAACTTATTGCACACCCATATAAAGAAAAAGATGTGTTCTTATTTGTAATTTTTTCTTATAATAAATTTTAAAAAAAGTCTCCAAAAGAAATAAATTTAATAGAATTTATTATGACATTTTTCTTTAAACGTAAGTTATTTTAAAAATATTTTTAAAAAGTTGAAAGTATATTGAATGAAAAATGTTTTAATGATCATGGTTTAGTTTTTAATCATACGATAAGAAAAGCAATTTATGTACTCGGAGATCTGCCTTCTCACTTTTCCTTAATCTTTCCACTGCCTTAATCTTTTAAACTTTTAGATACACAGTGAGAAATTTTTTCTCGTTGCCAATGTTGAACTGCAGATTCACAAATCGCATTTACTGTATTTAATGTTAGGACTATTATCGCGTCCTAGTAATCGTGAAGAGAAAGTAATTCCTAGATCAAGGAACGAACGAAGGCATATTTACTTGATCAAAGAATTTTGCATCAATGAATTTTTTTTTTTAAATAAAAAAATATAAAAAAAAAATCTAGGAAAACCTTTTATGGCTTGCCCGAACATAAGTAAACTTGAACCAGGCATGTCAAATCAAATCAAATTTTTGCCTTAATCAAATTTATCAAATTTTTGGAGTTTACGAGACGCTTTCTATTAAAAATTTAGTTTAAAGTCTTTAGTTTAATCAGTTTTATACATACACGTTTCTTAACAATCTAAACGTTCAATCAATTAATACTAAAAACGCATTAAAGTGTTACCGAATTTTGTCGAGGAATGAAAAAATGAATAGATTTTTTTTTTTCGTTTTTGTTTTTTTAAAAATAGCTACCCTCGAGAAATTTATTTATCTATTTTTGTAAAAACAATTGTCTCGGTTTTAACGCGTGCTTCTATTTTCTTGGAAATTAATCTGTAGTAATTTTTGAATAGCAGCAGAATCATTTGTCACTCATGTATTATTTTTTTCTGTTAGCAATTGTTGTTTTTCTATGCTTTTGTAAAATGGCTACAAAACTAAACAATAAAAAAACTAAACAAAAAACTAAAAACTAAACAATAAACATAAAAAATGTCATTGGATTCACTCATTTAAGCAAATTTAATTAGAAAATAATACACATATCTCGTATTTTTCAACAGTTATCTTTGAATTTAAATCATTATGCTTTTATTTTCTTTTTGACTATGGCTATGTAATTCCTTATAATTTTGACTATGGCTATGTATTGACTTATTGACAAAATAATTTTTTATTTTTAATTTTGTATTTGTATAACTATGATATTTATTTAGTTAAAAAAGCTTTTAGTATTAGATTTCTGCATTTGCACGTCTTTTTCCTAACTGAACTGTTTTTTTCTTTTCTTTTTTTCTTTTTTTTTCTTTTTTTTTTTGCGAACTCTCTGTCCCAAAAGTTTACGAAGCTTTTCCAGGATTAAAATTTTGCACAAGTGTAAAATATGTCACATCGAAGCCAGTTATTTAAGCTTGATTGTTAAAAATATGGTGGAGTACGTGTGGATTTCAAAAAAACTACAATTATTTTTAAGAACAATTTTTAAGATTACTACAAAACTGAATGTGTTTGAGCCGAACATAAATGAATGTTACCTGGCACTGGAAACCCGGTAAAAATGGTCGAATTCGGGTAGACGGTACTGCCTAGTAAAAAAAAAAAAAAAAATTTTTTTTTCCTGCCAGTTCTGGGTAATGACCGGAAAACAAAAATCTGACCGGGCTGGGGAAAATCTGACCAGAATTTTTCTACTGTCAAATACGTTGGGTATACAACGAAATACGAAATCTGAGAACAATCGGTTGATCATTTCTTGAGAAATTAAATTGTTGTGCTTTTAAAATTCATTTGTCAGGAACTATTCAGATTTTTGCACTTTGCGATGTAAAATTACATTTTTTAAAATAATGTTTAAATTGAATGACTTGCAATGAAAGAATTTTTTAACTATTGGTAAATAAAATAATAAAATCTTTAATAAAAGTTATTTATTGCATGGAATCATCTTTGGATAAACGAATTTTATAATTGTGTGCAATTTTTTTTAATAAGCTTAAAAAGTTCTCGAGATATGGGGAAATACACAAAAAGTAAAATTAACATTAAGAGGTCCAACTTTGGACCGTTCTCCTGACCAAACTATTAGGACCATATTTCCCAGATTGGTACCCCCTATATTTCTCCCTATAATTAGATTAATAACCCTATATTTTGGGTGTCAAAAATCCAAATCCGTCGAAAAAAAGGTATTTTTAATTAGCATTCCTTTTATATGTTTAAAGGTAGAGAAAGTACGTTTTTGTGTCTAATTTCGTAACTTTAAATATCGCCTGCACTAATTAATTATCACTCTCTCGAAACATTAAGATTGAGTCCTAGAAAAAGATCCGATCATTAGATTGAAAGTTATTTAGGATGGTCTGTTTATTTAATTATTTACTTTTTTGCGCTCTGTACATGTATGCATTTTTTAAGCAAAAATTTAGCATTATTAATTTAGCATTAAAAATTTAGCAGGTATTGCTTTGGTTGCACGTGAATATGTTACTATTTGGTGTAGAATTTAACGAGAGGTATATTTTAATTCCTTTATCACATAGTTAGCTAGCCGTCAAAATCGTGTTGTTTAACGTCCTAGGTCTTCTAACGTCTTTTGTCATCGTCTTTTGCTTATCAAATCCGCTCACACCCAAACCTTGAAGAAGAAATATACTCTGAGATGCAGATAGGATTGCGCCGAACCGTTGTCTGTTATTCTCAACAAAATATGCAAGGAATGTCGAGAAGAGAATTTATGATTTATGTTGTTTTATATACCGTTGAAAGTTTTCTACAATTTAATGACAGGGTCAAGAAATAACAGGCTCAAATGCTGCTCATTACGTTGCTTTTGAAATTCCATGAAAAGTAATTTCCTACCATTACTATAAATGATTACAAACTGAACACATTGAATTACTTTCTCTTCATAATTTGTTGTAGTGAGGTGTTATAAGATTTTTTTATCCAGGTCACCAAAGCATAATAGTAGTAACTAGCAGCTTGAGCCATTATAGAAAATTAAATATTTGAGAATCTTGGCTAAATATAAGCTATAAGGGTTGTTATCAACTTACCCATATATAGAATTGAAGTCTCGACCGATCGGGGGATATAGTGTTTGTCTCCCAATGAGGTGATCCAGGTTCGAATCTCAGCGGTGTTTGGTTGAAACGAATTCTGTTCCAGTATCACACCGACCACAGTTAAGAAGTAAAATATTCTCAGTGGTAAACAAATAATGGATTATAATCCCCTTGAAATTGGAGTTACCGTGGGAAGGTTTTGTGGTTTTCCTCTCCATGTAACACAAACGCGTGTTAGTTTTTACCTTAAGTCCTTCATGAAGGTTAGTTTGACCCAATCCTTGAATCAGGAGTTTCCTTGTCTTCTAGGTTGGGTTCAAAATGACAAGATTACGAGGTTGAACATTGACAGTTGTAAATTCAGAATTAGTGTCGGTTGTTCATCGCCGGTTATAAAATAAAAATAGAAGAAAATAAATAAATTTTTCTGATTCTCTCAGTATTTTATAACCCAAATGGAGTTTATAAAGATTTGTCTAATTTAGCCCATATATTTGAGTCCCTATTTAGCCTAGAAAGATCTATATTTAACTGTCCAATATTCTGTAGGTCCATTGGGGCAAATTTCTGCTCTTATAGAACATTTATATGCTGAAAAACTGGAGGAAAAAAACAGCAACTATTATTTACAAAAAGATCATATTTCTGTGAATTCAGGGTAAACACTCTACTGTTACACGGTTCTTTATTGCAAGCGTCAATAATTATCAAAAGGAGAGCATTATTATAATTTTTAGATAATTAAATTTCCTCTCCATTCGCAAACGATAATTATATTGACTGTACCTATTCATCCAAAAACACTCTTATCTGTTGCTTTCTTATTATATTCACTTTATTTCAGGTATGACATTGAAATTACGGCCTGAAATGAAAAGTCGTCTGCAGTAGAATCTCATTTGTAGACTCAGCCACTTTCAGACATCACCCTGCGAGGCGCCAAGTCGAGCGGAAAACGCGGGAACACCCATATTAAAACATCGGCTTATTTGGCGAACGGAGGTTATAAAATTCATTAATGTTTGTTATCACTAATCAAGGCCTTTGTACATGAAATAAAAAAAAAGAACAAATAGCTTTCTTTCTTTTTTTCTTTCGAAAACTTTCTTTCATCAAACCATAATTAATGATGCGGGAGTATTATGATATAAATGAAGCACTCAGAGTTTTGATTAGAACTTACGGCATGTGAAGACTAATGCGATCGGAAAAATTTTGCTCGTTAATTTAGAGCGTTAAGTTCAAAAAATGTGTTGTGATATTTAAGCAAACGATAAAAAAAAGAATCATAATTGCAATAACTAAGATTAGTTTTTGCTTCGTTTTTTTTTAACTCGCTTTCGCGTCTCTGGGGAAGTAATATTGCATTCGAAATTTCGATTTTCCCACTAGTTAGAATCTTGTAAGATGATAACGCAAAGCTCTTTTATTCATTTAAGAACTTCAATAAGAATATTTATTTTCTTCGTGATAAATTCTAATTGGTATCACCAAATAGAATTTATCGTGAATTGAAATTTCGACTAAATTATGACTAGCTAGGAAGCTCAAATTTCAACTGGTGCTCTTTGTCTGATGCCAATGCTAATAACAATTGATTCCTAAATAGTACGCGCAAAATTTAATGCTAACTGAAACCTACAACTTCGATCAACAATACCTGATCAACTTTCCGACAAAAACAAACTAACGAACACAAAACCAAAACTAAAGAAATTAAATAAGAAAGTTTTTATAGACCGAATGGAGAAAATAATAAATAATACAGTGCTGTAAGAACAGATGTGAAAAAGTTCTGTATAATAAAAATAATAATTAATTTGCGTACTTCTTTTATGCACAGATAAGAAGTTTCATTCATATATATTGCAAGAATCAGTTTTCTTTATTAAATGTCATTCTGACGCAACTGGCACAAACGCGTGGTGAGAAAGTGCCCACTTTTAGTGCCGAGGTCTGCCTATTGTCTTAAGGGCTACAAAGTATTGACCTTACAAATTTAATGATCTTTTTTGTCGCATAATTCGAATTACAAAAGGGTTAATTATCGTAGCAATATTTTTGTCACATTTGAGTGCTAAAATGCAACCGATTTGTCCATGAAATATTTATTTTTCTTTTATTTGTTATAAGTAGCTTTGCTCCCAAGATTTAAAAACATACTTGTATCTATCCATTGATTGGCTAATTTAATGCAAATATAATATCTTTAATGCTACTTATATTCTATATGTATCTGTATTCTTTTATTTTATAAATAGCGAATTACATCTGCTTATTATTGAGTTAAATTATAAACTTATCAATAGATATACATTAAATATAACTAAAATATTAAAATTATTTATCTGTAAAAATTTTATATATTAAATCATCAAAAGCATCATTATGTTATTTTTTACTTTTTATATTTTTTATAAAAGCAAATATTTTTATGCTTTTTTAATATTTTATCCATGCATATTGCCAAAAAAGTTGCAGTCAGAGGAGAAAAAAAAAAGAGAGAGAGCGAAAAAAACCCTTTATCAATTTTCTACATTTTATCGTTTGCCAAATGAAAAGATTTCATCTGTTCAAATCTTTGCATTACTTTGATGTCGGCAATTGGCAACGTTCAGGGATGGAAGGGGATTGATTAAAACTGACATCCCCCTTCGAGTCCCTATTAATCAAACATCCAGTAGATTGATATTCTGTATAACTGGAGGAAAATTCCCGTTTGATGTTGCCCGCACTCAGTTCATTTCCGAAATTCGGAATGATAACATCTGATTTCAAAGTTAAAGTCCTTCTTATTAGTTTTATCATTTGATTTCAGTCAGCGTGACCGGCTTTCCTTATAATCATTAGGAATTATCTTCGAAATAAATGTTATTTTTAAAACAGGGTGGTCAGGTTGTGTTGAAGCTATGTTTACTTGTTAAAATAATTATTGCCGTGTAATGTGAAAATTTATTTATTTTTAAAGACACAATCTTATTAGTCATAAGTTATGATATTAAGTAATGTTTGATTGATTCCTAGTAAAATTCACGAATCCTCGTTCTAGTTCTAAAGCAGCATTTCCTCCTTCTAGCAAAAACTCTTCAGCGCTGCAGATTATGTAGATAGTTTTTGGTCTAAGAGTTTTAAAAAGTAAACAAATAAATTGGAGGAAATAGCTGAGTATGTTCACTGTTATTATTATTTTTTTTTATGGAAATAGTTTAAGATTAACTTTCTACATACAATTTTCTGCACAATAAATGTATAAGAATTATACATTTATTGTGCATTTATGGATAAGGATTCGATATTGGATTGAATGAAGAATTATGGCACAAAATCTGGAAAAAAAGGTATCTCTTGATAATGGGGGCATAAAGTGAGTTTAACATTTCGAATCTCCTTTAAAGGATAGTATTTAGTTAAGTGTTAACTTAACTAAGTGTTATTAGGTCTTATACATAAACTATGACACTATGTTGAAATTAGACTTGTTTTATGATTGTGGGACTAAGATTGTCAAAAGATTGGAAATAATAAATTTGAGAAAAATTGATCAATGCTTGAGATAAATTGGCCTACCCAAGTCCTTATGTTCAAACATGTGATTTAAAAAAAAAAATTAAAAAAAAATATTTGACCTATTCTTAAAAATTTGATTTATTGGAAAAGACGAATAAACAACTTAAGTTTTTTTTTTACTTCTTTGGCTGTATAGCTTTTCGAGGCTATTACTTCATTAAGAGCCATTATAAATCCATGTTCTTGAATCAATTATTCTTCATCTTCAAAATTAACAAAATTGATCTATATTTATTAAGAACGACAAACTAATTTCATACATTAGAATGACGAATTATTATTTTTCTCTCTCTTATAATCAGAGGAATATCAATTTGGAAAAAGTCCCTTATTTATCCATTTCAATTCATTCACTTTCTTGAGTTGGATTTAAGTTTAGAGTGGATCAATGATCTGTCAGGCAGCTTATGATTAATGTTTATAACCCAGCGATTTATACTGAAGACAAACGCTATTTTCATATCTCACCCTCTGCGCATAAATAAATAAATAAATAAATAAAAAAAATAAAAAAAACTGTAGTGAAAACGATGATTGCGAAATTTGATGCTTTGTTGTAGTCTCAAATCACTCCTATCTTTCTCCTTTCTTCAGCGCCCATTTGAGCTATTTTTTTATTGTAAAATTGTTGCTACGTTGGCAACAGTAATTTCCATTAGAGATATTTTTATTCCTCTATTTCTGCACCATTTTTTCTTTTAAATTTTGTAACTCCTAACAGTTGAAAAAATTGTCCAATTATTGAACAAAAGATGTCGTTGTCCTCCGAAGAGGACGCTAATTCATGTTGGAAAGTGAGTCAAGATTGTTTTAATCTAGACATTTTTCAAAAGTGATTTATAGTGCATGTTTCGTATGCTGAGTTATCTACCATTTATTAAAGCTCTGTATGCGTTTAAAATTTAGTAAATACCACTGAGAAAATATTTACTTTGTCAGCTCATGTTTGTCTGAGGTATTCGTTAATACTAAATTCCATATTATTGATCAATGGAAAAAAAAAATTGTTTAATTTGATCTTGAAAGCAATGATTGACATTTATAATAATCCACGATATTTTTGTAACTTTTGCTTCTCTATAAATTATAATCGGAGCTAAAATCAATGCTCTACGAAGGACAAAAATTACGAACAATTAAAAAGAAAGTGAAGGCTAAAATTTATTATAATAATTAGTACCATCATTTAGAATCAGTTGTAATTTAAACACAAATACATAATACATAAAAATAATATAAACATAGGCTAATATATTGTTATAATATAATATAATATATCGGTCATTAAAAATATTTTTTAACAGACAAATTATAAAAAAATAGATTGATTTCTTGATTAGGAAATTTCTCTTTATTAATAATATTTTCACGTTTATACTTTCAAGTTAAATTAATTTAAATGTAAGAAAATATCGAAACACATTTTCGAATTCTACATCTATTTACAATAATAAATTTTCATTTAAATTATTTCAATAGATTCTTTAAATTGAATTTAATAAATTTAAAATTCCAAAGAAATTTTAATAAAATATCTTTAATCTAAAAATATTAAAATTATAAAATTAAATTTGTATTTGGTTTAAGAATTTCAATGGAATAAGAAGAATAAACAAATTCTGAAATGAATAAATATGAAACATTATTTGAATTATCGGTGGAGTTACAATTAATTGATTAGAGAATAATACCAAACATTTTATATCTGAAAATATAATAATAACATACAATAATAATAAAATATGATAATAATAAAACATAATAAATAATTATATGTACATTATGTATAATATGTATATTATGTTTATTTTTATGTATATTATATGTAAAGAATAATATGTATATCTGTGTATTAAATTAACAAAAAAAATTAAAAAGTTAATTAATCGACACCTTTGTGATCGTGATTAATGACACAAGATAATTTTGTATAATATAGAATAATTTCTTGACTTTAGTTCGTAGCCAGCTGACGCATTGCAAATCTGATCATCAAAAAAAAAAAATGAAACTAAATAATATTATTTTATGAAGCCAATAAAATCACAATATTTTTGCTAATAATAAATAGTAACTAGTAACGATAAAAGTAATATACACAGATAAATAAAATAAAGAATTATAGAGGGAGAATACGATAGATAACCATTAACAACGATAGATGGCAGCAGCATATGCAATTTTCGTTTTACACGAGTCAACTGAAAGATCTATCTCAAAAACTAATTGTCCTAAAGTATATTAAATGATACTGATAAAAATAATAATTATAATAATAATAATTATAATAATAATAATTATAATAATAATAATTATAATAGTAGTAATAATTATAATAGTAGTAATAATTATAATAATAATAATTATAATAATAATAATTTTAAAAGTAGAAATAATAATATAAGTAATGATAATAATAAATGCCCCATTTTATGACAAGAGAATAGATGGAATAGATAAGAATAAATAAAATAATTTTATACATGAAAATAGATTTTTTTTTTTAAGTGTGGTATTTTTTGTTGTTGTTTTTTTTGTTTTTTTTTGTTTTGAGTTAGAGCTTTCTATACTATGAGGTCAGAATTGTAAAAAGAAAATAATAATTTTATTTTTGGCTATAATATTCCATTCTCTTAGTCCTCTCTCCTAAAGTTGTATATGGCTGTATATGTTTGTAAAAATGTTATTTTTGCTTTACAAAAAATAAAATGTATTATTATTTTTTTTTTATGGATTCTATATATAAAAATAAACGTTCGAGAGTTTTTTCTCATTTGTAAGAAAAATGAGATAAAGTAAATATAGTCAACCATTCAGAATCGGTAAATGAATCAAATAAAATAAATATCTTCGTAAAATTTTTGCTCTAAAAATTCCGCTTGAAATTAGGAAACTTTAATATGAAGTCAAAATTTAATGCAAAGTAATTCAAGCAACTTTTGATTAAAAAAATGCCAACTATATAAGTTTATAATTTTAAGAAAAAAAAATTTTGTTTGTGAGGAAAAAGAATAGATAGATGTGGTGTTTATATATATATATAAATAAATATATATAAATATATATATATATAAATATATATATATATATATAAATATATATATAAATATATATATATATATATATATATATATATATATATATATATATATATATATATATATATATATATATATATATATATATATATATATATATATATATATATATATATATATATATATATATATATATATATATAAGGAATTTTGTGAGTTCAGGATGCATGTTTTAAACGTCCCATAAAAAAGAACCATAGTCACTTAATGGGACAGATTTATGTCGAAAGATTTTATTCTATGTGATCAGAATGCGTTTTTAGAATCGTAGGCACTAATCGTAGGTACACACTTGCAGATTTAAGCAGAAAAAAAAAATATTGAACTCAATATGCAACTTTAAAATTGTTCATAAAAAGGAACCGTAAACACTAAATGGCTTTTAAATCGACAAATTATACCAAAAATAAATAAATAAATAAATAAATAAATAAATTTTGAGTGTTCAGGATGCATTTTTAGAATCGTCTCAAGAAAAGAGCCATAGGCACTAAATGAGAATTAAACAAACAATAAACAGAAAAATAAAGAAAATAAATAAAACATGAAAACAATAAATAAACAAATAAAAGAGTTCTATGAATTCAGGATGCAGATTTAGAATAGTAGGCCCTTAATGGTTATTAATTATACAGATTTAAGCAGAAACTGTGAACTCATGATACATATTTAGAATCGTTTTTGAAAGGGGACCGTTAGCACTTTTGGGTAATCATCCCACAGAGATTTTGCCTGAACGGTTTCTGAAAATATTCTATAAAAAGTGAGAATGTTTCCTTAAAATTTAATTCCCCAAGGAAAATATTACGTTTATTATTCCTCATTCATCAACAATATTTTTCTTTGTTAGTTTTATAGCATTGATAAAATGTGATTAATCTAAACTCTTTTATTTTTCTTTCTTAAATTAAATAACAAAAATATTCTTAATACATATCATCTACCGCACGTTCAAAACTACCTTCCGTCTCGCTATTTTCCAGAATTGTAAACCGTAAAAAACTTCTTCGTCAGAAGTTGTACCTATTTTTAGGTTCTGGTAAAGGTGCTTTTTAAAAAATTAACTCATCTCCTGTACCTGAAACATGGGTTACAGGGGATTTATAACAGATATATGACCTTTTACTCATATTTTTTTTTATCCCCTCCTGTTGTTATTTCTGATACAAAATATTTAGGGGTGGTCTCGAATTATAAGATAGATGACGGTTTTAGCATTTGAGTGATGCAGGTATTTGGGGAAGTAAATTAGAGACTATTTCACGCGTTTAGATTCGAATATCACGCTGCATTTCGTTCTTTTTTTCTTGCTGACATTTGAAATGATCTTCGTCTCTGCAAATGAGATTTTATTTCGAGAATAGGGGTGAAAATTTTTGACGGGATAAACTATCCAGATGAATTATTGTTTGTTTTTGGACTATTCAAAATCCGGAGTGAACAGAAGTATATACAGAAAGCAAGAATTAAATATTTTGAGAAAAGTTAATCGTTTTGAGGCATTACAACGTAAATAACTCGTTGTTTTGATATCTTGATGTAATTTGTTTTAATTATCTAGACTGAGAAAAAAAAAATATTTTTAGAGACTTTTAAAGAAACTTAGCAAGCGACAGAGACGTCGGTGATCTAATGTAAATAAAAATTATTTATGAAATGTTATAAGTATACTTACAATGTATAATATTGTTATATTTTGTAAAAGAATTTGCATTTATTTACAATATTTCCATAATAATGAATTTGATTTTTTGCAACATAAATGAAGAGTTTTTCTTAAACCCCAGATGAAACTAGATGATTTTTTATTCCGAAATCAGAAAATATGACATCCGAAGGAGTCATTTCTGAATTTCGAAAAAAAATAATCTTTCTTAACGGATAAATTTGACAATATGAATACAGCGTTAATTTTAGCTCTGTTAACCATCCTTGTTTTTACCTGAACTACTCATTGTCACAAAAGCGATATGCATTTTTAAATTCTAAGCACGTGCATTTTTATAAATTATATGATAAATAAGTATTTTAAAACAAATATTTTGCTGGTTTTTAATAGCTTCAATTTTTTTAACTTTCAAAATATTCTAAAGAATTATGCGGCAAATAATCCTATTACAACTGCAAATTATTTCAGGAAATTCTATGAATAACATAGCATTAAATTTCGCATTAAATTATACGAATAACATCGACAGAACAATACTTAAATTACAAAAGACGATTCATTCTCTTTCATCTTTCAACTCTCGAAAAATTTTAAAGTATTACGTGTGAAATTATCTAATTACAATTTCAAATTATTTATGGAGATTCGTGTATTAAACTATATAAATAAAATTGACAGAATAGACCTGAAATTTCGAAGGACGATTCTTAAATTTTCATGTTGGTGAATTTCCAACCTGGCAGACAAGGCGAAGCTGAATGGCTTAATTCAAATATAATACATAAATTTAAAATTGGAAAAGATCAAATGTTTAAAATTCATAGTAAGTATATAAAATTCCCAACACTTAAAATATATCATAAATTAAAAAAATAAATAATAATGATTTATAAACATTCGAAATAAAAACTCTTAAATCTAATGTTAAAAATTTGAAAAACCTTTTAAAACAAGTAAAAATTAAGAAACTAAAACTAGAGAATGCACAAACGAGTAAAAAATAATGGGAAAAAAAAAAAAAAATAGTGCGTGGAGTCCCTCCGCGCGGAAGAAGTGAAACTTCGTAATGTGGAACTGAAAATAGGAAGGGGTAGAAATTGATTTTTAGATAAATCATATTGTTTCTTTAAGACAAACTTTATTAACATTGCTTACAATTCACAATTGATCGCATCTTTCAATTATTATTTTCTACGCGCATGCGTTTGAGTGCCACGCATTCACTCTCGCCGCTCTGTCTCTTTCTATTCCCCCTCTCCAGGAGCGTTAAACGTTTAACGCCACCTTGTTGGCCACCTTGTTAGAAGTTTCACTTATAAAATAATAACCGGCAAAAATAAAATAAAACATAGAAAAATAAGTATCTAAAGCAGAGTATCTATGTGCATCAAAGTATTTTTTTAATTGTATTTAATAAAAAAAATGTACTTTTTAACTTTTTAAATACAATACTTTGTTTCATTTAAAAAAAAAAAATCGCTTAGTTAAAAAATATTAATAATAAAACATATTTAAAAAAAAATTATAATAACAAATCAGCTTATTTCTAAATGTTCTAAATTTCAGTAAGGCGAATTTAAAAAAATATATCGCTTTGTTTTCTTTAACGCCAATATTACCTACTATGTTTTTCTCTTACCTCGTGCGCTCAACGAACGTAAAGAGAAATCTAGTTTCCATGACAACGGTAGCGTTAAACGTTTAACGCAACCTTGTTGGAAGTCGCATAAGAAGTTTCACTTCAATTATCAATTTGAATGTGATTCGTCAGTAGGAAGTAAAACATGTTTCGACATGTATAAAAACCTTCCATAATGTGTAATCATTACTCTCATGAAATAGTGCATAGTAAAAAATTTTAAAATAAATTAAAATTTTAGTTAATGTAGATAGATATTTCTAAAAGCAAACTACGCTTAAATGTGTCATTGCAAAATGAGTAGTATCCTTCTCCTTTATAATATGAAAATAAAATTTCAATAGTAAAATTTAAATTTAAAAAAATGATTTTGTGAAATTTCTTTAGCTTTGGTTGATTGACATTTCTTTTTGTGTTTTTGTTCGATTCACACTGTGTTTATAATGTTTTATACTGATAAGGAGTTGAAGAGTTTCTCTTATTAAAAAAAAATTACTTCTCCATTTTTGAATTTTTTTTTTTTCTTTTTTTTTTTTTTTTTTTGGTAGGTAAAAATAGTTACTGAATGCGGCACATAATATTTTTTTTTATTGATAGAGGCTTAGGAGGATTTATGATCAATAAAGTATATGCAAATGTTGCTGAAAAAGTATGAAACGCCGGCATTGTATATAATGTCGGACGTTTTTAGGCAAAATGCGAAAGATGAGAATTATTATATACTTTCCCTAAGCATTGTATATAATACCTAGGGATTCTTTAAAATGACAAATGCTATTTATGCAAAGTATTAAAAAAAAAGGTCATGATGAGGATTTTATATAAAAATGCCGTGCTTTCCTCAACAATACAATTGTTATTCTTAAAAAATAATGAAAGTGCCATTAAAAACATTTATTCAAAATACATAAAGAAATTTGAAAGTTACACCCCACAAAGTGTGTTTAAATTAAGGTAAACGAAATTTTCATATAAAAATAAGAAATTAAAATTTACCAACTTGATGCAACAGGGTAGGCTGGAATTGCATTTTGTATTTGAAACGAATTGGAGATGTATTTTATTCTTTGCTGACTTCTCATTTATCATTCTATAAAATACCTAGGAAATGTTTCATACATTGTCGACTGGTTTTAGTTATTATATACAATGACATTTATAGGCAACCTATGGAATGCCAGATTTTCAACTTTGCCGATAACATATGCGTTAATGTAAACCTCCGTAAAACCAAAATGACCTTTTTAAAACGAGTAAAGTAACGACATTTTGCTTATTATTCATTGACTGTAATATCATTACTAAAAGTGGAAGGGTTAAAAAGTGATAACTGCATGTAATGAGCAACCCCTTTACATAAATAAATAATCCCAAGAAACTGAAGTGGTAAGATATTACTTGATTAAAAATTTTATTCGCTTCAAAAATATACAAATAACAGTTGACATGTTTCATGTGCTCAATCAACTTTTACAACTATGTCGACTGTTACTTCGGACAAACCAGACGCGCTATTAAATTTAGAATTAAGGGACTCGATAGATATGCCCGTTATCAAGAATCATCAATCTCCGAAAATTGTTAGAATCTTGGACATTAATTTAATTTCGAGAAAGCGAAAATTATTTATACTCCAGCTCATTTTGATACACTGGAATCTTGTTTTATTTGTATAAATACTGATTCCTTTGCAAACGATATTAGTTTCTCTCCACCTTTCCATAGCGCGTGGAAATGCATTTCCTCCTGATTTGCCCCTCTCGGCCCCTGTGGTCTTTTTTGTTCTGTTTTTCATCTTTTTCCTCTCTCGGATACCGTGGTTTTTTTTAGTTTTGTTTCTCACCTTTATTTTTCCATTTTTTGTTAGCAACTTTGCGTTTTATACATCAAATCACTTTTGTCTTTTCTCATTTACGTCTGGCAAGTCTAGGAAATGGACGCCTGTTTTTGAACTCTTGCAACATGTCTACTGTTATTTCAGATTTGTATGTAGTTGAAGCGAATTAAGTAATAACCCCTTTATTTTGTTTATTTCCATCCTAATCATGATTTTATTCATAACAACTCACGTAGAACTCTTCGATTTCGCGTAGATGCAGAACAAGTTTTACACAAAACTTATTAATAATTTTGCTTATAAATACATATTTTACTCAAAAGTATTAAAAGTTCTAATGAAACATAAAACATCTGTTTTCCTTCATGTCTTATTCCGTTTCTCTTTAAATAACTGTCACTTTAAAGAGGGGAGAGCGCTCGTGAAATTATACGAGTGTTGGTTTGTTTTCATTCCACTTAAAAGGAAAAGTTTTAAAATGAAAGGTTTTAAAATGATGCCCCCATCTGCCTCTTTGTTTATATAAATCCACCCCTGGTATGTGACTCGTGTCTCACAATTTTTGACGTCTCACTTAAGGCATGAAAAAATAACATCAACCCGTCACTGAAACTGATATATACAATCAACGGGGGAGGGGATATACTTTCTGAAAATAAGAAAAAGAGGAAGAAATTAACGTATGAAGAAGGGGGAATGAAGTAGAAATATCTTTATTATGGCTGCACATTATTTCGATATTCGTTTGTCATTTATCATAAAGGGCAGCGGTTCCCAATTTTTCTCGGCTGCCGAACCTTAAATAATCGACCTTCTTTTACAGGAATTCTGATACTTAGAAGAAATTTCATTAGCAAATGTGAAAAATAATAATCAATTAAAAACCATTATTTATTTCAAAAATATTTAATAAATTTAAGGTTCATAAATTATTTTAAAAATATTTCATAAATTGTAATTTTATTAATTATTTCGGAAATATTTGATGAATGGATGAAAAATAATTTTTTCCCCACCCCGCTTTTTAACCAATACTGTTCTTAAAATTAGGTTTTAAGTCAGACAGTTGAATTTACAGGCCTGAAGTGGTTACCAGTTAGCTTTCTGAGTACTTAAAAGTCGTGCCGTAGATACTTTAGGTTTCATATTTCTTGTTTACTCATAAATTTTCTGTTATTTAAATTTATTTTGCAAATAGCCAATGATATACCGGTAGAGACATATTCGGTATATTTTGAAGTTTAGCAAGATTTGTAACGCGACAGTTACTACTAAAAACATTTACAATGATAATCCAAGTGCGTAAGAGGTTCGTAAATGCCAGAGGAGGTTTTCTAAACTCAAATCCGGTAATTTTGAATTTACTGACTTTTATTGATCAGTATGATCAGACCCAGGGAAAAATTAATGGACGAGGGTGAGAGATACTCACCATAGATCCTCCATATTACGCCATCATATTGCCGTTTATTTTGATAGCTGCAACACTTTATAAATGGCAACAATTTGACAATTTGGACGATGTCCAAAATGTCATCTTCAGATATTTTTCTCAAAAAACAATCTATTTTTATGGACATAATAATAAAAATTTGCACACTAGATGACAAAAGATTGTTGATAATGAGAGCATCATTGATTAAAAATAAAAGCTTGTTATGACTTCTCTGTTTTTAGTTTAATCATATTTCCGTTTATTTAGATCGCTTCAACACGTATTAAATGGTAAAAATATGTGAAAATTTGGATGACATCCTCATATGTTTTGCTCATAAAACAAATCGTTTTTTATCGATCAGCAAATGAAAAGTTTGATCACTAGATGACGATAGGCTGTTAAGAATGAGGTTGATTGCATCGTTGATTAAAAATTAGACCTTGTTAAAATTAGTCTGTTTGAATTTAATCATATTTCCGTTTATTTTGATCGCACACTTTCTAAACGGCAAAGAAATAAAAAATTTGGATGATGTCCAAAATGTCATCTTGATGTCCAAAATGCCAGATATTTCGCTCAAAAATCAAACGATTTTTATCGATCCGGCAATAAAAATCTACGTACTAGATGACAAAAGCTTATTGAGAATGAGGATGATTGCATCATGGATTAAAAATAAAATATTTTTAAAAACGGTTTTTATTTAATGTAAAAAAAAACAAAAACATTACCTCCGGTCCAATTAATAATTCCAAGCGAAAACGGTAAACCGCCCCAAAATCTCTTAGATTTTACTCGACATTGATTAAGTAAAAGTGTTAAAACTAATGATTTTTCTTCTTCCTCATAAAATAATAGAAATTAAATTTCGATGCAACGGGCACAAGAATTTAGTATCATATAATACATGATATAAAGCATGAATGGGCCATATGTTTAGAAATTGAAAGTTTCCGAGGACTTATATTCTTGTTTAAGTTTAACCTTTTACGCTCGTGAATTGACACAAATGTCTTTTAATGTAAAACGAGTTAATTCGTTACTCGATTAAAGAACTTCATTGGCTTCGAAATTATGCCGATGAAAATAAAAGTCGACATGTTTCGAGCGCTCACAAATAGGCGCCCAATCTCTAGGCTTGCTAAACGAGAATTGCGTCTTCATTCAAGTCTGTTAAATCTTATCGAACAGTAAAAAATTCTTTAATTTCTTCGTATTGTGTCACATACTAAGTATTCTTAAGTGTAAAATTTGCTTCTTTCAATTTTTTTTTTCAATTTCAATTGTTCAAATTTTTTTTTTACATAAAATTATAATAATTGCACAATTTAACGACAAACAAACTACAAATTTTATTTAAATTTCGTAATTTTCCATAAAAAATTTGCTTTGGACACTAAGAGACTACATAGCCAGTATTGATGGCAACTTATATTAATTTGGATTTAACATTTTTGGACATAAATATAAACGATATATGAACCAAAAAAGAAAAAAAAAATTATTATTCAAGTTTAAAATTTAATACATAGGTAGTTATAAGTAGGGAAAAAAGATTGAAAATCGAAATTTCAACATCTTTTATGAAAAAATGTTCTTTATTTTTGTGGAAAATATCGACTTTTAAGAGGTAAACAATAAGTAATGCAACACTTAAACCAAAGACGGATCTACAGTTTAAACTATAACAGCTGTCTTCAGTAAATGGTATGTCTTTTGTCAAATACTAATGCGAAATACTCCGTCCTAAAAATAACCTTTTTCCACATAAGAAATACCGGGGACTGCGAACCAATGGAGAAGTAAAAATAATTTTCAGTTTTATTTTTAGCCGAATTGATAAGAGAAGCTGCGATAAAAAATGTATTTTTATTTGTAATGATGTTCAAAAGAATAGTGAAATAAAAAATAATTTAACTTAGATAGTTTTTAAATGTATACTTCATGAATAAAAATTGCTTAAATTAATTAAATTGGAAATTATGACGTCGTAGAGAAATATATAAAGTTCTCTCTGTAGTAGGGCTTCTTATAGTGTGTCCCATATGGCATTTTAGGTTGCAGCTTGATGATTTTTAATATCGTAAGAATTCAATAAATCGAAAAAAAAAAAAAAAAAAAAAAAAATTGGGAATAGACTAAGGCAAAATATTTTACAGTGATAAATTTAAGCTTTTGAATCCAAA
This sequence comes from Parasteatoda lunata, assembly GCA_949128135.1. NCBI lineage: Eukaryota > Metazoa > Arthropoda > Arachnida > Araneae > Theridiidae > Parasteatoda > Parasteatoda lunata. The sequence continues at coordinate 63,857,553 of OX421974.1, forward strand.
GCAATGTCATCCGTGTACCGCGAGATTCTTTTCAATATTGTAAGAATTCTACAAATCGGAAAAGAAAAAAAAAAAAAAAAAAAATGAGAATCCTTGCACTAGCGACAAACTTCCCTACAATGAAAAAATAAAGGTTGCAAATCCAAAACAATATTATAAATAACATTAAAATGAAACAATTTACACTATACTTTTCAAGATATACGCAATAATAATAAAAATAAAATAACATCTACAAAATTATTAATACGAAAATTTAAAGAAAGAGAAGACTAATTTTATACCTCGTGGTTTTTGTCGATGTTTTTTTACTAAAAAATTCTAACAAAATAATAATTGCATCAACTCTTTGACTGTTTTCTATAAATATATTTTTAAATGTATCTCTAAATATATTTTTAAATCTATTTCTAAAAGTAAATTAAAAGGATAGACATCAATTAGCATTGAAAGTAGGCAATTAATATATATATATATTTTTTCACAAATTCATACATATTTTTATTACTTTTTTGGTAATTTTGTTCCCTATTTTACGCTTTTAAAATCCCAATATTCTAAAATTTATAAATTTCTGTAATGGATATATTTTAATTTAACATTCATAACAAGAAGATTTATAATTTCTTAACAATACTTATTTAATATAATTACTGAAGCAATAAAGTTATTTATAAAAATGATTTTTTTTTCGCACTTGTTTTCAAATTAATAACATTTAGATGTGTGTTTAAAAGTACAGATAAATGTTTAATATATAAATTAAAAAATAAAAGATTATTTGATGATAGAATTTCTTTACACCTATTTTTATATCATTATAGAATGATTTTTTTAATTATTTATTTTTTATCACCTAAATAGCTCCATTATTTTTTGATCTAAATTTTAAAATCATGTATATATGTCATTAATGAACTAATAATTCGAAAATGTTCTTGGATATGATAAATTCTCCCTCTTTGGAAATAACTGTGCTTAGTTTATGGTGCTGCTATCTAACAACAAACATATGAACTAAACTTTTATAAAGTTATATATTTATTTTAACTTATTCGTCATTACATCTTATTTATAGCTTAGTTGTTTAATGTCGATTAGTAAAAGATTTTGTCAACCAATAGGCGTAATCTGACTTAATATACATTATTTTTTAATGAACAATCATACTCTTAATGGGAAAAGGACTGTTAATTATTTCCCAAAAGTGGCGAGAAGACACAGTCACTTGGTTTTTCACTAAGTAAACAAGGTTGTAAAACATGAACAAAAAAAGTCAAATATAATTGGAATGAATGTAATGTTGAGGTGCTGCCATCTATAAATAGGACTTGAGTATAAAAACATTGCTAAATAAAGGCTGAAGCTTTTCGTTTCCCTCTATTTAGCCAATAAAAAGAATTTTTCAAAAAATTTAAAAAAAAAAAAAAATAAATTAAATGAGTTTAAAGACTTACATTACCGTGTTTGTTGATCGTGTAGTGGTTAGTACATTACGTTGTGGCAGCAATAAACCAGGTTCGAATCCAGGTCACGGCAATATTTTTTAAATAAAAAAACAAGCCTATACTTTCATTCATTTTCTTTTTATTTACTCTCACTTTTTTGGCAGATTACAATTAAAATAGAATAACATTTGAGGAGCAGTGTTTTTATGGCGATCCTTTAGTGAAATTAAATGTGAGTAACCAATTTCATGAATATAGTTTAATTATTTTTAAAAAAGTCAATTTTGTTCTCCCCTTCTGTTTCTTTCCTTTCCATATAAAAGCAGTTTTTGGCTTAGATTTATTTGAAATTTAGTCTATATAGTCAAATATACAATATTTTTTCTCCCCTTCTCTTTCTTTGTAGCTTCGTATTGGGGAAAATTAGAAAGATTTCAGAAGCAGGAAAAAGGATGCTTCGCTTCTCCGAAATTATAGGAAATCCTTTACAGGGAGAATGACTTCATTCATGAAAGAGACTCAATTCACCATTAAATACTTAATGTAAAAAAGAACATAGTTACTTTTATTTTCAATGAAATTATTTGTTACTTTAATTGTTTCAGAAGTAGTAGTTGGTGTACTTTCAGGAAGTAAGTGGTTATGTTTTTTTTAGTTTTTTAGAAGTAAAGTATAAAATATATTTCATGCTGCTTTATTCGTTCATGATTTTATTAAATATTAGATTTTTAATTCTGGTATTTGAGATATATTTTGTCCTTTTTTTTATATTAAAAAAAAAAAAAGGAAATTCTGATTTTTTTATTGCTGTTTTAAAATGGGAAAAATTAAGCCACATTATTTAATGATTTTATAATTTAAAATTAAAAGATTTGATACTATAGTTTGTTTATATATTATGATTAGTTTTTTTCTCTATTTATCATTAAAACTTGCAACGAAGCTTTGAGTATATAATCTTTTGCTTCCTTCTTTTTTTCTTCGGATTTTGAAATTTATTATATTTTATAATTTTTTGAATGTAAAAATGTGATTATTTTTTTGAGAATAATTTGTTACATATCTCATTACACAATGTATTTTCGTAATAATAACGACACATATTAACAAAGATTTAGAAAAAAAATCAAAATATAAATTTTAATTTATAAACACCAAAAACTAAGTAATTAATTTGATAAACTAAACAGTGGTGTACGCTGACAACAATAAATTTTATAGGATTAACAGGACGGAACTTTGATATACTTTTTAAGTTGAAATAAAGTGAATTTACGAAGACAAATTAAAAACTTAAGTTTTATTATGTTTACGTGGCGTTACGTTATGTAAACTGGGAATAAGCTGCACGTATATAGAACTCATATTACGAGATAAAAATTCAAAGAATATACATATTTTATATTCTTGTAATATTCCATCTTTATTTCAGTAATATATTTTTCAAATTCTTGTCAAAAGAGAGGTCGTAAATCTTCACATATGTCAGGGGTGATTGTGAGCCCAACTCAAAAATCCTGAAAATTTATTGAGTAAAATTATTAATGACGCATTTTAAAAAATTAATGTCTTTATAAATTTAATATTTTCAAAACATGAAATTCTAAAGAAATTATGAGCAATATAATTTAAATGAATAATTATTTATAAGTTCACTTTTATCTCTAATCACATTTATTATTCTACGAGAAAAACTACATATTTACAAATGAAAGAGATGCCAAGTATAAATTCTAGTTCTTATATTCTTAAATAAAATATACGAGAATTTTTATACTTAAATGTGATCAATGATTTCGTGAAACTTCTGGGCCTTTGGATAACCGGAAACTTCGAGATCGTAATTAGTGAAAAATCCGTAAATCCGGATTTTTTCCGGAGCACAATCATCTCTGTCATATATATATATATATATATATATATATATATATATATATATATATATATATATATATATATATATATATATATATATATATATATATATATATGGCGTGTGTGTGTGTGTGTAAACATATATGACCTCACTTTTGACAAGAATATGAAAAATATATATTAAAGCACACCCTCTATTATAATTTCTTTTCTATATAGGAGCTTTACTTTGGAACAGTGTTTCGGAAAAAAGGCATGATCAAGGTGAAATGCAGCTGTGCAAAAAAGATACCACGTGCTTAACTTGGTATAGATGCCCGCCATCAAGATTGCCTAGAGAACGATTCTTTGTATCCTGTTTTTATGAAGGTTATTCTAAATGGGATATGGGTGTCTGCTGTTTTAATCCAAGAAAAGGTCCAAAAACGGAAATAGATGTCTCTCCAAATACAACACCTTCAACGACAACTTCAACTGTGGTGCTACCAATTAAACCAATATATGGTAAAACGTAATTGAAGTATTTTGAAGTGTACGTGTGACTCACTAGAGCCAATTGAAGTATTTAAATTTGTAGTTACATACATTGGTAAAACCTCATTTAAAATGTATTATTGTTATAACTTCGAAATTGCCAATAAGAGTTATTTAAATTCTGATATCCAACGAATTTCTTGGATTTTGTTTTCGCTGAACTCAAATAGTCTATTCATATTTCGAGGTTATCAGAACGGTTAATGAAAACAATATTTTAAAGAGATTTCTTTCTTTCATTGAACTGAACTCAAAGGGCCTTCATAGGAGACCTTCTTCTGGGAATTAACCTCATTTGTGTTACAGGGAGAGGAAAACCGCGAAAAGCCCTTAGCTCGACGAAAAGGAAATTCAAATCCATGATCTACCTATCTGTGGGTAAACTTAGCTATGCACGGTAAAATTTAGTGAATCTTAACATCAAAAATGGTTGTATTATTTTAATCAAAAAATGGTGAGTTAAAACACCGAAATTAGTTATTTGAGTAATCAAACGCTAATGATAATTATTGGGTTAATCAAGCACTAAAGACTGTCCTTGGTGTAAAGAAACACCAAAAATATTCTTTTTCACTAAATGTAACGCAGTTGCCACTATATTTTGTGTTCAGTAGCACTTAAATTTAAAATCATTTTTAATACAAACATTTTACTTTTTCATTTTTTATATCAAAAGATGTGGATAGCATAATTTTACATAAATTCTTAAAAAAAAATGTACAAACAGCACAGTGAGAATATTAAGATGTATTCGAACTAGGCTTAATGGAAGATAATTAGATTGAAACTAAATATTATAAATTCTTTCAATACAAATTATATCTTAGAGTTTATATATATATATAAACATTTATACTTTCATTTATAAATTGCACTATAATTGCCGAAAGAAAACGGTATTATCTTTATTACGCAACTAAAAAAACAGAAACTTTTTGTAATAACGAACTTCTGTAGTATGTATAGAACTGCACAAAATGGCTACCAACTCACACTATCTCGTGCTCAATTATAAACACTCTACCGTTAATGTCTGACGATTTGTTTATATAAGCGAAAGTTGGTATTTTTGTAAGGGAAAAATAATTCATGAATGAAGTGAATGCCTTCGAGTTTGGTGTAATCATTCTCCCGAAATGGCGATTAGATTTAATTGTATTAATTATTGTGTATATGATTGCTTGATTCTGCGCTCTTTTGAAATAAATTGTTCATTTACACATATTTCGGAGTTCTGCAACACAAAATTTCGAAGAGTGTGGGCAAATATAGTTTTTACAGAATGTTGGTACGTGTCAATTTCCCTAAGCACTGTTGGTAACATGAAACGAGAAAAGGGATTAACGACATGAGACGAGACGGGCTTGGTTGGTGGGAGGCGAAAAAGCATTGAATAGGTACTGATCAGTATCTCCTGGATTGAAACCTGGGTCACCTCATTGGAAGGCTCAGTCTAAAAGGGATTAACGACAGATATATACATATATATATATATATATATATATATATATATATATATATATATATATATATATATATATATATATATATATATATATATATATATATATATAAAATACGCCTTCTTATTTTTTTTAATTCTAAAATATGCTTACATTATAATTTTTAAACATTTCAGAGTGTGGGAAATCTTATTCAACTCCAGGTTCAGAAGAAAGACCCGGAAATTGGCCTTGGATGGTAAGATCACTCTATATGATTAAAAAATATATAAAAAATGTAATAATAAAATACCGTAAGCGTAAATATGAAAACGTAAATATGAAAAGTTTAGACAGAGAAAAACTGAACTTATAACAGAGACAGATATAGACGGGGCAGATTAGACAGAGTAAAACTGGTCTTGTATTAACAATTTTATATTATATTTAATAGTCCATCACCTTTATAGTAAAAAAAAAGCGATGTATCTTTATTAAGTCTAAAATTGGTTTTTTTAATCTAATGATCCATTTTACCACGCATTTACGAAAAAATAAATTTCGTAGTGAGTGGAAAAAACAACAGCCTTGAATAACTTTTGAGCTAATGTTCGGGCTCTCACTTATTAAGAATCTATTTTAATCGTACTTTACTTATTAAGAAATAAATTTTAAAGCGCTTGAAAGAAAAACAGAAAACCTTGAATAACTTTTGAACTAGTGTTCGGATTTTCACGTGCTGAGACTCAATCTTAAGAGTTCGAGAGCTTCACCTTTATGCTAGGTAATTAGTACAGACTATTTATTAAGCTATGAAATTCAAAAGTACTTTCAGACAAAGTGCTGAAATAAGCATACTCTTTTTTTTTCTTCAAAGGATTTGGATTTTTGACTTTAAAAATAGACGGGTGGAGAAGCAATCTAAAAAATGAGGTGCCAATAATTTGGCCGGTAGAGTGGTAAGAAGTTTGGACCCATTAATGTTAATTATACTTTTGGCGTATTTTGCCATTACTCGAGAACTTTTTAAAAGAATCGAAACATTTTTGCACTTAATTATAATATATTCTATCCAAAGATAAAGCAAAAAATATTTTTAAATAAATATTATATTATGAACATTATTTGAATTAACAATATTCAAAATAAATTTAGACTTGTTAGGTATGTAAATTTTTACATAATATTTAAATGGCAGAATGAAATACGAACTCATTCGGTTAAATAGTTTTTGAGTAATCAAATTTTTAAAATTTTTGTATTTCGTATTTTGTTATTTAAAATTATATTCCTTAAAATTTGCATGCCTTACAGTTCACAGTTTTTCCGACTATTAATAAAAAATATAGTAAAAAATTATTGAAAATTATTTTTTGCTTAATTTATCTTTAGATAAACGAATTTTATAACTAGTTTCCGTTTTTCCGTTGTGCGCAAGAAAATGAACAGACTACCCGAATAACTTTTGATGTAATGATCGGATCTTTAGATTCTTGGACTCAATCTTAATGGTTGGAAAAGTTCCCCACAAATATGCTAATTAATTAGTGCAGACGATATTTTAAGTTGCGAAATAAGAAACAAAACATACTTTCTCTGAATAATTATACTTTTTTTCCCGACGGATTCAAATTTCTGACTCCCAAAATATAGACGGTAGCCGCAATCCGGGAAATATGGTCGCAATGGTTTGGTCAAGAGATAGGCCCAAAGTTTGCTCCATACTTTAAAAACTTTTTAAGCGAATTGAAACATTTTTGCACAGAATTATAAAATTCATTTATACAAAGATAATTCAAAGAAAAATAACTTCGAGTAAATATTTATCATTTTTTATAAAATAATTCATTTGATAATAGTTGAAAAAATTTTGAACTGTAAGGTATACGATTTTTTCTTCTTTATTTTAAAGAATGTAGTTTTACATGGAAAAATACAAAATGTGAGGTTAATTTAAGGTGTAGTTTTAGAGAAATTGAATTTAAAAAATACGAAATTTTTAAAATTCGAGTTTTCTTTTGTTCGACCAATTTTGATGAAATTTTGTGATGTGCCTTGCAAAATTGCATTCCTTGAAATGATGTAAAAAATTTTTTGCAATTCAAAATTTCAACAATTCAAAATGTTTCGACTATTGTTAAACAAAATAATAATAAATAATTATTAAAAATCATTTTTTACATGACATTATCTTTGGTTAAACGAATTTTATAATTGTGTGCCAAAAGTTTTCGAGTCGCTTAAAAAGTTCTCGAGATATGGCGAAATACGCAAAAAGCGTCATTAACATTAAGAAGTCCTTACTTTGAACAGCTTTCTTGACAAAACTATAGGACCATATTTTTCGAATTACGGCTACCCCGTATATTTTGAAGGCCAGAAATCTGAAACAGTCGAAAAAATATATGTTTATTTACAGAAAGTATGTTTTTGTGTTCGATTTCGTAACTTAAAATATCGTCTGCTTCTAATTATTAGCATATTCGAAGTCTCCCTTTAAACATTCAAGATTGAGTCCTAGATCTTGAAGTTTCGTTTATTAGATCAAATGTTATTTAGGTTCGTTTATCTTTTTGCACACTGTACATTCAAAATGTTTCAGCTTTTTAGTTGTTAAAGGGTTTGTAAAGTTTACTTTATTTCTTTAGCTTTTAATAATATGAATTTTTAGCTACATTTGTACAGCATTTTAAGTGTTACATGTAATTACAGGTTGCAATCAGAAAAGCTCAAAGAAATGGAACTGAAATTTATTGGTGCAACGGTTTTCTCATCGACGACAGTCATATTCTCACTGCAGCTCACTGCTTTCAAGACAGAAAGTATAAATAGTTTTATTGGTTGAATTAGCTGAGTTTGACTTTAAAGTTAAATTCGTTAAAATTGTTTTAAATGGATCGGATGTTTGAATTACATTTAGGATAAGTAATTAATAACCCTTTGACACGCATGAGACACCGGTGTCCTTTATATATATTTTTTCTGATACTCTAATTATAAGCAAAAATATATTTTGGTGTATTATTTAATTATAAAAATACTCTCTAATAGTTACTAAAAAAATGCGTTAGATTATCGGAATTTTTTTTAAAGCTAAAATATAAAATCCAAAAAAAGTAGTTTTAATTTTTTTTTTCCATTTATATTCTAAAATTGATCAATAATTGATTTTGAAAATTAAGGAGATTTTAATGATGAATAACTGTTTCTCTTAGATCTGAATAACTGAAAAAAGGGCAAATTTGAAAAATTATTGTTCGGAAGATTTCGCTTTTAACGTGCTGTATTTTATAGCCATAAACTATTAAAATGCTAAATATAATATTTTTCACTTATTTTCACCTAAACTAGTACAAAAAAAAATTTAAAAAAAGTATGAAAAATATGTTCAATAAAAATTTTGCGTCAAAGAGTTCAATTCAAGGAACAAAAGTTATTATCATGCATTGCGGTACTCCCCAGCCTTTTTATCGCCGAGGACCGGTCAACGTTTGATAATTTTTCTGCAGCTCTCTGAGGACAGACGAGTTTATATTTTCGATGATTTTTATTTCATAATTTTAATGCGATTATATTTAAACCGCCTTCAAAATAGAATACAGTTGCATTGACGGGATTGGTACTGCTTTAGGTGACGGCTATCAGCTCACATCAGTTAACCCCTAGTCCATAGAAAGTCGCACAAACCCGAGAGATACAGTACACCACAGAAAAAAAACTGAAAAGAATTTAATGTTCTTGTGCTGCCCTTTACCATTTGATTTATAGACCGGTACCGGCCTGAGCCAGGGTCAGACGATCTCTGATATATTGCATTAAAAAGCTTATTTTATTATTATCTTTCTCTTTAAATTAAATGTTCAGAACTTTAAAGAAAAGAATTAAAAAAAAAAAAAAATAACACCACCACTATTCACTTTGCTAACCAACCCTCATGATTGCTACAATCAACTTTTTCTTTCAACAATAAACAAATTGTTCTATCTAAATTGGCATATATTGAATAGAAAGATTTCAAAATGCTTCATTGCATTCACGCAGATTTGATTTTGATTTTACAGATAGGAATGGAATTTAAACCTAATTATTTTTGCACGGTTACCATTGCAACTTCTACAATTTTGCTTCTTAAATTTCCATCGATTATTTGAATATGCACTACAACTTTAACTTCGAATAGTTGTAAACAATGTACGCTGCCTAAGGTACTGTACTTATGTAAATTATTCCTGTGTTGTCAAATCTTGTTAATTACATTTAAATTTATTTTTATTAAGTTTTACAAATTTTAATAACGTTAATTACTGTCTCATATTTTTACATCTTCATTAGCAATCGTCATCAAGCGATTGTTAAAAAATCTCTTTTCATCTACTTTTCCTGTTTAGAAAAAAAATGTGAGAAAAGTCGTTTTTCTTATTTGCAGTCTCCTATTTATAAGTGCTTAATTTTTCATCCGATTTTATAAATAGTAAGCACATTACTAAATATCACTTATTACTAATGAAGTTTTCGATGCACGCAGTCATGTATCTGTATAGGTTCAGGTTACAGAGCTGTGTATCAATTAATTTTGGATGTGTTATTTTAACAAGCAACAGTTAGATGGAAAGGAAGTCAAAAATATCTGAAGATATGCTAGTGAGTGGAATATTTATTGTTTAGTTAGTTCTGAAAAGGAATAAAATCTGCCATCAATGTTATATTTTTCTACTGTAAATCGAACCTGAATAAAACAAGACTATTTCATTCGCAGTATGACGCTTTATTCTCTGCGAATTGGAACTAATGATCAAAGGTTGGGAGACGTTTATCATATGAAGAGATTACTGACGCCGGAAAGTTACCAACAAAATCGTTTTTACAGCGACATAGCTTTAGTTACTTTGGAGAAACCAGTCACTACAGCGAATTTCATGCCCATATGTCTACCATTTTCTGTTTTCAAGACTTTCACAAGTCCAAAGGCAACTATTGCTGGTTGGGCCATGGAAAGTCCAAGTAAATCTTTTTTTGTTGTTTTATTTCTTTCTTTTCAATTACGATGTTATATATGTATTGTTAAACAATATAAGAAAGATTATTTGTTTATGTAAAACTAGAATGCAACAAAGACTTTTTTTGTGCCAAAATATCATGATTTCATATGTTCGTAGAAAAATGGGAAATTAGTGTTGATAAACCAACAAGTAAATAATAATGCCCCATATTTCTTTTTTTATATGACGGGAATGTTGAAGTTAGCTAATATTTTCAAACTAAGGATTGCGTTTCACAGTGAAACTAAAAACAGACTAACTCATAAGTCTTCAGTTAAAATTATAATCTGCTATCGCTTATATTCATCATTTCTAAAGTATGTTGAATATAATAAATAATTCTGGATGCATCGTCGGACTTTTGTAAGAAACTGAATGAGATTCTTTTAGCAGTTTTTTTAGTGTACAGTAGTGTTTCCCAAAGTATGGTACGCGTATCCCCAGGGGTACGGGAACAGTTTAGCCGGGGTACGCGTTCTTATGAGAAATATCTTGCAACAAAAGAAAATTTAAAATATTTTTTATTTAAAAACAAAGCTAGGCATGAAAATTTACGATTACGTATTTTTCTATTGGCTTCTTTTATTTGCAGAGTTAACAGTTAATAATTAGTGCACTGTTAGAAATTTCTCGGAAAAAATGGTTAAATAACAATAGATTGCATGGCTATTTTACCATATTTAATCAACACAGTTAAATAACCGTAAATAAAATGGTAATCAAACTGTTAAGTTTAAGAAAAACTGCTTATTAACTGCTTTAACCTAATACTGTTAAACAACCAGAATTTTATCGCACCTACTAGAACCACCTAATGAAGCTACTTAGTTCTTCGCTACTGTGTACATATCATAGCCGAGCGGGCTTATCTGTCAATCTCATGACCATCAGAACTGGAGTTCGAGTCCTAGTGTTGAAACTACAGTATTTTCTCTATTCCGTTCAACACGTGAAGAATTCCCAGTGTCCGGCACTCTCCATTGACTATTAACTTACGAAAAGCCGAGCTTCTATATCTAGTTAAAAAAATTATTACGTTTTTAAAAAATGCTTGTTGTAAATGGTTAAAAAACCGTATAGTTTTGTATTCATGATTTTATAACGATATTTTTGTAAATGGTTATAATACCATAAAGGAAAAAAATTTCTTTTCCGTAAACTTTACAGTTAATCGGATGGACAGACAGCTGCCAGTTATATTACCGTAATTTTAGAAGGAAAATTTTAACAGTGTGGTGTCAACAGCCAGTTGTGATTTTTAACTTTTGCGCAATTTTTAATAGTAAAAAATACATTCATTTTTTAATTAGTGGTACACAGCGTTACGAAAAATTTAGAAAGGGAACACAAAAGTCATAAATTTGGGAAACACTGGTGTACAGTATAGTTTTATTTGTTGAATGATTAGATTGTTTAAAGTTCTGGGCTTAAAATGATGTATAGTAGTTTCTATGGTTATGCTGTTCTTTATCTGCTGTTAATTTTATATCAATCAGGAAATTGTTGTTTGAGCACACAGCAGGTGCACTTTAAATGTTTTTTGCACTTATTGGGCTGTGTTGAATGTTAATAAATTCATTATTCCCAAACAAATACAAAAAAAAAAAAAAAAAAAAAAAAAAAGCATTAATGCAAGTGAATTGGATATTTATATTGAAAATTAGAATGGAAATCATATTAATAAGGACTGCTAGTTTACTCTCGCATTAATAACTCTTTACAAGTCATATCTCTGGCAATCAAAGGTCCCGATTTCAATAATTCTTACTTGAAAAAGTTAATACGAATTTGGAAGAATTAGGAACTTAAACACTCTTTTAAATTTGTGGTTCAATTAAGTCAGTTTAGTAAATTGTTGCTTAGTATATCTAAAATCCAAAAAGAATTCAAAATATAACATGTTCATATATTTTTGTGTATTTTAAGGTGTCTTGTAAATTATGATAAAAGCTCGTGTGATTCTTTAATTATTTTTTTTAAATTTTTGAAAATTGATTTTAACTTTACGTACAGTGCTCAAGAAAAAGAAATGAAAAAAAAATGGATCCTTTTGAATAACTTTTGATTTAATGATCGGATCTTTCCGTTCTAGGACTCAATATTAATGGCTTGAAGGGGTGACCTCAGATATGCTAATTAATTAGTGTAGACAATATTTTAAGTTACGAAGTAAAAAACAACAGTGTACTTTCTCTGAATAAATGAACATACCTTTTTTTCGATAGATTTGTATTTCTGATCCCTAAGATATAGAGGCAGTTAAAATTTGGAAAATATGGTCCCACTAGTTTGGTCAAGAGAGTGGTCCAAAATTCGAACCCCTAATGCTTACTTTATTTGTGCATTTATTCATGCTTCAAAAACTTCTTAAGCGAATTACACACATTTATAAATTAGTTTATCTAAAGATAATTTCATGCAAAAATTAATTTTTAGTAAAAACTTATTACTTTTATTATTTTATTTAATAATAGTCGAAAACATTTTTAATTGTAATGTATGCAATTTTTGATATCATTTAAAAGAGTGCAAATTTTCACGGTCAAGTACGAAACTTGAGCGAAATCGGTCAAATAGTTCTTGAAAAATCGAGTTTTAAAATATGAGTTTTTAAAAATTCGATTTCTCAGGAACTATTCGACTGATTTCTTTCACGTTTTGCATTTTGCCATGTAAAATTACACTTTTTAAAATCAAGTAAAAATTGTACCTTACCTTATACCTGGCAATTTTTTAACACTATTCTATTTCTACGCTATTATTAAATAAAATATGATTTTTATTTACTAGATATTTACTAAAAGTTATTTTATGCATGAAATTCTTTTCGGATTATCGAATTTTATAATTGTATGCAAATTTTTTTTAATTCGGTTAAGATGTTCTTGAGATATGATGAAATAAACAAAAAAAATATTCCATAAAGTTGTTCAAACTATGAATGTCTCTCCTGACCGAACTATAAGGACCATATTTCCCAAATTGCGGCAGCATCCTATATTTTGGGGATCTGAAATCCAATTCCGTTGAAAAAAGGTACGTCTTTCCAAAGTATTATTTTTTTTTGTGTCTGATTTCATAACTTAAAATATTCCTAAATTAGCATATTTTAATTAATGAATTGCAAAGTAGAATTTGAATTAATTAGCATATTTCAGATCAACCTTTTGAACCTTTAAGATTGAGTGTTCTAAAACGTGAAGATCCCATCATTAGATCAAGGGCTAATCAGGGTGGTTCGTTTTTTTTATTTTTCGCGCTGTACATCTGATTTTAAGTACAAGTAGGGAATTTTATATTTAAACTTAAAAATTGCCTTGCAATGTCCCAATTAAATTTTTTTTGTTCTATTTCTAAGGTAGTTCATCATCAAATTATCTTCGGGAGCAGCATGGATTACCCATCATTTCCAACAAGCTATGTAATTCAATCTACAAAAAGAGAACAGCAGCTTCTTTCGACAAAACGTTTCCGTTAGGAATTACTCCTGATTTTATCTGTGCAGGTTTACCCGAAGACGGAGAAAGATATTGTGGAGTGAGCTTCTTTCATATTTTGTTAACCAATGAAAAATTATTATGCGTTTTAAAATTGCTGGAAAAATAAACCCATTGAAACCCAATAAACCAAACCAAATTACCCATCATTTCTAACAAGATGTTATTCAATCTACAAAAAGAGAATGGTAGCTTCAATAGCACATTTCCGTTACGAATTGCTCCTGATTTTATTTGTGCAGGTTTACTCGAAGAAGGAAAAAGAAAATGTTTAGTGAATTTCTTTTATATTTCATTAACTTATGAGAATTTATTATGCCTTTTAAAATTACTGCAGAAGTAAAATTTTTATTTTTTATTTCTCTTAAACTATATATTTCTTAAGAGCAGGTAAAGAAACTGAGAAAAGTTATATTTTCATGACATAGTTAGTGGCCGTTAAGAGAAAAGGCCATTACTTAAATGCTATAAGCGAATGCAAAAGATGCCGAATAAGAACGCTGTTCAAGTTGTTAATCGAAAAAGAAAGTAGGTTTGGGTCCTGGCGAAAGAGTAAATGATAATTATATTAAGATTTTTATTTTACAGTAAATTATGAATTAAACTTATAATTGTTGTGTGTATGGTACTTTTTCTTTCCAAAAAAGAAATAAAAATGTTTTATATAGAACTGTTTGGTCTGATCATTAACAAATAGATAGCAGCACAATATAGTTACGTCATCGTATTTAAAATAGTTTAAAATGATTTCTATTTGCTTAAGACAAATTTTAAGAATAGGAAAAGAAATATTCGTTAGTAGTTTCAGAAAGGCAGAATTTATACATTTTATGGAGTTTCAGGAGTTTCAACTTTTTAAAAAACCACGTTTCTTGGACAATTTGAAATTATTTTTATTTTTATAACGCTGAAATTTCCCATTCTATGTTTTTCAATCATTTACCATGTGTAAATTATTTTAATAAATTGTAATGATTTTTTTTTTGCAGGCTGCATCGGGTGGACCATTGATGATTTATAAAGGCGGTCGATGGTATGCTATAGGGATATTGATATTCGGTGTTGAAAGATGTGACAAATTTTTTCCCAGAGGATACACACGAATATCCTCATATAAAGATTTTATACAAAATAATTTAAGAGAACATGGTTCCAATTACTTTAAATACTAAAATAAATAAAATTGTTGAAATTAACTTTTTTTGCTGTCTTTTTATGATTCTGTGAAATTCAGTTAAGATCGTTAAAAACATTTGATGAAAAACTATTTTCCAATATCAGATTCAGCGAGCTCTCAGTTATTCAGTATACTTACGCATTATCGTATATTAATATTTCACTTTCTGTTAAGCATAAAAAATGCTAAATTATTAACATTTGACCAAGTATAAGTCAACAATATCATCATATATTAGAGGCAGAGGGACTCAAAATATATTAAAAAATAAACTATTTTCTTAAATTATTGGATTCTTTTAACTGCATGTTAACGTTATCAAGTAAAAAACTTAAGAAGAGGGTATTATATTCACAGAGATCTTTTTAACAAGACAAGAAAAAATTTTGATTATATTGAAAAGGTAAATTTTTCAGCCCCTTTCAAACCACATAAAGAAAAAGAAAAATGAATTGCATTTAATTTTATTTTACATCCAGCGTTAAACAGACGACCAATTCTAAGTTGACAACTATCAATATTTTACTCCGAAGCCTTGTATTCTGAACCCAACCCAGAAGACAAGGAAACTACTAGATCAAACATTGAGACAAACTAACAAACTAGCTTTCGTGGAGGATTTTTTGTTGGAACTAAACCGCATTTGTGTTCCGTAGAGAGAAAACCACGAAAGCCTACCACCGTTAATCCGACGACAAGGATATTATCACCAACGATCCATCTGCGAATATTTTATGTCAGGAGAATATTTTATGTCAGCAATGTAGTTGGTAAGATCCGGATGCAGAATTCATATCCACCAGCCAACACTGGGATTCGAACCTGGGTGACCTCAACCAGGGAGGTGAACATGGGTGGTGGACGCTCTATCCACTGAACCTTCACGGCTCACTTAATTATATTAAGATATTTAGGAGTTTTTGAGAAATAAATGCACTAAATATTTTTAATCATTATGAAAAGAACTTAACGAATATAATGTTTAAAATTTATTAAAACTTAAAACTATAAGGAAATACGACAGTTTCTTTGTTTATACGGGGTCATACTCAAAGGCTTTGGTTCCTGTCATAAAACATAAAACTAACATTGATATTTACAAACATAATTACTAACATAATTACTAACATGGAACGTATTTAAAAAATTGTGCTGATGAAAACTCCAAGAAAAAAAATCCTTAAACCTTTAATTAAATTGTCTTTAATATGAGTTAACAATCACATAAAGCAATCACATATGCAAATCACATAAAACAAAATTGTTTTAAAAAAATATTAATTGTTTTTCCTTATATTCGAATTATCTATGCACTAGAAGTCGAGTGTTTTGAACTAAGTACCAAATATCTAACGATTTTTATAAATATATTCAGTTTTGGTTACTTATGTAAAATGTGACACAATTCAAACATAAAATCAATTTTAAGAGAATCAAGTGATATAAAAACATTTAAAAATTTGCAAAGTATCAATATTTATATTTAAAACATATATGCACTGGAAATCACTTGTTTTTGACTGATTAAAATTTTTATAAATACTTCAAGGCAGATGTGAGTATTCTCAAAGAATTTGGCGCTCATATTTTAATATGAAAGGCGCTCATATTTTAATATGATTAGGTTTTAGAAAATCACATGGGGCAAAAAATTCACAAAATATCTATCCTCATATTAGAAATATAAGTTCACTGAAATTTACATTATTTTAAATAAATAACTTCTTTTTTTAAAAAATTTTCATCAGTACTTTAAAGCTGATCTGGAATTTTTCGGAAATATGACTCCCATATTTTAATATGAACCCAGATTTAAGTGAATCACGTCGCGTGAATCATAAAAAAATCGCTTACGTCCATCCTTATATTGGAATAATATATGTATGGGAAATTACGTGTTTTGAATTAAATAAATTTTTTAAAAATTTTCTATAAATTCAAAGCAAATCTGGGTATTTTTTAAAAAAATATGACGTCTAGATTTTATTATGAAACCAGTTTTAGGTAAATCATGTAGTGCAAAATATTATTAAAAAAATTGCAAATATTATTCAAAAAATCGCATATCACAAATAAAATTAAAAAATAATAATAATAAAAAAAAACAAATAGTACAAAGATGCTCTCATGCGATTTCCAACTCTTATCTCAAAATCCAAAATAATTATTAAAAATTGAAGAAACAATGTACGTTTACATTTTTTTAAGGAAATTTTTTTTAAATTTCATTCCCAAAATTTACAGATATTTAATTATTTTACATGTACTGGCATTATGATGCAAGTAAAAAACTATTCCTTATAAGGGATAATTTGAGTGAACAATGATACGAAAATGTTTCGTTAGATTTTAATAGTGCTTTTGCTTGTTATCTCTAATGAAAGCGATTAATCTAGCCATTTAATGTGAAAGTTTTTGTGATAATATTTTTAAGAAAGACTCAAAGAGATAGTTTATACCACACGTCTACTGGTAGAATTTGATGTGAAGTGGTTTTATGACGGAAAATGATTGGTTAACTATGAACGATTTTTCAAAATTCTAAGAAATATTTTTGAAATGAAATTTTAATACCTATGTATCTATTTGATATGACTTTACAATGTGAAGACTTTTTTAATTTCAACTTTTTAGATTAGTTTAATTCAGGGTTTCCCAATTGTTTATATATATATATATATATATATATATATATATATATATATATATATATATATATATATATATATATATATATATATATATATATATATATATATATATATATATATATATATATATATACATAAATATATTCATTTAAATTTTCCTATTCTATTTTTAATTTGCATTTTATTTAAGTAATTTCATATAGTCAGCCAAAATAATAAGTAAGTAAGTAAGTAATAGATTATAGGTTGGATAAGAATATAATTACTGATTGAAAAATTAGTTAAAATAATCTTACGAACCCCAGTAAACTTTCTACGGAACCTTACGGTTCCGCGACAACTACTATTTGGAAACCATTGGTTTATTTAATCTTTTAATTTAGGTAGCGCTTAGTAATTAAGAAGTGACGAAAAATCTGAATCACGCAGTGATTTGAAAATTCTATTTTAATTTAAGGTATGAAAATAATCATCAAAAAAAATATTCAACATTATTATTAATTGTAAAATTCAGAATTCTTAATGCTCTTAGGAGATTCATATTCTGCTACTTATTTTCATGTTTATCAGCACAAATAATGGTACATTTATTTCTTATTCAGTGTCCTGTAATTTGTTATAAGTTTTTTTAAGTGCATATAATTAAAAAAAAAAATAATAATATACCTGTAATTTTACTTGTGATTTTCAAGAAAATTTAAAATTTATTTTCACTTTTATTAAATTAGGTTTGTTTAGGTATGTCTTGTTTATGTGAATTATCTAGACTACATATCGTAATAATAAACAAAGCCAAATCACTTTTAAACTCAATATAAAGCAAGATATTTGTTTTAAAGCGTTCAAATCAAAATAATTCAGCCGCCGTGTAAAATATTTCTTCTTTTTTCCTATTTTAAACCACATTTCAACAAATTGTAAAATGGATCAAGGCCATATGAATGATTTTTACTTTGACAGTTAATTTGCATTAAATACAATTCAAATTATAGAATATAATATTGAATAATAGTCACTCAAGTTAGCCTTCGTGCCCTTGATGAACCCAAAATATATCCCCTCCCAACCATAGTCAATAAATAAATAAAGTTAGATAAACGCAAGTAGTCGTTCACCTTCGAAAAACTCCAAGCCCTGCATTTGGAACAAGACGAAATAAATACGGAATGTTCTCTTGATATTGGTCTATGTATGATAGTCTCATCTGCGGTCGAGGTTACTCACCTTTTAAAATAAAAAAGAAAATGCTTGTGATGTACTAACCTAAGGCCTAACGGGATTATGCTTACTTATTTATTTATCCAATCTGCAAGCTTTCTCTGGGGCTATTTCACTTATTTTGTTCATTTTTTATTTTGCTATATAGCTTTCATAGAGAGATATTTTTTTATATTTAAATACTTACGATCATACTCCGATTTAATGGGTTTCACTTTTTCAATTATTTTGAGGATTTAAAGTTAATTTGGATTTTTTGAGTTAATACCAATGAATATATTTTAAAGATTTCTTAATAGATTTAGCTAAATATGATGTATTTTTTAAGTATTTTTGTTTTTGTTTTTTTAATTTTTTTTGTTGTGTTTTTTATTTTTTAAAGCTTTTAAAAAAGTGAGATTATTGCATTAGGATTATAACGATGAAGACATTATTTGGTAATAAATTAGAAAAGCCATTGAATAATGATTGAGTAATATAATTTCATAATAAGTTAGGGAAATAAATTTGACTATGATCAGATAAAAAATATAAATAAGATTACAAATAAAAAATAGAAATAATTTTAAATAATATAATCAAAGTTGTATTATTAATATATTGCATAATAAATTGCATATTTAGTAAAGTAAATTAAAAATTAATGTCAATCGTTGTTTCTTGTTTAAATTCAAAGCGTGAAATTGATAAAGAATACTTGCACTTCTAAAAGAGATACGTAATACATATAGTATCGTAATAATTACTTACCTATAGTTAATAAACTTGCAGATATTTGCCATATTTGTTCTTTGCTTGATTTTTATCTTGATTAAAACTGTAATTGTAAAATAAAAATTTTAAAGGGCACCTATATATATTTTGCTTATATACATGCTACATTTTTTAAGCAACATTTCAGAGTTTTTTGTTTTCATGTGCAAACTTTTTTAAATTAAACTTCAAAAATTTTATTTTTTTGGAACATAAACGCCATAAATAAACGAAAAATTTTCAAGGACATTGGTTTAAATCATTTTTCAGCATTCAAGTTTAAGAAATAAGAAAAAAAAATTATAAATGAATAAAATAAGTAACAACTAATTCTAAATGTTTCCAAAAATCTATTTTTTATTTATTTTGATCTTGCATTTTTTGAAAGGTTTACAAAAACAATTTGTGCAAAAATTATGTATGTGAGTTATACTGATTTTTTTAAATTTGTGCTTTTATTTTCATACTTATTGAGCGTGTACCATCTAAAACTATTAATTAAATTTCTGTTTAGAATATATAAATAAATAATAAAATTCTCTTCAAAATAGTTTAAAATTTCTCAACATCTTTATTTTTGAATTTTTTATGAGTTTTATAAAGTAATTTTATACAATTAAAAAATATATTTTTACATACTTTCATAAATTACTGATATTAATTGCATTTAAAAGAAATGTTAGTTCATGCATAACTTACTATTGTTTAACCCATTTCTACACCAAATTATTAAAAAACTTCGAAAATATGTGAAACTCATTTGCTTCACTAAATGATTTCTACTTTGAAAAATTTTCAATTATTTTTTTAATACTCAATACTATTTTCTTACTTTTTTAAAAATTCTTTTAATTTGAAACTTACTCCACATTACAAAGTTTTAATTAAAGTTAAGCTTTTAATACTTTTTATAGCTTGTTAAAAATGTTAATGAACCAATAAAAAAATATAAAAGACTTACTTGTAAATTTGATCGAGATAGAAAGCTGAGAATTGAAGAATGAAATTGAGGAATCATAAAATGGCGTCCCCGAATGAAATATAAACAACTAAATAGTTCCATAGATAGATGACGTTGAACTTCAAGTAATCGTGTGCTCTTCAACTAATCGTCATAATCCTTTACTAGTTATGTTAAACAGAAATAATATTAGTGATTAATTCAATACTATATGGAAATTCTAAAAATGGGACTTAAAAGTTCCGTTGGTACATAAATGGTTTTAAAGAATCGAAATTTACATTTCATGCTTGAATCATATCTATTAATTTATTTGAAAGAAATAGAAAATGATATGATTTACAAAATTAATTCATATTAATTTATTTGAATTAATTCATGTAACTCACATAAAGAAAATAATTTTTCCACAAATCTTTCTTTAAAATAATTCTGAATGAATAATTTTCAAAAATAAAAAAAAACTTGCATAATGGCGTTTGATGTTAAAAAATCGTTTGCTTATTAAAAGCATTTGACGTTTTAAATATAATTATAGTAATAATTAATGTTTAAAACAAAAATCTAAATGATCTAAAATATAGAAAAAAAATTTCTTATTGATTGAGCATCGAATTTGCTTTAAATTATTATTTATTTATCATTCCTGAAAGAATTTTATTTTATAGAATTTATAAACTTATCTGGAAAATTTTGTTACACAAAATGAAATTAATGCTAACAACAAGGTTTTAATGCAAATATCTAACAAAATATATTTTGTTCATAACTATTCAGTTTGTTTTTGAATTAATTAGATTAGTTCTGCACTTCTAAGATTTCTGATCCAGTTCATACTTTTGACAAGTTTTATGACTATCGTCTGCTATCTTGCGTCTTGAGGAGAACGGTTACTATTGAATTAAGATTTTATCTATTGGAAAGGAAATTTATTGAAATAAGATAAAATACAGATCTTTCTTCCAACTGCTTTTTCTTTTCTTTTTGCTGATATTTAATGTTGCGATTGTCGATGTTTTTCGACTGAGATTTTTTTTATACCTAAACTCATTTTTATGGATTCTGACAAATTAAATGGCGCATCTGCAATGGAGTAAATTGGTATGTAGCTTTTTAAATACTTAGCGAGGTGTTAGAATTTAGAAATATTTTATTTACTTCTTTAGAATTCATAAAAGTTTTTTTTTAAAGTTTCATGCCTAATGGAATAAGATCATAAACTGTATACAACCTGCTGTAACGAACTAAATTCCTTGGGATAAAAATAGATCTTTAGAACTACAAAAGCTTTTTACGAAATAAAATGAGAGTAGTGTATTTAAGTGCATTTTTTAAATGAAAAATTATAAATATTTCTCAAAAAAAAAAAAAAATATGAAGGGATAAAAAGAACAAATTACTGATAATAGAACAATGTTTTGATGATTTAAATTCCTGAACAATAATTTAAATTCCGCCGACCGGACTGTGTAGTGGTTACTGAACTGCCCTTGCATCAGAAAGGTTCTGGGTTCGAATACCGGACAAGGCATAGATGTTCTTTCCTTCTCTGTACTATCTGTCCTTACTGTGGGAGCAACGTTGCCCCACCTAATATGGTGCCCCTGAAGGAGTGGCCTACAAATCTGCCCTT
This sequence comes from Parasteatoda lunata, assembly GCA_949128135.1. Classification (NCBI taxonomy): domain Eukaryota; kingdom Metazoa; phylum Arthropoda; class Arachnida; order Araneae; family Theridiidae; genus Parasteatoda; species Parasteatoda lunata. Next base: position 63,879,781 of record OX421974.1, read on the forward strand.
CAGATGCCTGTATGATTCCCAGGTAGGTCATTCTAAAAGGTGGGCATTGAAAAAAAAAATGATTTAAATTCCTGACCCACAAAATATGAAGGGTAGCCAAAATCTGGGAAATATGGTCCCAATAGTTTGGTCAGGAGTGCGGTCCAAGGTTAACTTTTTGCCTTAATTTAGCTTTTTTTAAAATTTTACTTATTGCGCATTTCGCCATATCTCGAAATTTTTTTAAGTGCATTGAAGAGTTTTTGCGCACAATTATAAATTTAATTTATCTGAAGATAATTCCATTCAAAATATAACTTCGAATAAAAATTTATCTTTTTTTATTATTTTGCTTAATATTAGTCGAAAAATTTTGAATTGTAGTTATTAAAATTTTTTACATTATTTTAAATAATATTATTTAAGTGGCCAAATACATAATTTGAGTCAATTTGTTGAATAGTTCCTGAAAAATCAAATTTTTAAAATACGACTGTTTTCAAATTTCATTTCTCAGGAACTATTTGAACGATTTCACACAAAGTTTATGTTCACTATGTAAAATAATATTCTTTAAAATGATTAAAAAAATTGCATATCTTACAATTCAAAAATTTTCCGACTATTAATAATCAAAATAATAAATATTTATTAAAAGTTATTTTTTGCATGGAGTTATCCTTGGAAAAACGAATTTTATAATTATGTTCAAAAATTTTTCGCTTAAAAAGTCCTCGAGATATGGCGAAATATGTAAAAAATAAAATTAACATTGATGGGTTTTAAACTTTGGATCATACTCTTGACCATATTTCCCAGATTGCGGCTACCCCCTATATCTTGGGAGTCAGAAATGTGAATACATTGAAAAAATGGTATATTTATTCAGAGAAAGTATGTTTTTCTGTTGTATTTCTTAATTTAAAATATCGTCGGCACTAATTAATTAGCTTATTCGATGTTACCCCCTTAACCATTAAGATTGAGCCCTAGAACGTGAAGATCCAATGATTAAATCAAAAGTTATTCAGGGTTGTCCGCTTGGTGTACTGTAGTTAATGTATGTAATTGTATAGATATTATATAGTCCATTAAAGAGGTTTTTCATTTTAGATATATGTAGGTATTGCATAATAGGGTTTTTATTGCTTAATAATGTGGAATATCTATAATTAATATATTATAGTTTTCTAGGAGATCTATTCTTTTTTGTAAAACATAGGCATCATGTTCATTTTTATTTTCATATTTCGTTTTTCCTTTCTTTTTCGTTTTTGCTTCTTAATAAAATGAGTTTTAAATTTTTGTAGTTAAGTATTAAAAGGGAAAATATTCAATTTGTTAACATATATAAAGTGATTTTAAGTTTATTAATAAACTAATTGCATGGAATTCTAATGTTTCTAGAAACATTTATATAAATACTATTTTTAGTCAAATTAATAACCGAAGTAAAAGAAATTTTTTATATATCTAAATATTAATCTAAAAAACAATTATATATCTTAAAAATAAATTTACCTACTTTTTCAAAATTTAATTGAAAACAACTATTAACCAACAAATGTCATTAAATTCTATACAATATAACATTTATAATTTTTTTTAAAGTTTTCTAGATTGTGAATGAATCTGACTCGGGAAAAGTCCTGACAACCAACAATTAAAATTAGATTCTTATTTAAGTGTAAATGCTTTATGACTGATGAACAACTTTCTCACACAATTAATTAAAATATAAAATATTTTTAATGAGTGTTCTTAAGTTCTATAAAACAATTGAATTGCATTGTTCTGTCTAAAATGATACCTTTCATTAAACACAGTCTATGAGTTATCCACTTTAATATGTTGTTATCTTACTCATATTCATTTCTTGTGTAAATCCAAGGCATCGAACCAATCAAATTGGATTTTAACTTTAGTATTAATACACCATAGAAATACCCCCCCCCCCCACGCTCTATATTATGCTTTAATTTTACTTTTAACAACAGGCAACTTAGATATGAAAATATATTTTTAAATCATTTGTAAGCGCATGATATCTCTTTTCAAACTTGATATATTTTTTTATATTTTTTGCGTATGTTTCATTTCGAATTTTTGTGTCGTTTTTATTTGATTATTTTATGTTAATGGCTAGAAACGGCCTCATTTTATGGTGCTTATTTATTAAAAACAGGACAGAAAGCAATAATCTTTGTTAAATATGATTGTTTGGGTTCGAAAAACAGATCTTCTCGTAACCAATTTGTCTTAATTCATATTTTAATTTTAGAAATTAATTTTTTTACATTTTTAATTAAAAATTGTTTTAATTTTTTTTTCATTTATTGAGAATTTTTGTTATTTATTTTTGTTATTTGTATTTTGAAAATGTGTTTTTTTGTGATTATGCTAAATTGCAATAAATTTGAGGTATTACTCCAAGAGTAAATCAAAATGCCTTAATTTCAGAATTAACGAATAGTGATACATTACATATTCTTTTATAGCTTGAATATTCCGTTTTAATATTGTACTGTCTGATTTTTAATGACATTTAATTGTAACATGAATTTTCAGTTGAAAATCGGGAACATTATGGTTTTTGTGAAATATGTGAAAATAAGTTCTCAATAATATAAAATAATATTCATTAAAGCAGATTATTTTATTTTAAAAAAATAAAATAATTACAAATAATTATTGCATTAATTATTTTTTTGTAATATTTTGAAACGAAAAAAAACTGTTTGAAAAGTAAAATTTTGGCAATTTTAAAATTTAAATAAAAAAACTTTTCGGTAAAAAAAAATTATTAAACAAATAATATTTCCAAACAATCAATGTCTTCATAAATTGATGTTACAGACATAATAATTTGTGTTACGAACATAAAAATTTCGTTTTTTTTTTCGTTTCCGAAACAGATAAAGTGCTGAAATTTAAAAGAAAACAAATGTTGCAAATCACATTAATTAATTTGGGAGAGATTAAATGTAATACTTTTAATATGTTGATTCTTATTACTATACATCAAATAAATTGAAAGAAAGCAAATATTTATATAAAATTCTTTTCGTGAGGGTAATTGATTTTCAGTTATGAATCATTTACATTTTGTAAGAATTGCAATTTAAACTCATATAATATTGTGTCAATAACACCTATATGACTTTTGTAACAATACAATTTGTAATTATCATTACTACGAGTCAAAATATTTAAAAATTGACTGTTTTTTTAAAAAAAGTCATTATTTCCTGAAAATACATTAAATAATTCTTATTAAAACTTTTTTTTGTTTAGTTCATAGATTTCCCTCGTAATCCCTTAAATATGCAGTACATTAAATATATCTTATTAAAAATTTTGATGGGATTTATTAGAAGATCTAAATTATTTCGCTTTGTATAGTTTTGACATTTGTATGAGTTAAATTCATAACAATCAAATTTTAATTTTTTAAAGATTTTCAAATGTATAAAAAAGAGTGAGTGTAGGGGCAAATGATATTATGCGTCAATTTTAGAAAAAAATATTAAAGGGGATGATAAATTTAAATAACTTATATACATTCAAAATATCAAAATTCGAGGGAGTTAACCTTTAAGAAAGTATTTAAGTTTTAACTTGAGAGGTGGAATCTAGATCTAAAATCAGATTGCATTTTGTACATTACACTTTTTCCTTAATTTTTGTTATTATTAACTAACATTATTAGAGAAATGAACTTTTTCGGACATTTTGATCTATATTTTCAGTTAACTTGTTTTTGAATTAAATAGTTTTAGGGATAGTCTTCTCAGATAAAACAATTTCTAGTTTTGATGAATATAAATAAATATTCTTGTTTTTTGTACGAATGAAGTCACTTTAATTACTATTTGAATACCTAAATAAAATGAAAAATTATGTAAACTGTTAATAAAAAATTTGTTTCAATACGAAAAGTTAAAAATCCTTAAAATTTTGTACTTAAGTTTGTCACAAAGCTTTCGATCTCTAAAGAGTATTATCTTGCAAATATATTCAGCATATTCACTTTTCTTTATCAACTATCACTGTTTAGTTTTAAAATTAAAAAAAAAGGAACTTATTAATTACGGATTAAACCATTGATGAAATTTAAAAGAAATGAATGCTGATAAATTATTTCTATTACACATACTAAAAATATTTTTCTTTTCATCTTATTTATGATAGGCATTAAAAGATTCAGTGAATAGTCGGAAAAGGACTAATTTGATTCAAATGTGATTTAAATGACACCCAAGTAAAAAGAATAAATAATGATAGTATGGTTAAAGTATATTAACTTAAATGATGCTAATTATGAATGAAAAATGATTGAAATTCACACAAATTCAAGTTAAAAGGACCCAATCAAGTGATACATATAATCAATCAAAAACGATTGAAAATCACTCAAGTTTGAGTGAAAACAATCCACTCAAGTGATACTATAAATCACTCAAACACGATAGAAAATCACTCAAGTTTGAGTGAAATTTTTTCAATCAAACTTGAGTGATTTCCGCTCGTTCATTTTAAGTGAGTATATATATATATATATATATATATATATATATATATATATATATATATATTGTTAAGAGAATTTGAAATTTTTGAGGTGGGGTATGTCGTTTTTTAAAATTTAATTTAATTTAATTTTTATTATTTAGTTTTTATATCATATTGTGCTTGCATGAGCATGACTTCTTCAGCTTTTAAATTTAGTTTAATCAAATTTATTGATTAAACTACTCACTTTCTTAGATTGCTTAAATTTTTCACGTTTTCTTTAAATGCATTTAGAATAAACCGGTATTTCCGTAATTCAATATATTTTTTAATTTAATGTCTGTATTTATAACATAAAAAAACAAACAAAAGAAAAACAAACAAAAAAACATTATAAATCTAAAATATTAGTTTACAAAAATTGCACGTTACTTAAAATTTAATGATTTAAATCTACTGCTTGCCTTAAAAGTAGACTGGTAATTTAAAATCAGAGAATAAGCTTGACTACTTCTATCGGAATTTGCGTGTGAAAAATCAGATTATAGTCATTGCTTTTAATCTTAAAAAAAAAAAATAAAAAAAAATCATAATTTTGGAAGAGGATCTCACGGAAATCCACAAGACATTAATCCTGCAAACCAGAAGAGCGGAAAAAAAGTTTTCTCAGACACTTTCTCTCCTACTTTTAGTCAAATGAAACGTTGGAGTTAGAAGCCCACAGTACGCCCTTGTCCGGCATTCTACAAGTTGATGAGCAAGCGGGGGGCAGAAGGGGCATTCAACAAGAAGTTCCTCAAGAATCTGGAATGCCCTCAGCTAAAACCGCTATCCACAACCCACTCTACGCACCTCCTCATTCCTATCAAACATGCTCGCACCATTTCGCTTTCAAGAGCATCGTTCGGAAACACCATTGCCACACAACTAGGAATTAACTTTTTTGTTTTCCTTGTTTTCTTCCGCAATTGGCAAGGTTAGTTTCACCTGTTGGTCTTTTTTTCTGTAATACCGAATGGGAAGAGTTGATTGAGAGTAATTTGTGAACGTTATCTTCCAATTTGACGTTACATTCGGTGAGTTGTTTGTACTTTTTATCTATTTTAATGGTGAAACTGATTGATCGATACTGTAAATGTTTGAAATTTATTTGATTTGATTTCATGTGGATTAACAATTTAACATTTAGGATTCTTTATTTAAAATATAAATGTCAGTTATTTTTAGATTTGCCAATAAAAACTAACTTAAGGGATAAGAATGCTTAATATGGAGAGTTTCTATATCAGTATTATGTATATATATATATATATATATATATATATATATATATAGGCTAAAAAATTGAGAAAAAATTCACTATGCAGATTTCTTCTCGTGTACTGTTCTATAATCTCTTTACATTTTATTTTCTGTTTTTTGCTTGATATATTTGTTTATTTTTTACTTATTGTGTTCTTATTTCGTTTCAATTTTTTTGAGTGCTCCTCACACTATTGTATTGATATATTTTGCTTTGGCTATATTGATACAATATTAGAAAGCACTCCTTTTTGCGGATATAATCGTGTGAGCTGATGAAGAGATTATATCCTTTCTTTATTTTGTTTTCCGGATTTTTAGTAATTTTTTTTCCTCCATTTTTTCTCACTTTTTTAGCATATATATATATATATATATATATATATATATATATATATATATATATATATATATATATATATATATATATATATATATATATATATATATATATATATATATATATATATATATATATATATATATATATATATATATATATATATATATACGCGTGTGTGTGATACTTATTGTTTTTCTTAATTTTTTTCCCAATGATTTAACAATAAAAAAGAAAAGAAGAATTTGTCATTATTAGAAGAATTCAGTATTTTTTAAACAAATTTAAATTATGTAATTTTAAATGTTAAAATATACAATTTTAAGGTTATCGGTTAAAAAGAAATAAAGTTTAAAAATATGGCTTCTTTGTGATTGCGAAATGGGCAAAAAGAGAATTTAACATTAAAAGGCATAAACCTTAAACAACTTTCGCCCTAAATTTTTGGGACCATATTTTGCCAATTGTTACTACCTCCATATTTTGAGTGTAAAAAATTTAAATCCATTAACAAAAAAAAAAAAAAAAAAAAAAAAATTATTTATAGAAAGTACATTTTTGAGTCAAAGTTTGCTACTTATAAATATTGTCTACATAAGTTAATGAGTTTGTTTTCGTTTAAGCCTTTGAACCATTAAGATTGAGTTTAATACTTGAAATTATAAGGGGAAAAAATTTAAATAAATAAATCATTTATAGGTAACTATTTAACTTAAGTATCGGAAAAAATTATATAAGTGAGCAAAAGAAAATTCAATGTCTTACAGAAGGACACTTATTTTATAAGTAAAATTTATGTCCAAAGCAACATTTTTTATATTATTATTTAATCGGAAGCAATATAAATTAAAGACTATTTCACAGAAACACAATGAAATACGATGCAAAAATTACTACTAATTGATTTATTGTTTTTATTTTTAACTTAGTTTTAAATGTTTGAAGTTCAGTTTTATATTTCCATATATTTTTTTATGCGGGAATACTTATTAAATATTCATTATTAACGATCAAATGTATACGTTTCGTTTCAATATCATGAGATTTTAAATATTAGAAAACGTTTTGATGTTTAAAAAACAATTCGTTCTGGTCAAATAAATCATCTGTATTAATAAAATATATTATATTAAATTAATATATCAAACATATTAATTTAATATAATATATTTTATTAATACAGATTAACAAAATTAGTTTCAAATGAACAAAAAACAACCCACTCCTTATTTAACGAACTAAATTCAATTTATCTACTAACTAATAACGCATCAGCATCTCAATATTTTATTTAATAAAAAAACAAACGAAAAACAAGAGCAATTCTGTGTTATATATCTAAAATAATAAATATTTAGGGCTAAATAAACTTATATTTTACATTTAACATTTATTCAAGAGTAAATTAATCATAGATGAAAAATTTATTTATAATTATTCATCAAATAAAAGTTTAGAAATGAAATTAATCTTAAAATTTAGGAAAAAAATCGCATAACATTTTTAATTCCATTAATAGCAAAACATTTTTTTAAACTTTTCATGATGGGAAAAACTGGTTTACTGTGCAGGGGAGACTGCAGCTAGAAAGGTGTTTTTTTTCCATGAACGACCATCAAAAAGATAAATACAGTGGCAGATTTTAAAAATAAATTTTTTCTTTTCTTTCATTAACGAATGTATTGAAATCCATCACGTAACAAGATGCAAATGGCTCTTTCCAAGTGAGTTCAACATAAGTAAAAAAAACTCTTGTTTCCGTCATGTCACAGATTTTCATGAAAATTTTTTCTAGAAAAGTTCTAGATAAAAAATACCTAGACTAATTGTTTCAGAATTTATAATCCAAAACTACTATTAGGGACCAATTTGGCATTTGAGTCAATGAAACTGGCGTAACTACAAATGGAGGCTCGTATGTTAAAAAAAGTATCTATATATTTTTATTTGCATGATTATTTATGAATCTATTATCTATATTTTGGTGTCATCGGAAAGAAAAAAGCAATCAAAATGCAATTATGCTATCACAATGCTATTTAGATCAGGTTTTAAAAAGCTTTATTGAAATAATTTTTTGAGAAAATTTTTTAGGCAAATTTCACTGGAAAGTAGCAACTTTTATCACCTTATATGTCCGCATAATGATAAATGACACACTTCTCAATGTAAAAAAATAAATAAATTAAGAGGGTCTTTTTTGGTCTTGGTCTTAATAAAAAGGATAGTTAGCTAAGTAATTAGCCAAAATATTTCCAATTTTCTTATAGCACAAAATGTTTTTTTTTTTTTTCGTGATGTTAAATGGGATTGCTTAGAATGAGCCAAAGCATATTGTGCTGATGTTTTAAGTTTTTAACGAGTTTGTTAAACAGTAATTGTGTCTGCTTTTATTATATCTTCTCACTACTAAATCGAATCACGTTTTCATTTGAACTTCTTCTTAAATAAAATATTTCTTACTGTAATAAGGCTATCTTGATTTTGTATCGTATCCGGAATAGAAGTAAACTATTAGAAACGGGACATATGTCACTATACAAATGCATTTTTGTAAGAATTAAGTCACTTTTTTCACCACTTTTCAAGGAAAAAAAAATCTCGTATACGTAAAAACGGATGGGAAAATTGTCCCATAGAAATAAAGCCACTATGTCAAAGCGTTACATTCATTTGTTGCTTGGATAATATAGTTTGATTTTTGTTGCTTGGATATCTTGATTTTGTATCGTATCCGGAATAGAAGTAAACTATTAGAAACGGGACATATGTCACTATACAAATGCATTTTTGTAAGAATTAAGTCACTTTTTTCACCACTTTTCAAGGAAAAAAAAAATCTCGTATACGTAAAAACGGATGGGAAAATTGTCCCATAGAAATAAAGCCACTATGTCAAAGCGTTACATTCATTTGTTGCTTGGATAATATAGTTTGATTTTTGTTGCTTGGATATCTTGATTTTGTATCGTATCCGGAATAGAAGTAAACTATTAGAAACGGGACATATGTCACTATACAAATGCATTTTTGTAAGAATTAAGTCACTTTTTTCACCACTTTTCAAGGAAAAAAAAAATCTCGTATACGTAAAAACGGATGGGAAAATTGTCCCATAGAAATAAAGCCACTATGTCAAAGCGTTACATTCATTTGTTGCTTGGATAATATAGTTTGATTTTTGTTGCTTGGATATCTTGATTTTGTATCGTATCCGGAATAGAAGTAAACTATTAGAAACGGGACATATGTCACTATACAAATGCATTTTTGTAAGAATTAAGTCACTTTTTTCACCACTTTTCAAGGAAAAAAAAAATCTCGTATACGTAAAAACGGATGGGAAAATTGTCCCATAGAAATAAAGCCACTATGTCAAAGCGTTACATTCATTTGTTGCTTGGATAATATAGTTTGATTTTTGTTGCTTGGATATCTTGATTTTGTATCGTATCCGGAATAGAAGTAAACTATTAGAAACGGGACATATGTCACTATACAAATGCATTTTTGTAAGAATTAAGTCACTTTTTTCACCACTTTTCAAGGAAAAAAAAATCTCGTATACGTAAAAACGGATGGGAAAATTGTCCCATAGAAATAAAGCCACTATGTCAATGCGTTACGTTTATTTGTTGCTTGGATAATATAGTTTTACATATCATTTACCGATAAAAGTATTACCTCTGATTTTAATGTAAGCAGCTTGCAATTCCACTCCAGACTAAAACTGTCTGCCATTAGCATAGACAACTTTACTGAGGATATTCCCTTCCATTCATTTTTATTTTGTACAGGTACAAACCCCAATGTACAGGTCATTCTATAAGATGTACTTCATGAGCCCTTCCCATAAAAATATTGTAACATAAATGGAGGTGTTGTTGTCTGGAATATTCAACTTGTGCCCCAAATTCTCACTATAAATATCATTAGAAAGATGTTTGAAATTAGATCATTTTATTTTTTTTGGGGAGGGGGAGGTTAACGTTATGTGGTCTGGTGGGAAAGGTGAGATTAAGTTTACAACCAAAGCCAACGCCTTGTTGCTTTTCTGGAATAGAGTGCTTTCTTTTTTCTCCCCCTACCGCCATAGCATTAAAAAGCAAGATTGTATCGGTCTTGCAAATTATAAATTTTTTCTTATTTGAGAAAGTGACACGATGCAGCAGGCTAGTCTCGTTAAGGGTAACTTTTAATATTATAAACCTTTTTTTTAGCCATTTCCTTTATTGTACAGTAGATTTCTTGTATGAAATATTAAAAAAAAAGAAACAGTTAATGGAGAAACGGAAATCTTCTCTAAAAGTGAAGGAAGCTCATTAAAGTGTAAGAAGTTTGTGGTGGAATTGAACGGTGCCATCATTGAAACCTCGGATAATATTGATGTTGATGTCCTTTAACAGTTTGTAAATTGTATGCAACATTTTAAATCATATAGGACCGTTGCCACAGGAATGGTGGTAAGGCATTGGACTCACGTTTGTGAGAATGGTAGTTCAAAAATAGCAGTGGGAAGACTCTCTGTGTAGTAAATGGTGATTTGTACACGTTAAATCTCCCGGGTCACAACGTTCTTCATGTTCCCATAGCAAATTATACCTCTGAGGTTACTGGATTGGAAATTAATCGTTCTGTGGTTCAGGTCAAAATTACGATTTGTGGATGAATGAATGTATGTAAGAATGGGTCCACTCTATAAACGGTTGTGACGAATGAATGTGGCAGAACTCGAATTCTTGGCTACAGATGGCGTCACTGGAAAACAAGGACAATTGCGCCTCCAGCATCTTAATAACCTACAACGACAACAAGAACATTTCAAATCAGATGAAAATAGGGTTGGTGTATTGATTATTAGAAACTTTTAAAGAAAACGCAGAAAATGATGATGAAACATCTTAAAATGTTATCATATAAAGTGGTATCTGATCGCCAAATGAAAGGTGAAATATTTGACCAAAATATTTGTCACAGGAAATTAACTAAAATGCTGCATACAAAGTATGAACAATCTCTTCACACTGTCACTTCAAAGCAAAAAATTATTAAGCTTGTTGCCTTTAAGCATTTTCTATTTGCATAGCGATCAACAAAAGTGCCTTTAAAGTAAAATGAAACTACCAAAAATGGGTTAATAAATATTTTTTTCCAATCACAGAAAATGTAGTATGCGCAAAGCAAATTTGATTGTTAGTTATTCCCAAAGTTGATATTGTTTCTAATGCCACTTGTCAATACCAGCAAGCCTGCTAGGTGAAACCAAGAGAATTTAAGGCAGATGGTATGTTTCTTATTTTTAGTGGCGCCATCTATGGCTAAGAGTATGACTTCAGCCAAAAACACGTCACTGCCCGTTTATAGGGCAGACCAATTCATCCACAGATTGTAATTTTTGACCTGAACCAACGAACAATCAATCTAAAAATTCAGTTCTCCCAGGGATATCATTTGTTAAAGGAACATGGAGGACTTTGAGACCCGACAGATTTAACGTTCTCTAGTCACCATTTATAGCAAGGGAAGTCTTCAGCCAGCGGGCACCGAACATTTGTATTAACCAAATAACTTAAATTTGCATAAAACTAGTTAAATTACTTAGTTTATATGTTTGTATAAGCTTTATATTTAATCATTTATATATCTCCTTTGTTCTTTTATTGGTGCTTTTAACTATTTTAGAAGTAATATTTCATTCCATGAAATGTATTAAATGTATATAGATCTACTCTGTATCTATCTATTTAATATATTATAAAAAAGATCATTGCATATGAAAATAATATGATAATTCTTTATTATTTATAGTTTGTTATTAATATACAGTAATGATCTGATGATTAATAAACTACATACCGTGAATGAAAATCATATTTAAGCTCTTACATGGATTTTAAAAGGAGAAAAAAAAGCAAAATTTTTTAATTTTTTAAAATGATAATTTAATGTTTTAATATTTCTCTCTCCGATTGACGATTGATATTTGTTCACATGTTTTTCAGTAGATATTTTTCTTAATAGATATTTTAAAATTTTAATATCTTTAGAACCCTTAAATAACGAATATAAGTTTTCTTTAGTGATGACTTCTTCTGATAGTCTAGGCAGATTGAGAAAACGTAAAACGTTATATAAACTGTTGCTGTTGACATTTTGTTGATTTGATACCTTGTAGTTTTTTCCAGAATAATATCACGAGTATAATTTTGGTTTCAGAAATATTTTCCACTACCAAAAAATTTAGTATGCAAATCTTATTTGTCCTTAAATTGTAATTATGAAAAAACAATGACTCTGTCATAAAAGTAAAACGTTTGTACAGTCCATATACTTGCCATCAATGGCTATAAGGAAGCACAGGTGAATAGAAAAATTCTTTAAAACACGATATTGGAGTGACGAGGCATCGAAAGCGTCGAACATCATCAGGAGAGAGCATTCTGAAAGAATTGCAATATTTCCAGTATTTCACTATTAAGCTTAAGGGGTTTGGAGGGTTTTTCCTAATAAAATTATCAATTTCTTGAAAAAAATATTTGTTATGACCTGTTTTATTCTGAGCAATTCGACACAAATTATGAGATTGAACTAAAAAAAACTTCCACAGTTACAGCAAAAATACCAAAACCCACTCATTGAAAACATAAAATAACACGCCCTTTTTCTAAAAATGGAATCGTCTGTTAACTCAAGTGAAAGTCTTGTTTTCATATCTGTTTTTCTCATTTTAAACTTTTTTCACTTTGCTCGCAAGATTTCTCGACTTCTAATAAATCTTTTAAGTTAAACTTCGGTAATTGGTTTGAGTACACTGTTAGAAATATCTCGGAAAAAATGGTTAAATAACAATTGATTGCATAGCTATTTTACCATATTTAATCAACACAGTCAAATAACCATAAATAAAATGGTAATCAAACTGTTAAGTTTGAGAAAAACTGTTTATTAACTGCTTTCCCCTAATACGGTTAAACAACCAGAATTTTATCGCACCAACTAGAACCACCTAATGAAGCTACTTAGTTCTTCGCTACTGCGTACATATCATAGCCGAGCGGGCTTATCTGTCAAATATTTTCTCTATTCCGTTCAACACGTGAAGAATTCCCAGTGTCCGGCACTCTCCAATGACCATTAACTTACGAAAAGCCGAGCTTCTATATCTAGTTAAGAAAATTATTAAAAAATAATTTTTAAACAATGCTAGTTGTAAATGGTTAAAAGACCGCATATTTTGTATTCATGGTTTTATAACGATATATTTGTAAATGGTTATAATACCATAAAGGAAAAAATTTTCTTTTCCGTAAACTTTACAGTTAATCGGATGGACAGACAGCTGCCAGTTATATTACCGTAATTTTAGAAGGAAAATTTTAACAGTGTATAGCATGTTGCTTAAATCCTACTAACACTTAGATTGATAAATATTTTCCAAATTTTTTTTGGTCAAAATTTTTTTTTCTATGAAAATCCAAAAAAATAAGTTTTTTTTAAGAAAAATAAATTAAAAAGCATTTTTTATTTTTTAAGTTGATTTCCTAATTATTATTTATTATTTAGTTGATTTCCCAGTAAAAGTATTTTCAAGTCCTTAACATGATTTTTTTTTACTTTAACCGTAAGACGTCATACTATATTTTTTTCTTCAAACTTTAGCGCTTAAGAAAATTCCATTATAAAAGTTCTTTTTATTGTTTTCAAAAAGTGTTTACATTTGATTAACGTGTGTGCTTTTGTTAAACTCCTGTAAAAAATTCAGAATACTGAATTAAATTTTAGATAGGTTATAGAAAGTCGAAAAAATTTTCGAAAAAGTCGAAAAAGTGCCACTTAGACCCCTTAACTGAAATCCGTGAAGTTACTATGCAAATCAGCTAATGGTCAACATTTTATGAAGACTTATTATTTTTCCAGTGAAACCTAAATATGCAATTGTAGTTTGGGTAAACTGAATGGTATTTTTGGACATATGAGGTTATAAAGTATTTTGTTCTAAAACACATTGTATTCAATGTGTTCTGCACGTTCTAGTTGTTAAAAGTGGTAGAAAATAGGTAGCATCCAAATTTGTTATACTATATGAAGATTAGAAGAAGTAAAATACTGGGCACAAACAATAATATTTGCAAATGGGACAAAAAAGTAATATTTTTTTAAAAGAAAAAATTTATTCTATATTTACCTATAATACAGACAAAGTATCTATCGTTATTTACACGATGAGATTCTGAAAAATATGGTAATTGTTGACAGTTTTACAAATTAAAATTAACATGAAATAAATTATTTACTTTTCAAGTGCATAGAAATGTGTGATTTATCTTTTCGCGAATTTTCGCAAGGAGCCCAGTTAAGTAAATGAATACGAAAACTACTAAGGGAATACTGTAAGTTGTTTCAACTGCTTCAGTTTAGTCTAACTACACTGTTAAAATTTTCCTTCTGAAATTACGGTAATATAACTGGCAGCTGTCTGTCCATCCGATTAACTGTAAAGTTTACGGAAAAGAGAACTTTTTTCCTTTATGGTATTATAACCATTTACAAAAATATCGTTATAAAACCATGAATACAAAACTATACGGTTTTTTTAACCATTTACAACTAGCATTTTTTAAAAACGTTATAATTTTTTAACTAGATATAGAAGCTCGGCTTTTCGTAAGTCAATGGCCATTGGAGAGTGCCGGCCACTGGGAATTCTTCACGTGTTGAACGGAATAGAGAAAATATTTGACAGATAAGCCCGCTCGGCTATGATATGTACGCAGTAGCGAAGAACTAAGTAGCTTCATTAGGTGGTTCTAGTTGGTGCGATAAAATTCTGGTTCTTTAACCGTATTAGGTGAAAGCAGTTAATAAACAGTTTTTCTTAAACTTAACAGTTTGATTACCATTTTATTTATGGTTATTTGACTGTGTTGATTAAATATGGTAAAATAGCCATGCAATCAATTGTTATTTAACCATTTTTTCCGAGAAATTTCTAACAGTGTATAAGACATGCGAAATTTTATTCCTGTTGCGATGTAAACTTAAACGTTTACTGAGGGAGAAAATGAAGGATTTAAACTATTAAAAAAATATCAAATCATGGTGTCAAAATTAGCTTTAATTTTCAGAAGAATACATTATGGCTATTAAATGAATTCTACCTCAAAATTTAATTTGATAAATTATTTTTTTGTGAAAATTTTTGGTAAGGAAAAAAGCGCATGCAATCAGGAAATTGGTTCTAAAAATCGTGTGTTTATTTTAAATTTTAACTTAATGGTTTTTCTCATCAAGTTTAATAACTTTCTGAGGTATAGTTATGTAAACAGCCTGTAAGATTTATTAATTTTCGAAATAACTTTATCATTTTGAATGGAAAATATGAATATAGGGATTGCCTATACTTTAACATTGGGGGACACAATTTAACTATGGAACAAATACCTATTGTAATTCTGACTGTTTTAATACCTTTTATAATTCCTTTATTCCCTTTATAACTCCTTTATTCCTTTTATAATTCCTTTATTCCTTTTATAATTCCTTAATTCCGTTCGATAATCCTTTTTATAAACTTATATATTTTTTGTAACTTTATTAAAATATATGCTCTTTAAAAGAATGAAAAATTCATTGAAGCACAATCACACAATTTTGTTTAATTTGATACCGCTGTTAAATCATCTAAAATTAAAAAAAATTCTTTAAAGTGATTTTCAATGTAAAAGGTGTTTAACTATCGGTGCATTGATTAAAGAAACTGGAAAGTGGTAAATAGATGTACCAAAATAAAAATGCTACCATAAAAATCCGAAGTAAATTTTATTTATTTAAATTTCCCTCAAACCACTCATTATATGCTTATGAACTACCACTAAAAATGCATTCAAAACCACCACTTTAATTTCTAAGTTTCTATACACATTTAATCAGTTTTTAAAAAAAATATCATTAAGAATCGACTTCCTGCTCAGAAACTGACGTGGATTTCACATAAATCCTTGCAAGCATTCAATTCAGTAAATGAATGTTTTTAAGCTCATCTGCGGGGTTCTTGTATCCTGGATTCTATTAGTACTGAACACTGTCTGCAAGGTATTTGGATTTTTTTTTCAGAATTCGGGTGTTTAGCAGGTTAAAAACATTTAGCAGGAGGTGGTCCGTCTCTTCCGTGATGAGACCAAATCAAGAAGAATATGTTCTTAATGAAAGTTCAAATTTATTTTTTCCTTTACTTAAAAACTTTTTTTTAATCTTAATTTGGGGGTATTTAACTTTAAATAAACAAGGAATGCGTCTATCACCCAAGTTCGAATGATTAAAATTGCTTTCCCCAAAGAGCTGTTTAATGAAATAGAGATGTACTTTAAAGTAAAGATTTTTTTTAATCAAATAGATTTGTTATTTAGATTCTTAAACAACTAAACAGATTTTTGAATATCGCTTATGATATTTCTGAGTTGATACTAATTGAAGTAGGGCATTTATTTCTATTTAAGTGATATTTATTTATGCAACTGATCAATTTTTAAAAATTTTAGTTTAAAAACATGCTTTCTGTTGTACTAAGCAACTAAGTTGTACTAAAATATTTAGCAGCTTATATTGATATAAAAGAAGTTGAGTATAATCATGCCGAAATAGCTTGAAATATCTAGCTAGAGACATTTAATAGATGTTATCTGGAGGTATTTAATAGATATTTATAGATATAAGCTAGAGATATTTAATAGATGTTATCTGGAGATATTTAATAGATGTTTATAGATATTAGCTAGAGATATTTAATATATGTTATCTGTTAGATTTTTTGAAGAGTAATGGTTAATCATTTTACATCAGATGCATCAAACACACGTTCCAAACACGCATCATCTTAAGCCATTATTAACCCATTATCTGATAAGGAAAGTCTACAATAAACTTTTTCAAAAAAATTTCATCTATTGTTTTTGTCTTCTAATTTACACCTGCTACTCTCCTAGTTTGAACAGACAGCATTGCAATATGTTATTATTTTCATTATTATTATATAATATTTTATAATAACAATAATAATAATAACAATATAGAAAGATATTTCATATGATAATGATTTTTATACAAGAATAATACATATGTTACCGGCAAAGTAGCAAATACCGCAATGAACATTGTATACACTGCCAAACCTAAAGAAATTATATTCTACGAACGAATTACTAACAAACGAATTACTTTATTAATAAAATAAATTATATTCTACTAACAAAGTACAAAATTATTAAACCTTTTCAGCAATGTCTAGGCGTTTTTTACAATACAAAATGACAAAGCAGCAGATGTATGAATTATTTACGTTATGAATAGAATATTAGCATATGCGATTTTATACTACATTATATAAGATGGTTGCTTTTTGTACCTCTGTTAAAATTACAAATAATAATGATTATTTTCAATAATAATAATTAAATGCTATTTTTATTTTTACGTTGTTAAATGCTTTATTTATACATAATAAGAGCGTAGGAACACCATGGAATGAATATATATATATATATATATATATATATATATATATATATATATGTTCAAAATGAAGAAAAAACAAAGGTAAATTACAGACAAATGAAAAAAAAAGGGGGGGGGGATAATAATAATAACCAACAACTGGGGAAAGAAAAAGAATTAATTAAAAAAAAAAAAAAAAGAAAAAAAAAGAGGATAAATTTTTTTAAAAAACCGGAAAATAAAAGATATAATCTTTTCATCAGCCCACACGATTATATCCGAAAAAGAGTGCTTTCTAATATTGTATCAATATTGCATTATATTGATACAATATTATGCTATACGAGGGTTGCTATTTATATTTCTGGCCTAATAATGAAAAAACAGATATGTAGGATCGTGTGGGCTGTAATCGTGTGGGCTGATGAAAAGATTATATCTTTTATTTTCCGGTTTTTTAAAAAAACTTTATCCTTTTTTTTTCTTCTTAAATTAACTCTTTTTCTTTTCCCAGTTGTTGGTTATTATTATTATTCCCCCCCTTTTTTTTCTTCATTTGTCTGTAATTTACCTTTGTTTCTTCTTCATTTTGAACATATCTTATGAGTTCTATTTACTTGCAGCTTATGCGCAATAAATGATACTTATTGTTTTTCTTAATTTTTTTCTGGTTTTCTTGTATTATATATATATATATATATATATATATATATATATATATATATATATATATATATATATATATATTAAAGTTTAAGTTGAAATAGATAGTAGAAAGATATCGTGCATTTTATCCAGTTACCTTAATTTACGACATATACGTAACAAATGCAAACTACATTGCAAATAGCTCTATTTAATTTTTGATTAGTTATATAAGTTCTTTTATTAAGACAGTTTTTCCTAAATATGGCGCTATTTAATAAAGTATGAAATGAAAAAACAAAGAAAACCCTATTTAAAAAAGTATATATTTTTTTTATTTATTAAGCTATTAATTACTTTGTTATTAAGTTACTTAGAAGATCAAGGTAATCAAGCCATTATAAGGAAATTCCGGAAGATGTTTGATGTTTCTTCTTAAAGAATTGTAGTTTTATTTTCAAAGTCGAGCCTATGTTGTCATCTTTTTTATTCCTTATAGATGGCAGCACCATAGCAAATTAAGCTGTGCTTTAAGTTTTAAAGGATTTTATTTATTTATAGAAACATTTAATTTATTCTATTCTTTCGGATTGGTTGACGGATTATTTTAATAAAATGAAATTGTTCCTGAAATGGTGCATGTGGAAATTAATCGCATGTCTATTTTATAACTACAATAAAAAATAAGTATAAATTTTAGGATAAGGAACCTCCAGATAAATTTTGCAAAATTTGAAAGCTTGAATTTGTGCAATTTGAATTTGTGAAAATTTGAATTTGTGCAAAATTTGAAAGCTATGGTATTTAATAGCTTACTACTCGTAATAAAATGTAATTTTATAGAAATAGTCCGCATAATTGTCTTTCACTAACTTTGAATTTTACGTCACAAGTTGCAGGGCTAGTGTAATTACCTGTTTAGTAAATGATTATACTTATAAACGAAATAACTATTCGTCTACTCCCATTTCAAGATTAAGCAATTCACAAGTGAAGCACAAGATTTTATTCAGAGTCGTTTCGATTTTTCATAAATTATACAATTATCTAAGACAATTTTTCTTATGAAAGCTTTGCTATATTGTAATTTATTTGGTATTTCGCGAATTTCTTTTCCTTTATAAGTATGCTGCAAGGCTTGCTTATGTTGAAGAAATATTTTATTAGAGGATATTTTCACACCAAGTATGGCCAGATACTTAGGTCCTTCTATCTGGGGATAAAATAAATATGAAATCAAATGCCCGTATAGCCACAATGCCTAACACAATAACAATGTCTAATATCTATAAACAGCAAAGGGGATGAAATTGTATATTAAAAAAATGCTTCAAAATTTAACAGCTTAAAAGTCATGTTATTCTTAATGAATCTAGGATTTTAAAAAATCAAATAAACGTAGATGTAACATTGAACGTAAATTGCTCCATATGTAAGAGTTAAAAATTTAATCAAGAGTTATAAATTGATCTATGAAAAAAAATAAAATAATAATTTTATGTGTAAAAAAAGTAACGGATGGGGAAAAAGTAATAAAAATTACAACAGTTACATTTATGTATGTTATATGTTTATGTATATTAGGCATGTTTTAAATGAAATTATTCATATTTCAGGTACTTCTCATAGATACTAACTGTTTCTGTAACTTTTTTTATGATGTGGTTACGTGTTGTATGAGATCAATACTGAGGGGGATATTCAGATAAAAGGTTTCTGTTAAAGATAAAGTTTTTTTTTCCTCATTAGGCGTCTAAAAATGGTTCAATCAAGATAAAAGAATAAAGTAAGGAAAACAGCTATATATGGCTTCACTTGGCGTGTTTCTTTTTAAGTGAAACCTCATTCTCTTTGACAAGGATGTCAAGATCTTTTTTTGATCTCTTACTTATTATTCAAACATAATATTCAACGCAAATCTCATACTGTCCAAGTAAAGGTAATGCGATTAGACAGTAATGTCACTAAACTAAACAGAGTGAATGAAGGGATGCGAACAGTATATGCTCATTCAGAAAGTATCAATGAATTATGTAAAAATATCACTCAACATTAAATGGTTCAAACAGTTTGAAATAACACTCGAGAGAAAAAGTATATGTTATTTATTTTTCGTTTTCAATTACTGTGAAATGCAACTGAGCAGATATAGAAGTATTGAGTATGTTGAGTATATTGACCTAAGTTAGTTTTGAACAAAGTGTTAAATGATTAATTTTAAAATGAACAAACAAACAAACAAACAAACAAACAAACAAACAAACAAACAAACAAACAAACAAACAAACAAACAAACAAACAAACAAACAAACAGACAGACAGACAGACAGACAGACAGACAGACAGACAGACAGACAGACAGACAGACAGACAGACAGACAGACAGACAGACAGACAGACAGACAAACAAACAAACAAACAAACAAACAAACAAACAAACAAACAAACAAACAAACAAACAAACAAACAAACAAACAAACAAACAAACAAACAAACAAACAAACAAACAAACAAACAAACAAACAAACAAACAAACAAACAAACAAACAAACAAACAAACAAACAAACAAACAAACAAACAAACAAACAAACAAACAAACAAACAAACAAACAAACAAACAAACAAACAAACAAACAAACAAACAAACAAACAAACAAACAAACAAACAAACAAACAAACAAACAAACAAACAAACAAACAAACAAACAAACAAACAAACAAACAAACAAACAAACAAACAAACAAACAAACAAACAAACAAACAAACAAACAAACAAACAAACAAACAAACAAACAAACAAACAAACAAACAAACAAACAAACAAACAAACAAACAAACAAACAAACAAACAAACAAACAAACAAACAAACAAACAAACAAACAAACAAACAAACAAACAAACAAACAAACAAACAAACAAACAAACAAACAAACAAACAAACAAACAAACAAACAAACAAACAAACAAACAAACAAACAAACAAACAAACAAACAAACAAACAAACAAACAAACAAACAAACAAACAAACAAACAAACAAACAAACAAACAAACAAACAAACAAACAAACAAACAAACAAACAAACAAACAAACAAACAAACAAACAAACAAACAAACAAGCAAGCAAGCAAGCAAGCAAGCAAGCAAGCAAGCAAGCAAACAAACAAACAAACAAACAAACAAACAAACAAGCAAACAAGCAAACAAGCAAACAAACAAACAAGCAAACAAGCAAACAAGCAAACAAGCAAACAAACAAACAAGCAAACAAGCAAACAAGCAAACAAGCAAACAAGCAAACAAACAAACAAACAAACAAGCAAACAAGCAAACAAGCAAACAAACAAACAAACAAACAAACAAACAAACAAACAAACAAACAAGCAAACAAGCAAACAAGCAAACAAACAAACAAACAAACAAACAAACAAACAAACAAACAAACAAACAAACAAACAAACAAACAAACAAACAAACAAACAAACAAACAAACAAACAAGCAAGCAAACAAACAAACAAACAAACAAACAAACAAACAAACAAACAAACAAACAAACAAACAAAACAAAACAAACAGACTGACAGACGGGGAGACAGACAAACAAACAAACAAGCAAATAGACAAACAAGTAAGCAAGCAAACAAACAAACAAACAAACAAACAAACAAACAAACAAACAAAACAAAACAAAACAAACAGACTGACAGACGGATAGACAGACAAGCAAGCAAACAAGCAAATAGACAAACAAGTAAGCAAGCAAACAAACAAAAAAAAAAGAAAACAGACAGACAGACAAGCAAGCAAACAAGCTAATAGACAAACAAGTAAGCAAGCAAACAAACAAACAAAGAAATAAATAATTTAATAAATAATTGAAAAATACGTTAAAAAGTTTCAACAATTATTTCCCCCCACAATTTTTCCATTTAACTATTAACCCCTTCCTTCTCGGTCCCGTGAAAATGATGGGTTGAGATTTCGTTCGTTATTTCTCGCTTCCGTGATATTGACAGGCTGGAAACTAATTCGTTTTTTTTGCCCGGAAAACATTTTATTTCTCATTTTACACACCAGATAGCAGTACCAGGATATTTTTAAGGTAATTATAGATAGTCAGTTTATTTTAAACCAGATGCCAGTACTAGAGTCAGCTAATCAGCACTAATCAAATGCGTGTGTTTGTGATATGTTATTTGAAATCTTAGCAAAGTTATCTAGTTAGGCTCTTTGTGAATACACTTGGTTTGTGCTCAAGATAAAATTTATTTTTTAACCCCTTCCTTCTCGCTCCCGTGAAAATGACAGGTTGAGATTTCGTTCGTTACTTCTCGCTCCCATGATATTGACGGGCTGGAAACTAATTCATTTTTTTTATTTTTTGCTTTTTTGCCCGGAAAACATTTTATTTCTCATTTTACACACCAGATAGCAGTACCAGGATATTTTTAAAACACATATTTTTAAAATTTTCCTTGTTCTGCTGGAAAACCAACATTACGTCATAGTAACACTGAATGTTGGCTTTTCCTAAAAATTTAATTTTTTAAAATTTCAAGCTAAAAACAAATCAAAAATTAAAAATGAATATATATATATTGACTAATAACAATGTAAAATAACATATTAAAAATTTTAAAGTCTTAAAAATAATAAAAATCTAAAAATAAAATGTAAATTGTAATTGTGTGTCTACAGAACAGTTCTACAGAATATATTGTTCATACACATAGTTTCATATAATTTTCAGGGATAAAAAAAATAGACACTTTTATGACCGTTTTCTTGAAAATTAACCGATCATTAAGGGGTTAATAAATGTTTTATCACGAATCTATGAATTTATTAAAATTAAGTGTATAAATTCTTTCAAAAAAAAGTTTTAATTCTTTTTAAAGAAAAAATGCATTCTTTTGCTTCCTACCTGAAGTTCACTAGTAAAAAATTCTCCAGTTTTTACCCTCCTTTAATCAATCATCTGTTTTTGTACTTATTTCTGATAGCCTTGTGAAGCACATGAAGTTTTAAACTCGCAAAAAACGGTGTTTCATTAATATAATGTAATTAAGCAAATTTCCTTAAGAGTTTCTTTAAGTAAGAAGCAGTTTTTCTATTACAGTCAATAACTATGACCCATTAAATAGAAAGTACCGACAACTCCATTTAATTTACTATAAGTTGAAGGCGTGTGATCATTTCCAACTAATTTCTTTCGAGGCAACCAATATGAAAGAAAATGCCCGATAAAACTTTATCGAGATCAATATTTTTTTTCATTCAAAGTAATAGAAATAAATTAATATATCTATAATTCAAAGCCGAATGTCGTCAATAATAATATCATATCTACGTCAACACTTTTATTTTAAATATAAACTAGTAAATATAATTAACAAAGAAGTACTAGGTTTATTTTTAAAAGTAGCATTAAATAAGTAAGATATTGATAATGTTTATGCACAACATTATTAACTGTAATGAATTATCATTGAAAGAAGCATTAAGGACTATCGGCAAGTGTATACCCTTCCATATGCATAACATTTAGATCTAATCAAATGTTTTCTTCACCCTTTAGTTCCGTTTATCCGGCATCTTGGCGGCTTTCCAGAAAATTTTAAGGTATTCAGTATTTTATGGTATTTTGGATTAAATATTTACAAGGACGACTGGACATGTAAGAGTAAAAAAATAGCATGTGATGGCTCAGGGGATAGAACGTAAAATATTCTCAGTGGTAGACGGATCATGGGTTAGAGTCCCCTTGCCGTCGGGCTAACCATGGGAGGTTTTCGTGGTTTTCCTCTCCATGTAACGCAAAATGCGGTTACTTCCATCAAAAAGTCATCCACGAAGGCCAATTTATCCCAATACTTGATTCAGGACTTCCCTTGTCTTCTGGATTGGGTTCAAAATTACAAGGTTGCGGAGTTGAACATTAGTAGTCGTAAACCCAAAAAGTTAGGTCGGCTTTTTAATGGCGGCGATAAAATAAAATTAAAAAATAGCATGTCTGATAGGAATTTTTAAATTCCTCGGTCATATCTGGCAATGCAAATTTCAAACCCTGACGTTATGTAATAGATGTTTTTTTTTTTTTTTTAAACGTACTATAAGATCAACTCTCAGAACTGCTTAAAAATGCATAATAATAAGCGTATATGTCCCTGTGTTTTTGAAATTTCTTTGTTATACTTAGAATAGTAAAGTATTTTAAATGTATTTCATAAAATTTCGCGTAATTAATAGTGAAAATGGTGAAGATTTATTACCTTCGGTAATAACTTTACTTTATCGTTAAGTAGAAAACTTAGCGATAAAGTAAACTACAATTAAAAACAACTTCTAACTTTATCGTTAAGTAAAAAATGATCGCATGTTTTGGTTAAAATATTATTACAGCTTTTTTCAAAGTTTAGAATAAATTCAGTTGAAAAATATTCATGTAGTAGTTGTTATTAATTATTGTTTGTAAAATATATTTTATACATAACTTTCGCATATTATTTAGTACTTTTTCTCAAGCCATCTTTATAAAAGCTAGGTAAAATACCTCAGCAAAATATATTTTGTAATTATAAATGTTCTTGCGCTTGTTTTTCAAATTTAACATTAAAATTTGAATCATAAACATCAAAATATTTTAGTACTTTTATAAAAGGTAATAAATGAAATACCTTTTTTTTTTGTTATTCGTTGAA
The DNA here is from genome assembly GCA_949128135.1 of Parasteatoda lunata. Classification (NCBI taxonomy): domain Eukaryota; kingdom Metazoa; phylum Arthropoda; class Arachnida; order Araneae; family Theridiidae; genus Parasteatoda; species Parasteatoda lunata. Next base: position 63,904,754 of record OX421974.1, read on the forward strand.
GAACAAAACATTGATAAAATACCTCTGTGATATTGAGACAACTAAAAATTATATTGTATTCTTAAAAAGAAAATTGTCTTAATTTATTGCTCACAGCGATCTTGAAATTCCCATACCTTTTATCACAATATATATATAGCACTTGATGAATATGTATATGATTGAAAATATCATACAGCTACTAAAATTAGGACAGAAAAAATTCATAATTATTCGGCACATATTGAATTAATCTTTAAAAAAAGATTTTTTTATAGTGATTGCTTATAATAAGTTATGAAATAAAACTGAAATTTTTAAATTTAATAAAAAGTTATATAGTCTAAATATTCTGCCTATTTTTTAATCCTACGATTTATTTAAAATGATGTTTGAACAACTATAAACTGATTAACATACAAATAAGTACTAACATAGAATAAGTAAAGTGCGCAATTCTGATTGAAAAATCAATGCTGTATTTTAGTGAGTTTTGTAATAGATGATTAAAAAGGAAATAGAGAAAATAAATATATTCTTTTAGTTTATTTACGTAAATTATTTTTTCGTTTCGTTAAAACTAATTGAAGTACAAAATAATAAAAACGATCACACCACAAGGCTTAATCTTAAACGTCAATTTAACGCAAATCATGTAATATTTAATATATATATATATATATATATATATATATATATATATATATATATATATATATATATATATATATATATATATATATATATATATATATAAGGTCAAGTTTATATGACCTTAAATAAATAAATAAATTTTAAATTTATGGCAAACACAATCTATAAAATGTTAGTACTTGTCCAACAATTCTAAGTTAATGTTTTGTTATAAATTTTAGATAAGATAAAAATACATTTATAAAAACGTTGTGATCATAAAGGTCATAACCTAGTTACATTTTTGTTTTTATATTATTTGTAAGTAGTAGCAATTTTATTGCAAATCCTCATACATAAATGAGTGATAAAATTTAGAAGATGCACGTAATGTTTTGATTCATGTTTTTTCTCTATAAATTCGCTTGTTCCATTTGAAACTAGAACTCGACATAAGCGAATTTTAAAATATAGGTCCAATCTGAACTTCTTTAAAATGTGAAGATGATTTTAGTTACAAATAGTTATGCAATAATTACGAATAGTTACAGTACCACGACGTTTAAGTGTTGATATTTTTTGTTATTTTCAGCACCGTTTTCAAAATAGTCTGAAAAACCGAAACTCCGAAAATTCTGACCGAAAACCGAAATCTAAAAATTCTAAGCTTGTTTTGTTATCTGAGATTTCGAGTTTAAAAATGTCGATGAAAATTCGTTTTTTCTAAGCCATTATCGAAATTTTAAAATATGTTTCTCCTCTCGAGATAGATTTATTGGCAATGCACACTGCTTAAAAATAATAATTTAACTTTTAACTTTTCTGTGTCTCGTATTTATTAATATTTTTTTTAACATTAACTAAAAAATGGTTTGTAGCATTTTCAACACGTTATTTTGTTTGCAGGGTATTCATATTCTCCATAAAAAACGAATCTTCTCAACATAAGTAAAATGTTTTATTTTCAGAAAATTTTTCGAACGAAGTTTATATTAGCGTGTTAAATTTTAATAAGCCCTTCGCAAAATGTTTGTTTTTAATATAAATATATAATATAAATATATAATATAAATATATAATATAAATATATAATATAAATATATAATATAAATATATAATATAAATATATAATATAAATATATAATATAAATATATAATATAAATATTTAATATAAATATATAATATAAATATATAATATAAATATATAATATAAAAATTAAGCTCTAAATTTTTATTTTGTATTCGTAACTATATAAGCACCGTGAAATTGTTTAAAATGTATCGGGAACACTTTGTAATTTAGAACTTTCCTTTTGCCACATTTGAATCCCTCATCAAACCCATTAAAACATTTCGCTTTCATTACTTACTTGTACCAAATCAAATAAATCAATAAAGGTGAAATTTATTATTTTTTTAAGTATTAATAGCTAATATGATATTTTTAATGATTTTTTAAAAATTTATTTTATAATTTCGTTTTAAACATTTTTCATTTGCAGGAAAATATTATAAGTAATAACATATCAAAAGCAAAAACATTTTATCTTTATCAAGAGCTTGAATTGACTCGGTTATTAAGATACATTTTACTAAAATCTATGTTAAAAGAAAAAAAGTGATTATAAAAATCCTTCAAGAAGTTAAGAATTCTCTGAGCATTTAAAAAACTTATGCTAGCTATCCATGCTAGAGAAGAATGAAACAATTGAGTAAGGTATAATCTTTATGCAATTGTTATTGTCGGAAAACTCATATTTAATCACTTAAAGTTACTAATTAATGTTTTCTAACGAGTAAAATTGAAACGACAATTTTCAATGAAAATAAACAAAATTAGAAGTAATAAATTAATAAATATTATGTTCTAACGTTCAAGACCAGTTTTACGACGGCCAAAACTATACATTTCTATAAGAAGTACGTTGTTCTTAAATTTTACTTAAAATTTCTTATAAAGGGAAAAAAAAATTCTGAAATTCGCTCCAAAATATTCACAATTAAATAATAAAAAGGAAATATTTTTTTTTAATTTAATTCAAAATAGATTCAGTGTTTTTGAATAAATAAATATAATGCAAGCAATTAAGTTTACATCTAACGATTACTAATAAAATGATTTATGTAAGTGGTATAATGTTAAGTTTAATGAGCGGTATGTACAATAGAGTACAAATACAATTTTTACAGCTTTTACAAAACAGCTTTTACAAAACAGTTTTTATAAAATTGTAATAGAGTTTCGTGATTATATTACCTTTCATTTAAACCACAGAAGTTAGTAGTTAGAAGTAGTAGAAATCGCTTAGTTAGTAGTTAGAAGTCGTTAGTTGTTTAGTTAGTAGTTAGAAGTTAGGCACAGTTATTTTGTTAACACTTTAATGGGCTATTCATTTCTAGTAATTGTATATATAAATTTTTTAATCAGAAATGAGAGTATTTCAAAAAGGCGAATACCTTTAGACTATTGAATAAATTCAATTTAATTTTTTTTATGTGTTTTACCACCCAGCAGGGCTATTATAAACACGGAAATAATGTAATGATATTTACTTCCTTTAATTTATGTAACACTTCGAAACATGACTTATAGAGCTTAGAGGTCTTATACTATATAGATATAAAGCATTCTAATGAAAGATATTTTACGCACTAAAATAAATTAAAATCTCAATATTCACTAGAAGTTTTAGCTATTTATATGTTAAGCATACCTCTAAGTTCAAAATACTTAATATGATAGCTTTAAGAAATTAGTAAGCGCTATTTTCTCATATTTTTTTAAAGTAAAACATTCACAAAAAAAAAAATAGATTTAGCCAAGTAAAAACATTTTTAAAAGCAATTTTTCTATTACACACATCAGTTTTCAATTCAGTTGTTTTAAACTTGTTAGAATGCCCCATTGTTAGATTGCATGATTTGACATACAGAAATATATATAGGCTAAAGACAAGTATCAATATATTTTAAATGGATTTTTTTAAACAACTTTTTTCAAAGCAGAATAAATTGTATATGAAATAACGTTGTTGAACAAAAAGGATTTGGATAGATTGGAGATTAAATCTTCACTTCATGAGTGATTTATATTTTAACTAACAAAACGTAAAGCAATTCGATATGCCTGGGAGACGAAAAAAGTTAATCTCTCCTTTTATTATTATCTGTAATTTTCCCGAACCTTCGTAATTTCGATCTTCCATATCTAAAGTCCAGAAATTTTGAAAGATAGTGAAGAAAAGAGAGCAATTCCACTGTTTTTCTAATGGCTTATTCGTTAAATGCGGAATTCAAAATATAATAACTATAATTCCTTTGGGTGACCTACCAATCCGGATGCTAGTGGAAAAAAAATAACTTCAAGATATTGCTTTCTTAATAATGAGAGTTGCAGTTAACGGTTCTTCAAAGTCTAGGATTGTATCGGCGTTACACTCGAATGGATATAGAACGTTTTTAGATTCTTTAAGTCGTTGTTCATTTGAATACCTTGAATATAGACATAAATCGACTAGCCAAAAAATTAACTCTTTAATTTCCTCTGACATATTTTTCCATGCGAAAATTGATTGCATGCAATGCGAATTCTCACCAATTGCGATAAAAATGAAAAAGGTTTGAACATTAATTTATAACTTTTCGTTGGATGAATGTAGAACGATTTTAGAGTCTTAATGATTTATTGTTTGATTTTATTATAGTGAATATCATTAGAAATTGATTCGCCAAAAATTAACTTTCTGATTACACCCCCACGGTATATTTTCCCATTCATGAATTCATTACATTAAATATATTTTCTTAAAAATTGCGGTAGAAATGAGAGTGGTTTAAAGATATAATTTATAATTTTAATTTTTTCGAATGAATAAATTTTTTTCTTCAGATTCTTTAAGTCTTGTTCCGTTCAACACCACGAACACGTACAAAAATTAACTAAAAAAATTACCTATTGATTTCCTCCGATATATTTTTCCATTCGTGAATTCTCTCGGTGGGCCAGTATCCAAGGTTTCGTGGCCAAAATTAGTATTTCGATAAAATATGTTTCAAAATTTGGGGGTTTTTATTTAGGGGTTTTTATGTGCAGGTAAATTGAATTCATAGTTGAAATTTTGAAATACACTAAAAATACCAAAAAGAACAAAATGGCGGTTAAAATATGGCGAGAAAAAAGTAAAAAAAAAATAATATAGTACGTTTAAATAATTAAATATAGCAATGAAAATATAATAATTTTCGTAATTTTATATTAAAAATGAAAAGCAAATTATATTTCCGAAGTAATATTACAAAATAACGCGAAAACATGAAAAAAAAAAAAACCTCATTTTTGTTTTGTGGTATATTTATTCCACCTTTGCAATACGGGCAAAATGGGGTAGATTTTTTCGAAAGAAGAAACATCAAAGAAGACAACAAAGAAAAGTTTAGCTAATTACCTTATGGAACTTTTTGGAACTAAGTTTCGGAAGTCATTCAAACATTGTAAAATGTCAAATGATAAGATATAAACTATAAGTTTGTCAAGAGTATTAACTAATCTGACAAATTGAAAAATTGTACTATAATTTTAGACTAATTTCTCTGATAAAAATGAACAGTAAGGTGAAATTCCTATATATATTTCTGAAAAAAAAAATTAAAAGTTACATTTAAAAAAAAATTTTTAAGCATATTTTTCATTACATTGTACTCTCTTCGGTCCAAAAAGTAAATTATAATGTTTGGAATAATTATGAATACTTAATTTGGGCTATATTAAAACTGCCTACACATATTTTAGTTTTAAATTTAATTTGTTACTTTTGGCCAAAGATCATGGTCTTCTGGCCCACAGTGCATCTAATGCAATTTCTCACAAATTGCGATAAAAATGAGAGAGGTATAAAAATAATAACTTATAACTTTTAATTTTTCGAATAAAAAGCTTTGCAAGTTGTTATTAATTTGAATACTTAGAAAATGGATAGAAATTGACAGTTAAAAATTAACTTCTGATTTCATCTGGTATATTTTTCCTTTTATGAATTCATTACATACTATGCAGTTTCAGAGATATTGTCATAAAAATGATATATGTATAAAATGATATTTTGCAACTTATAGAAAATTGTTTTTAATGCATAACAAATGAGAAAATGTTACTAATTTTATGTGATATAAGCACTTGTTGATTGCATTAACCTCTTAATAAAATGCGCCTCAAGCATGCAATGCATCAAAAATTCTCTCTGAAAAACGAACTTTAATCCTTAATATTTTTCTCTGTATAGCTGATTGTTTTTGAAATAAAAAAATTTTTGTTTAATCTATCAGCTTAAGAGAAGATTAAAATTTTAATTATTATAGATAATGCGGCGCAATATGACATTTTAGTTGTTGATAATTGTTTTTACATCATCGTGGGATTTGAAGCGACAAAAACTTTGTTAATAAAAAAAAAATTAAATTTTCATTTTTGGGTAATCTTTTTTCGACCATTAAATGCTTAAAATTGTCATTATTTGAAGGATTTGGGACAGAATGATAATAAGCCCCGGTTTCATGTTATTCAGGAGAGTGTTTTTGAAAAAGTAAAAAGATCTATATTTAAGCAATATAATATTTCAGTGTGCTGTGCTCTTATCTAATAAAAATTTCAGAAGTTCGTGAAGTACTTATCTACAAATAATACTAAGGAACAATTTTGTGAAAATTTTTATTTTTGCAATAAATTTAGTGAGTATTGCCTAAGTACTTCACTCTTCTCGTATATATTTTAGTTACTTATTTGTTAATGTATTTTTAATGTTCGTTTGAAAGGTATTGTTTAATGAATTAAGTCGAATAAATTTTAACATGTTGTTTTATGAATTAAGTCGAATAAATTTTAACATGCTGTTTTATGAATTAAGTCGAATCTATTTTGACATGAATATTCCTTTTTTCTTTTATTGCAGATTGTTCTCTAAGTATGACGGAACAACTAAACGGCCACTATACTGAGATAAATGAAGAAAATAGATTCTCACAAGAAGTCATATCAACAACAGAATCGTCTGTAATTCACAATAAAACTAAGGAAATATCCGCTGTTGCCAAAACACAACGAAAAAAAGTATCCTTTCACGAAAACGTGACTGACATCGACGACGAAAACGAATCGTCTGCTTTTGAAAATGGAGATAATCTTGAAGACATTGAAGTGGAGGAGACGAATTTAGAAGAAATTCTAAATGTTAGCGAAAAGATTAACTTTTTCAAAACTGCTTTCGCTAATGGATCTCAAACAAAAGATAATAATGGAATCAAGTCGCTTGGTCACCAGAGTTCGATTCCGGAGGCTAGATTGGCTTTTGTTACGGGAATGGTCGACAGCTCGTCAACAGGAAATAATTCGCGTGTCAACAACTGTGGCGGCATTCGTGTTGAGTCTAATGTGACGATAGATTCGGAAAATGTGGCACAAAAAGATGAAGGAGATATTGAACTGAATACGGAAACCTCTGAAACTAATTTCGTCCAAGTTCCAGCTTCTCCAGAAGACGTTTCAGAAAGCGTAACTGAGTCTAATATGGCTGCGACTCAAGTGACTTTCATGAAAATATTTGCTACTCCGAAAAGTCGGCACAATATGATTGAAGGTGAGTACCTAATCTATATTATTAAAGAACAAAAGTTAAAGTGTTTTTGCTGTATTCATCGATTGTGTAAAGATTAAAAATTACTCTAAGGAACCAAACTTTATTTTGCTAAATTGACACCAGAATTTAAGAGTCCAGGAGAAGAAAATGTTGAATGAAAATTAAAAGTGCACGAATTTTCAACTTTAAGAATATGTTATAATCTGTAAGTACAAAATCTCAGAAAAAATAGTTCGACGTTGAACCATGATATTGGTCATGAGCAATAATATATAGTCCCTTTAAGTTGCTGCTTTAATAAATTGTTAAATATAGCTATCTTCTCGCTTAAAGTGAACAACATACGAGTGTGAATTGAATTTAATAAATTGAATATGATAGTTAAAATTGGCACCTTTTAATGATTGCAGCATATTTGAATGTTGAAGTGTATGTCTCAATCTTCCTTTATTTAGATTTTGATTTTAAAACAATCATATCTGCGAATATATGTAAGATGTGAAGCATATACTTCCCCCGAAAAAGCAAAATTTCCCTTCCTACAAAACGTGTTTTAGTTACATTTATAATATTTGAGTTTTATTGACACTGAGGTTGCAAAACAAAAAAACTATCGCAGAGAAATGAAAAATAGAGGAGAGATTTTCAATGAGGCTTATATTAGACGTTTGGAATAGAAGTCAGTTCAATTTCTTTCCTTTTGAAATCACCTTTGCCTTCTATGCCTATTGAAATCTCCGACCAAAATAGATTTAGTCTTGCGAAATGTCTCGATAAAACTTGCCATGAATGTTTTTTTTAACCTTTAGAAAAATCATTTTCACACGAAGAAAAAAATTCTGGTAAAATTACCAAACTGTAATGACATTTCAGGTAACAAAACAAACAAACTAAAATATACAGTATTTAAACCATTTATTAGTTATTTTCCCCTTCATGTAGCAGCAGTTCACCGACAATTTTGTTTTTCAAAATTCTCGTTCTTTATACTGCATATTTTTTAAAAAATACAAAACTGAAGAGTAATGCTTTTATGCTAAGATATCATGATAAAATTACCAAAATATTATCGCAACTTCTTAAACCACATATTATTGCTAATTTACCAAATTCATTACTAAAGCACTTCAGTAAAATTTACCGCGACTTTTGGTGTTTCCATAGAGTCAGAAACACGGTAAATGTTACCATATTCTGGTAGTTTTGATCATACTTTTTTTTTTCATTGCACAAACTATGATATCGTGTATATTTAATTGATACTTTTACAAGGTGTCAATTTGAGCCCCGTCTCTATTCAAGTTGTACCATAGTATCGAAGAAGGAAGCTTAAGGAGCAATATATTATTGTTGAACATGCTCCAAATTTTTTTACCGGGGCAGTTCTCCTTACGAAGTTTCTGAAAATAATGATAATATAATGCAATGCTAAACGTCATACATAAAATATAGACAATATATAATTTCTCTATATTCCTGGTTACATAAAAGGCTTTATTTAAATAGTCGTCTGACATCATTTTTGTTCATTTAACAAAACAGAGCCTAATAGTCTAATGAGTGTATTCTTTTTTTCCCATTTTTTGATTTTTAATGATCATTGCTTGGTAATAGAGATATGCTAGAATTGTTCTTGTTTTAAAATGAAACAGAAATGACTTGTATGAAGATTAAATTCGGAAGATAACTCTATTTTTAAATATCACTTATTGAATATAATTCGACCTAATATTTGATATAATTAGATAACTATATCAAATGCCGCGAAAACTTATTTAAAATATGTTTTATATACAATGTTTATTAAATTTGGATAATGTAGAAAAAAGTATTCTCGAAAAGTTAGGGAAAATTATTTTGTCATGCAAAACATATTTATTAAATTAGTATTCTTGCTTCAAAGTTATTTTTTGAGGGGGGAAAATTGAACATTGGGGTTCATTTCTTTTTTTTTTTTTTTTTTTTTGAAAAAATTTTAATTGTAACTTTGACAGTAATCGAAGCGAGTTTATAATAGAAGAATTGCTCTAAGCTTCAGACATCACACTAAAATTAATCCAGTTCTCATATAATTACGTGCGCCACTGAGAAGATAATATGATAGTTCTTGTCAAAGTATATTCAAAGTAATAATATTACAGAGAGTAAGATTGAAGGCCTGCAATAATGATAAGTAGAAACATATATATATATAGGAATGCTTTAAATTGTCAAAGACTTATTAAATGTTTTTCTTCAATAATTATAGCTAAAACATTCGTTTACTAAACTAATATTTTCCAAATTTGTATAAAAAATATGCATTTACTTACTTCAAATACTTAATTATTAATGCTATGCGATCTTCTTCGTGTTTATATTTCGGAATTTAGGAGAAAAAATAAATTAAATCATGCAGATTTAACACGATTTTATACAAGATTCTAAAATCTTGTATGGAAAATCCATTCGGAAATCTTTCTCAAATAAGAACTCTTTAAAAGTCAAAATCACACTAAAACAAGCGAAGAGTTTATTGAAAAATAATGTTACATGGCTTCTAAGTGAAATTGAAGAATAAAGTTTTTAAATGCATCGATTCTGTTTACTAAACATATGATTCGAAAACAACTTCATTTAATATTGTTAAAATTTCCCTTTAAGTGTTCTTCCATTGAGTTCTTTTAAGTAGTTAAAAAACTTTAATTTCAATAATTATATGGCCCGTAGGATTTAGGGAGACTTTGAATATTGTTTCCAAACAAATGAAATAACCAAAGATACATAATATATTTTTATAACTAGTTGACAACAGTTTTTTTTTAAAAAACAATAACTTTCTAGTTATTCGTTAAATATGAGCAATAAAGCCTTTTTAAAATGAAAATTAACTTTTTTTTCAAATTTGCTTCGAACAATAGTTAAATTTTATTTTTATTAACTATTAGCCAAAAAGACATCGACTATTGCTGTTACGTATGTACTCCAAATAATCAAAGGCATATTGCATGTTTTATGATTATTTGCAACAGATTTTTTAAAAATTAACAACTTTGTAGTTCTTAGTAAAACGTAAACAAGAAAATTTTTTAAATTGACAACTAATGTACTTTTTTCTTAAGTATTTCATGTATGCTTCCAAAAATAATAAAATTTTATCTTCAATAATTAATATTGCATGCAGGAATCATGATGATAATGAATATTCTTTTTAAACATTCCAAATAATCAAAGGTGTATTAAATATATTATTGCTAGCTAATAACAGATTTTCCTAAAAAAATATAGTTAGATGTTAGATGTTAACAAGGAAGCTTTTTAAAACATCGATTGAAGAATTCTTCTCTTTTTTTTAAATATGCATATAAAAATAACACAAGTTCACATTTCAACAAATAAAATGCACACGCAGTTAATAGAGTGACCAGGAATATTTTTTTCTAAGTAATCCAGGTGAAGAAAAAAAACCTTATTATATTATTTATAGGTTTTTTGTAAACGTGTTTCCTTAAAAACAATCATGAAAAAACAACATGTTCAATTTAGCATGGTACTGTTTTAGTTGCATTCTGTTTAATAATATTTATTTTATGAACTTTTTCAAAATAATAATACTCTAATTTAAATTTAAATTAATGCATTTTCGTTTTCATGTGTTTTCTGACTGCTAAATGACTTTTTTCTCATTTTTTTTCAAAGGTTAAAAAAAGGAGTGTTTTTAGGTGTGTTACGAATTATTTATGTAACTATTTGAATCAGGCTATGCAGATACCTACAAATAAGTGTCAAATTTTAATACTTTTTTTTCAGGCTATACATTGTTCTACATAAAGCTTTATTACGTTATAAAACAATCTACATTTTACAACATGCATCAAATATCATTTGAAGAAGATTGAACTGTCTCATAACTTTTCATAAGCACCTGATAAAAAACTTAAATCTTCGAATTTATGGCTATAACAATGCTTTTTTTTTCTATCTACAGATTATGTTAAGTACACATTTCACATTTTTTATGAATTTTAAATTTTATTTGCACCATTACGTAGTATATATTTTTTACTTCTTTAATCTAATAAACTAATTAATATATTAGAAAGGTGTGTAAATTCCTAAATAAATCTAATTTCTAAATTAAAAATTCTGAACATAAAAATTTAGGCTTAACATTAACCATATTCTTAAAATCAGTCCTATGTGCAGCTGTTCTTTTACTGTTGTTTTGTAATGTTTACAAATTTACTCGTTTTTTAAATGATTAAAATTGAAACAGTTATTAAATGAATTTGCATGAATTATTCATTTTGTATTTTTGCATTCTACAATACCTGTTCTTAAATTGCATTAAAAAATCTAAACTAATATTTTTATTAATTTATAAAAAAATAATCATCAGTGTGTGTTTACTTATATGCTTAAATCTCAGCCTGTTATTTCAAGTAAACATCTAATCTTATTTAACTATGTTAACAATTTACTAATTTGACACCTTGCTTACAAAAGTCTGCAAACGTCATTGAATTGATGTTCATAAGGTTTATGCATTCAATATTTAGCAGTAAATAAGATAAATATGTGTAAGATAAAAATAATAAGATTTTCCAACTGTCATGTTTGAAATGTAATATTTTTCAAATAATTAAAAATGTAATAATTATATATGTCTATTTTTTCAAACGCGCTTTGTTGAAATTAATTATTCTCTAATTAATTATAATATTTACTAATTATTTTTTTCGAATTTAAGTAGTAAAAATAAAATAGTTTAGATATTCATCTAGGAGGAACTTTTAATTTTATATATTTAAAAATGCAATTCTTTAAAAACTTTCTATTTAAAAAGACTTAAATTTCTGCAAAACTTGGCATTTGATAGAAATAATAAAGCATTCTTATGAAATCAACAAGATTAAAAATCCATTTGTTCAATGACATTTAAATTGATAAAAGCTTTGTTCTCTTATAATTTTATAAAAATGCACAAGAACTAGACTTTCAAAATATCTTAATGGTATTTCTTTTGTTGCTTTTCAACTGTCATATAATTTGCAATAATGTATTTTACTCCGCCATCATTTTTTAAAATATTGAATTGAAAGGCACAGTCCTATTAATTTTTTTTCCTTTCTTTGACAAGTGTAGGTAGTTGTGACCCAGATTGCATCAACTGCCATTCATTAATATTTTTTTTCCATTGCATTTTAAATTCAAACTTTTTTTAAATGGACGAGAAAGCTTGCTTTCGCATCAATAATTTATATCCTGTAAGATAACAGTTGAATTTCAATTGAAGTGCAAAACCCACGCCATACATAATAACACATTGTTAGTTTTCATATGAGATAGCATTTGTAGCCTTCTCATTGATCAGATCAGCTACTTTGTTTTTAAAAACATAGGACAAACGATAGAAATTTTTATTAATAATTTAAACTGCCTTAAGTGTATTTTCAACAAATATTTTGAAGCATACGAAAATTTCTTTTAAATGTTATATAAAAAGTACAGTGCGCAAAATAAAAAACGAACCACCTCGAATAAGTTTTGATTTAATGTTCTTTCACGTTCTATAACTCTTTCTTAATGGTTTAAGAGATGACCTGAAATAAGCTAATTAATTAATTTAGACGATATTTTAAAGTAGGAAATCAAACACAAACACTTTCTTTCTCTGAATAAACATACCTTTTTTCGACGGATTCGGATTTTTGATCCCTAAAATGTAAGGGATAGCAGTAATTTGGGAAACATGGTTCCAATAGTTTAGTCAGGAGAGTGGACCAAAGTTTGAACATCTTAATGTTAGTTTTATTTTGTGCTTACTTCCTTATATCTTGGAAACTTTCTAAGCTAATCGAAAAAATTTTGCACACAATTATAAAATTCACTTATCCATTAATGCAAAAAAAAATAATTAAATATTTATATTTTTTTATTATTTTATTTAATAACAGTCGAACAATTTTGAACTGTAAGGTATACAATTTTTTACATTATTTTTGAAAATTAAATTTTTTATGGCAAAATATAAAATTTGAGAGAAATTGGTGAACTAGTTCCTGAGAAATCGAATTTTGAAGAAAACGTATTTTTACTCCGTTTAAAAATTTTTCGCGATGTGACGACATATGCAAAAAGTAAAACTAGCATTCAAGAGTTCAAATTTTGGACCACTCTTCTGTCCAAACTTTTGGGACCACATTTTCCAGATTGCTGCTACCCTCAATATTTCGTGAAGTCAAAAATCGAAACCAGTCGAAAAAAAGGTATATTTATTCAGAAAAGTACGTTTTTCGGTCTGAGTTCTTAATTTAAAATATCGTCTGCACTAATTAATTAGCCTATTCGTCACCCCATTGAACCATTAAGATCGAGTTCTAGAACGTGAAGATCAGATAATTAAATCAAAAGTTATTCAGGGTGATCCGTTTATTTGCGTACTGTACTTCAGACTAACATTTTAAATTTTTCACACGAATTTAACTGATTATTTATAATAGTTTTGAATTAAAAAAATTATTTGATATGGCGCATTTAAAAAAATTTTTTTTATCGAAAGTATCGAACAAATTAGTTAATTACCATTAAACTGGAATAGGCATAATAAAGTATTTTAAAAATCACTCATATTTGTTCTTGTTATTCTCAATTAATTTCAAGAACAGAAGACATAAATAAATCTGAACAATGAAACACAATTTTTATTTTTTCGCATTTATGTAAGCCACGCTCATAATAGAAGACGTCACAAACATTCTATCCAGACAGTTTTGAAACTTCAATAGTTTTATATCTGTTCATATTAAATCTTTTTTTTTTCTTTAAATAAAGAAACTAAAATTGCAGGATTCACTATTCTGATCCAAAATTATTTATTAAAAATATATTGATACATTTTTTCAGACGAATTTGCAAATGTTTATTATTCTTAAGATTTTAAACCTATCTGTAAATTTTAGTCATAATGAAAAGCAATTTTTGCATTTTAAATGCGTTTTTAGATTTTATCTCCTTAAATTTTCAAATTTCCATGAGACTACGTTTAAATAATATCGTATAAAGTTGACGATCTGTATATAAAAGAATATGCTTCATATTTCTGTAAAAATAATTTTAAAGACGGTAAAAATCTATCCGGAATATGTAAACATATTTATTTTTGTTCTAATTATATTTTTTATGTTTTATTTGTTCTCATTCAATAGCGGCCTTTAGAAAAATTTAAAAATTACGAACATTTTTATGAATAAATTATCAGATGATAAAAAATATTTGTAATTCTTATTAAGTTACTTATAACAGTTAAGCGGGATTGCGCAGTTTCTTAAGATTATAATTATTATCATAACAGTGATTTTATCCTATGAGTTAATCAGTGCTTTTTAAGGAATTTGTTAAATTAACTTATTTTAGTGAAATTGTTCAGAATATAAAAAAATATTTCAGTGAAATCTAGTTATTTGTAAAAATATTGCATATACATATTTTTTAATATTCCAACATTCAGAATCTCGATTTAGTTTTGTAGTATCTAAAACTAAATTCAGTGACGCAGCAACCCAAGGAGGGCCTATCATGCCCATCCCTACTTTAGGATCTGGTGTACAAGAGCAGATGTTCTGGTTGATTTTTCATTTTTTAAAAATGTTTCTCTTAAATTAAAGAAATTATAAAATTTGATGAAAAAGCATGCACACGTAAACGAGCATTATTTAAACGGAATATTTTAATTAATTTTTTAATGATTTAGCATGCATTCATAATGGTATTAATGAAAGTAATTTATCCCTTATTGATTCGTTTTTCTTTTGACATTTGAAAGCGTTATTAATGAAGGAAGCATATTTTCACAAAAATTTTTTAGAAGGAAAAATAAAGTCATCGGAATGTTGCAACAGAAACATTAGTCTTTGTCTGGTGATCATGAACTGCAAATTTCTTTGATGAGTTGTAGGTTACTAAAGTAAGATTTTATACTCACTAATTATATATTTTAACTAATGGGTGAATCCCCGAAAAAACGTTGATTATCAATAAAAACTTTTTCTAAAATTAATGTTCGATCCTCTATGACGAAAGAAACTTAAATGATTAAAAGAGCAAGTTAGTGCACAAATGTGACATTCAATAAGAGCTAAGTGGAACAAAATTATTTTCGTAAAATATATATAACTTATTAGCAATAAAAAATTAGTTTAATATTTAATATTTACAAAAACATCTTAACACCACTGTGGAGTTTTTAGGTAAACGATTTCATTTTTTTTAAAATTTTATATCATTTTCAAATTTTATATCAATATCATTTTGAATAAGCAACCCTAATCAAAAATGTGTCGTAACTATAGACGATATTTAAGTGGTAAAATACAGATGAAATTAGATATAAATAAATCATTTTCAATAAAATATATATGTAATTTCTATTTACTTTTTGTTGATGACAGTTAAATATGTGTGGATCATCTTTATTTATCGAAAAATAAAAAAGGGGGACAGTCAGTGTTTTAGGCAATTTGGAAAGATATAATACATTTATATCTTTCCAAAATAAATAAATTTAGCAATTTTTTTAGGCAATTTGGAAAGATATAATACATTTATATCTTTACAAAATTTTTAAATTTAATAATTTGGAAAAATTGCTTTAACTCAAGGCTGACAACTAGACTACGGAAATATGAGAAGAATTAAACGTAAAAAAGTGCATTGCTAATAGAATCGGATACTAAATTAATGATTCGGTATAAATCATTTGAGCCGATAAATCATTAGTTCAAATAATTCATACCGAAATAAATTGATTACTTCAAATAAATTGATTTGAATTGATTGAAATTGATTTATTTTATAAGTTAAATAAGAATAATTTTCGTTTCACCTTATATCAGATGTTTTAGTTTTGAACGGTTTAAAGGATATTCCTGAATTTAATATCTTAATATAATATTATAAAATTTTAACATAAAATAAAAACAACAACAGTTAAAAATATTGTAAGTGGCGTCAGAATTATCTTTTATCACTTTTTATGACATTTTTTCAATATTTTCAACATGTCTCTTATCGATTATTTAAATGTATGTTCAAACAGAAGATAATCATTTCTTATTTGCTCATTTCAAATAGCTTTGTTTTCAAAAAAGCAATACACTTAATTTTAGTATTTGCGCATGCTTAGATGTTCGTAGTATTTACCATGAAGGTTTGCTTGAAGATAAAATATTTCAAAGGAAATATTTATCTCAAGCAAAAAAACTAAAATTTATGTCAGTAAATAGTTACGAATGCGTTTCTATTTACAGATTTTGTGTCAAAGATAGTAAGGTTTCTACATTTTTATGATGAGAATAAGAAAAAAAAGACAAAGTTTCATAACACTCAAAAATATATGTTGCATTTTTTTACATAGGTTTAAAATTTATTTTACAATATGGAATGGAACTGCCTGTATTCTGATAATAAAAATCTGTTGTCAATACAATGATACAAAATTATAATTTCTAAACTTAATATCTTAAAAATGATTTAAAACAACTTGTTAAAGCTTTAAGTGCAGCTTTTTAGTTCTATGAGTTTTATTTTTATTAAAAGATTTAGTTATTATTATAGTTATTATTTTTTTTGGTGTTTTTATTTACTATAGAAACAAAGGATGAGATAAATTATTTGCTGTCTACTTGTAAAGTAACTCAGTAAGAACTTTTTTATTTTTTTTGAAAAAAAGGTTTTCATTTTTCTTAGTACTCTCTGGTGAAATTTCACTGTTTTGGAGTATTATTTGATAAATTAGTACACATTTGAATTATCGAGTTTTCTAAGTTTTGTAAATGACTAGACTATTTGAGACTGTGACTATTTGATTTTCATATAATCAAAACTGGAACTCGTATACAGTTTTCAATTATTTTTTGAATTTTAATTCCATAGTCACTATAGGTCAAAATATTGTTCAAATAAAGATGACATTTGAGTATACTTAAACGTAGGAATCTACAAACTTTGAAAGTTGTTATTTTACAACATTTATTTATTAGTTTGTAAAAACTTATATGAACCTATTTTTGAAGAAATGTTTAGTAAAAAGTTCTTAATGCTACCTAATTGTTTAAAAAGTTTTTAAGTCTCTCTCTCTCTCTCTCTCTCTCTCTCTATATATATATATATATATATATATATATATATATATATATATATATATATATATATATATATATGGTGTACTTATTAAATACTCATTTATTACTTTAAATTATAGGTATATGTATAAATTACTCATTTTATTACTATTTGATAATATGATTATGATGTTAGAGGTAGAAGCGATTTTAAATCACCTCGTCTAATTACGACGAAAGTGACCACGATGAGATTGCAAAACACCACGCCATCTCGAGGCTTCGGTTTTATGACTTATAATCAAGGATTTATTAAAGAAGTTTAAAAAATTTTTTTAATAATCATGAGAATCGCAAACAAAGTATTAAGCTCATGCAGATATTGAACCTGAAAAACTTTTTATATTTAATTGTTTTTCCAACACTAAATAGTTTTAAAAAAATATTAGTTTATAAATATATTATTATAACAGCTCATTTAAATGCTATAAATATATTATTATTATAACTAGCGAGGCTGAAAACTATGATTTTGGTAAGTTTGACTAAGGAAAACCACGTTCTATCTAGGAATTTGCTTTGTTTCGAAACGTAATTTAAAGTTTAAATTTAGTGAAACCTATCACGAAATGCCAAACTTAATGTACGTCTAATAAAAAATGATAGAGAGTAATTTTTACAGTAATAATTACCGTAAAATCACTAAATCACTCTAATTAAATAAATATTGCAGTGAAAATTACAGATTAATATTTTAGTTAAAAAAAATGGATTTTATGAATGATACACAAAATTATCGGTACTTTATACCGTAATTTGATCTGGAATATTTTACAGTGTATAGTAACACAGGAAAGAAACTGGGCACCTATCCATTAAGTTTTCAAATTATTTATTTCCATATTTCATATAAATGAAATGTTTAGTTTTTTTTCTACAAAATTATTTATCAGCATCTACATTATTTATTTAAAAAAGTAAAGTGTCTTCTTTTTATCTTTGGAATGCTTACTTGGGATAAGAACTTTTCTCGCAATTTGTGGAGGACTTATATTATCAAAGTAGGTGTTTAAGTGTTATCTTTATTTTTTTTTTTTGAGAGTTTAAACACGATATAGGTTTAGTTTCTTTCAAAAACATTCAAGAATGAGTATTATTTTTTATTATTCTATTTGGATTGGTTGGTTTTGTTTTATCGATGATGACTTTTACCTCCCGCAATTATCTTTCCTCTCTTTTTTTAATCTTATAATGTTGCTTTGTATACTTTCTTTTTATTTAGATTATTTTACTCATATTTTTTATTGAGAAAAGAGAAAATATTTCTAAGAAAGCAATTTTAGTTTTTTTTTCTTTCATATTTAACTGAAATTAACCACTTAGTTAAAATTATCAATTCAAAAATTGATTTTTGGATTGATTGCAAATTGATAATCCAAATTCTTATTTATTTCATTTATGCTTATTTTTTAAAAAAAATATTAAATTATATAATCAAAAATAATCAATAACCGATCAATAATGTAAATAAGCAGTTTAAATAATCAATTCATCTTAATATTAATTTAAATAATAATGTTAATTTAGTTTTTAACAAATTATTTATCAGTTTTAACATATTTATTTGTTTTTATATAGAAAATTACATAAAATGAATCACGAATATACATAATAAAAAAAAAATAGCTTTGTAACTGTAATTCTTTTCAAAATATTAATGCTCGTGAATAAACATGAGAACACTACTACCTGAAGTTTATTAAGTGACGACATTAGTTTTTCATTCAGAGTTGTGAACTTGCCACAAAATTTTTCAGGTAATGTCCGCAGCTTACTAATTAATCTTTCGTTCAATTCTTTGCTCCATTTGCGCCTAAAATTTCTTTAGAGATGTCAAAATCTTATTAAATTTATCACAAACCCTTGTCTTCACAATGAACTTTATGGATCATTCAATTGGATTCTAGTCTGGGGAATAAGGGTAAAAATTTTTTTGAAAAAAAAAAAGCAGGGAAAATGTGGATTCTTGGGTGCTTTAATGTGAATACCTTTATATGAAAATAGTATCTTATTGGGATCCATATTTTTTGTTTCCAAAGAGCTATTGAGACAGAGAGAGAGAGCACAACATCTTCTAAAATGAGTTTGTAATACGCTTAGATAAAATTATTTGGTTTAAAATTTCGTCAAATAACTTTCTCTATTACAGCATCGTGACAAATAGTTCAATAAATTGTAAAGATCTTTCATTGAAGAAGATTATTTCACTTTATACAATTCAAAATTGTTTTCAAAATTTTAACTAGCTAATTTTAATAACTTATATTTATATGAATAATATAATAAATTATTAATTATTATTAAAATCATTAATTTTATTAAAAATTTTAATAATTTAATAAACTTTTAACTAATTGTTTAATTTTAACAAGCATCAAACATCTCAATAAAGAAAATATTAAGTATGAAGGCGAATCACTTTAACACTATAATCTCTCTTTTTTTTTTGAGTTTCCATATATTCGGTAAATCAGTTTGAATCATTTTTAAATTTCTTTTTTGTTTTTGTAAAATTATAAGTTATTTAAAAATTTTTTTTTCTAAAAAAATTGAAAATAGAAATCACATCAACATAAGTTCAATACTGAAGATAGAAATCAATCTCACTATGGAACTTGAATCAAAATTATTGAAAATAGATAATTTTTCCATTATAATCAAATGAAAAGAGTATCGAATAGTTCTCTCAAAAAACAAGTTTAGTTTTTCTACCCTTAAAATATTATTCTTTTATGATAGAAAAAAAAAAAAAAAATGACGTTGAGATGATAATGTGATATAGACAAAAAAATGATGTAGACATATTATTCAACAAACTGCATTTTTAAATGTATCGAATTCTACCTTTGATTTAATTTCCTAAATAAATTTATTTTAATGAATTTTAATTGCGCTCAAATTATTTAATTCCTTTATTAACCATTTTCTTATTAAAAATATATCATAACTGAAAAAAAAGCAATTATAGAACACTTTCAAATACTATACAATACTGATACCATAGAATACAAAGATACGAAAGAGAGAAAAAAATTGAATGAAAAACATAAACAAATAGAAATAAAAAGCGGTGTTGAGGTATGAGGTCGAGATAGTAGAGGGTGGGTGAGAGAGAGAGAGAGGAAAGGAAATGCAGGTAGAGGGGAGAGGGAATGTGACAGACGTTGCCGGTATTACTGTTGTACAGCAGGTGGGCTTCAACTAGAAGTTCTCTCTCGACCAGTCAGTTCTGAACTTCAACGGCAAACGGTTGTGATATTACATAAACGCAGACGTTTTCTGTATTAAGGTAAGTCAATTTTAGAATCTTTCTCATTGTCTTAAGAGATCAAACAATATTCGAATCTCCGTCTCAGGTGTTTCCTGAACTTTGGAGGATTAATCGGTTAGATTTGAAACTGAAACGGACTCTTTTTGAAGTGTTGTTCAATGATTAAGCGGTGAAAAGAACTCATTTAGTTCGTTATTCTTCTGGTTAGGAAAAAAAAAAAAAAAAACGCATTTTCTTTACTGGTCATAAATGATGTTAATCATAAATGATGCTGATCATAAGTGAAGCTATTAAAAAAACATTTAAATTTGAAAATTGTGTTTTAAAACGTGAATATATAAAAACTGCTGTCTCGATTTGAAATTAAAACGAATTGCTATTCAGATTTCGTTTATTGTTTCAAGCGAAGAAAACATTTTTTTATGCATAACATTTCACTTATAAATAATTAATTATTTTATCTTAATTTATGTTAAAATCGTTGAAAGCTACATGTTTTTAAATAAATTAATCAACGTTGCTAATTCAATGATAAAACATAATTTCCCAAGTAAATGAAAAGTACCGAAATATATAAATAAGTTCTACCACCTTTGAAAATTTTTTATTGTCCAATGAATGGTTTATTTCATAATATTTATTATTATAAATAGCTTGAATTTATTTTATATATATTTATTTTATATATATTTATTTTATATATATTTATTATAAATAGTTTGCATGAATTACAAAATATGATGTTTAAGATCACAGCGTATGCAATCTTTGAATTCATATTAATTGTCTTAGAATGTTGTTTTTATATTTAAATTAATTTTCACGGAAGAGAAAACATATTTTTTATAAATAAACTACAAGATTGTATTGATTTTTGCTTATTTCTTTTGTTTCTTCATTTCATGTATTATAAACGTTTGCTTAAATGCAGTATTTAATAATTAATCATAATTGCCTGCGTAAGTACCTATTTGTGTGTTGGTCAATTTAATAGTTGTTCAAGTATGTGCGGGATTAAAAAATAGGGAAAATATTTAAAGTATAAAAATTTTTTAAAATTTTAAAAACGTTATATTCATTTTATTGTTTATTGTAAACAATCTCGATGAATAAATATTTTTTTTTTATTTTTTAAAATCAATTCAATAATGACTAATGGTTAATATCTATACATTTTCATTTCTTAATTTTAATAACTATTTGAGACTTTGTTTCACATATTTATCAGTTAAGCACTATCCAGTGAAACTTCACATTCTTTAACCTAACTCCGCGTTTTAAGAGTTGCCAACACATATTTGAAATTTTCTTGAAATCCTGTTTATACAACACCTTTCGAGTTTCATTTTTCAAACTAAGAATGCAGGCTGTACAAATACCACCTGTGAGATACGACCTCTGAATAAACAGTATTTTCATACTATTATGGAAATCAACTAGACAAAGAGGGGGATATACATTTCCTTAGTTTGTTTTATCTAATTGATAACTTTAGGGTAGATCGAAACTCCTATTCCTGGAAAAAAATTAACCGTGTAACTGATTCATAGACTCATGATTCTGAAAAGAAAACATACTAAACAACCAACGTCTAAGAAACTAAAACAAAGTTGTTTTATAGTTCGTACTAGATCCTATAAACCATTATAAGAACCGTAATTCCTACAAGTGTATCATCAGAAGAATTATCAATAGCTATTGTATGAATGTCAAAATGATATAGTTACTGAAATATCAATAATGACACTGTTGTTGATAAAAGTCGTAAGGATGTCGAGATTAAAATATTTTTAAAAGTATTTTGTTTTTACCGGGGTGTCCCGTGTACATTTATTACCCATGTTTCTTCATTGTTAGAGTTTCTTAGTGTGCTGAACCATAATAACAGTTAAACTTTTTGTACCCCTAATCTGGTGTAAAATTGTATCATATCTTGGACTTAATTACACAACTCTTGCATAAATTTTAGTCTGTATCATGATTTAATGCAGAAGCCGTTTTCTCAAAAGTGGTTTTCAATATATAAATCTTTAAAAGTATAAATGCTTCTTTTGTTCATATATTGATTTTTTTAGTTCACAACGGAACATATAGTTTATATTTAAAATCAAATTTCTAACGTCTTATTTGAAGAAACGTTTCATTATTTCACTCCGACTCATTATTAAATGTTTACACTCGAACTTATTAATGTTCTACACTCCAACTGTAAGATAAAACTAGATATATTTATTTCATTACTGCCATACATGAAATCTATTTTATAGTTCAGTAATGCACATAATATATTTATTTCACTAATTTCTTGCAAATGTATACAATAAAGGGTATTAGTTTTAAAATGAAATAGCAATATGTTGGTTATTAATACAAAATTGATCATTTTAAGTCATACGTTAAACTATGTTGCAAGGTTATTAGAAAATTATCAAGGTTGTCTCCTACTCTCAGCTTACTATTGAATTTATAAATTATTGTTGCGATACAATGCAACTATTTCTTCAAATGAAATATGATTCATTCTAAGCAAAACTTTATTGTGTTTGCTTTCTTAAAGGTGTGCGGACAAGCTTCCCCAGAAATCATAAAATTTGTCATATTTTTCTCTATAAACCTATAAATATTAAAGTTACCAGTTTGAGTACAGTAATAATAACCCTTTCGCTTTGATTTATTCTTTTTCATGTTTGTGTAAGTTGCTTAACGCATGTGTTTCTCTAGTACTGGTTTTGTTTGTTATTTTAATTTTATAAATAATTGAATACTATTTTATAGAAAATATATAAAATTTAACTATTTCCAAAATTCAACTAAACCTTATTGTAAATTCCCAATTATTTTTCACTTTCTTAAAACTGTATTCAGCTTTGTTTAAAATATCAGTATTTTCAGCCAAATAGGGAAGTCATGGAAAATTAAATTAGAGTTAAGGGTTGTATTAACATATGATATTCAAATGATATAGATTATATATATATATATATATATATATATATATATATATATATATATATATATATATATATATATATATATATATATATATATATATATGCTATTCAATGATGAAATGATTGAAATGAAAGTTATATTTTAGGACTCATTTTATAGGGAATTTTCCAAGGAGGGTATTTTCCAAATCAGGGTATAAATAGAACCAACTAATTAACCCTTACCATTTAAAAAAAAATTCGATTTTAATTTTGTGTTTTTGCAAATTTCTTGGATATATTGAAGGATATCACAAAAGTATGAGAGAAGCTAAATAGTTTCAATTAAACAAAATATAACCTAAAAATATATTTGCAGGAACTTACTATAAATATTTCATATGTGTAATGTAGAGTAACAAATAGACCTGATGTCTTTTACACTAAAAAAAACACCAATGGAATTTTAAAAAAACAATAATTAAGTAATGGTATTGATTAGTTAATTAAAATAATTGATGCGAACTATAATTAAGAATGATATAAGAAAGGCATTTTGTAAAATATTAAATTAATTGATAATACTTTACAAAAATTCAATTCTCTCTTCGCTCTTTATTTTTATTAATCATTTGACTATTTATTGTATTGCTTGACTTTTTACTTATTTTTAATTAATGAATATATTTAAATTGCATTAAGTTGATGCTCACATTAAGTTAAGATGATCACATAATTTGATCATTTGGAAAAAAAATCAAAGACACTAATTTGGAAAAAAATATATACTATGTATTACATATTCCCCTTAAAACTCATTTATTAAGGATTATGAAACTAAAGAAAACCATCAAATCATTTTATCTTAAATATTTTAGTTCAGGATACTATGGGGATAAGTTAGTAGCGTCATTTAACTATTAGAAGCAGCGAAGTAAATATGAAAGATGGATTTTTTACTGACATCAAGATTTTTGTGAATAAAAATATTTTACCTTTACTACTATTCTAAAAATATAGTTTAGTTTGAAAATTTTCAAATGCTTTCGCTGACTTTTTGAAACTTAAAAAAAATTATAATAATTATTTTAAGATTAAATTTTTCAAAAATAAGAAAAAAATAGGGCAAATTCTGCGAGCGTATAATTGTTATAATATCTCTAATAAAATGTTTTTTAATGTTTTATATCAAAACCTGATACTCTATTATTATATTTAATACTTTTACAATTTGTAGTTAATAGAACTTTTTGTAAAATTGAAAAAAATAAAATAAATGACAATTGTACACTGAAGAACATTTACCTAAATTTAGCCTGTAAAATTGTAAATAGAAATCATATTTGAACGAATTTAAGGAATGCTTTGAGGAATAAAAACCGGCTAAAGAAAAACGTAATAATTAAGATTTAAAACTAATAAATGGAAGGAATTTACTTGGGAGTTAAATTAATTTCTTTGAATTATTCATTTTACAATTTGAACTTATATAATTTCGACGCTGAAAATGTTAGACACATTTTCTCATATTTTTTAAAGATATTTAAGAACAATTAATTATTGATTGCAAGAACATTCAAACTTCAGCTATTTAATTTATATCCATACTTATGTAAATAGTTATTATGTACAGTTGTACCTCTTAATACGTGACACGTCGCTGACCAGAAGAATCTTCTCTTAAAAAGAAGTATCACTTCAGTTGTATTTAAAAAACAAGAGAATATAATTTAATTAGAATTTCAGGTTTACAGATTTCATTCAACTTTTTTAGTTAATAACAAATTTTCAAAGTTTTAGTTACACGTTTTTATACTTATCACAGTGTTTATTTGTAATTGGTTATTTAAAACTTTACATACTTCTTTTTTTTATATAAAAAAAATTACTTTTTAACCTTCCTATAAAATTTCTTAGCCTCTTTTATATCTATTTGTGTTAAAATAATTTATATTACTTCATGTTGATTTTCGTGGCATAAGAGTTGGTTAAATTTTTTTTTGGAATTTTCTGTCGGAATATTTTAAATTTGATAAAATAATCAAAAGATTTTAATTTATTTTAAAATTAATTAAAAAAATAACATCATGAATTAATTACTATGAAAATATTATGTTTCATTTTCGAAAATTCTTTGATTATTATGATTTGGAAAATATTGATAGTGACAAACTGGAAAATTGTAATATTTTCCTCAGAGATATTATGGTGAAATATTTAGCATTTTTTTTTAAAATTGTAAAATTCCAATTTAAAACTAATAGAAAGGAAGAAAATTTTTTTTTCTTGTTTAATTTGTATTTTAGTTTGGTTACTAAATGGAAATAATCTAAATCAATAAACGTTATTTTTAAGTTTTAGGTCTTCCTAATACTTCTTTACTTTTTAATTAACATATAAATTCGATAAAGCTAGTAAAACATAGTTTTTTGACGGAAAGTATTTGTCATCATGACCTAAATTATATAATTAAAACTATTTATGTTTATAAATTACATAATTATTCGTTACGTAAATCACTATACAAAATATTGTCAAATAAATTACAAAAATTATTTTTAGATAATAGTATTTATCACTATTTTTATGTATCGTTGAAAACAATTATCTTCAACAATTATCAACGGTTATTATCAACAAGTATTAGTATCGAATTCAATCAAATACTTATTTTGTTCGTAAGGCATTTTGAATTTATCTAGGCAAAAAAAAAACGATATTTTTAAAGTAGTTTCAAACTATAAAAAATAGAAATTATTTTTATATTAATTTACACTGCTTTTTGAAAATTTATTGAATTTATGAAAATATGAATAATAAACAGACGATAATTCTGTATTTTAAATAAGTGGAAAGCACTCTTCTCTTCTACACGAAAAAAAAAATTATCTTGTAAAATTACCGTACTGTATATTAATGACATGTCTAGTAGATAAAAAAGAAGAAAGAAAATCAGTGTTTTGGTGAATAGAATCAAAATATACGGTATTTAAACTTTTTATTAAGTAATTTTTCAGTTTATATGGTAACGGTTTACCGGAAATTCTAGTTTACAAAATTATAGTTCTTATTTACTCACAATTAGTAAAAAATACAAAACTGAAAAACAAATTTAAGTGAATAAATGGTTTTTATGTCGTGCCTTAATGTATCATGATAAAATTACAAAATTTTATCTCCTATTACAAAATTTTATTTTATTTTTAATTTTACAAAAATCAACACAAGCGCTTTGGTAAAACTTACAAGCTTTTTGGTGTTACCATGAAAACCAAATTTAAAAACGAAATATTTTACATTTTCCCGTGTAATATCTAAGAAATCGGGAAATCTTAACTTCAAAATAATACCAACTAATGAATGTCTACAAGCTGCCTCAAATTAACCACCAAATTAAATAGTTTAGATAGCTTATGAAAAATGTGAAAATTAACATTGTAGGATATTAACATTCGCAATTTATTTCTGTTGTCAGTTTTAAAATCTAAACATTAGTTAAAATCTTTTATTTACACTGAAAACCAACTGTAATTACTAGTTATATAACCCTTTAGTGTCTATTGGCCTCTTTTCACTTTTATAAGCTTTGTTGTTAATTAGATAACTGCTTGACTAAAAATAAAAAAGTGGACATTTGAAATCCCATTATCTCCATCACTGCATTCCACTGACACAATTCATTGCAAATTATTAATGATTCTAACACGTTGACTCGGACTCTAATCCAGATAAATGTTCAATAGCATTGCACGAAGATGAACTACAGCATTGTTAGAACTGTGACAAGCTCCACATGATAGAGAAATTGTTACAAACAAACAATTTATTGAATCACTTAAATAATGCCTTCAATTTTCAATAACTATAATAATAATAAAAAAAAAACTTAGAGCATGTCTCTGAAGAGCTTTTATCGATGCCAACCATCGGTATTCGCGCCAACAACCCTTCAACAAAGCGATACGCACCAATGCCTAACAAGTCTCGTTTGTGAGAAAAGAGAGATAGAAGCAACTAAACAACTCAGCACGCATCAACGGCTACGGATACAGCTATAACTGTTTTTACCTTCTTACCCTCTTCGTAAACTTTTAATATCTGGGACCAACTTGTGAGGTTTGCTTATGAAAGATCGTAACCGTCGCTGTTCAGCAGTGACTACCTGTGGCGCTCGTTGGGTCACAATTTCATCTGGAAAGAGACATTTGGATCGATAACGGTTGTATTTCGTAATTAGCACTCTTTGGAATTGAAACTTGAAGGTTAAAATGTGAAATATTACTAATGTTTTTGTTTAAAATGCAACTTCCTTATTGGGTATCTTATTTTTAAGCGCCTTTAAGGCGGGGATGCTCGGATTACTCAATTTTGTGACACGCAGAGAAATGTATAGGAAAGCTCTTCCAATGAAGTTGGATTTTTTTTCCTACTGTGCTTTTTGAAATTAAGCAACTACTTGGGAATGTAAGAATTGGAACGGCTGATTGAAGTTAATTTATGTATTATTAAAATGTTTATATTCATCTTATTAAACTGAAAGCTAAGTTCAATTAAGGTTTAAAACATCACACTAACTTTGAAACTTGTTAATTCTTAAGCAGTCTTTTAAAAAACCTCGATTTTTAACCTTTAATTATTTCATTTTTTTATTATTTAATTAAGTTCTTATTTAAGTGTTTGAATTTACTCTTTAAATAATGATGAGAACGGAATTAAAATAGTTTGATTATGCGAAATCAAATGGTAATTTTAGGATATGAAGATATTATAATTATAACCGTAGTTCACCAGACGATCATATTTTTGAGTTTACGACTGCCAATATTCAACTCTATAGCCTTGTAGATTTGAACCCAATTCAGAAGACAAGGGAACTCCTAGATCAAGTAATGGGAGATTTTTGCCTTCGAGGAGGACTTTTCGATGCAACTAACTCAGATTTGCGTTACATAGAGTGGAAAAACCACGAAAACCTCCCATGGTTAGCCTAACGACAAGGGGACTGTAACCCATGATCCGTCTACCACTGAGGATATTTTACGTCAGCACACAGGTCGGTGTGAGCCGGGTGAGGAATTCTGACCGTTCAGCCGTCTCTGGTATTCGAACCCGAGTACACTATTAGGAAGCGAGTGCTCTATCCGTTGAGCCACCACAACTTAGGATATGAAGATAGCAGTTTACCTTAAAACAATGGAACTAAAAGAATTAACTCTTTCAGAACTGGCGGAAGAAGAAAGAGTATAAACTCGCTCCGAGTTTATACTCTTTTCGAGTTTATACACTACCGAGTTTATACAAAGAGTACCATGCGTACTCTTTAGCACGTATGCGAAAGTTACACGAGACTACTGAATTGAGATCAAATTCTTGTGACTTTGGATCTCTAGAGTCAGAATAATTCGCTTCATATGTGATACCGTGGTCCATGCAGGAAGAATCATGTTATCACGATTCTGGAGAAGTTGATCAAAAAATATTCAATTGCAATTTTTTAACTTAAACTTTAACTTACTTTGTCTTCAGTAAAGTTAACCGGTTAGGTAAAAATCGGCAACTTATAACTTAGTCTAATTTATAAGGTCTTGAAAAATTAAAAACAGAAATAAATAAATAAATAATGGAATAAAGTTATCATAAATAAATGTGTATATTTTTGTATTTTTCAGTCGCTCTCATAGATATTATTTTAAAAAGGGAGTTTTTGAGGGGAAAAATATTCACTTAAGAATAGAATTTTTTAAAAAATGATTGTTGAAAACCGAAACTCTCGGGTATCATACATAGGTTATATTATTTCATTAAAATTTTTACAGTAAAGGAGGGTTAAGTGACAAGAATCGAAAAATTGTGATTTTCATCGCACAAAAATAATTTTTTTTTAGTTTTCTTAAAAAAAATAATAATAATAAAAATAAAAAGGAAGCAATTTGTTTAAAATTTGTTTGAATATTGTTAATTTTATTAATGAAAATTGTGTAGCGTCTTAAACTTAATATTGTTCTTAGTTTTATCTAATCTTACTAAGATACTTGGTTTAATCATACTATCGTGTTTTTTGAATTTTACTACATGCTCATTTAGTTCAACTTTCTCAGAAACACGGAACAATTTAACATCTTATTTAAGCCAGTTTGTCTCATATGTAAGGGCTCCAGAAACTGACATTGTACTTCAATATTGCTTTTTCTTAGAGTGTACGTAAAACTTTAAAATAAGAGTGCCTGAATATTAATAAGAAAAAGATGATAAAAAAATTCAGTTTCTATATTAGGATTCAAAAGGTTAAAGAATATTATGAATAGCTTTTATTTTAAGATCTGATCCTCGTCTAAAAGAGAACTGTTTACTCGTGTTTAAACGAAGCAATCTACCTGTTGTTACAAGAGCAAAAAAGGAAGGAAGCTTTGTAATCAAAATTCTGGTCCATGCCTCAAATTCATTTCAAGAACAGGTGAAAACCCAATATGACTTACAGGATATGATTCAACGTAAAGGTTCTCATAACAAGGCTTATCACGGATTATACAAAAATTGGATAAAACCTTTTCAGCAGAATTTGACATCGTTTGACCTTGCCTCTCTTCTGTATTGTTTCTTTGAAGCACCTTGCAATCTTTGAATTCAAGAAGATACTTAGGCCGAAAAAAGTTGCTTACTTTTAAAAACCTTTTTCAATTGTTCTATCTTTATTTGTGCTAACGTCAAAGATTTGCATAGTTAATATTGTATTTGACCTATATTCCAGGTTTTGAATAGATAGACTGTTTATGATCTTCATACTAATTCTAGTTTATGTAGTTTTGAATTTTTTTTCTTACAAAGAATATCACCGTACATATAGTTTTGAATTTTAAGCGATGGCACGTGTAAAAAAATAATCTACAACTTTTTTTTCGTTTTGAAAAAAGGCTTTTATTACCATGATTTTGAAGAGGTTTTGAAGTGTCTGTTAAAGATAATTTTGTAAAGAATTTGTCGTTGAAATTTTACTTATCTGCACTTTAACTCATCGACTATTCTCTTTTGAATTATATTTATTGACGTTTAAATATTAATTTATAACTTACTCTTATTCAAAATTGTTAAAATAGTAACGAGATAAATTTCGTAAACAAGAAAACTTATTTTCGGGAAAATACAAAGAGTTATATTAATAAGAATAAAAACCGTTTAAATATTAATTTATAACGTCTTTTTATTCAAAATTGTTAAAATACTATCGAGATAAATTTAGTTAACAATAAAACTTATTTTTGGGAAAATATAAAAAACTATATGTATAAGAGTTATATTAATAGAGTAATATTAATAATTTTTAATGACTAAAAAAATCTCCACTTTAAAAAAAATTCAAATTTTCCTTCAACGTGTTTGAAAAATATCAACTTCTCAACAAGCCTTATGGGAAATAAAGCTATATATATTAAAATTTTAAAACCATTTTACATTAAATTTATTGTTCTTCCTATAAAGTACAAGCATATTTATAGTGCTTTACCGCATTTAGAGAAAAACTATGGTCAAAACTAAAATTTACCACGTTTTTTGCTTAATGGGAACACCAAAAAACTCGATAAATTTTACCGCGGCACTTTATTTTGAAACTTTATTTGGCACTTCATTATTTACTTTGGAAAAATTAGCAATAAAATATGGTATTATAATAAGTGATGAAATTTGGCAAATGTGATAAAATTTAGAAATTTTATCATGATACCTTAAAGCATGGCGCAAAAACCATTTATTTGGAAAAGTTTACTCTTCGGTTTTGTAATTTTAACTTAATGTGTGGTAATCGGAGCTATAATTTTGAAGACCTTAATTTCTGATAAACCGTTACGATATGAACGAAAAAATTACCAAATGAATTTTTTAAATAGCCTATATTTTGGTTTTATTAACCAAATTCCTTTTTTTTTTACCAGAAATACCATTACAATACAGTACGATAATTTTAACCCGAATTTTTTTTTTCATCGTGTGGGGAAGGTAAGAAAGCAGTAGTCAATTGTAACAATTATTTTCTGTTGCTTCAATTTTTTTAAAACATTTTTTCAGATAGCAATAAAAAAAGTTTTTTTTTGAGATAACATCATACAATTCTATTCGACATTGAAAGTACAACAATCTCTATACAATTTGTTTTCTTATTTAATGATACCATTAGGTTTTAATTGCAAACTATCAGCTATGCTTAAATTATAGGTGCCGTTATGCATACCATTGAGTGGCTGTAATTTGGTGTATCTTGTTTGATACTTTAATTTTCTTTTCTTTCTTTCTTTTTTTGATGTTTAATCAGTTATCATGTCAGTATACAATGTTACTTCTTCAATACCACAAACTAAGTGGTTTTCCTCAGAAAATTGTATATAGTTTTAAATAATTTTTTTTTTAAATATTTTTTTTTGTGTTTTAAGTTTTACATTTTTACGTTATTTAAAGATGAGTTAAAATATATTCATTAGTAATTATGAGGTTATATAATCCGCCTTTCAATGTTTCCATCATATAAGTAGCACATCACTGTTTATATGTTGATTTCCAAAATTAGTCCATTATTTTGCACGTTATTGTTTTAAATGTATACGTATCAGTGACTGATGTTTTGCATTAATATGTTTTCGATTATACGCAATGTCTTACGAATAATTTTTTTTTTGACAGGCGCATGTATACGTTTTTGTCTGAAATTTCTACCATTATTTGACAGTTGTGTCTTTAAACTTTTTATCATTCAGACGCTATGTTGAACGCTACGTTAATTTGAATGTTATATATTGATATAGTGCAAATTAAATGTTCATTTTTATATACTCTGAACTTTGAGTTGTGGTTGCTTTCAGTTAGTTTGGGGTGTAATTACGTGATTGACGGACAATCCACACTGCCTGAAGCTTCTCGAGAAAAATGGCAAATTTATTTAATTGTAATTTATCCATATTCAAACAAAACAGTTAAATAATGATAAATAAGATTGTATTCAAACTGTTAACTGTGTAAAAAACCTTTTATTAACTGCTTTCACCTAGCATGGTTAAACATCCAGAATTTTATCGCACCAACTAAGCCTACCTAATGAAGCCTCTTAGTTTCTTGCATCTTGGTGCATATTATAACTAAGAGAGGTAATCTGTCACTCTCATGAAAGACAAAACGGGGGTTCGAATCCTAGCGTTGACAACGCAAGTTGTCATAATTTTCCTTCAACACAGAAAGAGTTTCTAGTGTCCTGAATTCCCCAATTTTTGAACCTAGACTACTAAAATACGATTAGATTTCAGCACCAAAAAGCTGCATGAGACAAATATGCCTAGTATTTTCCATCTCTTACGATAGGTGAAACAGCCAGATGAACTAATTAAACCACATTCCATGGTTCATTTGATAAAACATAACTCAACTTAAATCTAATCCTAATACCCACAACCTAACGAAAAGCCTAGCTCCAATGTCTAGTTAAATTTCTCTTTTGAAACCATGATAATTGTAAATAGTTTAAAAACCATATGGTTTTATATTCATGGTTTTTATAACTATGCTATTTGTAAACGGTTTCAAAACCA
The DNA here is from genome assembly GCA_949128135.1 of Parasteatoda lunata. Lineage (NCBI taxonomy): Eukaryota > Metazoa > Arthropoda > Arachnida > Araneae > Theridiidae > Parasteatoda > Parasteatoda lunata. The sequence goes on from OX421974.1 coordinate 63,937,926, forward strand.
TAAAGGTTAAAATGTGCTTTACAGTATATGTTACAGTTAATTTGATGGACAGACTGCTGTCGGTTATTTTACCGTAATTTTAAAATGAAAATTCTAACACTGCATTTCCGCAGTTTTGGGTAAAAATGAGTTAAATGTTTCATTGAAACGTGTTAACCTAGCTTCAAAACAAACGTATTTTTGCAAAAGTATTTAAAATTTATGATTAAACTACCTTCATATACTTTAATTTTAAAAGAAGTTCCTTGTCGACATGCTTTGTGATTTTGTTTTTATCCTGTTTTCCCCATATCTCAGGATGCAACGAGCAGATTTTGCAAATAGGTTGGTTATATTCATATTTAGTTCAAATAATTTGTACGCAAATTATAATATTTTTTTTAAATTATTACATTCTTTATATATTTTTTTTTTACTTGATAATTTGATTAGAGTACATCCTTATGTTTAAATAAATAATCACTAAGGTATTTCTTTAAAGTTCTTTTTTAGAAAATTCGTGTAAAAAAGTGACAAAAAAGCTTTTATAACACACTGATATGCTTTTACTTTCAAATGCACGGGAATTACGTCACTTTTGGCGCCATTCAAAAAACTATCAAAACTCATCAATGTTGTTTAATCTACCTGAGTTAACACCCACGCGCTCACTTACCTTCACTGGAGCATGTTGATTTGCTCTGAAGTAAGATTTAAGCGAAAATATATATAAAAAAAACTTGTATGTTTTTCTGTTGGCCTTGTACTTCTATAGCCAGGGCAACGCCTTCTTTTTTTGATCCATGCCTTTTTTCACTTCGGCTTCACTCACTCTCTCTCTCTCTCTCACTATGATTTTTATTATTATTTTTAATACAAACGCATTTCCTACATATGCATGGATATTTTTGAAAAACAACATTCTTTATTATGCATATCAGGTCTGAATTCTTCTTCCTTTTTTTTTATTTATTATAGTTGTATTGAGAATCCTTTTTAACTAAATACAGAAATTTTTACAGCTTTAAAAATGCACGAACATACTCTGCTATAAAAAGAAATAATTTTTATTTTATAATAATTTTTAATTTTTATTTTCATTCTGTTGAATTTTGAGTATCATTTCATAATGAAATCGCAAGAAAAGCGAATTCTCAAAGATATGATGAAAATGTTTCCTCAATTACGGAACCTTATTGTAGTCCATTATGAGAGATTGTTAACTAGAATGAAGATTAGACAATCGAAAATAACGTGACGAAAAAGACGAGCAGAGTGTATGGTAGTCAAGGAGTTGATCTCGTATCAAGAAGATTCCGAGTTCGAAACCCGCTCTAGGCATGGGTGTGATTTATCTCTCTATCTTTCTTCTTTTGTTTGAGCGACATTGATCCACCTACAAGGTGTTCACGATAAAGTGATTACTTACTATGTTAGGAGCCACAAGTTTTTATTTAGGAAAAAAAAATAATAAAATGAATATTTCAATCGAAATTCACTTCTTTGAAGAAATGATGATAGTTATTTCGTCACACAAAATAATTTTACTCGGACCACATACCAGGAAACGGTTTCGTCAAAAACGAAGAAAGTTTCGTGAAAACTTAGAATTCAATTTTTACAGTGTATATATATATTTTTAAACGAAAATTTTTTTTTTTAAATTCCATTTTCTTACAGTCTACATTTACAAGAAATTTTTTTCGCTAATGCATTGTGTTGTCTAAAAGTGTTTATATAGTTTTTAGTTTTAATAATTTAATAGTTTTTATAATAAAAATTTTATTGCAATACCAAACAATTTTTGATTTTATATTTTTGCCTTAACGAGAATTGAAATTTATTTTCAAACATTTCAATCATGTAAATCTTTTTTATAAAATATGCTTCATAAAATATAGAGTGTCAAATTTTTGGATAGTTCAACAATTAAGTATACCTTCAATCTTTTAAATGTGACATAAATCAATGGTGTGATAGTTTTATTAGTTTATTATTGTTTTTATTTTTTAAGGAAAATATACATTAAAAACGCTTGTTTCTTAGTAGCTATTAGACTGATTTTTTTTTAAAATGTGATTTAAGATACAAAATTACTTACAACTTATTTGTAAGAGATGTAATAATTTTTATATTCAATAATGCAAAAATTTTCTTTCATCGATAAATTTTATAATTGATATTAAAAGTTATTTTTTCATGATATGAAAAATACCCATGGTGTGTTGACAATAATCTGTGATAGATTATCAACACAGTTTACAAGTTAAATATTACGAAAGAGGTAGCAGCCACCTCATAACTTCCTCCCGGCTTTTTCCATAATTAAGTTAAAACTAAAGTTTTTTAATCAGTTTAACATCAACTTTCTCCAGTTCTGCGTAGAGATTTCATACTGTTCAGAAAGTTAGGTTAAATCCTCTCAAAAGATCAGCTGATGAAGAAGGTTACGTGCATAACTAAAACAGTTTAAAATCTAACTGACCAAACTCGCATCCAGAGCTCTCACGTATTGATATTAGAATACAATGGGCAAATTCTCGGTTTCTTTTGATCGTGAAAGCCTCATTAATACAGACACCACACCTCTGTGTGTAATGGAGGGTGATATCTCAAATGACTATTTGAACTTTAGAATAAATAAATTGTTAGCATTTTTTTTTCCTGACCATCGTGAGTCGCGGCATCTTTTTCACATCCGGTGAAGGTGAAAGATCCTCCATGAGTATTTATGGCATAATAGAGACAATTAGAGTAGGACAATTTGCGTGCAAACGAGATATTTTATTGAATGCAGTTGCTTTTTGTGTTTGGTATACTGCATTTTGGGCAACTATTTTAATATTTTGTGTACATTATCGTAGGCCAAATTATTGTTGGTCTGCTGTTCATATCAATGTAAGTTAAATGATAAAATGCTAAATTTTAAAAATAATTTCACTAGGAATAATGCTAAATGCAAGTCATACCATTACGATTAATAAAAAGAAACTTGTTTTACAGTTTGTTAAGAACTTGTTAGGATGAATTCGATTAAAAATCAAAAAGCTTAGTACTTTAAAAAGGCCGTTAATTCAGATGGAAGTACAGATAGGATGGTAGGGTGAATTTTAATTAAATATAACCAATTATATTTCCTTTTAATTTCGCCTCGCTTTGTACTAATTTTAACTATTAAAAGTGGCATTTAATGTTTTAACTGTTTAAACTGTGAGTGCACCGTATTTCAGATTATCATCAGCAACTGTTTTGTTTAAATCTATAAATTATAAATACAAAATATGTCTGACATTCTGGTACAATAACATTTGGGCTATGAACTTCATTAGATTTACGCATTTATGTAAAATAACTAATCTTTTAAATATTTAAAAACCATTTAATTTTAAATTAAGTTTTGTATTTAAATTTTATATTTAAAAAAAATTAAGAAATTTGAGTCTTACTAGGAAACATAACAAATTTAACAAGAAATAAGAATTAATTTAAATTCTTATAATTCATTGTGATTAGATAAAGGTTTTTCTTCGTTCAGTTTTGCTCAGAATTTATGTCAATGGCGAAAAAATTTTTTTCACGAATTAAAAAATTTGAAAATGCAACAGCAGTAAAATAGTTAATATTATTCCAATTTCAAGACTACAATTCTCATATAATTGATATTTTAGAACCACGGAATATATATATATTATTTTCAAATTATTTTTTTCATCCGACTTCGTACTCAAAGCTATAAAAATTATAAAGATGTCTTCTGTTTAGAAACAAGCATCAAAAGGTTATTTATGTCAATCTTGTCGAATAAACCTTGTCTGATGTTTGGTAAAAAAAAGACAATGAATTTCTTTACTGTTGGATTTCAATATGAATCTATAGGATAAAAAAGTGAAAAATGTTGACATTTATGCATTTCGGGGCTTAAATCATGTCACATATGCGTTGTCTCCTGTTATTAAAAAGAATAAATAAAACTTAACCATTTCTATATTTGAAAAGTGTGAATCAAACACAAGAAACGTAGGCTGTCAGTTTTTTTTTATTTATTTTTTTTATATTTCCAATGGCAAATTTATTGGACGGTAGTTACTGAAATAAGAAAAGTGAAATATAAAAAGAGATAGTAAACAAAATGCAGAGTTTATATAGTTTATTTTTATATAATATTTTGAAACACATAAACACACGCAAACTTTCTCTTGTGTAAGCCTGAATTTCGTATGTAAAGTTTATATATTAAAGAGTGTATAGACAATTTCTTAAATGTAAAAATCTACAATATTATTTTTACTATGTCGACTATTATATTTTTAAAAAGTAATTATATGTTTATGAGTATAATGACAGTTGAGTAAAACAAAAAGTTTATATATTTCACTGGTTTGAATCTTAAATTAAACTCTAAAATTCACACTAAAACAATATTTATGATTTTAAAGATGCAATTAAAAAAGTGATACAATTAACTTAGTAGTTATTGAAAATGTTCGAATTTTGCAAGAAAAGCTACGATTCAAAAGGAAAAAGATTCACGGTAGAGTTGATAAATTTGATGGATTAGAGTTGATTGGGCATTTAATACATAATAATAGACGGATAATCTATGTTAAACTTTACCACGCAAAATTACAACAAACTTTTTAAACACTACTTATTGGGTGCAAAAAATGCTTCTAATGTTTCCGAAATATTTTTTCTTAGAGAAACACGTACTAATTTCTGTAACAGTGTTTTAAAAAACAATAACATTTTTGTGTCACTCTATTGATATTAAACTTCAAAGTTTTATATTTTTTGCTATTTATTTAAAAATAAATAATTGAGCTGCGGTGGCTCAAGTGATAGAGCAATCGCCACCTGATGAATTGAACCGGGTTCAAATCCAAGCCATGGCTGGTCGATACAAATTTCGCTCCCGCTCTCATCGACCACAGCGCTGATGTAAAATACCCTCAGTGATAGACGGATCATGGATTAGAGTCCCCTTGCTGTTAGGCTAACCATGGGAGGTTTCCTCTCAAAAAGTTCTCCACGAAAGCAAATTTCTCTCAATACCTGATCTAGGAGTTTCCTTGTCATCTGGATTAGGTTTAAAATTACAAGGCCACTGAGTTGAATATTGGTAACCACAAACCCAAAATTAGGGCGGCTGTTCAACATCGGTTATAATATAAAATAAAATCCCCTTTCCATCGGGCTAACCGTAAGAGGTTTTCATTGTTTACCTCTTAAAAAATCCTCCACAGAAGTAATTTTCTCCCAATACTTCAGTCAGGAGATCCCTTTTTTTTCTGTGTTGGGTTCGAAAATACAAGGTTACGGAGTTAAAGATTGATAGGTCATTGATTGACTCAGAATTGGGTCCTCTTGAATTTAATTGCTTTAGCTCCACATTTATAGTTATTTTTAAAACAATCTGGGCAAACAAAATAGACAATATATGAATAAATTTAATATCTTCCTTCTAATTCTTATCATTAAAAACTTACGCACGTTATTATTATTTAACGTTAGAAAGGTTCGCGTTTAACAATTAGAGAAATTCGAAATTCCTTAGCAGTGTTTTTTTTTTATTTAGTTTTTGTTCAAAGAAATATTTAAAAAAAAATTTTATGTCATCGTGTCTCTTTCTGTATTATAGTTTGAATAATAATGCCGAGTCTGCTGTTTGAATTTGATTAAAAATGGAACTAAAATAAATTAAAAAATTATAATGTGAAAATATTCAATCAGTAAAGTAAGATATTAACCCACTGGCGGTTAAGGAAATGGGCGAAATTGGGAGAATGTTTCTCCCCTACACACAGTTCCCCTATCCATTAACATGGGAAAACCGATTTTGCTATGCAGTGAAGACTGCAGGTTAAAATACGACTTTTTACGTGCAGAACCGTCAGTGGATTAATTCTGTTAAAGGGAGCATATTTATAATTGTACTTATTCATATAGATTTGTTGTTTTAGCTTTGATTGTTTAAACTATTAATTTTATTTCGAATATAGTAATCGAAAATTTTTAAGGCATATTTAAAACCATTTGATATGTGCTTGAAATAAACAAAAATTTAAGTGAAGGAAATTTTCTAATTATGATTACATTAAAGTGGTTACTTTATAAGAAAGTTTCTGAGAATATTCCACTCATTCTAAATGTAAAATTTTTTATACTCTTTAAATCTCTCGTAACGTGTGTGAATATGTAGTATTAATATGCTTTATGATTTTTTTCGATTAAAACTTAATTTATGTTTTTGTACGCTCTGAGTCAATAATCTATTTGTTATAATTAAAATGATAAGTGAATTAATATTTTATTGACATTTTCACACTAGTCATGTTTAATTGATGTTTCACTTACATTATTCAGTCGCACTCTGTACCGCAGCAATGGTCACATTCTTTTTCACAATAGATTAAAAATTAATCACTTTTTTTTTTAAAATTTTAGATGAGTAATAATCATCTAATAAAAATTTCAGATAAGATTGTGCAAAAAATATTTAAATAAGAGTTTTGATATTTTAATTATTAATTTGAATTAGTGAAAAATTCCATTTGCTTCTTTTGATCGCACATAAATCGACTAAGTACAATCACATTGTATCAACGGTACTGAAGGTGTTTAATACCAATGCTACCTAAAATTATAAAATTTAATAATATTTTTTAAAATAAAGCGAACTTCATTTAGATTCAACTACTCATTCCATTTTATTTCACTCTCTTATGAAATAAAAATAGGCGTCGAAATTCGAGAATAAATAAATTAATTCTATTGATAGTGAACATCTTATATCAGGATTTCCAATTACGCAACTGTGTTAACTCCCTGGTTTGAGCAGTCTACTACCCAACTTTTTTTAAAAAAAGTTTTACTTACTGTCTTTTTACGTGCTTGAAATCTTTATAATAAATGTTTAAAACAATGGCAGATCAACATGTTTTTTTTTTTTATATAACTTTATAAATAATCTTACGTGTTTAAATGAATTACTTGCATTGATGCATTTCAATTTTAATTATTGTTTTTACATATGTGATGTATAAAGCTGTTTACAATATTAGGAGAAATAACGTATAATTTATACACGGAATATGTGTTACTTATAATTTTAATAATTTCTATTTATTGATTATTTTATACTAATCAAGTTCAAAAGAAGTAATTAATTTTGAGTTTTAAAAAAATACCATAAACATCAACTCATTCTATTTTTATTTCCCTCTCTTTTGAAATAACGATAAGAATAGGCGCCGAAATTCGAGAGTAATGAAATTAATTCTTTTGATAGCAAACTTCTTATATCAGGATTTCTACCTACATAGCTGTCACATTAGTGATAAACTTACTGGTTAGAGCGGTCTATTACCCAACAGAAAAAGAAGAAAGTTTTTAAAGAAAGTTTTAATTCTGTCTTTTTACGTGCTTGAAATCTTTATAATTATTGCTGAACAATGTTGGAAATAATGAAAGTATATTTAAGAGCAACATGTTTGTATCTTTGTTAATAATTTTATAGATAATCCTTTGTGTTTAAATGAATTATTTGTGTTAATACAATTTCAATTTTAATTATTGTTTTTAAATTTGTGATGTATTATTTGGAGAAATAACGTACAACTATATAAGGTATAGACATTACTTCTAGTTTTAGTAATATTTCTATTTTTATTTCCATTCAATGATATTTCTACATGAATCAAATTCAATAGAAAATAATTAGTTTTGGAGTTTAAAACAAACTATACACTAACATAAGCAACTTGCGTTCATATAAAAACTATGAGCTAATATGAGAAATCGAAGAAGGATAATTTTTTGAAATACTGATTTTTATATTTGAAATTTATGAAATATTTTAATATACTGAGTTTCATTAGTGTTTTTTTAAACAATTTAATCAGTTATTATATTCTCTTTATAAACATTATTTTAATAATGTTTAATTTTAGAATTATATAAGTCACTTTTTAAAATTTAGCTGGCATTTCTAGTATGCAGACAAAATGTTTATTTTTATATATTTGAACTTCAAAAAAAGAAAAAAAAAGGCGTAGAAATATGTTATTTATTCATTAAATAATACTTCAAATACTGGATGTTAATTGCATTAAGAGGTTCATGCGAATTTCTGGGCATCAAGCAGAAAAGCATGCTTAAATTATTTAACTAATTTTTATAAAACAATAATGAGAAATTAAAAAGTTCTGAGTCAATTCTGTTTACTTTCTTCAAAAATTCTAAAATACCATCACTAGATTCTAGTTTATTTAATCCATTACCAGACCAGACCAGATTTAATCAATACTATTACCAGATTCTAGTTTATTTTTTTACTAACGTTTGTAAAACAAAGAAAAAAAATTAGTTTTTTTTTTAAATTACAGGAGTTTTTCCTACTAAACATTTTTAACTATTTTCGAATTTAAGTAAACTATTTAAGTATAATTTTTTTTATATTTATATATTTTTCTTAGTATATTATAAGTATAATTAATTAGTTTATTAAAATAAATAATTTAAGTAAAATGTATATTAAAGTTGCATTGTAAATTTATGATGGTATAACTATCAAGAATAAATTCAACTAAAAGTAATTTTTTATGTGTAAAAATAATAATACAAAATTTAAAAAGTTCGCACTGTAATCTCAAATATAATTTCTTTTTGATATGTTCCATGATTCAAAATATCACTTCGATTCCCGTTTATATTTATCCATTTTTCTGCTTCACAGCGAAAGATAATGCTCGTTTTTGAGTTCAGTGCTTGCATTTTAAAATTCCTTTATCATTTTTTTTTCTGATATCAGTTAGATAAGACATATTCAGTGAGTTGCGAATTAGGCAATGCCTCCCAGCTATTTCACTGCAAATTGAAAAGAATATGGATAAATATCTCGGATTATTAGTTTATTATTAAATATATAATGTGGCTATAAATAATCAACATTTATTGTTGAATCAATGTTAGTATCATTTTAAATTAGTTGCATGCAATGGCTTGCAGTGAGGTTCTCAAAAAAGACAACGGCCCAAGACATTCAAAGTAGGGCATCTATTTTGACACCAAAAGAGGCACTAAAACTTTAAATTTATTAAAATTATTTTTATTTCGAAATTAGTAATTTGACAGGTAAATATCATTTAATAAATGCGAAGTTAACTGGTAACTTCACATTTAAGAAAAACTTATAATTTTAAGATTAGAGGACCTTATTTACCATAAAAGAATTAGTGCATAAATATAAGCTGTAAAAATATTTTGTGTATAGTTGCCACCATTTTAGGTGCTGAGGTATACTACTTTTTTTTCACACTTCATGTAGTCACAATTTTTATTTACGTTTTCCCTTTTATAATTTTATTTATTTAGTTAATCATTTTTGCTTGTTTTTTTCGCTGAAAACACAAATTTTCAGCAGCATTAGAGTCATTTTATGGCTTCATTGCAAAACACATTTCGTTTATAAAGCAAGCATATTTTAAGTAATATATTTGCACTAATCTGTCAAACAAATGATATTTCGTCAATTTTATAAAGTTATTTTGCAAAATAACTGCAGTTCTGTACTAAAAAATTTATTCAGTTTACCTCAACACCAAAAATGGTGGCAACTATACACAAAAAGGTTTCACCGTGTAACTTAAAACTCGTTTAAAATTCGGATCTAGTTTTTTTTAACTACACATCTTTCCGATAATAATTAGATTAGTTTTTTTCTATTTTTGCCCCCTCCATTGTTTACATTCTATTCACGGGTATATTCATGTAACTTTTTGTATGTATTTGTACAGTTAATAAACAGTAATAAACAGTAAACGTGTAAATACTAAATGATTTTGAAACAAAATCAAATTTTCAGGTCGGGACTTGTAATCTTGGAAGTTTTAGAAAATTATGTTTTTTAATTAGTGAAAAACATTCATTTAACTACGAAATCAAACACAAAAACGTACATTTTTTTCACCAGATTCTTATTTATAACATTAACTGCAGTAAAGGGAGTATGAAAATATTGACTAAAAATTATCATTAAAAAATTCAACAATGTCTAAAGGTGAAAAAAACTAAAAATGATAATTTTACGTACTGTTTTCTATAATATTTTTGAAAAAGTAGCTTTTTTAATCTTTATTAATCTGGAATATTTGCTAATTGAATGCCAAATGAGAAAATTTAAATATTTCTTGATTTAGTATTAAAGCTAGCGTGACCTTGACTAAATAGCAATTTGTCATTGAAGCATGTCTTCGAAAGGCAAAAAGAAAGAAAAAGTAGGGTGACTAACAACTGTAACAAACACCATTTAATACTATGATGCGCTTAATAAACACGAGATACTACAAAAATTTCTGAAAATAATTAGTGAAAAAAGGATGACACACATTTATGATCCTTCTTTTTGAAAGACCAAGTAGTTCAAATGAAATTTTTCCAAAGGTTTATTTCAGGTAGGTTAATACGTTTGAAAATGTTTCACTGCTGTTATTCACGGCTGCAATTTTTCAAATATTTCACTTAAATTTGGTACTTACAACTGATCACATGATTGTACCTAATTATGTGGTTGTCTATGTGGTTATGTGGTTATGTTAACGTTACAGCCTTAAGACTCGGGTTTATTATCACCCTGAATCAATTTCGGATCAAATTTAATTAGATACTTGCAAGAAACACCACGTGTGTGTGTGTCGAACCTGATTCGCTGAACCACGCGTGACGTTATTTGCAGGTATCCAATTGGCTAGAGAAAAATAATCGGATTTTTTAATAAACTTACCATGAACCGTGATGGCTCAGGGGATAGAGCGCTCACTTCCCAATGAGGTGACCCGAGTTCGAATCCTAGTGATGGCTAGTCGATACGAATTCCTCACTCGGCTTGCACTGACCACACTAGCTCCCTAGCAGTCAGGCTAACCGTGAATGGTTTTCGAAGTTTTCCTCTTCATGTAATGCAAATGGGGGTTAGTTTCATCAAAAAGTCCCGCCGCAAAGGCAAATTTCTCTCAATACTTTATCCTGAAGTTTCCTTGTCTTCTGGAATGCATCGAAATTACGAGGTTACGAAATTGAGCGTTTGTAGTCATAAACTCAAAAATTAGGTCAGCTGCTCAAAGACGGTGATAAAATAAAATAAACTTACCATGTGCCTTACATAACATTTTCCATCTGAAATATTACTAATTTACTATGAATATTTCCAAGAATGGCGTTCGATAAAACTATTTTGTCATAGATAATTGTTCTGGGCATATTATTTCCTTTTATTCATTTTGTTTTTTAAATTTCTTGCTAATTTCACTTAATAACAATATTTTTACATTTTATAGACACACTTCATTACATAAATATGTTTCAATATATATGCACCATACGTTTCAATATATATGTTTCAATATATATGCATCATATGTTTATATATACAATATGCATCATACAAAATGAAGGAGTGGGATGGAAAAAACGTTGGTGATGAAATATTATATATTTTATTCGTTTATTCACTATTTTTTTTCCCTTTCACTCTTTCATCGAATTTGCTTTCACTTAATGTTTCAAATATTTTGAATCTTCCTTCTTTTTATTTTACGCGTCATTTGAATACTTTTTATTTAACTATTTTAATTCCACTTTTGTTGTCACTATGTAATTTTTATAATTAAATTTTATCAGTATTTTAACCAAGCCCATTACACCGGTAATTCAAACTATATGAAAGAGTTACATCTAATTGTAATGTACCACGCAGCAAATAATATCTGATTGCTTAACCCGCATATAAACATATTTCTTGACTAGGAATTTATCAAATGTTATCCTCGAAAGGTGTTTTTCATAAGTTTATAAAATTTTGTTAAACTTGAGAGAGAAAAATAAGTTTTGATACACAGTTATTAATATTTTTCAATAATGGATAATTCGTCGCAGTGGCAACCGTCACCATGACAATCGTTCCTTAGAAACGTGATTCTTCATCTCATTTCGAGATTTAGAAATCGTACAGTTAAAAAGCAATGCAATAAGTAAGTATGAACTCATATTGCTCTAGGGAGAGTGGACTTAATTTTCGTCTTTTATATGTCAGTATGGTATTGCGATAAATCTGTTATTTAAGTAATCAGTACAATAAGCTAACATTAAAAAAAAAAAAAAATTCAGATATACTAATTATCTCGATGGTGCTTGTGATAGTTAAAACAAATTTGCAGTTTTTGAAAAAACTAACTGCGCTCTTATTTGCTGTAATTATCTATGCAAGTCAAAAAATTTCGTTTGTCGTCATTTATCACCAAAACGAAACGGACTTTAACTGTTATAAGTTTTTTCAAGTTAAAAGAATACTCGGATATAAAACCGTAAATAACAAATGAATAAAAAAAATAAATTAAAACAATTAAATTAATGTAGCGGTATTTCAGTAAATGAGTATTGTGTTGAAACCTTAAAAGCAGTGTTTACTTATATGACAAAAATTGATATTTAATAATTGTTTAATTGGTAATTAAAACGTAAAGTTTGATTGCTAATCAGTTTTATTTTTATTTTTAAACCCGGAAGAAATTGTTTTTGCTGTTAAACATTTTTCTTTTCTTTATAGTATTTAGATCCAGGAATCAAGGCTTAACTGATGCACAATTATGTAATATTTCATTTAATTTTCTTAAAGACGCTCTTCTAAGTTATTTAATTCTCTTCTAAGCCACTGTTGGCGCACAACCTCTCGCCATTAGAACTTTGGAAAAAAATTTATGAGTATTATGATGATTTTAATTGAAGGATAGTAATATGTAGTTAGATAATTAAAAATTTGTGTCTAAAAAAGATTTCAAAAATAATAATTATTATTAATATTTAGTAATAAAAGTTTTAGTATCAGAGTTTAATGGTTTTTGAACATCTTGGAATTGAAATGCCGTTTGGACGAGTAAGAATAAGCATATTTATGTTTAAAATTACTTGCGTATCTAACACACGCGGTTACTTCAATATTTAAGCTACGAGCTCAGCGAGCTTTGATTCGGTAATACAATTTTTTCTCCAGATTTGTCTGCTTCTATTTTTATTACACATTTCGTAACGATGTTGCTTTCATAGAAGCGCAACGTTGAAGTAAGGAAAAAGATTCATTTTCATTTTTTTTTTTAAATATTACATGCGAACAAAACAATGCACAGGGATAGAAAATATTGCAAAACGATCAAAAAAATATTAGCAACCTGTAGCAAAAACTCCAATCGGTAAGGCTAATCAAAATATATCAGAGAAAATTTTCTTCTATAACAATAGTTTTCAGCAATGAAATGTCGTATTTTGATATTGACGACACCGAAAAATGATGATTGTTTACAAACCACTCCATAAACATTTGCAAACTGTAGACATAATTCAAATTAGTGCCCCCATTTTCGAGTAATTAGGGGTGACATATAAACAAACTTTCGTTTTAAAAAACATAGAGATGATATATTATTGTAACTCGTGTTTGTTTTCTTCTTCTACTGGCATTTCTTAAGTAAAGTTGGTAACTTAAAGGTTTTTTTTTTTTGAGTAATTTATTTTTACTAGACATACACTCTTTTTTTACTGGTTTTTGATAAACGATATTGTCCTCATTATTCTAAAAGCGTATTAAATGTGATAGCGAGTGAATAAGGGATTTAATGAGTGAGTGGAGAGAAAAAAAAAAGAATTAATGGGACAAGGGAACTGAAAAAAGAATCGTCGAGTAATTAATTGGGTAACTTTTAAAAGGGCTAATCAGACAATGAACAATTACTTGAATCGGAGAGTTCGGGAATCACTTCTGAAGTAAAATAAATTTAAAAAACATAAAAGTTTCGTTTTAAAATAACTTGCTTTACTTTTATTTGAAAAAAACAATGTTCTTTCCCATAAATTTTTTTAACCATTTGTGTTTCTAATAAGCTTAGTAAAATATTTTTTTAGTAATTTATAAAGGAATTTAGAACTGAAGAGTTTTTATTAATTAAAATGTATTATTTACTTAACATAATATATAAAAAAAAGTTTTTTTTTGATAACGAAAGAATTTTTACTGAGCTTATTAGACTAAAAATGTATGTTAAATTATTTGGTACAGTAACTGAAATTCGAATCCTGTAAATCTGCTAGAAGTGGTTGCGTACGTACGGACTGGAACCGACTGGGACACAAAGCTTTTAAATTACTTGTCTTTTACTCTTCAAATAGCTACCGCTTCACATCTGTACTAACTTAGAACCGGAAGTTCTGTCTGATACACGCAATGAAAAGCAATCATTTCCGCTTATTGCCGCCACCTTCACATCGCTGGTTTTACATAAACCTGAAAACCTTATTCGAAGCTGTACTTTCATCATTTCTGGAAAGATTCATTACCAACAGTCACGCCAATTCCTAAACTGACGTAAAATTCTAACCGCATGTCATCTTCTTACTAAATATACTGCTTATCTGTAGCTTGTATGTAACACGTATTTCGCAAAACTCAGTATGAATAACTTTTTCAATTAATGAAATTTATCTTAGAATTTTTTTTATTTAGAACAAGAAAAAAAAGGTCAAAATATGTAGCATATGTTAAAGTTAAGCTTGTTTGTTTTCCAAGTTTAGAGCAAAAAACACTACGTATACATGTATATATATTTAAAAAAAAAATCAAAGTACAATCGATCAACATCAGCAGTAACCCTGTAATTTTTCAATTTATTTCGAAAATAGTATCATTCTAATTTTTATAACAAATTTGTACTATTGTATTTAATGATGATTCCCACATTTAAAGTTACAAATCGAACCAGCTACCTCCAGCTAATATTAGCTTTATTTTTACCGACTGTATCACTACTCTATCTAAAGCACTGTTCTAATAAGAGATACTGCAGAGTTGTCAAACATTATAATCGATCCCTTGAACGAAATTAACCCAAATAAATTAGTTATCGTTAAAATTACAAAACTATTTTATTACACTTACAATGATGGTCGTTTCTGTGTCAATTATTTACTACTTTTATCGCTGATGTTCCCCTTGTCCTTAATCACTTTCCTTATTATTAAATTAACATTCCAGGTTTTTTTTTGTTGCCTGATTGGATTCTTTTTTTTTTACTCAAAATAAAAATTAAATCTTTGCCCACACTTAAAAGTTTATGAACCAAAAAATGACAATTCTAACGCTTTCCCTTCGCTACGCTTCTTTTGATATAGGTCTTAGAACAGGTGGTTAGCCAACCTTTTCAACTTTCATAGAAAGAACATACATACATAAAAAAAAGTTTCTAAGCAATATTTGAAAGCCTTTTTTGGCGTACCTGGGTCCTGTCGTATCCCACATGTCTGGGAGGAAGTGCGACAGGTGAGCCATAGTCTGGAGTGGGTTTCGTATGAAAAGGAAAGCCCTGTTTGCGAGGGGTAATTGTATTTTTTTTTTTTTTTTCACGTGTCCCGGAACTATCTTCTATGAACTTCAGTACTACTTTTCCTCACGAGTTTCTAAGTGGGGATATGAACGACTTAATTTGTTCTATTTAAAAAATTAAGTAATGTTTTTTTTTTTTTCGAAAAAATATTTTATTAAATAGACATTAAAGGCTTTTTGACCTAAAAGATATATCAGTCATGATATTTTGCTTTAGTATGTACTTTTCAAACTTAAATGAGATAAGATAAAATTATGCGGGCAGCAAAACTGTGATTTTTTTGTCAATGTAAGTAAAATTGCAAATCTGATTTCATTATTTTTCCTTCGTACTTTTGCAGATGGATTGTTGTTATTTTTTAGATTCGTGTTAGTGATAAAATATTTTCGATTGGGAGCTAAATTTTTCTCTTTTTTTCTAAAATAGAATGGAAATAATTATTTCGGTAAAACTTATATTAATATGTAAAACTTGATGTCAAGAGTTTATAGCAATTATTTGGCGCAAAATATTTGCATTATAATTATATATTTTTTAGATATTTATAATAAGAGTTTATATATATATATTTTTTTATCCCTTTTCTTTAAAAAATGAAAATTTTAACACTTAAAATCATTTGTTTTTAACTTTAAAAAATTATAAATTATAAAAAAAAATTATAAATTATAAATAAATTTTCAATTCATTAAATTATTTTCTTATTATTTATAACATAATTTATTATTTATTTATTATTTATTTATTATTTATTTATTATTTATTTATTATTTATTTATTATTTATTTATTGTTCATTTATTGTTTATTTATTATTTATTTATCATTTATTTATTGTTCATTTATTGTTTATTTATTATTTATTAATTATTTATTTACTGTTCATTTATTGTTTATTTATTATTTATTTATTATTTATTTATCACTTATTTATTATTTATTACATAATAATAACGTAATTACTTTAAAAAAATATCCAAGGTCTAATAGTTAGCTGTATAAGATGCTTTTCAACATTGTTTTGGAAAAAAAAAAAATTGCTATGTAAATAGTATTTCTCGAGGATAAAAATGAAGAAATAAAAGATTTGAATGAATTTTTGAAAAAAAATTAAAGAAATTCCAAAAATAAAAAATCAATATTTGGTTAGTGGTGAATATGAATATGAGCTCATCAAAAAGTATTCTTGAATTGAAAAATCTTATTTAAGCAAAATTAGATTATTAAATATCTTTGTATCTTTTATGCAGTATTTTTGTTCATATTAATACTCTCTTGAATGTTCGATAAATGAAAATTTAACAATCAAAGGGAAATGTAATTTACAGAAATATTTGAAAGTTGAAATAATTTCCAATTGCTTTTTCACAACATAAAACTTTCTTAGTTTTGTCTTTAATATTTAACTTAGATGAGAGTTACCTGAATGGTACCACGTTTCACATCTAAATTATCGTCACAATTTAACTGTCACAAATCATTAACAATTACATTTGAAATATATTAATGATAAAAAACAGTCATTCAGCTAATTAGATTATTTAGATTATTAGTAATAATATTTGCGCAGTAAGTACTGAAAGTTAAGTTACTAAATTAATTAAATTAATTTGAACACCATAATATTAAACAACAATTAAGGAACCGGTACTGTTAACTGTGAGAAAAAACATTTATCAATTTTCATCTAATACGGTTAAACAAACAGACTTTTATCGCACCAACTAAGCCCACCTAATGAAGTTACTTATATCCTAGCAATTGCGTACATATTATTATAGCTGAGATGGCTAATCTGTCAGTCTCATGATCGACAGAACTGGGGTTCGAGTCCCAGCATTCTTTTCACAATATTTCCTCTATTCACTTCAACACTTGAAGGGTTTCTAGTGTCTTGCACTCCCCAATTTGTGTCCTGCACTCTCCAATATCCATCACCTAACGTAAAGCCTAGCTCCTATGTCCAGTTTCTTTCATGTAACTTTCTTTTTCATGGTTTTGAAAAAGGAAGTCTAATTGTCCATGGTCTAGTTGCAAATGGTTAAAAAACAGTATAGTTTTGTGTTCATGGTTTTATTACCATACTTGTAAACGGTTTTAGAACCGTAAAGGTAAAAAATGTTCTTTACGGTTAATCGGATATACAGACTGCTGCCTGTTATTTTACCATAATTTTAGAATAAAAATTCTAACAGTGTAATAAGGAATGTGATATAAATTTTTTGAACTTTTACAAGAGTAGTAACAGTATTCGAAGCCTATAACATGTTAAAGGAACATGATGTTACGGAACATGATTTGCTACGAAATTCAATAGGGCATTTATATGTGCTACTTTGCCAGACTGCATTTTTTTGGAATCCATGTCCAATTTTCTTTTTTTAATATTCAGAAATGAAGAAATTGGTTTGGATGAATTATTCAGCATAGAAGGTACTGGGTCAGATCGGTCTATCAAATCACATTATTAACCAATTACTTGACCAATAAGAAGAATAATCAATTAAAGGTTTTCATCACTTTTTCCTTCCTTGGAATAAGGGAAATGAATCTCATCATAATGATATTCTCCCTCATTAAATTTACTATAATAGTTTCACTTCTTTCCGATTGATTCACACATAGATTAAGGTCTTCTTGTGTCAAAAAGTCAGTATTAGATGTATCAGAATACTAGTTAAATCCTTTTGAACTTGTTCTCAATTGTCGCCATCCATAAACCTCAGGAGATGAGAAATTCGGTAATTGGTGAAAGTAACTCTCTGTCATTTTTTGACAGTTTATGTACAGTACAGTTTAAATAGCTTTAAATTTTACCTGTTCAGTACTTGAAGTTGATACGTTGCTCCTAAATGGTATCGGTAAGATTTAGGAATGGACACGAGGTACGATATAGGCAACTACGTAAAAGTATTATTTCAAGCCTCAAACAACCCTAGCAACAATTTTACCTTGACCCCAGTTGGGTGCAAAATTGGTTCCATATGGGTTCTGTATGGACATGCACAGAGGGATGTCTAAATTATTTAATATTTGCCTTATATTAGGCCAATATCGGCCTTTATGGAACCAATATAGAGCCTATAAATGAATATAAAATATCAGGTGAATATGACAATTCCACAAAGGACCGATATTGGTAGTAAAGTGGCTGTGAAATATCGGGTGAATCGGATAATCCCATATAGGGCTAATTTCGGAATATAACGGCCCTTTGAAACCCTATTGAGCTAAAATTCGTAAATATTCGTCAAATGAGGACCCGAGTTATTTTGCTTATGGGGAGTTAGCTAGCAAAATAACAAGTAGAACTTAAGAGAATAAGTGGTTTAAAAATTATATGATATATTAACTAATCTGTACTTATGCGTATTTATGCTATATCCTTAAAAATTATATTGAAAACTCGTAAAATAAATTTACTTCAATAAAAATTTAACTTGATTTTTCCACATGGAGCTTCCTGATTTATCAGTCAGAGCGTTTTGTATACAATACTTGTTTAGAAATCAGAGATGGTACGATTTGGGAGAGGTGCGGTTTAGGCAACTTTCCTCCACTAACTTTTGTTTTTCCATATATTTTTTCTCTCCAAAAGTACGTAAACTCAGTCATTTAAATCAAAGTAATAAATTTTCAGACAAGTAACACTTCATAAATTTTGAAGTTACTTTTTATTTCTTGAAATATTAGCCGGAAATATACCAGACAGAGGAGAAGGAAAATAAATTTTTATTTTATTGCAGTCTTAAAAAGTGTAAAAGAAATAGCATTCCGTGTTTTTTTAAATTTTCCGCATTATGAATTGAAAGATTAAGAAATACTTGTGCTGGTTTCTTATTTGTATAGCAATAATTGCCAAATTTGTAATTTTTTCAACAAAAAAAAAATGTAAAAAAACGTAATACACTTTTTTTTAAAAATACACAGGCTGTAATCAAAAAATTTCATTACTATTTAAGAGCATTGCTTATAATTTTCTTAAATTTTTTTTTAAATTTAAATATAAAAAATTTTTATATTTAAAGATGACAAGTTTGTGCTATTTTTTGCATGGCTTACGGTAGGTTTTAACTTGTTAAAATTATTTATAATGTATCTTAACGGTAAAACAAAAAATCGAAAGAATTATTTACACTAGTTTTAAAATTTTAAATTTTATATAGGAGTTTATTTAAATAATTTAAACCAAAATTTCAGTTGGATTAAGGATTATGATAAATATGTTTTTTATTTAAAAAAATTAATTAAGTGGCAAATAAAAAATATTTTTAGCTTCTTACAAATCCTTCGTTTAGTCAATAAATCACATTAAGTTCAATACATCTAGTGAAACTATTATTTGAATAATTTCATTTATTCACTGTTATAAATATTACAACCATATTGAAGACGTGAAACTTGCACGGAAAAAAAATCCTGGTACAATTACCATACTGTATGGTAATGACTAAGGCCCGGATTTTGATGACATTTGCATTTTTTTGCATTTTTTGCATTTTTGGACATTTTTTGTCCTTTAGAGCATTTTTTTAGATTTATAGGGCATTTTTCTTTAAATTTTGGGGCATATTTTGCATTTTAAAGCATTTTTTAAATTTTTTGTTAATTTTTTCCAATTTTTAATATTTATTTTCATTTTTCATTATTACACTGGCTTCCAAACAATGAAGAAAATCTCTAGGATATTAAGAGGTGAAGCAACATCTTTTCAAATTGAAGAAGAATTGTCAGTAAGTGAGACCGTCTTTTTCAAGTACGCACCAATAACATCAGTAGACGTTGAAAGAAGCTTCTTCAGGTATAAAAATTAACTTTCAGACAAGAGACGCTCGTTTACATTTGAAAATATTAAAAAAAAATTAATAATCCAATGTAATTCGGATATTTAGTAATATTATGAGATGGAAGCTGTTATATTCATTAAAGTTTCTATACAAAATGAAAATGTTTTGGAGTCAATACATTTTCCTTTTTTTTCTTATTTTAGGATATAAAACATATTTTTCAAACTTTAATGAACGTAGAACAAGTATTGCATTGCTTTATATTTTTTGAAATGACTCATAACAATTTTAAAGAGTAAAAAATTGTTTTAGTTCAATATTTTTACTTTATTTAAGTCATGTCATAAGGCATTTTTAGCGCAATTTTCGCATTTTAAGGGTATTTTTTGCATTTTTAAGGGCATTTTTGCACTTTTAAAGGGCATTTTTTGCACTTGTTAAGGGCATTAATTGAGATTTTTTAGGTCATCAAAATCCGGGCTCTAGTAATGACATTTCTGTTAAAAAACATACAAACGTATTTCTAGCTAATAAAACCAAACTACTGTTTGTCTAAGATAGGTACTCTGACCGCCACTAAGTCTACGGCAGTCTGGTGCTATTGAAAACAAGAAGAGGGCATTTTAGGGAGGGTAGCTTCGATGAAGTCTCATTTTTTCTCGCCGAAATCAGTCCTAAAGAAGAACCCCGCACCCCTACTTGAAATGATCATACCTCGTTACCATAGTCACCGCCACAGCTCCAGATTAATGTCTGGCAGAGTACCTATCTTAGACAAACAGTATACTGTATTTAAACCATTCATCTGGTACTTTTTTTCGATCATATGGGAACGGTTAACGGGAAATTCTGGTTCACAAAATTATAGTTCTTAATACCACACATTTATTAAAAATTACGCAAAAAATAAGTAAATTCAACCAAACAAATGGTTTTTGTTCCGTGTTCTAAGAAGGAATCATGATAAATTACCAAATTTTATAACATATTATAAAACCTTATTTTATTATAAATTTTTCCAAAATCAATGCCAAACTGCTTCGGCAAAAAATGCTGAGCTTTTTGGTATTCCCATAGGTCTGATACACAGTAAATGTTACCATATTCTGGTAGTTTTATGCACGCTTTTGCCAATGTGAAATCGATATTTTTTATATGCCAGAGGAATCGATGCTTATGTTAAATGAAGCAACCCGTCAGAAATCATATCATTAATATTTTTTATATTACTTTTTCCCACAGTTTTGGAAATGAATTGGATTCTAAATCACTTACATTCCAATATTCTATGATGGATAACCTTATTTTCAAATGATACATACACATTTGAAATAAGCAATATAAACACAAATACATATTTATGCAGTATAAAATACATTATTAGTTTCAACCCAGTAAATGTTTCACACATCTAAAATAATTTTAGATTATTCATTATTATATATAAAATTTTTTTTTTTCTTCTTGTTTCTGAATGTTAATTTATTGAGTAATATAATAATGTGTTAGATCTTCATTAGATTATTGTTGTTATCAATCATTAACACTAGAAAGACGGAAAATTAGTATATACCAAGATTTCCCCAAAGCAGTAAAAATGACTGGATAGTGAATCCATAAATAAATTTGTTTAAAATTAATTTAAAAATTTTTTAATATTATTTACAGTTATATAACAAGTTATTAGTAAATATTAACAATGAAAAAATTATATGTTGTACAAAAATCACAAAATTCTAAGAAATTGTGTCATTACATACATCATTGTTTTTTTAATTGAATTAAAACAGTCAAAATGACTTCCTAGGGCAATCTAGTGTTAAAAACGTTTTGCTACAAACTGCATCATTTTGCTGTTGTCAATCTTGGCTTAAGGGAAGTTGAACTGTAAATATTTCAAAATTATTTCATGTGTATATTTTAATGTTGATAAATGGTTAAAAGTGTAAATATTTTCTTTATCCGATTTAACAAATTTAAACTTCTGATATTAACTAATGAAAGTTGAATAGCAAACGAAAGTCAAAGTAACCTGGGACAGATGATTTTGCAAGATTGAGTTTTAGCTTTAATGTGACTCAAGCTTCTCTAAAAGTGAGGAAAAAGGAAAATGTGAAGAAATGTTTTGTAGAAAAAATTTATAATTTAATTGAAAGTTTTAGTTGTTTCAATTAGTTTTTTAAAAGTATATTTAGGACTTAATGAAAAACTAGGTATTACTCAACAAAGTAATATTTTATGAAATAATCCGAAATGACATTCAATCTATATGGGCGAATCTTAGGAATCATTAACCTTTATGTCTTCAAACTTTTCTTATAAACGTCAAACCGTAACCATCGAAAATTGAAAGAAAAAGGTATACAATGCAATTCTGCGAATTTTATGTTAATGATTTTCCAAAAGCTTATTTAAAGTCGAACAAATTTGTATCATTAGTTTAACTTGTAACTATCATTAGTTTAACTTCTAACTTGATCAGGTCTGGTCTTGATGGCGGTCTTGACATCGTTACTGTTGCCTCACCGAATGATAGTTTGTCATAAATTCGATTAATTTATAATTACAGCAAATAAAAATATTTATCTATAATAATGATACAAGTTTGTTCTACTTTAAATAAGCTTTTGGAATATCACT
This sequence comes from Parasteatoda lunata, assembly GCA_949128135.1. Lineage (NCBI taxonomy): Eukaryota > Metazoa > Arthropoda > Arachnida > Araneae > Theridiidae > Parasteatoda > Parasteatoda lunata. The sequence goes on from OX421974.1 coordinate 63,960,756, forward strand.
AACATAAAACTCGCAGAATTGGATTGCATACCTTATTTTTCAATTTTCGCTGGTTACTGTTTGACGTGCCGAAATTTGGCGACAAACTTTAAGTGTTTGCAAACGTCAATATTCACGAAAAATACCATACAAGAAAATATGATAGTACAGCTGAGCTACTAAATTATGTTTTTAGAGATTTTCAGTTTTTTTTTTTTTTAAACAGAATACATATTGAAAAATAAAAAATAAAAAGTATGTTAAACACTCAAAGCGACACTCATGAAAAGTTGTCAAATGTAGGATTGAAGTAAGAAATGAAAGCCAAAAGCAAGTTACTCGCGATCAAAACTGTACATATCTTAAAGTTAGTAATGCATAGTTATTCCTGTAATTTTATTAGAATTAATTTTCGCTTATTATGTTATATATTTATAAGAAAAGTTTAAAGACATATAAATTAATGATTCCTGAGATTCACCCATATGTATGAACTTCTTAGCTTTTGTATACCTTTTTCAGTGGCTGGAAATATTCATTCTTGTAGGAAAATTTCATAGATATATCTGGCTGCTTAAAATTCAACTCATGATCGTTTCTCTTTAGAGCCATCGAATAATTTAGTTTTAAATCTTTGGCATACTGACTACTTGGCGACGCGTAAGTAGTGCAGAACGATAAGTTAAAACTAGACTTTTGCTTCTTTTACAACACTGCGAGATCTTCTTATCACTGAAACTAAAGGTTAGATAATTCAGAAGAGCGATAAGAGAACTTATTTCCATTATCTTGGACGACACACTTTAAACTTTGAAAATATATGTCGCTTGAATATTGAGTTTGAAATCCATTTTTTAAAAATATATCTGATATACTTTTTCATTGCATTTAATATTTATAATTTTTTAAAATAAATTTTTAAATTATCTTTAAGTATTTATTATTTGCCATTTTAAATTCTATATTTGCTTCAAGTAGACCCAAGTTTCCTTTATGTCCTTCAGCTAAGCAAATTTTGATCTGTGCTATAAAAATGTCTAATGAATATTTAACAAACAAATTATTTTTTAACAATAAGTAATATTTTTTTTGTAAATAAAATGAGCCTGCTATGAAAAATAATTTTAATGTTCATCAACCTTCCCCATAAGAAAAATAGTATGAACACAAAATATATAAGATTTTTTTAAAGATAAAAATTTACACACTTCTAAAGAAAAATTAGCTTTTGTTACTGATTCTAAAAATATTTACTTATTACACAAGTAATAAATATATAGTAAATTATAAGTTAAAAGGCGGTGGTATTATAATTCTAGAAATGCTTAGAAAAAAAAAGAAAAAAATAGTTTTTTAATATATTTGTACTCTGTAGTTTTTATTTTGCGAAAAATGAGAAATGTTTACTTTCATTAACAATAATGAAGCAAATTTCTAATTTACGTTCAAAACATTGTTCAATTAGCTGTTTCAGAATTTCAGTGAACTGTTTCTGATTTGCTGTTTAAGCATCATTTGTAGGTACAACTAAACCAGCTGAACGCGATAAACTTGTTAAAGAAGATATTTCTAAAAATGTATTGCTTTTAAAAAACATTAATTTTGCGAGTACAATAAAATCAGCAATTAACGTTTTTTTTCTTTATTAAATTTTTATTCCCATTAAAAACACAATGTAACAATTGTTCAAATTAGTTTCTTGCTAACGGAACAGTATTAATTAGCTACTCAAATTAATTAATAAAAAGATAACGTATGTAAGGAACATTACAACTTAGCTAGTTAGCAGCTGTTAAATAGCTTGAAAATGATGCTGTAACAGGTTAAACATGTATATATATATATATATATATATATATATCTATATATCTATATCTATATATATATATATATATATATATATATACATATATATATATATACATATATATATATACATATATATATACATGTATATATATATATATATATATATATATATATATATATATATATATATATATATATATATACATATATATATATATACATATATATATATACATATATATATATATATATATGTATATATATGTATATATATATATATATATATACATATATATATATACATATATATATATATATACATATATATATATATACATATATATATATATATATATATATATATATATATATGTATATATATATATGTATATATATTTATATGTATATATATATATATATATATATATATATATATATATATATATATATATATATATATATATATATATATATATATATATATATATATATATATATATATATATATATATATATATATATATATATTTTGTTGAGTTTTCATTCAAAAGTCGAATTATTTTTATTTAATTAAAACAATATAATAATTGCAACAATTTTATTAATATTTTATTCATTATTTAATAATCAGATTATATATGATTATATATGAATATATATATAGATTTATATATGAATTGTTAAATTTTAACCCATTAAAAAATTTAACTTAGGTAGCTATGGATTAATTAAACTTTGTACAAACACATTTTTATTTTTATTTTTCTTTTAGAAAAAAAAAATTATATTTTCTTATAGATAAGATTTAGCAGTAATATTCATATCCTTTATGTGAAATGTAAAAAGAAATAGATAAAAAAAAAATCAAATGGGAAACGAAACTTCTTAATATTTGATGACTTGCTTTTCAAAATCATCACAGTTTATTGTTTAATAGAACTGAGTAGTACTTTCAAACGAATATTGTAAATTTTTAAATTAAGTAAATTAAGTATTAAGTAAATTTTTATCAGTTATATCTTTAAAAAAATAAAGTAGAAAAAAAGAACTGATTTTTTTTTGTTCTATTAGATGGCAAACAAAATTTGCTCGCTATTTGAGTCCGTCTTCTATTTTTACGACTTGCTCTTTTAAGGTCTACCGAAACTAACATAGCTTAATGTAATAGAAATGCGTAACTTCTGCGAATCAGGGTGATTTCAGGAACATCTTCTTGTGTACTTGGTTGATGTGTCATTGTGAAGCGAAGTCGCCAACCAAGCTAAACATTTTATACCATCCACTTTCATTTGACGATTTTATGAGCTATTGTGTGCAGATGTAACCTTCTTTTAATGTCATGTTGTGGCGTTCGACGTTGTCACATTGCTCAGGTATAGATTCTGTCATTGACCATGGGATGTCCTACCATGGGATGTATGGGATTTTGGCAACTATTAACTTTCGAAATTTTTAAGAAGTTGGCGAAATAATCAGTTTAGATGTAATAAATAATAAATTAATTGCATATTCATTGTGATACTTTCATCTTATGGTAAGCAATGTAAAACATTTGTTATTTGCATGCAATAAAAATATACATTACAAATATTATTATAATTCATATACTAAAGTGAGGTGAGACGTAATTTTAAGCATTGTTTATAAATATGTTACCATTATCAATAAGTAATAGTTGTTTTCGGTTATATAGATTTAAAGATTTTATTTACTTTATCTCCAATAAAATTATAAAATGAAATATACATGCTTCATTTTTATTAGTTCAGTAAATGAATGTTTCAGATTTATTTTTATTCTTCAAAAATATTTTTTCTTTGTGGGAAACATTTCTTTAAGCTTACATGATTGCTATTACCACAGCGGTGCTTGCAACTGACAGAAGTCTTCCTAGTTTCAGAAATTTTTATTCAACAATTTTAAATTTGCAGTGCCGCAAGTAATACAGGTTGAAAATATCTCGTTATTTTATCCAGACGATGTTAGGTGTTTTAGAGCGTGCTGAACCACGGGATTGCTCAAATATGCCACAAGTTTAGTTTGGTATTACGTTGACCAACATTACCATGTTTCTAAAACTTGATTACATAATGCTATGGTTCAATCGGAGCAGAAAAATATTTCAATCCATTACGGGGCAGAATAATTGTTAATTTTATTTTATGTGTGATGTCTTTGTTAAATTTTATAAATACATTTTAATAGTTGTTATGCTGCACTCTACAAACACAATTTAAGGATATTGATATACTGTAAAATATTTTGGATCAAATTACGGTATAAAGTATCGGCACTTTAGCTGCATCATCTATAAAATCTATTGCACCATAAAATCCATTTTCTTCATAAAATATTATACCAGTAATATTTATTTTCACAGTAATATTTATTTCATTAGAGTGATTCCCTCATTATATGGTAATTATTACTGAATAAAACTATGATATATCAGATTTTTTTTCCGTAAAATATCCTGGAAAAAATGGATTTTATATTAAAAAGTATCGTCACTCTGAGTGCCGATACTTTTTATCGTAATTTGAATTTTTTACTGTGGGGATTGTGTTGCTTCCTAAATAGCATTTCTGCACTAACGTTACCAATGCTTGATTCATCATAAATATATATGCACATAAAAAATAAAGTGAATTAATAAATAAAAAGTCTGAAAAATAAAAAAAAGAAGAAAATCGTGTGCAAAATATTATGTTGAGGTAAATATTTCGCAAATGAAAAATAAAGAGTGATGGTTAATATTACGCAAAATTAAATGTTTTTATAATATAATGATAACATAAAGGTTTTATGCATATCTTATTTTGCAGTGCTATTATTTAACGAAAATTTTTCGTTTGTCCAAGATTTCTTCATGATACATACTTTTTATTTGTGAAAAAGTGACATAAAAAGTTTCCAATGAATTCAGTTTCTAATCCCATTAAAGAAAAATTATAATTTGAAGAAAATGTTTTCCAGATTCTTCTAATAAATTCAATCTACTTAAAGTTAAATGATAATTTTAAAAAGAATAATTATCTTAATCTAACCACCGAATAAGCAATCCCAACGATAAGATCTTTGGTTGTTCTAATGATCCTAGCAGCATAAAAGCATCGAGGATTGAATCTATTAGCCCATAACCTTGGCCTTGTTTTGTATGGAAAATTCTCCAAGCTATTCCCAGACGCTTCTTCCAACTTGAAAAAGAATCCGCCTCAATTTAAGTGCTATTTCTTTCAATATAAAAACCAAATAAATAAAACGTGAATTTAATCCTGGGTTCTAAGAGGTTGCATTCCGAACTCTTACTATTGTTCTTTTAGAGAGTTTTGAAGACGACTTCAAAAGGCTTCAAGATAAAAGTTTTCTGCACGTACAAGAGGTGGGGGAAGAAGCTATAAAACCAGTTTTCGTAAATCTTTTTCTTTTTGGGGGACTCGTTCGAAATAATTATTTAATCATAAAATTTATAAAATATGTTCTAACAAGGTAGATGAAAGTTTTAAGGGTGATATGAAGCTTTATCGAAGTTTGAATGATTTATTTTCGTTATAGTTGAGTAAACAAAATGTAATAATATTGCAACTATATATATGTTTATGAAAAGTTATATTGATTTATTATCAGTGTGGGGAATTAGTCCTCGAGGTTTTTATATGCATGGAACAGCACTTTTTAGAGTATGGATTCCAATCTTAGAAGAGGTCAAAGTCGTGTGTTTTAAAAAATTTTCAGCAATGACAAAAAGCGAATAGTTTTAACAGCTCAATTGCTATCTCTTAACGTAATTTTTCTACAAAATTTGAATTTTCAACAAAAAAGTTCCTTCTTAGATTTTTTTCCGCATAAAATATAATATGATTTCAACAACTCTGCTGTCTAAAATTGTTTGCTTATTTACAAAATTTAGTATTACAATGTTTTTTTTAAAATTAATAATGTTTTGTTTTCTAAATATTGATTATTTATTATTTTGTATGGAATATTTTTTCTCAGGAATTTCTACGACTGCTTCGTTACCGATTTTTCAGTTATTTAAATATTACACATGCGCTTAAAAAATACGAGTGATAAAGTGCTTTTGATTCGCTTTTTAATAAGGAAAGAGCATACGTTTACTTACACAAGCCTACGTTTACGTAAGACACTGAATTTCCTTCATCATAATAACACCTTACAGATTGAAAAATTGATAAAATTATATATAAAGCAATGACTTTGAGATTCGTCTGTAATATTGTTGATAGGAACGAAAAGCATGTAAATGCTGTGAGTAGATTTAAAGTTGAACCCTATACTAGAAAATGAACTAAAAGTGCCTCTTTTCCAGAGATGCTAACGATTTTGAGAACAGGGTATTTCGTTTTCCAGACAAAGGCCGAGCTTCCTCCGTTCTTAACAACGTATCGTTTAATATGTTCGCTATCATTTCATTGAATTGGGAAAAAACTCAAGATTTTATTAAAAAGTTCTGAGCAACAAATGAAAATGGAAGCTCTCCTTAAAAATTCACAAATATCGTGAGGAAGTAACCGGATTATTTTACAATTGTGAGAATTATTTTACAAGTGTGAGAATTATTTTACAAGTGTGAGAATTCTTTAACAAATAAAAAACGTCTACTCACATATTTGTTTACTCCAAATATACGCTTAATCTTTTTCAGAGTACGTTCACCAGTAATACATACTCTATGCATATATTCGTTTGCGTGAATATATAATATAAGATATAATTGGTATACATACAACGCTTCCAAGTCTTTATCTGAAAAGGATAACAATAAAACAAAGTTAATTACTTTTGCACTAAAAAGTACAAACTAATTTCTAAAATATAACTTACGATTGAAATTATGAAAAGGTGGAATCCTTTTCAGAAAAAAAAGTAATTGATGTAAGTAATAAAATGTTATATTCGTTTGATTGGAAATAACAATGAAATAATTTACTTAGGTAATGTCCTAAAATTATAAACTACATACAGTTAAATAAATAAATTTCAATGCAAATACTAATTAATATTTTTTTTTATTTAATATTGTTTGACAAACATATTTTAAGCAAAACGAAGCTATTGCATTATTTCTTTTTATTTTTTAGGCTATAATTAAGAAATTTTAAATTTGTTGCCAATGTTCTCAGCTTTTTTTAGACAGTGTAATACTTAAGTGGTTCGAAAAATTTCTCATCAAATTTTATATGGCTGAAAATGATTTCAGTAATATATTTTGCTTGACCTAAAATATGCTGAGATATTTAAAAAAATATAAATTTTATAGACTTAATCTGAGCTAATATCTATTTATCTGATTTAATCTGAGCTAATATCTATTTAGTTTTATCTACTTTAATTAAATAATTAAGCGATTAATTTAAATTCTTACTTAAAAAGAAACTTATTTATAATTTTTATTTCTATATTAATTTTGTCTAATTTTTTTTAGGTAAGTGTTTGCTTCTACCTTATCATCTGTTGTAAATTTGCAGCTGAATTGTCTGAAAGTCTTTGAGGTAATTTGTTCTCGAACGATTTCTATTGAATACTTATGAATAAATTAATGATTATTTGAAGAGATTTCATGTCTTTATAAATAAATCTCTACAAATCTATTTATGTAATAGCTCAATTTTAGTTTTTCAAATTTCTAAGTGCTTTAGGTACAATTTATCCTTTGGAATTTGGAAAACTTTGAGATTTTTAAAAACAATTTTTTGTGTTGACTATTTAAAATTTTTTTTATAAAAATAAGAATCAATCTAGTGCCTTAATTAAGGAAAAATATATGTCTTTTATGTTTAAGATTATACAAATATATAATTACAAAATATGAAATAAAAAGATAATAAAAACAAATCTATACTTGAAAAATCAGATTAAAAACATGATTTAATCGAGCAATAATCATGCAAAAATATAAAAATATGCTTTAAATGGGGCCTAGGACAGTTTATTGCTTTTATTTGAAGGAAAAGAAAACGAAGCACCAAATATTTATAGTTTATACTCCAACTATAATTTTTAATTATTTTCATTTCATATGACAACCTATATTCCTTGTGCTGAAAAACAAATACCGTCCACTACTTCGTTATTTTTTTAGAATTTTCATTCCAATTAACCTATGTAGAGTTTTATTTTTTTAGGAGTTTCTAATATGTTACGGTAAAGTTTTTTTTAAAATATTTTTTAATGTTTTTCATACAACTAATTTTACTATTGCATTTAATAATTGAATAATAGCAACTCTTTAATTCAACGAGGCTAACTAGATTGTAAAATTAAGATTTAAAACATATATTAATTTCTTATATTTAATTGTCTTCTAAAAATTTCATTCACTAAGCTATGAATGAGACTTTTTTTCTAATTTGACAAAAGTTTCATGGAAATTCGGATTATTCTATTTTTTCTACTTTTTGTATTTCTTCAAGGTTTTCTAAATAACAATAAGCAGAAAAAGCAAGATAATAAGTATGATACAAGTCATAAGACTATCTTACGTGACACGGCGGTATGTTGGTCCAATACAAGGTTCCTCGACATAGTTGCAAACTCACGCTCTCTGATGACTGATTTTTTCTATACTTTTTGTGATGCAAGACACGCATTTCCTTGAAATTGATGTTGTTTTTGCTTTTTTCCCCTGTTTTCAGTGGCTCTTTTGAGATTCTCTATTATAAAAGAAATAAGAGTTTTTAAATTAAGGCTGTGTGTTGTTCTCAAATCTAAAAACATTCGAAAATTTTGCATTTAGATTTTCTAAAAAGAAAAAATTTTAAAACTATACTTTTCTTTATATTATTTCCTTTTTTGTTAGCAAACTTCTTATTCTCACGGTTTTCTTTTTCATAAAAAACAATTTTAAATGAAAAACAATTTAAGATTTACTAACTAATTTTTGATTGCTCTTAATAATAGTTGAAAGCGTAAATAACAATTTAATTAATAATGGGATTTATATTAATTTAATTAATTTATTAATAACAATTTATATTCTTATTTTTAATCACAATTTGAAATAAATTTAAAACTTAAATTAATCACGTAAAAAACAATTATTTGTGTTTTTATTCACTGAGAATTTCAAAACTTGCAAATTATATCTGAAAATGCTAAAAGGTAACTATAAACATAATTTCAAAAATTTAAATTCCTTGTTTTAAGTATTATTTTACGTTTAAAAATATATATTTTCAACAACAGGAAAAGAAAACCTGTTAGTAATAAGATTTTGCAAATCGTTACTCTTACAGCTAATCATACTTTCTACAGCTTTAGCATACTGCGATTTATAAAGACATTTTTGGATGAATGCTGTGAAGTTCAATAAACATTAGCATAGGCCGGGATAGCCTGGTCGTTAGGGCGATGGGCTCATGTCCAAGAGTTCGTGAGTTCGAGCCCCGTCTGCCGAAGACTCCCAGTGTAGCAAATAGTGACTGATGCACGTTAAATCTGTCGAGTCGCTAAGTCCTCCATGTTCCCATAACAAATCAATACCTCTGGGGGTATTGATACAGGAGTTTCCTTGTCTTCTGGATTGGTTCAAAATTACAAGGCTACGGAGTCGAACATTAGTATTCGTAAACCCAAAAAATTGGGTCTGCTGTTCAACGACGGATATAAAATAATCATTAGCAGAGCCTTGGTGGATCAGAAGATAGAGCACTTGACTCTGAAGACCCGGGTTCGAATCTTAATTATGACTAGTAGATACGAATTCCGCTTTCGTTTCGTCACCGATTGTTGTGCTGGCATAAAATATCCTCAGTTGTAGATGAACCATGGGATAAAGTCCCCTTGCTAACCGTCAGGCTAAACTGTGGGGGTCTTTTCGTGCTTTTCCTTACCATGCAACGCAACTGCTGGTTAGTTCGATCAAAAAGGCAAAATTCTCCCACTATTCGATCCAGAACTTTCTTTGACTTTCAAATTAGTTCAAAATTACGAAGCTACGGAACTGAACATTGATAGTTGCAAACTCAGAATTAGGTCGGATGTTCAACGTCGGTAATAAAATAAAAAATAAAATAGCCTTAGCATTCCGGTCAATGGAAACTGTAAAGCTTTGCAAAATATACTCTATATTTAGGGGTGGTTACTTTAAGTTAAACATTCTCTGTTTTCGTTTTTTATCCCCAAAAAAGCAACAAAATTTTCTGAAAAGGTTTTTTGAGATCATTAGCAGCTTTTATTCATTAGTATTCTTTTAAACGATAGCAATATTCAGATTAAAATTGAACCAAATATTTCCAAAATTTTAAAATCAGATTTTGAAGATCACAAAGAAGAAATACACATAGTTTTTTTCTCAATTTTATACAAAATTAGTTAATTAGTCTGTTGAACTAAATAAAAATCAACAATATTCCTTCAATAAAAAGGATTAAATAATTAGTCCCCATTTTCACAGTATTTCATTATTATTCTTTTCTTTCTTTTTTTTTTTTTGTATCTGAAAATTCAAAGAAAATTTTCTTTTACAAATTACAAAAAAAATAAATTTTTATTTTCGCTACTGAAAACAGTGGAAGATGATTTAAAAATAAAATTATGATATACTTTCTTTTTTATTCTCAGAGTTAACTTAAAACATGAAAATGTTAAATGTTTGATAGTCATATAAATAACAAAACTGCAAACTCGAAAAGTTTTACTCGATTTTAATTTATTCTCTACTTTGGCTGGAAATATCTTAAGTATTTGTCTGTATTAAATTTTTAAAATTTGTTTAATGCTAAAAATATTGTTGTGTTGCTTTTATGTGCTAAAACTACAAAATTTAAAAATTTCAAAATAAAGTAAATACCTATATATATTAACCAATTTTCTTTACAAATTTTATTTATGAAAATGAAAGGCAGATTATTTTTTTGAGAACTTTTTAATCACTGCAAAAGATATAACACATTTTAAACATTAATTGATTTTATTTATGAGATATTTTTATGTGTAAAAATTTTTAGATAATTTTATCGAATAAACATTAGGAAAATTTAATTGGAAATAAAAATATTAAAAAAAACATATTTCGGACACTATGGAGTTATTTTTATTTATAACAAACTATAACAACAAAACTTTTTTTTTAACCAAACGCATTTTAGTCTCTTGTATCATTTGTTACAACACATGGTTCACCAAATACAGAATAGGTAATTAATTTCAATATAATTTTCTCTTGTTTATAGTCTTTTCACTTTTCAATAGCATATCAGTTTTGTTTTCTGATATCTTCATCAGAAACGTATAACCTTCTTTCAAAATTGAGGGTAACGATTTATGTAATTATAACTTCTCTCGTATAATTGAAGAAAGACTTGCATCAAAACAAGATTGTAATTATAATGTTGAATCTTTAAAAAAAACGTAGAAGGTAGTGAATAATAGGGTTCGTGAATTGTTTGAAAAAAAGTGAAAGTCAGACATATATTTGTTTTCCTTTGTTTACTATTAATTACGCTTTTTTATTATTTTCAGTTACTTTATGTGAATTATAATAGATATTATTATTCTTTTTCAGCAACAATCTTTCACTTTAAGATTTTAGTTGTGAGGCAATATATTATTTGGTGAAAAGTAACAAGTTAGTTTTTTCAGAGTTGTGAATGAATGAATTTCTTTATTTTATAAATAAAAACACCATAAAAGAGAAAGCAAAAGATTTCGTTTCAAACGTTTTGGTGCAATACATTTTTTTAGCAAATTTAAAAAAAAAAAAAACTCTGTGATTCACGAAACATTTTCTCTTTTTTAAACTCAGTGATTAATGAAACAATTTTCTGAATCCCTTTTAAACAAAACGTTTTTTTAAATACCCCAAAACGAATAATAGTTCCAAACATAATTTATCTTAAATTTTATTAATTACAATTCTCCAAATTGATTTTGAGTTAGTTCAAAGTGATAGATTTCTGATGCGTTTTTTATACTTTTTAAAACGATCTCTCAAATATCTTTTTTCAAATGCCTTTAGTCAAAATTGTCAAATGCTACTTTTTTGCAATTATGTAAATATCATTGTTTATACCTTTTGAGTGCATTTTTTCTAATGTTTTTCTTGATAGTTGTAAACATCAGGTTTCTTTACTAGTTTTCGTATCTAAGCATTAAGCAAAAACATCAGTAATTTTTTTCTAGAAAGTTCACACATCTGTTTGTGTTTACTCATGCTTCAAACAGTTTGAATCCTATTTCTTTAAATAATGTCTTTTATAAACATGCAATATAAATTTGAAAATATGTGTATTATGAAAGAGACCTGTTTTGGAAACTGAAAAATTTTCATATTTTTAGTTATAATGCTGCGTTTATCGTTTACCCAACATGGCTTTATTTTAGCAAACATATTTGATGAGACTCTAAGATAATTTTCTAAATTTAAATCTATTATTTAATACTTGTTCACTAATACCGAACTGGGAATAAAAAAAATTCTACTATCCCTTCCCAGAAAAACGTTTCATTCGAGCCCCTAGTCAACAATACTAATCTATATATATGTATAATATTATATACAGATGGGCATGTATAATACCTTTATTTAAAAACTAAGTTTTAAAAAAAAAATTTTTATTTGCTTGGAATTTACACCCTCTTGATTATTGATTGGCTTTCACTAGCTTATTAGTACTATTGGTGTTTGTAGTTCAAACTACATTACATCATTTCATTACGCGTGGTGAAAAACTGCAAATAACATGAGTGAATCAGTTTAAGATACATTTCGGAATGTTTTTCTCAGATTTGCATAAAATTTACTGATTAACTAAAGGAACTCTATAAAGTACATAATTTACCAGAGAAATTATCTCTAAAGTTAGTAAGTTTTAGTTTTTCGTAAATTTAAAGTTCTAGATTGGTACTAAAATTATTTTGATTCAAAGTTTTGAGAACTGTTTCTCATCTTAATATGTTGAAATACATACAAGGCTTTTTGGGGCTTGTATAAAATTTATGACTACTTCAATTGCACCTCTTAAAGATGTGATTGTTTTAATCCTGAATTCCAAGCTCAATGCGGGTTAAAAATTGTGTTCAAACTGTTAGATGGGTTCGTGAGGAAATTTTGCACCAGCTTATTTTTTTATTTCAAACAAGTTCACTTCTAAATTAAGTTCAACAAGTTCATTTGCAAATGTGTTGAGCATTTATGCGAACAATTTTTCCTTTTTGGGGATTATTTGCTCTACTACAAGTAAGACAACGGTAAAAACGTAGTATAAGAAAAAAATGTTCATTGTTGATGTTTTTTTCAACAATGAAAGTTTGAATAATTTTTTTATTTCAATGACTCACTTTTAAATTATCTTTAAAACACAATTTTATTTATTTAGTTTGAAAACCAAAAGGAGGTTAATGCAAGGCGAAAAAAAGTAGGTTAAAATAAATTCAATCTTTTCTCGTTAGTTTAAAAAAAACTTACAAATCTTTTTTAAAGATACCGGGTAAGAAAGAGTTAAAAAAAAGTGCCAAAACATGTAGTTTTAAAAGAATCTCGCTGAATTCAAATTTTATACTTTATAATGAATAAGAAAAGAAAATCGTAAAACAATAAGAAGTGATTTAGCTTTTTCAATTAATAAGTAATTTGTTATACATATTTAAACAATAATTTGAATTAAGAAAAGTAATATTTAACGAAAATATTTCCAAATTTAAAAAATATAGTTTGCGAATGCAAGTTTCATTGGTAAATATAAACATAACAAGTGTTTATATAATTATTAAATATAGCACTCACCTGGATTTTTGAATTTTGAGGTTTATCTATACAGGTTAGCATAGCTTTTGGGTAGTGTCAGACATATGACTTTTAATTTAAAATAAACTGTTTTATTTTTTGAAATACATTTGTTAGGAAGTAACGAAGTTTTTTTTAAATATGCTCTCAAGCAAGCCAAACAGACAAGTAAAAATTAATTCAGAAACTTTTTTAAATACGTAATTTGTTTGTTATTTCAATATTTTGTTACGGCAAAAATTTTGTTAAAAGACATTTTATTTTTATATTAAGGTATGAAAATTATTTTTAGCAATATTATATACAAACTTTTAATAAAGAAATCTCTTACATCATGAAAATTAATTTGAAATAAATATTTTTTCATACCATTCCTAACTCATTAACTTCTCTTTTTTTTAAATAAAGAAGTAAGTCCTTTCGAAAAAAATGAAATTTGTATACAACTTAAACATTTGAAGCAATATTTATTGAAGAATATTTTAACGACGTGTTTATTTCTTGGTAATACTGATCGTGCTATAATAGTATACAAATACATGAGTCATTTTATGTCGAAAAAAACTATATTTCAGAACTAATTTGCGTTAAACCTATATTTATACTTTTCTATGAAATAGTTAATTCCCAAATAGTTTTTTTTAAATTTAATAACATGTTATATTTTTAATATTATGAAATAAATGAGAAAGCTTCGCTTCAACGCGAATCATTTTTCAAAATGTATTTTATCTATCATAGCAATTTACGAATCATGTTTTTAAATTAAAATTATGCTCTTATTCTTTTGCCTTGAGCAAATGTTTCATCATCATTTTATAGTCTTTAATTTTCTTTGACTGACATTAAATCTTTTCGTGCCTTTATGTTTATGCATTTAAAATTATTCAATTTTCTTTGAGTGACAATAAACTCTTTATGTTTAGAATATTGAGCATTGAGAAGTTTTCAAGTTTAATGAAATTTCTCAGCATGTAGCATGATTGTTAAAATCAATTTTAGCAAAAATGCTTATTTTGAGAAAGAGTTGCTAGTTTTATTTGAAATAAATGCTGATTTAGAAATCTTATTCAAATTTGAGTAAAGTAACTTGACATTTAAGTTAAAATACGCATAAGCTACTAATTCAACAATTAAAATAAATGTTTATTTCTACTTGATTCTTTTCATTTAGAAGTAATTTGATACTATTTGGTTGTTATTAGATAAATTAGCTCCACTATTCACTACGTGGTCTGACATTTCGATGATATTTAATAAGAAAAAAAGTATATAAAAATACATTGGATTCTTACATTAAAATCATGATATTAAGTAAAACTCCAAGATCTGTAAAAAGTTAAAAGACATTAGTTAATGGTTAATTGCTTTTGTCATGATCAATCAGTCTAAGTGCTGGAAACACTTAACACCTGATTTCTTAATTCCTTTTATTTGTATTAAAGTATGATAAATAGAAGTGCGCTATTTTGTGGGACATCTGTGACATAATGCGAGAAATAAAAACAGTAATTTTAAGAAATCAAAAAATATTTATTAACAAATTACCAACAAACACAGTGCAAATTTAAATAGCCACATATTCTTCGACGTAAAACTTCAATAAAATGAATATGTATACAAAAGTATCGTACCTAACAAAAGCAACAATTGCTCAAACACTTATAACTGAAATATTGCCGAATTAGAGAAATACCCACACTGTAAAAATTCCGAAAAATTACGGTAGGGAATACTGGCACTTTGGATGCATCATTTGCAAAATCTATTTTACCGTAATTTTTACAATAATATGTATTTAATTAGAGTGATTCAACCATTTTACGGCAGTTATTATTGTAAAAATTGGGGTGTGTCAGATTTTTTGTTCCGTAATATGGTAAAAATGGATTTCACGGTAAAAAGTATAGCCAAACTGAGTGTCGGTACTATTTACCGAAATTTAATACGGAATTTCATACAGTGCATGATTTCAGTGTTACGTAATACAGATGTATATATAAATAAGATTGGATAATCTGACAGTTATTTTTTTTTCTGCATAATGAAATGTTTTCTGTATATTAAAATTTTTTAAAAGTTTTTAACGGATTGAATAGTAATTTACATGGTAATATTAATGCTATCATTTCAGTAAAAACAATAAAACTTTCATTCGAGAATATTCCCTTAGTTAAGCAGTTCTAACGCGTAACTAAACACGAAAAACAATACTATATCCCACCATATCTATAAAGTGATAGATCTATGCACTCCAAGCTTCGTTGCACACAATAGAAATACTTTGATAGCAATAAAAATCTAAGAAATGCTCATCTTGAGCTCCAGATGTATAACTTCCTTAGAATCCGAATTGTTTCATTTTTGCCGCAATGTGTAACGAATGCTATTTTGACGAATGTCAAATTAACAACAAACTCTCTGGATTCTGGCAACTAATTTTTTTTTTCTTCATTTCTGCCGCAATGTGTAACGAATGCTATTTTGACGAATGTCAAATTAACAACAAACTCTCTGGATTCTGGCAACTATTTTTTTTCTTTCTTCATTTTTGCCGCAATGTGTAACGAATGCTATTTTGACGAATGTCAAATTAACAACAAACTCTCTAGATTCTGGCAACTAATTTTTTTTTCTTCATTTTTGCCGCAATGTGTAACGAATGCTATTTTGACGAATGTCAAATTAGCAACAGACTCTCTGGATTCTGGCAACTAATTTTTTTTTCTTCATTTTTGCCGCAATGTGTAACGAATGCTATTTTGACGAATGTCAAATTAACAACAAACTCTCTGGATTCTGGCAACTAATTTTTTTTTCTTCATTTTTGCCGCAATGTGTAACGAATGCTATTTTGACGAATTTCAAATTAACAACAAACTCTCTGGATTCAGGCAACTAATTTTTTTTTCTTCATTTTTGCCGCAATGTGTAACGAATGCTATTTTGACGAATGTAAAATTAACAACAAACTCTCTGGATTCTGGCAACTAATTTTTTTTCTTTCATTTTTGCCGCAATGTGTAACGAATGCTATTTTGACGAATGTCAAATTAACAACAAACTCTCTGGATTCTGGCAACTAATTTTTTCTTCTTCATTTTTGCCGCAATGTGTAACGAATGCTATTTTGACGAATGTCAAATTAACAACAAACTCTCTGGATTCTGGCAACTAATTTTTTTTTCTTCATTTTTGCCGCAATGTGTAACGAATGCTATTTTGACGAATGTCAAATTAACAACAAACTCTCTGGATTCTGGCAACTAATTTTTTTTCTTCATTTTTGCCGCAATGTGTAACGAATGCTATTTTGACGAATGTCAAATTAACAACAAACTCTCTGGATTCAGGCAACTAATTTTTTTTTCTTCATTTTTGCCGCAATGTGTAACGAATGCTATTTTGACGAATGTCAAATTAACAACAAACTCTCTGGATTCTGGCAACTAATTTTTTTTCTTTCATTTTTGCCGCAATGTGTAACGAATGCTATTTTGACGAATGTCAAATTAACAACAAACTCTCTGGATTCTGGCAACTAATTTTTTTTTTCTTCATTTTTGCCGCAATGTGTAACGAATGCTATTTTGACGAATGTCAAATTAACAACAAACTCTCTGGATTCTGGCAACTAATTTTTTTTTCTTCATTTTTGCCGCAATGTGTAACGAATGCTATTTTGACGAATGTCAAATTAACAACAAACTCTCTGGATTCTGGCAACTAATTTTTTTTCTTTCATTTTTGCCGCAATGTGTAACGAATGCTATTTTGACGAATGTCAAATTAACAACAAACTCTCTGGATTCTGGCAACTAATTTTTTTTTCTTCATTTTTGCCGCAATGTGTAACGAATGCTATTTTGACGAATGTCAAATTAACAACAAACTCTCTGGATTCTGGCAACTAATTTTTTTTTCTTCATTTTTGCCGCAATGTGTAACGAATGCTATTTTGACGAATGTAAAATTAACAACAAACTCTCTGGATTCTGGCAACTAATTTTTTTTCTTTCATTTTTGCCGCAATGTGTAACGAATGCTATTTTGACGAATGTCAAATTAACAACAAACTCTCTGGATTCTGGCAACTAATTTTTTCTTCTTCATTTTTGCCGCAATGTGTAACGAATGCTATTTTGACGAATGTCAAATTAACAACAAACTCTCTGGATTCAGGCAACTAATTTTTTTTTTCTCATCAGAGTTAAGAAAAAAACATTCAAAGAAACTTTACACAAATTAAAACGTTACACAAATTAAAACGTTATATAAATTGTCTGCAAGGCTCATGATGTTTTCCTTCTTTAAATTTCGATAGTTAGTTTATAAAGGATTAAAACTAATTTATGGATTTTTAATAGTTTTCCCAAGCTTATGCACTTTACAAAAAGTTCGAAAATGAACACGTTAAAAGATATCTACATGCGATATTTGTGCGAATTTAAAAGATAAGATTTGATTCTTTTGCCAATCACAACAAAGGTAATCATTCTCCAATAGTATTAAAATTCTTTCTTAATGTTTGGGTTTTCAATCTTTATTGTTCTAGGGAGTGGCCTCAAATATGCTAATTAATTAGTGCAGACTATATTTTAGGTCCCGAAATCAGACGCAAAAGCGTACTTTTGAATAAACATAGCATTTTTTGATCAGATTCAGACTTTTGACTCCCAAAATATCGAGGGTAGCAGCATTCTAGGAAATATAGTCTCAATAGTTTGGTCAGAAGAGCGATCCAAAGTTTGGACCTCTTAATGTTGGTTTTATTTTTTGCATATAGTTTGAAAGTTCAGTACCTCTGACATCTATGTCATTAAATTAAGAACCTCTCTATTTTGCCTATTTCTACATACTAAATTTTATAATATAATATAATATAATATAATATAATATAATATAATATAATATAATATAATATAATATAATATAATATAATATAATATAATATAATATAATATAATATAATATAATATAATATAATATAATATAATATAATATAATATAATATAATATAATATAATATAATATAATATAACATATAATGCAACATAATATAACTTAATAATAATATAACATATAATGCAACATAATATAACTTAATAATAATATAACATTCTAAACTTAAAAAATACAATTGGGTGAATAATTCCTAAGAAATCGAATTTTAAAAATGAGACTTATTTAAAATTCAATTTCTCAGGAGGTACAAGACCAATTTTAATCCAATTTTATATATTGACTTGTAAAATTACATTCTTTAAAATGGTGTAAAATATTGTATACCTAACAATTCAAAATGTTTTCGACTATTATTAAATAAAATATTAAGAAATAATAAATATTTACTAAAAGTTATTTTTTGAAAGAAATGTTCTGTGAATAAACGAATTTTGAAATTGTGTGAAATTGTGAGTTGTTTTTTATTTGCTTGAAAATTTCTCGAGATATGACGAAATACGTAAAAAATAAAATTAACATTAAGAGGTCAAAACTTAGGACCGCTCTCCTGATTTAACTTTAGGGACCATGTTTCCCAGATTGCGGCTACTCTCTACATTATAGGGATTCAGAAATCCAAATCGGTTGGAAAAAAAAAGGTATTTTTATTCGGAGAAAGTATTTTTTTGTGTTAGATTTTTTGTTTAAAATATCGTCTGCACTAAATAATTAGCATAATTGAGACCACTTCCTGGAACACATAAGATTGAGTTCTAGATCAAAAAGTATTAATTTATTTTTTTTGAGCTCTATATAAATCATTGGTGTAGTTGGGGTGCGTAATTCACTTCGGCTTTAGTATACATTCTATATGCTTTAGAAGATGTAGGCTTTGAAAGTGTACTTAAATGGTTGGTTCGGTTTCCTTTATTTTTTTCAATTCGAAAAATCCATTTCTTTTTTTTAAAGTGTGATAAGCATATCATATTTGTTAATAACGTATCATGGCTTAAGTCAAATGTTACCTAATTATTTAGTCTTAAGTGTATAAAATGAAGAAGAAGCCTATTTTGTTTTTCTCAACACTAGAAAGACTGAAACTTAGTATATACCTATGTTGCCCAAAAGCAGTCGAAATGACTGGATTGTAAAAGATTATATAAAGTGTAAAGAAATTTGTTTAAATTAATTTTTAATATTTTTTATAATATTTACAGTTATATAACTAGTTATTAGTAAATATTAACAATAAAAAAATTATATGCTGTACAAAATTTTAAGAAATTGCGTCAATATATGCATCATTGCTTTTCTAATTGAAATTAAAAGCTGTCAAAATGACTTCCTTAGGCAATCTAGTGTTAAGTTAAAATCCTAATGGGTGAAAATAAAATGATATTATTACACAAAATCTTATTTATTAAGAAGTTAGTAAAGCGTGAGAATGAATGAGTTAATTTTATCAAATTTGATCACATGACTGGCATATGGCTAATTAATTAATTAACAAATGAGGTTGATGGCTTTGATAATGCTTATTCGTATTCATTCATTTCATTTTAGATAATACCATGATTCAATCAAAGTTATTTACTGCTACCCAAAAGAAGAAAATAAAATAATAAAAAAATTGAAAAGCCGGAACTATGAAGGTGGTGATACCATGGGAAATGTATCAGTTTTTTCCTCACCTTATCCAACTTATTAACTGATATTTCTTTGGTCTCTCAAGTTTGGCCCAGATAGTGTTTCTATTCACGTGATTTAGGGCGATGTCAAACATCATTCAAAAACTTCTTTACTTGTTCATTTAAAAACTTAAAAGTAACGTATTAAATTAAAACCTGTATCCAAAGCAATAAAAGAGCAAAATCTTATAAGAAAAACTCTAAAAGAGGTTACTCCCTTGTTAGTTTATATTAAAGGACAATTCCATCTTAACTAAATGTCATTAATTTGCAATTGAGTGTTTTCCTTTTTATTTCGAGAAAGTTGCGAAACTCTCTCTTTTGTTAGAGTTTAATTTCAAACTTGTTGTTTCTGGGCGCAGCTTTTGGTAGTAGTTTCGGAACTAATTCTGGTGAGTTATGAAATATTAATTACATAAAGTTGAAGCTTATTTTTATGAGTTATTATTTTAATTGCTATTTTTGCGTAATCAGTATGTATTTATTATCAATATTTATTGATTGTGGCAATAGCTGCTGTTTGTTAATTTGCTTAATTTAAAATATGTTCAGAAACAACAAAATGGTTTATTGAGAATATTTTGATTATATCAAACATTATACGGAAAATATTTTTTAAGCATATAAAATATTGCATTTCTAAAAAATTTTACAACTTCAACCGACCCAAACCCAATCGAATTAACCTAAATTTGTTTAAAGTCTTAACAAAAAGTTAATTGGGAAAAAATAGTGAAAGAATAAAAATAATTAAAGTTGTTAAAGTTTAAATTTTAATGAAATAAAGGATACTTAAAAATATAAAAAATACAAAAAGTTAATTGGGAAAAAATAGTGAAAGAATAAAAATAATTAAAGTTGTTAAAGTTTAAATTTTAATGAAATAAAGGATACTTAAAAATATAAACTTCTGCAAATTATAAATTTTTGAAGCTTCATGCTACCTCATGTGCTACCTCATGTGCTACCTTATGTGATAGCTTGTTTTTCATGGAATTGAAAGATGGCACAAATATTCATTAGTATGTTAAAAGTTCTGTTTCTGTTAAAGTGTCTTCTTCAAAGCAACTTTACAGATCTACAGAGTTTTCAGAAGAGCTGTTGTTAGTATTTAGTGATCTAAATTTCAAGTATGTTTTTGCAATAGAATTGTATATCCCCTTAAAATTTTCTTTAAAGCATGTGTTAATTTGTATAAGAAAAGTAGCATAATTTTTAGCCTTAAACATTACTTGAAATGTGCTATTTAAGATATAAATAATAATGTCGATAACAATACTTTAATGCAATTGCTGTAGGCTTTTGACCGTTTTTAACATATGTTTTTGACACAGAGGTTTGACAAGACTGTTTTTTCTGGGTTAAAACAGTCAAAAATATCAAAAAATTGGTAGCCCTGAATCAAGCACATGAAAGGATCTCCAATAGTAAGTTTGAACCCTGTTCAAGCGGACCAGTCAGCTTGGGCACTAAGCATTATTACCCAATTTTTTTTTTTTTTTTTTTTTTTTTTTGTAGCGGCAAATTATAGTTTAAAAACAAATATGACCATTCTTTTTTCTTTTTTAGAAAAGTCTTTTTTTTCATATTTATTTTGCATAATAAATTAATTTCTGAAATTTTAAAAAAAATTCAAGGAATGCTTTGTTAGATGGTTAAATGCTATTTTCATAGCACACTTCAAACAATAAAATAACTTAAAATATAAAATTTTATTTAATTTTATGCAATGAAACCAACGAACAATTTTTCCTCACTTTTCTTCACACTCTATATCAATTTTGTTATGAATAATAACTGTCATGAAGTCAAAATTAGGCCTAGTCACTCGTTTGCCGAGAGCTAGTTTGATACTAAAAAAAAATAAAAAAAAATATATCATTCCTTATATTAATCCCTTAGTTTGCTGTGGTAGAAGATAAGAAAACAATTTACTGAGGTCATTAGTTCCGCAATCCACTCAAATAAAAGACATCTAGCTATTAATTTTTTTTTTGTTTAACTTCTGTTTTGTTTTGAAGCAATTTTCTATTTTGCTCTCCTGGATTTACTTTTCAGCAGCAATTATCATTTCCAGCTTATCTCTGTTCAAGCCTCTCTTTCAGCCTAGCTCTGTTCTCTACAAGCTTGCAGTTATGAGAATTTGGTACTTTTATGCGTCTGGACTCTGAATACCGTATGGCTAAATTATTTTTCCAACTTAGACGTGCAATAACATTATATATGGAATAACTAAGATCTTTTACTGATGCACGTTTCAGCAGCAAATAAACTCACCTTTGGACTCGGTTTTACGTTAATCGCGCTAATATCGCTGCGCCACTCAATAATGCTTCTGTATGGCTACAGTTCACTTGCAAATTGAACTGTAATTTTAGATTTTACCAATTAGTGCCTGAAAAAGACGTATTCGTAATTCGAAATCACGGCACAGTTATTTCAGCCAAATGAAAGAGAAATCAAAGATTTTGCGCCTTAAAAATATTTTGCGTTTTGCTTGAGGAAGCACCACATCACAACTTATTTTATTAGGTTTATATTTGGTGCTATTGTGAGTCAGAAATCAGTGTTATATTATCTTTTATTGAAGTCATTTGTGGAACTTTCCTGGATTAACGAAAGTTAGTTTTGTTCAACTATTCCATTGCCTGGTTTTACTGATACAATAACAAAATCTTGCACTAAATATGATTTCTTATACCCAAATTATCTCTTAACTATGTCCGTTCAAAATTTTGTTTTTGCAAACTTTCTACATCCCTGAGTATATCACCACAAAACTTTGATCATACTGCGTAATACGTTATTCTTTATTCTAAATACTTCACTAAAAATTTTTGGACCAATAGAACTGTAATATTTTTGAATTTGCTGTAATCTGCTGGCAGAAAAAAATTCTGCTAAAATTAACGTACTGTTTGGTAAAGAAAAAAAACATAGTTTTTTTCAATGAAACCGAAATATCCGGTATTTAAACCATTCATTTAATAATTTTTCCGTTAATACAGTGACGGTTTACCGGAAATTCTGGATTTCAAAATTATAGTTTTTATTACAACACATCTGGTAAAAAATACAAAAACGGAAAATAAATTTAACTCTAAATGGTTTTTATGCAAATCTCAAAGATATCACGATAAAAATGTCAAATTTTACCACTTTTACAAAATTTTAAATCTTATTACAAAGGTTATTTTATTGTTAATTTTGCCAAAATTATTAAAATAGCTCTTCAGTAAAAATTAACGAGCTTTTTGGTGTTCCCATAGAGCCAGAAACACATTTTACATATTCCTGTTGTTTTGATTATGCGTTTCTTTTCAATGTGAATTTGCTTATTACGATGCCAAGTTGAACCATATTATTGGGCATAATAATTCTTCTTGAAATTTATCATTCAATAGTAAGTTTTATGGTAAACGCATTATGGAATATTTGTCTTAAGAATATGTTTCTAAGATTAAATTATCTTAAGAATATGTTTCTAAGATAATCTTAAGAATATGTTTCTAAGATTGTGTTTCTACCCTAATGGTCATCCAATATGATGTTTTAAGATAATTGTAAAAAATGAACAATATACTTTTTTTAACACAACATGAAAATTACTAAAAGTTTATTCAAAAACTTTCTATTTATCAATATTACTCTTTAATAAACATCTTCAAGTAATAAATAAACTAAAGATATTTTAATATTACTAGTGAAACGATATTTATTTCTTCTTCATTAAAATCTCATTACTATTATTGCTGTATATAATAGGAAACAAATGTTTGGTTCTTTTTTGGATACTCAACGATTTAATCTCAGAAAAATTAGTTCAATATTCAAGCAAAATATCAGTACTTTGAATCATAATTTCCCTGTAAAATTTCTGCAACCTTAAGAAGAAGTTAAACAATATTTCCGTAGAAGTTGAAACATAAAAACCATTAATCCTGTTTAATATTACTCAAGTTGCACGATAATTAAGTTCAACTAGGCGAAGTTTTAAGTTAGCAGCTATCAACCCTGTTTTTTCAAGCGGAAATTCCAAAAGTGAAATTTCCTCTTAAAAAAACCATGCCTGCAATATAGTTTTAAGGTATATTTGAATCTCTGAACTAAAATTGTATTTTCACTTCGACACAAGAGGTAGTCAAATAATATCAAAAGTCGAAAAATTTCACAACCTGATGGGAGATCAACTTTAAAGACTCTGATTTTAATTTTAACTAACGAAAAAAAAAAAAAAAAACTCACAAGTTCAAAAACCACACGCGCAAAAAAAACTATCACTTTAAAACACATAAATGCATTTTTTTTCAATCACCTTCCACTACTTTACTAATGCGTACATTCCATTTCAGATACAAATTTATGTAAAAACAATTTCCTGTTTTTAGATGAAAACTAATGACAATTAAATAATTAGCAGCATGGCCAATAAGCCACTTTGCAGACTAATATCACGTGACGCAGATCACTTGCAGCGATAGTCAGTGCTTAATTAGCCTGGTTCATTGACTTTTATCACGAACAAGATCCCTCTCATCAATGAATAACAGCCCGAGAAAATATTGAATTTTTTTTCTTCTCTAGTGTTTGTGTCTTCTATGGCTTATTCTTTATCTAAGGACATTGTCCCACTCTCCCCTTTACCTTTTGCAGTTTTGAATGGAATTGTTAGATAATACTATGGTTTGTTGTAATTAGCAAAAGAGGTTTTTTTTCGGTAGTTTATTCTCAAAAAATATTTTAGCATTGTCTTTCATTGATTTCGTTCTAAATGTGTCAGTGATAGTTAAAATATTCACAATAGATGACTGTTATTTCAAAATTGGCATAGTAGTTAACCTAAAATTTTGAAATTGAACTGCATTAACCAAGAAACAATTTATGCCAGAACGTAGTAGATACAAAAACAATCAAAACTTCATTTTAATTAACTTGTTAATGTTACGCCATTTTGTTTCTAAGTTCTATTCCACTGGGCCCAGAGCTTCAAATTTGGATATTGTACATCGTATATATAATCCTGATTAACGAAATATTATCTCATTTCGAATTTAAAAATAAATCGATTAATATGCACATTTTTCGTTCAAAATCAGATTATTCCTTTAATCTTTTTTCATACATCAAATTCATAATTGACGGTAAGTAAAAAAACACATTACTAATAAAAAAATATATAATGCTTTTTAATTTTTTTCCCATCAGATTTTTTGATAACAATTTGCGACTAACTCACTTGCATTAAAGTTGGCTAAATTATATCTATTTTTACTGACCAATTTTTTAAGATTTTGTGTTAATAACAAAATAGTTTATAAAGATAGCTTAAACATAGTCTTCTCACTTTGATTTATTACACCCAGGCATACGTATCGTTTATTCCATTTTCTGAAAAATGTGCGCAGAAGCATCATTTAAATTTTTTTTCTAATTATCACTGAGACGTATATTTTTTAATAATTCTATTTTTCTGCTATTGTCAAAGATTCTAAAGACATCTATTAAATATTATTAATTCAGTTTAAGTAAACATTTTCTGCTGTGAAGTTTTTAAACTACTCTTGTTTCTTAACTTCAAACGGTTATTGATTTATTTGACTTTTTGAAAACGTATAATTATTCCATTCGAGATTAATCATATATTTTTATGATGAATTAAAGTTCTGTAAATAAAATTAAAATAAAACAAATTTCATAAAAAACTAGTGTTCAACAAAATGGTTTGTTCATTGATTTGGTTAATAGTGCAGTGACACATCATTTTTTATATCTTGAATCAATATTATTTTTCATGCACAAAACCTTTTTTTCTATCTTAATGAATGTAATTTAAGCATATTTCAATGCAAATCATGCCGCATTTTATAAGATTTCTATGCTTAGCCTAAGATGGGTTAAGATAAAATTTCGCACTGATGTGTACATATATGGAGTTTCTATTTGCATTTTATCGAGTTATACTTAGTTGATCGACCTCTAGTTTTAGTCTTCACAGTCTCTTTATAAGTCATACAAAAAAAAATTTAATTTATACTTTTTACACTCTTTCACGAAAATTCCACCGAATTCGAATATGATGTTTGTTTTAAAAAATGTTTCAATTTTTTATGTTTGTTTCGATATGATTTCTGTGTGATATGAACTCTAGAACAAAGCAAAGAAAAAATTAGGTTGGTAATCCCTTAGTATTTTTATATATATATATATATATATATATATATATATATATATACAGTACCGCTCAAAAGTATCAGTACACCTAGAAACTTATAAAAAAATGGCAAAATTCAAAGTGTCATAACTTCTTTAAAAATGATCAAACATGCTTCTGCTTTAGCTCATTTTGAAGCTTAAAATCTCTACTTTTATGTACTCTAATTGTTTTTAATTAATATGTTTTGCAACTATGTACAATTACACTCTAAAGAATCATAGAAAATTGTATTAATTTTTTGTGAAGTTTGACACGATGTACGGGCACAATGGGGTTAGATATTGTTAATTTTTATTATACCATTGAAAAATTTGGACTTTCAGCTTTCTCGTAATTAATGTCCTGCGTTTCTTGGACTTATAATAGCAGATCGTTTTCGATACGATATTTCCTTTCCTCCTGGAGCCATTGTAATTAGACCGTATATTCAATTGTATATTCAATGTCAACTCATTTATTGCTCGAAAAATACTGTTTAAAGTTTTGAAACAAGATAATTTTTATCATAATTGCATTTTTGTTTTCAAATTTTTTCTGAGAAAAATACGAAAAAATAAATTTCAAAATATTAAATTGTAAACGTTGATTCTTATTTCATTATTATATTTTCCAAAAAAAAAAAGTTAAAATTGTTATTGTAGAGACTGTTGGTTGCGACAGCTGAGATAGCATGAAAATCCGAGGTAGAAGGATCGAGGATTGGATCGAAGACCGAAGGTAGGAGGACGAACCTAAATAGTTCCTGTGCGAAATTCATTATAATTGCTGAAAAATCATTAAATTCTGAAAAAAAAAAAACTTTTTTTTTATTTGACAATAACTTCACCAAAAAACATGTTTTTTTGAATTTTTTTTTTTTTAAATGAAAGCTAAAAGTCCAAAGTCCAAATCCAAAAGTCCAAAATGAAAGCTAAAAGTCCAAAATATCTATCCCCTTTGTCCCCGTACATCACGTCAAACTTCACAAAAAATTAATAAAATGTTCTATGATTGTTTAGAGTGTAATTGTTCATAGTTGCAAAATATATTAATTAAAAACAATTAAAGTACATAAAAGTAGAGATTTTAAGCTTCAAAATGAGCTAAAGCAGAAGCATTTTTGATCATTTTTAAAGAAGTTATGACACTTTGAATTTTGCCATTTTTTTATAAGTTTCTAGGTGTACTGATATTTTTGAGCGGTACTGTATATATATATATATATATATATATATATATATATATATATATATATATATATATATATATATATTCTATTAAGTAATCTCATTCAGTTGATTAATTAAAGTAAAATATGAAAATCCACATTTTAGTACAACATTTAGTATGCGTTTTCGTTTTCCTTCATCTTCTTACGCTTCTGTTGTGCTTGAGAACATGGGATTTCTGCTAAACACCTGTCCGGGTCAAAATTTCATCTCTAACTAGTCATTAAATGCCCCCCCCCCCCCAAAGTTGTCTAGGTTTTAAAATCCTCCTACAAAAAGTCATTTTTGGTTTATCAGTTTTTTTATGATCATCTAGTGAGCAAGGAAGTTTAAATGCAAACAGGTGGATCTAAAAATCGGGCGCGTTCTTCTCGCTTTGCGGCTTCTTCATAACCTTCTCCTTCATGACCTTCTCCTTCATAAACTCTTATAATTAAACTTAACACTTATATTTACTTAACCTGCCAACTTATAACCATTTTAGCCTTTTCTCGGCAGAAAACTTTAATCAAAAAATTTAGTCAAGAAAAGTTAAGAGAATTGGGGTCACCGTATTCATTTTCACAGTGAAGTGATTTGATTCATCTTAACATTTCACAAAATAAAAAATGGTTGAAGAGATAAAAATTATTTTTGTAGTTTATACCATCGTCAAAAATAATTGGGACAGTTTTTACCTAACCAAACTGTAAAGTTAAAACCAACTCATATGACCAAAGACAGCAATTGAGTCTAACCATTACGAACTGGATTTAAATTTGATTGAATTGCGATTTATATAATGACTCATCTTGTCAAGAATTTTTCATTTAAATTGAGTCAAACAAAATCACTGATATTGAAATGTTTTGTTTGGTTATCTCGAAACAATAGTTTAAGACGCAGTAATAGACCAAATCATTTTAATAGATAAAATGACTTATTAATTTAAAATTTTTTCTTCAAGAAACTTCATTACAAGGTTGTGAACGTGATTACGTGAATATTGCATTTGTGATATTGCGTATTTGTATTTGTGATATTACGAACGAGGTTGTGATATTACGTGAATATTGCATGTTGAAATCTTTAAAAATAATTGCATAAAATTCGAGAAAAAGAAAGTTTTTGTTTGCACTGCGTAAAGAACTTTCATCAGCCTTGCATGCTTGAATATGAGTGAGAGCGTGAAAGTGCCATTGACGGGATGTAGGGTGGTAACCATGAGTCCGCCACTGCGTGCCAAAGTGATGTGTCGGCACGAACTCCTGACTTCCACGCCCTAAACGACACAGTGCTCGATATTGAAAGAAAGAAATGTACACAGTCATTCAAACAATGTCAAATGTATTCATTCTTTTCAATATCTATGACGACATGCTATTCAGAAAGATGTTTTTCCTTTTTTTTTTAATCCTCTCTCCAAATCGGTCACTTTTGATAGGTCATTACGACCAAGCATCATTGACCCTTTGTTAACGAAGAGTTTTCACGAATGACAATTTTTCTGACGAATTTCATATAGCTTGGAGCTTCTAGGTAGTAAAAGATTCGTCTAAGTCCTTAAAACATCTTTCGAAAAAAAAAAAAAAAAAAGAAAAAAAAAAAAAAAAAAAAAAAAAAAAACTTAATTGAATTGATTACTGTTGACAGAAAATTAATTTATTTACTTGAATACGCAATTGCAGTTTTTACAAAGTTTATAATTCATGAATAAAAGCGAACATCTTATTAACTTTTAATATAATGATCGCATAATCTAACATAGGACTCAATCTTAATCAATTCTGTCTAAATTATTGCGATCATGTTTTCCTGATGTCAGCTACTATATTTTGAGAGTTAAAAATCCAAGTTCGTCAAAAAAAGATGTATTTATCCCAGGGAAAGCATGTCTATATGTCAGATTTCTTCACATATACTATCGTATGCACTAATTGATCAGCATATTTAAAGCTTGGTCCCCGAATTATGTGTTCTTGCATGTGAAACTCCAAGCATATTTAAATTAAAAGTTTTTTTTTTATTCTGTTAGATCAGATTAGCTTGAATATCTAAAAAAAGTTATCCCAAAAAATTTTGAACTTACTAATTAAGTGTGAAATTAATAATTGATTTGTTCTGATTTCTTTTCCTTTTTTTTGAATTTTGGGCTAATTTTCTTTTTCTTAGTTTTATTATGAAGTGTTAAATCCAGTCACGTTTATAATCTTCACTAAGGTGTCTACAAAGATTGATTAGTTCCATATTTTTAGCCCATTACTTATAAATATATTTTTTCTTCATATTATTGTATCTTTTTTTAACACTTTCTTAAACTTTATTGAGTGCTGGATTGAATTCGACTTTCATATATGCTCATCTTAGCAAAAATGCTTTTTATAAAAAAAAATAAAAAAAGGATTCACAAGCTTTAAATTATATTTAAAGTTGTTTTCTTCTTAAGAAAGGAATTTTTAAGAATGAGTTCAAAAAACATTTATAGATATTTTCTAATTAGAACAGTAATAATTACAATTGCCATAAATCATAAATCTATTTTTCAGAATTTCAAGTATTTGCATAGACCGAAGGATTGCATTAACCGAATTAACCCACTTCTAAAGAATTTGATGAAATATAATTAAGTAGTTAATATAGAAGAAAATTACTTCCGTATTTTTTACGCCCAGATTAGCAAGTCAGCTATGAGGTTTAAATAGGTTAGTTTTCTAATGGAATCGTAGAATACTTACTAGCAGCTTAAATAACCAAGTTCAGCCCGATAAATAATTCTATGTCGTCATTTTAACGAGAATAACATTACGCCTTTTTCATTATTTTATTGTATATTTTCTCTTTTTACTGCCACCGAAAACTAACTGCAGGGGAATTTCGATTTAATTCTCCCAAAGCAAAATGCTGCTAGACATTCATTTTAAATCAATATAAAGTAATTCTTTATTGTTCTGAATAGATGTTATTCTTGAAAAAAAGTAATGAATTGTAATAAAAGTAACTTGCCTGGTCAACGCCTAGGGGTCTTTGTCTGCAGGAATCGTCTCAGAGATTATATGGCGTTACACTGACCTTCAAGATTAGTGGACTGACATTCCATTCGTAAAGATGGCACTGATAAGACTTTTTTTATGCAGTGTTCCAGATCTAAACTACAAAAGAAAATTTCAATTACAAAGCCAGACAGTTATTGTCTTTTTTTTATACTTTTCTTGGCATCAATGAAAAGATTATTTTCTGCAATCCAATTTCGCGTCCCTCCCTCTCTCAGCGCTTCTTTTATATTATAAAGTAATTTCTTTTATAAAAGTATCCTTTATCGTCAACTTTGCCTTTCATCTTTTCTTAGAAGTAAAATTTGTTATAATATTTTTGTTGCTGCAGATTTGGGTTCAAATTATATGGTTAGCAAATTAAAAATTAATTATAATACACTGAAAGTTTAGTCCATACATTTATTCCTAAAATTTTTATTTTTGTAAAAAAAAATTATAATTTAACTTGAATAACTGCATACGATATTAAATAAAACGTTCACAAGCATTTTAACGTTTTGATATTTTTGTCATCATTGTTAAAAATGATAATGTTGTTGATTCACAACACCGTACACATTTGTTACACTCAAGCACCATGATTATAATACAATTTTATATAATAATTTAATTTTCAAACCTCTGTAAAATAAGCCATGTTAAATATTAGTAGAATTTTATTATTTTCATCATTTAAGAAGAGTATTTATATAAATCTCATACTATAACTAAATGTCATGGGATTTATTGTTGGAAAAAACAAATTTTTGAAAGAAAGACTTTAAGATGTCCCTCGTTGATTTGTGCAAGGGATAGTATTATAGTTGAGAGACTTTACAATATTTTCCCTCTATTGCAACTATATTACTTTATATTTGAAATTCCGTAATGTTAATGTTTATTATTTATTTTGTGAAGCATCCATTACTAGTTATGAGAAAGATGTATGAATTATGACACAAAGGCACAATAAATCTCAAATTAATTATCAAAACCATTTTTGGAAGGGATTCTGTTTTGGAAGAAAAAAAAAATTTAGTACTTCTAGAGTGGCAGAAAATTAATTTTTTTTTCTTTTTGATAACATGAAATAAATCATATTAAACCTTTTTGATAAATATATTAAAATGTACGTAGATGCAAATGACTTATTTTGTTGATTGATGCCTGAGCCTGATTCAAATTTCGTCTTTCATTGCCCTTCGTCTTTAAATGAAAATACTCGTTGATATTGCGTGTGACTTCAATATAATAATAATAAAGAAGACCTAACATTCATTTTTTTTCCCTCTTGAAAATGGTACGATAATTCATCTAAAATCCATGGAACTCAAAAAGATGAGTTTGTAATGACTTTTACTTCCCGTATCCTTGAGCTACGATTTGGAAAGAAGATAATGTCTTTATGATGTAGAATATTCAAATACAAGTGTTCAAGTTCTAAAAACTGTGAATTATAAAAATAAAATAATTATTTGCCTGCGTGTATCACTGATAAATATACGGAAGGAATTGTGACAAAAGAAATTTACATAAAACACTGACATTTTTTACTGGGATTTTTTTTGAGGAAAATAAAAATAGAATATGTTTTTTTATGCTAGTTTTGATGTAAAAAAAGAACCACTCATGTAAGAAGTTAACTCTTAATAACGTCAGCATTCGCATAAGATGTTTCTTATACATTTTTATTACTTTAGGAGGGCAATCTTGCCATTGTTGGGTATCTATAAATTATTTAAAAAATTTTCTTTCTGGAGAATGAGCATTAAGTTCTTTTATTTAAAAAATGCTTTAATTATGTAACTGGTCAGTTTATTGAATCTATGTTTAAAAAAAACAATCAAAAATCAACTAAGCTCACCCTCTCTATATCTTACATGATCCATATATACCCTTTTAAAATTCAAATGAATGTATCTAGACTTCTTTCTTGGTACAGGAAAAACAAACTATGTGATACAGGAATAATTGGACATTTACTCACATGTGATTAGTTTTCATATAGATTCAAACAGATTTTAAACAGATCATTTTGAGTATTAAAATTCAAGAGATGTTAATGAAATTTCACAGTGATATTTGCTCGTGGTAAAAACTCTTGAAAATACAACTGCTACAATCGAAAAACTTAGGAGAATTAGAAAATATGTTACGAGTTCTTTAAGAACTCTATTGAAAAAAAAAATCTGCTATTGCTAACATTAAATAACAATAAATTAAATTACTCTGATTTTCTGTACCTTTTTTTTCTACTAAAAAAAAGTTAGAAATTCTTTCATCTATGCTTACTGAGGCGATAACAGAAATTATACCGAACATCTTGAAAACCATTAGAGACATTCTAATCGATTTTAATCATAGATATCGATGGCCTTCCTGCATCATAATCGGTCAAATTATGCTTCAGGGAAGAAGAGTGAAAGGGTGGTAATGTATATATAATTAAGGCCAGAGTACGTGAGACTGCGTGTAAATGTGCTGCTTGAGACTATCTTCGATAATCTTTTATAACCTTAAGGGGCCTTCCGTTGCCCAAAGAAAGGGTTAAAGACCGCTACGACTATGACTATATGGGGCTGTTTCCGTGACTTGGGCGACAGTTCAGCTGTCGCTTTCCGGTTTCGTGAATTTGTGATGAATGAATTTTCGATGATTTGCCAAAATGCTCTGCTTAAAAATATAGAAAATGGTATAGCTCACTTAATGATCATTTATTCTTTCACTTTTTTCACACTCCTTCCGCATTCTTTGTTGTTATTTTACGGTTTAATCAAGAGCTCAGTGTTTTTAATTGTGCAGTTTATCTATAGTCATTAAACAAAATTGTTTTTTAGTTTTTAATCGAACATCTATTTGTATTAGATTTTATTGTTTGTTTGAATTTCTTTTATTAATATTGCATTAAGAAGCTAAACAGCAATAACGCAGATTTTCGAATTAATTGATGTATTCTTTTTCAATTGATGTGTACTTTTTAGAAAATGTATTCTTATGCAGATTCCCCACAAAAAATAT
Source organism: Parasteatoda lunata (assembly GCA_949128135.1). Lineage (NCBI taxonomy): Eukaryota > Metazoa > Arthropoda > Arachnida > Araneae > Theridiidae > Parasteatoda > Parasteatoda lunata. Next base: position 63,994,373 of record OX421974.1, read on the forward strand.
AATGTTGTAAGTAACTATTCATGAAGTTATTAGGATAATCGAAATGTAAAAAAATGTTTTTTTTTAAAGCTGCTTACAAATGAATCGCAATGAAAACAACCGCTTTTTCCGAGATAAAAGGGCATTAGTAAAAAAAAAAAAATGATTGCCAATCACAAAATTATACTTTTTTTAAGAAAAAAAAAATAGGCGTATTAACTGAAAAATGTAAGAGCTCAAGGGAACAGTATTCTCTAGAATTATATTGAATTGATAAATAAAAAATAAAAAAACTCTGAATAATTTTTGATTTAATGATCAAATTTTGATATACTAATATACAATCTTACTTGTTCAAAGATATAAAAAATTTAATCAATAGGTATTAGTAATGTCTTAAATATTTTAATTAATAAGTGCATACGATAATTTAAGTAGCGAAAGCAGATTAAACGCATTCTTCCTGAATTAAGAGGACATTTTTTTTCCGAAGATTTGGTTTTTTATTCCCATTAAATATGATTGGGTTGCCCCAATCTTAAAAATATGATCCCTAATAGTAATAGAGTCTAAAATTTGAATCCCTTGATGTTAATTTATTTTTTGTGTGGATTTTCCCATGCCTCAAAAACTATTTCCACAAATCAAGAATTTGTATTTTTGCGCTTAATTAAAAAAAGCGTTTATCCAAAGGTATGCTATCGCAAGAAAATGCTATTTAATATTTACGTTTTCATTTTTTATTATTCAACTTAATAATTATAAAAATAAAGCTTGAAATTTTAAGGTACACAATATCTGAGACTACGTTATAATAGGTAATTCTAAACGACAAAACTTATACCGAGTTGATGGGCGAACTGTTTTTGAGCTATAAAATTTGTAAAGAATTACATTTTAAATTTCAAAATCCGAAAACAATACTAGGAACTACTTTTTTATTATCAAAATGACAAGCTTCTGTTGAGACAATAGCAAGTTTTAGCACGTACAACTCCAGAGATTATTAACTAAAAATCGAGATTTTAAATACATTTTAATCTTTCATCCTCACATTTCTTAAAATTTATCCTCACTCAAATGAATGAGTTTTTTGAGTGAATGAAGAATGAGAATGATTGCAAGAGTAAAGAACAGATTAGATAGATAAGGCTGTTTTAAAAAAGTTAAGTTTACAATCGAGTTTATCACATCAAGGAATTAAACAAAGTAGTCTCAATTTATCTTCGTGCAATAGTAATAAGTGCGAATTTTGTTTAAAAAAATTGTTTGGGAGAGAAGTTTTATGGTCTTTATTATATCTATTTATTCTGCGAAAAATATGTAATCGAAACAAATTTTCATTTATCACAGGTAAAAGTACGTAAAAGTTAAATGCATAATGTAATAGTTGTCTTGCGCATAATATCAAGCTATCAAAATATGTAAATTTTTTTAAAGTTTTAGTCCATTTTAATATTTGGTTAAGGAGATAGGAAAAATGAAGTGCTTTTTTGTAATATATAATACATCATACATCATTCATGGATAAGAAAATATCATTAATTCAATATTTTGCGTCTATAAAGTTAAAAGGAAAAAGTATGAACAACTTTTCAGTTTCTGAACTTTGCAAATGTGATAGAATTTTTTATGATAACTTTACGTCTACCTAACTACTCTGCTCAAACATAAGTTAATTGTCGATGCATAAACGAATTATTCCTACCTCAAAACGTTGTTTTTTAATTGTTTGCTCTTAAGTAGTAAATAAAGATGAAAGCATTATGTTTTTGACTTTTGTGATTAACAAATACTGTAATTTTTTCCACATGACGTGAAAATTAAATAATTTTAGATGGAGAAAAAACAGACAAATATAATACTGTTACTTTAAGAATTATTAAATTTTTTAAATAGTTCAAATCAAAGTTTCAAGCATAATTGTTTAGCGTTTAACCCTTTCGAAACAACGTTTGTAATGCCAAATAGTAAAATTATGCTAAATTTGTTAATTGTGAATTTAAACATAGTTTCTTTCTCAATTACAATTTTTTTACCGATCTCCTAACGTTTTTCACTTAAAATTTATTTTAAACCGCTACACGTAATTTGAAATATAAAACTCTTTTAGGTCAGTTTTAGTATCAACACTTTAAATAAGTAAACTAAAAGGAAAAAAAAGTCCATCAAGATTCACTTTAAAACAGATTATACATATTTTTAAAAAAAATTAGAGTTTTCCTTTGAAAAATTGTTTTACGAGATTCCATCCTGCAACTTGCTTTTTCAAAAAAAATAAAAAATCCGTGTCTGAAAACCTACATCAGATCTAAGATCGAAATATTGAAGGAAAGGATTAGTCTTCAGTTCACCCTTTTTTCGTTAGAAGTTTTTCGTAGTATCGCCATCTATTGAACAAAATTAAAAGCTTGTTACAGCGATTACTCTGCCATCTATTGTTACAAATATGAATGAAGAACTAACCCTGCAATACACCATTATTTCAGTCCTGAAATTAATAAAAAGTAATCCAAGAAAATTATATCAATAAAGGCATTTATTAAACGCATTTAAAAATACTTTTTGGGCAATATTTCTTTAACTCAAAAGTGTTTGTTTATTTATTCGTTTATAAAATATTATGTTTAGTGATGGTTTGGAACTTAACTACTCTTTATTTTTGTTGTATAAAAATTGTATCAGGTTTTAAAATAATATCTGATTTTGTTACATTATGTAGTTGAAATTGCGTATATTTCAGGCACTTTAGTTATTTATTTGTGGAAAAATAAAAAAATAAAAAGGTTGGCATCATAAATATTGTAATACATAAAACAGAGAAGAAATAAAATAAAAAATTAAAAATTTAAAAATTACAATTAAATAAATGTCAAAAGTCATAAATACAAAAAAAAATAATAATATAAATAATAATAAATAATAATAAGAAGAAAATAATAATATAAAAAAATAATAATAAAAAATAATAATTAAATAATAATATAAATAATAATAATAATAAATAATAATATAAATAATAAAAAATAATAATAATAATAAATAATAATATAAATAATGAAAAATAATAATAATAATAATAATAATAAATTAGTCAATTAAAAAAGCAGAAACGAGATCGGATAGGAAGCGGCAACAATTTAAAATTCTGATCTCCAGGGTCAAAAAAAAAAAGAAGAAAAAAAAGAGAGGGAGAGAGAGAGAACTTACCAAATTTTTATAAAGATAAAGCAGATATATAGATATTAGCAAAAATGTCATTAGCATTTAAGTATGAAATTTTAGATCTGCTAAATTGTAGATAAATAGATAAATTATTAAAAAATTAACAATTAAACTCACACACCTTTGGAGAATTAAATTCTTATGTTGAGAGTATAAAATCAGTCTGTTTTTTTTCTTTTCCTTTTTCAAATCTCTCCTGGAATTAAAATGTGTGTTTTTATAAGTGCGAAATCATATTTTACTTTGAGAAAAGGGAGGATATAGGCTTTATATAATGTCAGATAATATCAGAAAAGGGTCATATATTGTTCCCCGCTACTATAGAGGCAGCTCATTTTTTATTTAGTTAAAAAAAAGCTAAAATTTATTTAATACCTTCTTCGTAATATAAAGAAATAAAATAATTGTAATTTTAATGGCCAAAAGAAAATTATTTAAAAAAATAATAACAATAAAAATGAGGAAAAAAGACGCACTTCAGAACTGCAGTAAGAACTCTCTGTTAAAAAAATCTCTCTATTTACGCTTTTACCTCAATTTGCGCTCCTGTTTTCATATTTTGTAATCTGGCAATCTTATAACAAAAATATTTTAAATCATTCTTGAAACTTTTCCCGTTCATGTAAGTTCATTTGAATTCGCTACTCGCTTTATAGATTTCGTTTTATGTTTTGTATGTTTTGTATGTTTTTTACTTATATTTTATTTTCTATTTCTTACTTGATTTTTATTAATGTAATCTACTCTTTGTTTAAGGATAAAATATTAGCTTTGTTAAGGATAAAATATTAGCTTTAAAGATAAAATATTAGAAAGCACTCATTTTTGCGGATGTAATCGTGTGAGCTGATGACGAGATTATAACTTTTCTTTCAAAATTTTTATTAATTTTTTTCAATTAATTTTTTTCATTATTCTTTAATTTTTCTATGTTTTTTCTTACCATTCTGTTGCAAATTGTATAAGCATCAGCTAATGTTTCCTCGGTTACGCCGTTTTTCTTTTATAATTTCATAATCGTTGTATAAACTTCCTCACTAAGGATTATATTCAAGAACAACAAATCGGCTTTTTAGAAAGAATTTTTCTTTTAGCGATGTAATACATCAACGAAGGTTCGATTTTAATAAGTTAAGAACAAGGTGGTTCATTGTAATAAGTAAGGAGGCACTTTAGTAAGTTAAGAAAATCGTAACATATGATGTTTCAATTGAATCTAACACACCAAAATATTGTTTTTTGCCCTTAAAAAAAGAAAAAGACGGAAAAGGCTTTGTGTTTAAGATTTTAATTATGACAAGAAGGTATTATTTCAGTCTTCTATTTTTTTTTTTTTTTTCAAATTAAAAATGGAAATTAACTTTGAAAAATCGTATAATGTTCCGGGTCCCCTCATAGCCTGGATTAAACCTGAAGTATCAGATTGCTCAGAAGATCTTTCTTGGTTTCATTGTAGCATTGAAAGAATTTTCTCTGAAACTGGATGCATTGTTTCAGCTTTATAAAATTTTGGCATGCCCAACACTCAATTCAAGTCGGATAAAAAGCATTATGTGATACATAACCGAAAAACCCAGTGCTTTACAAGAGGACAGAGTTTTTTTTGCTTTGAAAAAAAGAAAAAGTTGTCCCCTTAAAAAATTGAAGAGACACAAAGTTATACCTTTTTTATGCTGACGTAATCTCAATTTAAGATGTTTTGACATTTTTGATTGATCACACAAATAAATTGAAGTCTAGTTTCAATAGTTCTCTTGTAATCTGCCAACTAAATAACTCTAATCACTTAACAGCCTTTGAAACCATTGTAAAAAGGTTGAAGAGATTTATTGTTGGGGTATATTTAAGAGCAGAGTGGGGAAGCCAGATGAAAGGCATTTTTGTTTCACCTCCATGCTTGGAATAGAAGAATAGTTCAATCGTTAGAAAATGCTTATTCTACTATGATGTAGCTTAGTATATTTAAATAAACCAAGAGAAAATAAAACACATAGCAATTTCAATCATATTCAGAGTGCTCTATAATATTCTGTACAAGCCTAATAGTTTACATTATAAAGAATTTCTTAGAAATCAATTCCACTATGGTGACGTGAAAGAAAATACCTGAAATTTCAAAATTGTTTGACATGTTGAAAGGTAGTTAAATGTGGGTATTTAATTTGGAAGGATATGTCACGTTTAGAAAAGAAATCTTTTTAACGAAAATTCCCCTTTCACCGAAGATGGTAGAAATGGTAGAAAATGTCATCATGGTAGAAATGATTGATCGTTGTACTTGGAAAGAAATAGCCGGCACTTGAATATCATTTTAAAAGCGAAATGCTAGCTTTAACCAACATTTCGCATTTAAAACGACGGCAGGTATTTACAATATCAGAAATATGTTACTTTTTGAAATCAATGATATCTTTAAAGGAATGATCCTTTCAGAAGATAACAAAGAAGTGATTGATGACTGTTTGACTGTTAAGAAACTGGAACAATACATTTTTTTGCTCTAGTAGAATAATTTTATGTTAGGATCCATAAATTTCTTTTGTTATCCCTTATCATTGTTTTATCACATGCTAGCAAACCAGCAGTGCAAAAAATTTTGAACGTCGACTGGTAGCTGTTATATCATGACCATTTGAAAATTAACAGTGCTGAATCGTATAAAAAATATTTATATTTGGAAAATGATTGATGAGTGTTAGTATATGAGAGAGAAATTGCAAAAAAACGCTATGCTGTTTTCCAAGTTTATTTGTTTGTGAGGACGCTGATTTTGTAATATTATATGCAAGCAAGAGTGCTCACTAAATTTTTCTCATGATTAGTCCTGTAATATTTATCGGAAAATTTATAATTCCCCTTACACATTTAGGAAAGGAATGGCGCAACTTTTGAGAGAAGCAAGTGAATACTCAACTAATTAAAAAGAAAGTGGAGCGCATCTCTAGGGTAATAAGCTTCTATAACCTAAACCCTCTCGTCTTTCGAGAGAGATGAGACAGAAGTTTTTGGTTTTTGGTTCAACAGAAACAGGATTATTTCTCCCTTTTTTAGTCCACTTAAAGCATATTATTTAAATCCTTTCATTTTATTATTTTTTAACAGTGAAAATCGCAATTTACCAATGATTCATTGTTGGTCAAACTATTTTCGTAAATTTTGTCAAAGCATTGTTTTTCAAGTATCGTCGTTCTTTTCGAACGCTTCGTACATTCCTAATCAAATCATTAGTCCATAACGATAAAGGAAATGACTATCTCTTAGGTGAGGCCACATGCATATGCATAATTGAGTTTTAGCATTGTTTCAGCTTTCAAGGGGAGAAGACAATTAACAAACAACTAAGAATGAATGACAAGCTAAATATTTCGCTCTCTGCTAAGCTGATATATCTAATTGCAATCTTGAATTATATTTCCATTTATCTCTCAAGTTCTTCTGGACTTTTAAAAGAACATGCTTGGAATTTCTTTAGATGACCATTGTCTCTTAGCTGAGTTTCAATTGAAACAAACTAAGTGTAACGAAACATACTTTTTTTTTTTGTATTTAATTAGATGCGTGGTGAGTGCTTAGAATATTACTTATTTATGATTGTCTAAGTGTAATCAATGGATTATGATAGAGCTTAAAAATGTCGAATGATCATCGATTATCATTTTGTCTGGTATACTAGTTGAATTCGAAATGCAATTATCTAAAATAAATTTGAAAGGTATTTGAATGGGATTTAACCACTCATCAAGATTATACTAGTGTTCTTAATCTTATCCACAGTCGTTATGAGATGATAAATAATAAATGAATAATTTCAAAGTAAAAATTAATGAACAGGCAAGAATCAGTAATTATGTGGTTTAACCATCACATTATTTAAAATGCATCAATGCAAGTCGCAACCGCGAAAGTTTGTTTTAACCTTCATAAAGTCTCACGCTGTACGATTACGTCGTCTTTAAACTTGATTGCGGTACATCTCGAGTTGAAACAGGGTTTAACTTAATGTCGAATAAGAGGTTGTAGCAAATTTTAACACTATTTGTGGCAGGCAGTCTCGTTAAGAAGGCCATAGAGTTGAGATGCGAAACAATCATTCCCGGTCAATAACAAAAATCTACCATTGCTTCCCGTATAGGTCTGTCAAGTATATCTGAAACACAATTATTTTTTCCATATCTGGTTTCTATTTTAACTATGAGTTCATTCTGGTTTGTCTACTGCATAATTTAATTAGTTTAGAGGTGTGAAAAGATGTATCTCGCTTTGTACATTTCTTTAACAAAACGCACTTTTTGGTTGCCAGCTCATTACCATAGAAAGGCTGCCTGCTTATTATCATATTGAAATGGACAGGTATCCATTGCAAAACAACACATTTTTAAAGGAGACATTATCAAAATTAGCAGCTATTGACTTTCGAAATTTGATAGTGGAACCTAATAGAGCTGGTGGATTGAATGGCATTCTGTGAATCTGGCAGTAGAGCTACATTTTTAAACTTACATAGGTGTCAAGTTACCAGTGCGAGAGTGATGCGTATCATCACTACATCGCTATCAAAAGCAGTATCACTTTTTCCGATGTATAGAACGATGTAGAACGATGTATTCATACAGGGGATCTTCTAATATCTTTCAACTGTATTGTCTCACGAATTTTTTCAATCTCAATAATCGCAATAGAGGCAGGTCGAAGGGAGCACATAACGTCAAACAAATATTTCAATACCTAGCATCATAAACATTATGTAAAAAGTCCCGGAAATATTATCTAATTAGTCCTTTGAATCCAGAAATCACTTCTCTTTTGCAATTATTATTAAACGATTTCTGAAATGTTTCTGATATGTTCGTAATATTTCACAAACATTGTGTGTAAAAGCATTTTATATTTTCAATTAAAACACTCATGTAGAAGTGCAATGACAAATTCTTATGTTTTAAACTGTAAAATTAATAATTAGCCGCATGTTGCATTAATAAGTACTTATTAATCTTTTATAGAGTATTCAGAACCATTTTATTGGCAAGAACTCTTTTTTTTTCTTTCAAGAAACTTTATAATCTATTTAAACGACATTTTTCTTAACCTGAAGCATTTTAAATACATGAATAAAAAGGAATTATCTTATTACATGAGGCGTGAAATGCATGGTTTTATCTCTTTTTCCCAACACCTGTTTCTTAAATGCATTCTTAGTATAGTTCAGAGCCTGTTTAAGAAATTTGTCGCAATCTTTAATGGTTTTCCTACGTTGGCCTTCTAAAGTGACAAAAATTTATTGGAAAAATGTATGAAAATAAAATACAGGGATTTTTTGTTATAGAATTGTATTTCAGCTTTATATATAGCCTGATTGCATTAACTGTCAGTCTACAAAAATTTTTTGAATATTTGTAAATTTTTAAATTGTCAAATAATTCTTACCATTGTTAATAATTAATATATTTAGAACTTACAATGATAAAATGCAATTGTTTCATAAGTTTTAAAGCATGAGACAATTATAGTTTCAATCCCCCTTCAATTTATATTTATGAAATTTACAGAATTTTATTTTATTCTATTCAATACACAAATAAGTGTTATAATTAGTTTGAAATTTTTTTAATAAACTAACGCCATTCTTTATATTTAGATGTTTTTAATATTAACAGATTTCAACTCATTTTATGGAACTTTATTTCTTAAATTAAAATGAATTTAAAAGAATATGTTTTTTTTTTGTACTTTTTAAATTTTTGTTTTACTTTTCCCAAACTTTTAACAGCATTTTTAATTATTTTGGTTGATATTAATTTTTTTAGAAATGTGTTATTTGTTGTATATGTTATGTAATTTGAAGAAAGTTTAATTTAATTAATAAGAAATGGAACGGGTTTATTAATTTAAGCCTTAAGAATAGCAATATTATATAAAGACTGAAAAATGCTTTAGAAAATTTCATTGAACTAGTTGCGAAACCAAGCATTTCTTTTATAAACAAATTATAAAAAAATAAGTACATAAATTGTAAAATCTAGAATTGTTTATGGTTTCTTTTGCTGTTAGGCTCACCTATATATTTCTTAAGTTATTTTAAGTACAAAATAAATAAATAAAATTGAATAAATATGGGTTCTCTGTAAAATAGTAATTTCTTGGTGAATATTTAATTTTTTAATAAAATTTTTTTACTAAATTATTTATTTAAATTGAATAATTAAGAAATAGAAAATTGCAAAATAGTCTAGTATTTGACTCGTCAAACATATGCAGCTATTATATTGTAAGAAATAATGAAATAAATGCGGCGAACAGTATCTTTATATTAAATATTAATATAGTTACATCAGTCGATGGAGTTTATTGTAGATTTTAATAATGTGCTAAATTTTTCTTTATTTTATGTTAACTAAATATCTACAAAACACAAAGATACGATGCGTTCGGAAAAATAAATAGGTTTTTTAATTGTAATTATTAGTTTTCATAAACAAATAATCTCAATTAAAATAATTGCACAGAAATCTACTACACAATATCCAATACACGTAGGTAAGGTTGAATAACAAGTTTTAGTTCAGAGGAAATCGGATTCAGGGTGAAGGAGATATTATAAAAGCATTTTAATTATAACACACAACAACTATCATTAACAAACGAAGCGTTCTATATACTCCTGTTGCCATACATCCAGTACTAACTTTACCTTTTTCAACATTACGATATAATCATAATTTTGAGAATCTTACGCATGGCACAGAAATATTTTTTAGAATCTTCAAATTCTTTTGAATTATGCTTAATTAAAGATATAAAAGTGAAAAAAAATTTAGCGTTTAAGCTTGTCTGAATTTTTTTAATATATATATATATATATATATATATATATATATATATATTGTGTGTGTGCGTGAATTGAATTTAACTTGCTTTTTCGAATAATTTAATGAATATGATTATACTTATTAATTTGTTAATAATTTAATAATCTATTTTTATGCATATCTAATGTTTTAAGTTTCATTTTTAGGTGAGTACCAGTATTATGTTTTCCAAATTGAATCAACTGAATACCTATAGAAACAAGTGATTTATTTGACTCATGAGGTAATTTTGTTCTTTCTCCGTGTATACGTAAAAATAGAAAAATTTAATAGATTTAGATTTCCAAACTTTTTGGGATATTTATTATATTTAAATATTTGTTTTCATGCATCTTACTAGAAAAAATTTATTTCCCGTTTTTAGTATTAATTTGTTTAAATTATGTATAAAATTCTAGAAATTAAAATGTTCTCGCAAAGTTAAGCTGTACATACAATCATAAATTTTTGAATATGAGAAATTCGGTTCTAAACAAAATAAACAAAACTTTTTAAAAATGGAAAAATATTTTACATAGAAAAATTAGTCTTGGTCTGTATTGGAGTTCTACCTAACTTAAACTATTGAAATTAAAAACACAACAACAGCAGGTTTAAAATTAAGAAAATTAAAGGTAATGTGTAAATATAAAAGACAAATTAATTTTCAAAATCGAAAGATCAAAAATCAAATTCATTTAGGGAAAAAGTTCTATTTCGAGTGTTTTTTTAAACAAAATTCAGTACACTTTATTTTTAAAAACATGTTTTTGAATATACTTCTTTATTTAAATTGTTAGGAAAATTTATCTGTTCTAATTGCAACGCAATTTTTGTAATTAAAAAAAATACATAAAAACATATTTTCCCCGTTTTGTTAAAGATATTTTTTTATTTCCTTTCATTTACTTACTTATTTATTTTTTATCTCACTACACAAGGAAAAAATTGATGACATCAGTGACAGACTATGACGTGTTAAATTTTCGCTTTTCGTAACTTTTCCTCTCTTTTTGAAGGATTTCCAATTGATTAAAGATTTTACATCTTTCAATCTCTATAAGTATAGATTAATAATTTATTTTTCTCTCTTTCAAAGATAGTGTGATCTTATTTTATTGCATAGCATCCAAGCATGCGCAATTCTTTTTCTTTTTTCAGTTTTTTATATTTTTTCAAGGAATATATCTTATGTGTCATCTGTTCTTTTATCATACAAATAGATTTTGAGGTGAGGAATTAATTTGTGAAAAAAATATTTTGTTTGTTTAAGAATAGTTAAAAAGTTATAGATTATTTTAAAGAGCAATTATTTCTTCACTAAAGTGGTAATTTTACTTCCTTTGCACGAAAAAAAAACTGTAGATTGTTAAAAGTGCAACTTATTTAAAAATGCTTTATTATTTTTTCATTCTAGTGGTTTCAACAAGGCATGTTGATTCTAACTTTCAAATTTTGCACTTCTTATAAACTTCTGCCATAAAATTAATTAATTATTCTAAAATTTTAATAAATATTTTCATGTTATAAAGGGAAAAAATAGTTACACACTTATTTTTATAACCATTTTCCAACTTAATAGATAAAATATAAATTTAAATTTTAGTAAACTCGAAATAATCTATAAAAGTTGTTGTTTTTTTAAAAATTTAAAATCACGACCATTCCATTGAGCTTTAAATTAAAAAAATACGTCCGAATTCAGAATTTGGCAGATACTTTATTACGATATATTGCAAGGGAGCCACTGTACACAAAAACTTTTAAAAATACATAGATTAAAAAATTCTTTATAATAAAAAGGATTATAGTATGTTCGAGAATATAAGCATTATAAAAAAACACTTAATTTTACGCTTTCCTTTTTTTTATACCATACACTTTACTTTATTTTACTTTACAGTTTGCTTTCATATAATATATGCTTTATTATTTTACACTTTACTTACTTTCAACAGTTAAATAATTTTCGCTTTTCTTATATTTTCACTTTATTTTCTTTAAGCTTACTTGCTTAGTTTTTGCACTTTATTTGGCACTTTCCTTTTTTACTTTACACTGTACTTCACTTTATACTTTTCTTCACTTTTTTTTAACACACTTTTTACTTAATGTTTTACTTTACTTAATATTTTCAGCTTCCCATTTTCGCTACACTTTATTTTGTTTTTTACTCTACTTCTTAAAAGAAACGTTTGCGTGTATGTTAATAAAATAACAAATAACACAGAACAACAAGCACGCAAAAAAGAGCGGATGATTCAAGCTCGATGCATTGCATCAGCAATTTAGTTAAATAATAGTCATCAGTGGTTAACAAAATAATACGATAGCCTTGTATCGTTTAACAGTTCAAATCGAAAGTGGTTTTTCTCTCTCTTTAGATTTTAATATTTTGAGAAAAGCTTCATATAAATGTTATGACTTACATCTGAAAACATCTAATCTCTTTTTAGTATTTTTTCAACTTTTATTTTGTGTTTATTCAGTATTTTTGCCTGCCTTTGTGTCGGAACGCTATGTCGATTCTCTTATGGCTTCAGAACCGTATGCTTTAGGATTCTAAAATTTGAACATCGACTGCGAGAAGCAGTTTCAGCACCCTATTCAAAAATGTATCTTCTTTCGTTTACATTCTAAGTTTTATGGTTTTTGCGCTGCAAAAGAATATATATAGGAGGAAAAATTTTCCGTGTTTCTGGCTCTGGGAACACCTTGGTAATTTTAAACCAAGCGACTTAGAATTGGTTTTGGTAAAAGTTACAATAAATTATTGTTTTAAAATATTTGATAAAACTATTTTTAAAAGAGGTAAAATTTAGTAATTTGCTATGCCTTACACCTTACTGTTTGATACACCTTAGAGCATGGTATAAAAACCATTTGTACGGAAAATTTATTTTTCAATTTTTTATTTTTTACTAAATGTGCGGTTATAAGGTCTATAATATTGAAAACCAAAATTTCCGGTAAACCATTACTATGTTAACAGAAATAATACCAAATGAAGGGTTCTAATATCGTATATTTTGGTTTAAATGACCAGAATTATGTTGGGTCTTTTTTTTTTATTTACCGGAAATGTCATTACCCTACAGTACGGTAATTTTATCAGATTTTTCTCTCCATACAAATCAAATGAGAAAAGTTCATTATCATACGGAACGTTAATTTAAAATAAGATTTGAACATTATGAACCAAGCTATTAAAATGAAATTACAGTTGACTTTTAAAATAAATTATACAACAGAATGTTCCTTGAAAGTAAATTCAGAGTCAAAACAGTTTCAAGAACTACAATTACAAGTTAAAAACACTGTAACGTAGTGGGAAATATTTAGTTAGAGTAAATTTGTAATCTCCTGGGCGAAACAGTCTAACAAATTCCAGTCGACTTTAAAAAAACAAACAAACTATTATGAAATGGAATGTTCATTTCAAGTAAGTTTGGAGTCCTCAGAACAAAGCAGTTCATTGAACGTGTAGAGATCAAAGAGGCTTGGGGATTTTTTAAAACTAAAATCTTTCAATTGAAAGATAAACCTAAAGAGAAAAATAAATGGTGAAAGTTGAAACACGGAGCTGTGAGAAAATATTTATTTAGGAGTCGCTGATGCAGAACTACTAATTCTAGTTCGTGAGTTAAACTCCGCACATGAAATAAATCTTACTAAGAAAAAAAAATTGGGATTAAAGGACATCTTTCAATAGATGGTTTTAGAAACTGCTTTAAAAAGGAAATTGAAATTCCGATGTATTTATTTTTTATTATTTCTAGGAATATAAAATAAACTTTCATTGTTTGTTGTTAGAACGAAAAGGTTTTATAAATTTTGTTTTTTTTTTGCTGTAATATTACAAAAAACTAAACATTAGTTTTGACTATTCAAAATTATAGTTTTACGCAAGCGATTAATTGAATGTTATACAATTTTATAAGAACTATTTTTATGTTCATTAATTAGGAAGACAATAACTCTTTAATTGACCCTGACTTTTTTTTTTTAATATATGAGTGTTTTTGTCTGTATTACCCATATTAAGAAGTTTGAGTCAACCATGCAATTTTTCATGTAACTATCATTATTGCAAAATAATAACTTTTCGAGATTGCAAATATTGACCATTTACAAAATTATGTTATACTTAAATCTAGAATTATAAAACATAAGAAAAATTTAAGTAAACATATTTTTAGATTTAATATAACTCGAATTAAAGTCAGTTAATATTGGGGAAATAAACCAGCTTTACCTTAGGCGATAAACTAGACTTAGAGTTTATAAGTTTTACGATATTTAGCTGATGATATTAAAACTGAATGGAAACAGATAAAAGAGGCAATCTTGACTGTGAAAAAAATCCTTATTAGGTAAAGCCGAAAATAAAAAAGTTAGTAAATTTTAGATAAATAACGAATAACAAAAATGAGGAATATAAATCTTTGAATCACAATAAATTAATATACTAAAATATCAAACCAAAGAAAAGATAGTTTATGGATGATTTTCTCAAGAATGTTGAAAATCTAATAAAAATCTATGAAAGAAGGCTTCCTAGTTTAAATTTAGAAAAATTGGGATGCATGGAAAAAATAAAACGATTCCAACAGATTTTGATGATGTACTAAATAGATAAATTGAACATGTCCATGCTCAATGAAATTTTTTTGCAGGTATCAAAAAAATAAAAAACAAGTAAATAAATAAATGGGCCACCTTGAATAACTTTTGATCTAATGATGAGATCTTCATGTTCTGGGACTCAATCTTAATGGTTTGAAAGGGTGAACTCATATATGCTAATTAATAAGTGAAGACGATAATTTAAGTTTCGAAATCTAAATATAATCTCATGCAAAGATAATGTTCAAAGATAATCTCCTGCAAAGATAATGACCAAAGATAATCTCATGCAAAAAAATAATTTACAGTAAATATTTATTATTTTACTTGATAATGGTCGAAGAAACTTAGAATTAAATTGTTGTTTTACAATTTTGTATTAGAAATAAATTTTTTTTGCATCGTTTTAAAGAATGTAATTTTGCACGACAAAATATAAAGTTCGAGCATAATCGGTTGATTAGTTCCTGAGAAATCAAATTTTAAGTATTTGACTTTTTTAAAATTCAATATTTTGCTAAAATTTTGTATTTCCCCTTGTTTTTACGTTCTTTAAAATGACGTGAAAAATTTCTACTTTACAATTCAATTTTTTTTATTAAATAAAATAATAAAAAATAATAAATATTAAATTATCTTTGGGTAAACGAATTTTCTAATTGTGTGCTAAAATTTTTCACTTCGCAAAAAATGTTCTTGAGATATAGAGAAATACGCAAAAAATAAAATTAACATTACACACTTTTAGCATCTCTCCTAAATAAACTATTTGAAATATATTTTCCGGATTGAGAGGCAGAAATCCGAATACGTCAAAGAAAAAAAATGGTATTTTTATAAAGTACGTTTTCAAGAAAGTAAGTTTTCAAGAAAGTATTTTTATTAAATACGTTTTAGAGAAAGTACGTTTTCAAGTCCGATTTCGTAACTTAAATTTTCGATACTTATTAATTAGCATATTTGAGGTCATCTCCTCAAATCATTAAGATTGAGTTCAAGAACATTAAAATCCGATTATTAGATCAATAGTTATTCAGAGTGTTCAGTTTTAACCGTGTTCGCATCCCAGCGATGGCAGGTTGATAAGAATTGCTAGTTGAATTGATTGAATTGATGCTGGTTGAATGCTGGCTTGAACCTACTACAGTCATGACGTAAAATATCCTCAGTAGTAGACGGATCGTGGGTTAGAGTTTCCTTGCTATCAGACTAACCGTGGGAGGTTTTCGTGGTTTTCCAGTTTTCCACTCCATGTAACGCAAATGTGGGTAAGTTCGATCAAAAAATCCTCCATGAAGGAAATTTCTATAAAAACTTGATCCAGGAATTCCCTTGTTTTATGAATTGATAATTTTGAATCAAAATTACAAGGCTGCGGATTTGAGCATTGGTATTCGTGAATTCAAAATTGAGTTGACTGCTCAACGATTGTTATAAAATAATAATAATCTAGTACTTTTGAAATTGAAACTGAATTAAAACAGGAAGATGCCTTATCAAGCCTTTTTTTCAAGATAGCTCTATATATTATTTATAATTTTGAAATAAGCGCACTAGGGATTTTCTTTAAAAAAAATTAAAACGTGTACTTGCATATGCGGATGATGTGAACATAATTGCTAAAACAGAGAATTCAAATATTTTGACACTAAAAAAGTTTAGTTCAAATATGAACTCTGAAGACTTAAATAAGTAAAAAAAAAAGCATTTGTTGTATTCGAAGTCAGCTTACAAATTTAATTTTTAATCGTAAAAGAAACAAAGTATGTAGTTTCCATGAAAGATAAAACAATACTTCTATGCTTGAAGTTGAAACGTATTGATTTAAACTCTTACAAAACGTATGTTATCTGCGTTATGTCAAATAACAGCATATGAATTAAAGTTATAAAAAGCGAATAATATAAGCAAATAAACACTTAAATGTTCTTATACTTTTCCTAAGGAAACCTATAGAGATTCAAAACTACTACTGTTAAAATATATTATTATATGTCTTTACCTAACACAGGAAACTGATAGAGAAGCTATCATTTTTGCGTCATTTGTTGTCATTTTTGAAGGAGAAAATCATGTGAACTATTTTGATGGAGTTAAAGTGATCGAAAACATCAGAAGAACCGATGCTGACATTTACAAAAATTATAAGAACGCTGTTGTAATAAAACTTGTCGATTTAAAGAAAATGAGAAGTTTGCATTTCATATTTTCCGTTTCTGTACAAGTTGACCATCATGTAAGATTTTCTGACATGAACTAATGGAACTAGAGAAGGACCAAAACTTCTATGCTTCTACTGCATAATCACAGATTTCAAAACCATTGAGGGTTTTAGATTTGGTAAGATCTGACGACACAGAGAGAATAGCATGGCGAAACGGTTCATTCAGAGCTGTGGTGACAATGATGCTTATCATGATCATAAGGCTGAATATTGTTCTATATTAAACATTTAAAAAAATTTAAAGCGAAATTCTGTTAAAAGTAACAGTTGAAATGAAGCTTAAAACCAAGTTATTCTTTGATAAATTTTAAAAAAAACTAGGTATTGTTTTTTTTTCCTTGGAGAATAAATCAAGGTAAGGATAATGCTTGTGGCCAATAGTTTGGGATCAAAATTAAATTTGTTTGTCAGCAGCGAGTGTTTTGTATAATTATTTATTTTCTATATATATGGGATCAGGCAAACGTTTATTGGAGAAAGAAAAATTATTGCTTTCTAAAGGGTTTCACGGATGTTGTCAAAGCTTGCCAAATCACTATTGAAAAGGGTCTGACCGAAATATTAAAACCAGCTTGATTGGAGGTTGAAGGCGTTATTTATACTTTCCCTTAACCTTCTCTCATTTTTGCTCGTCGATCAAAGAGGATATAACTAGAATAATTGATTCTGTGAAGCTTTTTAACCTCGTTAATTATTTTAAGGTATCGTTTTTCTCAACTGATTGAATTTTCTATTCACTTTGGAAGTAAACAAATATGAAATAACAGTCGACCTGTTTCACGCACTACAAAACTAGTAGTTCATTTTCAAGACTTACCAGAAGTGAGTGTAAAAAAACAAAAATGGTTGAAAAAAAAAAAAAAAAACGTAAAGTTGCGAAGTAGAAACGGAAAAATAACGGTGAGAAACAAAACCAGAAGACCCACAGATGCCGAGAGAGAGAAAAAAAGATGAAAAACAGAACATGAAAAATCACAGTGATCCAGAGGGAAATATTTATTTCAATTAGGCTTTTTATATATCATCAATATATTATCAATAGATATTTTAATTTCATTTCGAATCATTTTTGTTTCTTTACTCTCACGTCTGGCAAGTCTTGAATATGGGAGCCTATTTTTGAAGGGCTTGAAATTTGTTGGCTATTATTTCATATTAGTTTACTTTTTAAATCGAATGAAGTTTTCAATCTGGTAATATCTTAACGCTTTAGTCACTTGGAATTATTTATTTAGTATCGTTTTCTTGTTTTAATTGCCCATATTTATGTATTTTTTTTAAACTTTATTTGACAAGGATTTATTATACATTAAAAGTGGTGGATAGAGAACACCCTGTAACAAAGTCTATACTTTATACAGATTAGTGTGTTTGATAAGAAACATAATACTATAAAAAATGAAATAATGTATCCTCAGCATTTTCTAAGAAATTTGATTTTGAAGCTGTATGTTTTTACTAAGGCTGCTTGGAGCTGTTTTTGTAATCACTTACATTCTCCACTTAACCGCTATGCAACATTTGCAAATAAATTATAAATTTTAAAAAAATAAATAAGTAAATAAACAGACAAATAAATAAAATATAATTTCCTCTTCTTTTATTGATCAGAAAATAATAGTTGCTGGGACTAAATTTCTAAATCAACGCAAGGACAAAAATACACTTTAGTTTTTGAAAATTGTTCCTACATGATAAAAAAAAAGTATTGACTATTTTTAAGGCTTTCTTGTGAACATATGCACATACATGAAATAAGTAATAAAATAAACATAAATAAGCATAAATACAAATAAGTTATTGTAAAAGCATGTTACATATGCAATGATTATTCTGTTCTAAATTTGAAATTCTGCACAATTTAAGAGATGAAGTTAACATATGAGCATCTAGAAGAAACGACATTATTCGAAAAACTAGTTTAAGTTTCGAGTTTCATTCAGAATTTTAATAATGTTAAAGCTCTCCAAAAGTAAACATATTACCGCTGTAAACCTATTACATGGTTTCCAATGCTTACAGACAGTGAAAAATAAAAGAAAATGTTATACATTATTGCTATTTTATTTTTTATTTTGGTAGAAAAATAAACAGGATGTTCTTTTTTTTAAAAAAAGGAAAGAAAAAAAAAGATTCTATGTGCAAAAACAGAAGAAAAAGCAGATTGTAAAAACAGAAATGAAAATATAAAAAAGTTGTATGTTATTATTTTGTTGGTATTGCGACCAAGGGTACTTATCATAAGATTCAGATACATTTTGAATTTCAATTAACATTTATTTTGGTTGGATGACTTTCAAACGATAATAGTTTCTTTAATCCTTAAAACGATAAAGTCTGCGTGAGAATATTTTTAAAACACTAGAATTTAGTGAAATTTATTCTTATGAGAGATGCATCTCAGATAAGCGTCGAGACGATAATGATTTCCGAATTATTTGATTTCTGTGTCAAATATTTGAGTACTCTAATCTAGTTTGCATATTTAGAAAATACTAATGTACTTTATTTCTGCTAAAACTGTTAATTATGATAATCCTTTTGTGAATCAGGTCTTCCTTCTAATTTAACTCTCACCATCTTCCAAAAGTTAAGCAAAATTCTTTCAAACATATTGTATTTATTTACAAAGTTTATTTGATTTCAATTTCGTATTTTCATTGTAAATCTATTATTTTTTATTCATTAATTTCAAAATTAATTGAAATAAAGAAAAAGATTAGTTTTAAATATGAATTCTGAAATATATTTACTATTTGTCCAAATCGAAATTTCAGAATTTTAAACGTTAAAATTAAATAATATGTCCTTAAAATATTGATATTCCTAAAATTATATTGTAGTCATGAATTAATTATTTAATTTAAATTGAAATATTATAATACAAGAATTTTTTATTTTATCTTATAACTGTCGTTGAACAGCCGACTCAATTTTGAGTTCATGATTACCAATGTTCAGCAAAGTAGCCTTATAGTTTTGAACTCAATCCATAAGACAATAGAGCTATTGAATTAAGTATTGAGAGAAATTTGCTTTCGTGGAGGACGTTTTGATTGAATTAATCCACATTTGCATTGTTACATGCTGAGGAAAAACACGAAAACCTCCTCCGGTTAGCTTGACGGCAAAAGGACTCTAACCCATGATCCTTTTGCCACTGAGGATATTTCATGTCAGCAAAGTAGTCGGTGTGATCCAGGTGAGGTATTCGTATCAATCAAACATCGCTGGGATTTGATCCCGGGTCACCAAATTGGGAAGCTAGCTCTCTATCCTCTGAACCACCACGGCTCAAATACAAACATTTGTAGGGATCAGGCGCATATGTGATTCCTACGAATTGAAATAATTGTTTGTTACTTAATTTTAAAAATATTGTTATTTTGTCTAAAACATATTATGCAATTCAGCTCAAAATGTTTTATACTGAATTATATGACTTGTTATCGAAATGAATTAATAAAAATTTTTTAAGTAGACAATTGAATCAAATTATCTCGGCCATTAAGGAAAAAACACTTAATTTTACACTTAAAGTTTTTGAGTTTCGTTTTGTTCATCAGTAGTTAAAATCTGATAATAATAATGCACCTGAAAGTGAAGTTGGCAAACATAAATTTAATTTATAGTAGTACAGATGCATTTGAATAAGAAAATTACGCGTCTAATAAAACTAGCTGAATACCCAATCTCTTGGGGAGGGGGGAAGGGCAGAATCAGTAAATCAAAACCAGTACTGAAAAATACTAGGAACAACACGTACTAAGACAAATACCAATACAATTAATAAAGCTAAAATAATTCCAATGCCTTTTTTATTTAATATTGTTTGTTTCTCTTCACAGTGACTTTACGTTATAAAATTAATCAAAATACTCTTTTAGTGCTCATTCCTTCAAAATAAAGATTGACTTTATTAAGTTTCCTCTGGAATATTGCTGTTGCTCGAGGAATTAAATTTACCACAATCAAGCAATTTTCTCCTGTACCTTCAAAGGGCTGTAAAAACCTATTTCCACAGTATTTATAATAAAATGCTCAGTATTGGTGCAGTTTTAATAGGCAACAAATTTACTCATGAAATATTTTGCACTTATATTAGTATATTTGGTAATGAAACTGCTCTAATTACCATAATACCAGGAGTGCAATATATATATAATTATTTTGCAATTTTTTACGTTTCTTCTTAACGATTTAGTAGAATTTCTACATTAATTTTGCTTTTCAGTACATATTTTTTTTTTTCAATTACCAATGATTTTAAATTATTTAGTTTTATGGAAACACGATATAAAAGCATAACATTAAACAAAATGAACACTCGGATGCCTTTAGAAATACTAATTTGATAACGTAGTCAACATATGGTACCACGTTCATGTTGATCATTGAGTTAAGCTGAAATAACGACTAAAAAATAACTAAATGATAAAGAACTTGTAATAAACTCCTCAGCGCTAGAAAGCAAACATTCATGATGTTAACTCGAAAAAATATAGAATCATATTCAGCTTAATTTTTATCAATGCGATTTCTAAACCAATGAAACAATTCCTTTTTTTCACATCTCTCCCGGACAATCAATTTGAAATTTTATGTTCTAATATCGGCAGTGACCTTTCTCGTGTTTCGAAATATCAATATGCCCAATTTTATCGCTTTCGATCGGATGATTTAGGAGTCTATAAAGGACAGAGAGACATTCATTATTATAGATATAGATACAGAATTTGTTGGCGTGTTTGAATACCAGATTGTCAGATTGACAGTAAGAACAAAATATACGACATTCAACTTTAAGCTAAATGAGTATAAATATAAGAAAAATTACGAAGTTCGATTTAAAATTTTTTAGTTAGACTTTTAATTCAAAAACATTTATAAAAGAGAAATTTTCCATTGGTTTAGCGAAAGCCATTGTTTTAAATTTGACTATAGATGGTTGAATTTTGTCAAACATTAAAAAAAAAAAAAAAAAAAAAACATCAGTGATGTTTGCTAGATTATAAGCTTTTATATGAAGAAGAAAAAAGTTTTTTCTTGCACCATTCTGGGTTACTTAATTAATTTTTCATTTATTATTCCAGATAATACGAATGCGCAACGTGATTGTGTTAGCATAGGGGGTCTACGTCACCAAATTAGTGTTCCTAAAGTTATCTGAAATCACGTTTTTATTTTGTTCAAAAGATTTTCATCAATAATTTTTCCTTCTCCGTTCGTCAGTACTCCAAAATATTGCCAAAGTTTACTTTTAGCAGAAGGTTTTGCTACTAATTAATGGTATAGTGGGCTTTTATTTATTTATTTATTTATTGAATCACATTTTCAAACATTCACGCTAAAACGGCAATTTTCTTTCCACTATCAGTTATAATATCTTATATGGAATCAATTGCTATCATGATTATTTCCTGTAAAAGAAACTATTTTTGTAAACCTGTAAGTATGCATTTTTTTTTTTTTACGAAACTTATTTCTGAGTATGTTTATATGACCTCAGATGTTTTTAAAATTAATCACTTAAAAATTATAAATACAAAGCGTTTAATTTGTTACAATCTGTTAACTTAATGCAAGTTTAAAAAACATCATTAAAGTGCAGAATGGCTTCGTATTGTTTTTAAATTAAGATAGATATTTGTGTCCTTTTATTCAAAAGCGTAATAATTTAACCCGGATATGATAATATCACAGATATATCATTTTTATTCGAAGTGGTAAGCGGGTGTAGGCTGACAAACTAGTCACAGCATACGGATATTATTTAATATAGTTAGTTCATTCGTTTGCAAAATTTTTACAACTGCATTAAAAAGATTTTCTAAAAAAATCTTTGTCGAGGGAGCTTTTGCAAAAATCTATCTAAAATACAATTATTTCCATCATTTGCATCACGCTTTCATTTTTTTTTTTTTTCCCCTTACTGTTCCAAATTCATGCTCCTGAACTATATCCGGCAAGACATCTTTCTTCATTAAGCAGTTTTCTGATCGAATAATATAGCATTTCAGCACACTCTCATCTTCATCTAGAAAACTAAACCTTGGAAAAGCCATTTATCATCTGCAAATCAACATAATCATCACGATTGATCTTCTAACATAAGAAAAGATGCTAGCCAAATTCTCTCATCAAAAGTAGAAAAAAAAAAAAAAAAAAAAGAGTTACCAACCCATGAAAGGGGAAAAACTCAACAATAATAACTCGCATTGCAGGTTTTCCATTCCAAATAGTGCCGGAATTTTGTTTTCCCTGCCGAAACGTTCCACCTCTTCTTGTCTGATGTGCTTCACTAACCTTTCAGCGAGGATGAGTGTCAGACGGATTCTCGATCAGAGAAGTCTCTAGGAGGATTTTTCAGTGGATCACGATCTGTGATTGTTAGCGGCTGATCGGGACATAAAACCCCGTATTTGTGTGTGTGTTTTGTTTCTTTTGTCTTTAACTGTAACGTCGATGTCGTGGATGTAGTTTTTTGTTTTCTTTTTTTTTTTTTTTTGCCATATCATGATGGAGTTGAAACGTTTTGCTCTGGCTATGGTGGGTCATTTCCTGTCCTCTCTCCTCTATGTGCTACAGCGTTTACACATTGTAAACGGTGAGTTTCTTTTAATTGGATGCATAAATCTATATTAAATGTTGAAAATAAATTAAAAATAAAAATATATAAAATATTAACATTTTTAAAAAATGAGATGAATCATTAATGCTTTGTAATTTTCGACTTTTAATATGTTTAGGATGTGATACGAGGTCTATTCAAGTTTTAATTTTAGTTTTTTTTTTTTTCGTCGTTATATTTTCTCTTTATTTCATTTAATTTTTCTATTTCACCATTTACAATATAAGTTTTTGGATAAAACTGGTATATTTGTATAATCTCACTTGACAGTTTAAACTTGACAATATAAAGCTACAAACTTTAATAAATTGAAAATAATTAACATAAACACCCTATCAATTTCTATGGGTGTACGAAATGTTAACCTTTAACGGATAAAATTCCTTAATTTATTTTTAATCATTTTTCCATAAGTGTATATAAGCTTGATATATTAATTAAAATTGTCAACAGCAAAGTTCAAAATATTTATTTAAAAATCTTTTTTTCTTCAAAGCAAAAATTTATTTCGAAATATTTTTTTATTATTTAATATTCAATGATCACTTCTGCAATCAGTTATGAGTTTATCAACGTTTAAATAAATTGAAAGAAATGACAAAAATATTTTCTGTGTACAATATTTATATTTTCTTAATCATTTTTAATGTTTTATTAATTTCGTTTTCAAAAAGTAACCTCTGTTTAAGTAAAATTGTAGAAGTTTTTGTAGATATTGTTGATTGTTCATAAAATATGTAATATAATTCAGTAGTTTTTTTCCGGTTAGTATTATAACTCATTTGTGTTGAAACTAATGCTATCAATAATTATTGCAGGCATTAAATATTTATATTTCAGTTTAATTTATGCTAACTGTGTAACCAATACTATGAATTATTCGTATTATCCTAACACTAAGAATTGTGTAGTAAAGACACTTAAATGTTTTCGATTATAAAGCATTTATTTTTAGTGTTGCAATTTTCAAAGAAAAATGCTTTTTTTTTTTTTTTGAAATTTTGAATTTTATTTTTTTATTCCTACTTCCTATTTGAAGGAAAATATTATGCATTTGGTCTAAATTTTGATAGCTTATAAGATTGGTGGTTAAAATGGAAACTATCGACATTTGTTTAAATATTGTTTAACTAATTATCAGCATTTTCTTAATTTCGATGAACTAATTAGTTGTAATTGATATCTTATCTAAATTTTTATAAGATTTTCTGTTTTTATAAAAATAATCACCAACGCAATAGTTTTTTAATATTTATTTTAGTGTTTCTTAGCACATTTGCATTATTTAACGCATTTATGTATTTGCTTTGCTGATCTTTTAGATTTTGATTGTTTGAAGTAAAACGGAATTTACCAATAATAAGAATATGACATGCACAAATGAACATGAACATGAGAAAATTTAATACGACACGAGCCTGAAAAAAATTAACAACATGACATTTAACACGAAAAATTCGT
Source organism: Parasteatoda lunata (assembly GCA_949128135.1). NCBI lineage: Eukaryota > Metazoa > Arthropoda > Arachnida > Araneae > Theridiidae > Parasteatoda > Parasteatoda lunata. The sequence goes on from OX421974.1 coordinate 64,019,364, forward strand.
ACAACATTTTTCTTGGAGCAATGTTTTTATATTAAATAATATAAATAAAACAGGTTTATTATTGGGAGAAGTAGCCCACTTTTTAAGTTTTAACAATGACATGATAACAATGTTATTGCTCTAACAATGATAATGCCAATTCGAGTTTTATGTTTAAAATAAGGAGTACCTAGTGTCTTTTAAGATATTAATAGTTTATAAAAAAATCTGTCTCGTGTTCAGAATTTGATAGCTAACTTTAAAATACTTCTTATATGGGGTATGAAAGCATGATTTTCATATACTTAAACATTTGATTTGATACAATGTACTTATGAGTGATTTTTAAATAAATTAGAATGAAAAATAATGTATTCTCAACTAGTTCAATCATCAAAACAGTCAATCATAATAGGAATCATAAGACGCGCGTTAGCAAATCACATGGCATATCGACAACTACAGACAACTTAAGGATAGTGACAATCAAGTTTTGTAAACCAAACGAAAAAAAGAATAGAAAAGAAGAAAAAAAAACATCTCAAGTCATTATAAAGACATGATTTTTTTGCATTGATTATCATTTTGTATTCTTATTTCCTCCAATGATTAAAAGTTAGACGTTCCCCCTGTAAGATATATTTGTTTGTGAAAGACCAATTTGTCATGACCTTCAGATCTTCCTCAAGTCGACTTTTCTTTTGAGTTCTTCCTCCAAAAAAGTTTGAAAAATATTTTGGAAATGGTAGTCTAAAGTTTCTCAGATTTTTGTTATGGGCCATCAGTGACGCTTGTTTTTGAAGTGTGTTGAATTGTTTCTTTTGTGAAGTTTTATACATTGTACTGGTCACGATGATCGATTTTATAGTTGATATTGGTTTTGCCTTATTTACGTATTTATCTTCATTCTGTGTTTATGTACTGCGCAAGCTTGATATACTTCACGGTAGGTGGCAAATAAGGATTTTTTTGTCACTTTTGGATATCATATATTTTTTTTAAATTTATAAAAACAAATTAGGGAGCATCAGTTTTGATCTGTATGAATTGTTTCAGATTCTTTATTTTTTTACATAATTTCCTTTTTGTATTCACTATAAATTTCTTTAAATTATAGAGAAACATTCCGCGTGCATTCTAAAACTAACCCTTTTTAGAAAAATTTATAACAGAGATTAATACAAGAAATATGATAATTTTTTGACAAAAATCAAATTTATTTATTATGAATGAAATTGCACTTCTCTTTAATGATATACTTGTAATATGCTAAATTGAATAAATTTGAAGAAGAATAACGTTTTTTAATTATGGGAGTTTCTAAAATTCATATTTATTTGCTAGCTATAAACTGGATATGATTAATATATCATGACTTTATTTTTAAACCTACAAACAAGATACTTTATTTAGTGCAACTGTTCAAAATTTACAAGTTTTAACTTGTTTTAGTTATAAAGATAAATATAAAACATAGATGTTTTTGGTATTTGTAATAATTAGAAATGATGTAACCCAACATTTTTGGGAGTGATGATTTAAATTACTTTAAACAAGTTTATTTTTGAAAAAAATATGTGCTTGCTTATAAATAGATGTAATGTATTACTGATAATATTTTCTCAGATAAGGCATACACCTAAAGGAATAAAAAAAGGTTTATAAAATTTATTTTAGTGGTTTAATAGATATATTTTTTGACGTCGACAATTTAATTTACAAATTTTTATTTACTTTGGAGATAAAATTTCTTTAGTTACTTAAATTACTAAACTTTATTTTTACCATGCTTTTATTCAATGAGCTTTTATTTATCCTGTAAGTCAGAACATTATAATAAAAAATGAAGAGTTCGTGGAAACTTGCTATTTTAGGAACTATAGAAAAGCTCATAGGGCAACTTTTGATACATTGATTGCAAATTTTGATACATTGATGCATTGTTTTAGATATTTGGATTTTCATCGTGTTTCTAAGTACTGTTTAATAAAAAAAGATGCATGAGAAAAAAATATGAGCTAATTTAATTTTTTTAAAAATAAATAAACAATTATATATATTTATTTAAAATAATATGCATTACTTTATAAAAAAATATAATATATTATATATAACTCTAAAATTATTTATTCCTTATTTTACCAATGTCAAGAAAATTGTTTTACAATATTACTGAATCCAACAGATCCAATTGTAATCTATACATATAAAAAAAATAAAAAAAAATAAAAAAAAAAATTACCGATGAAAAGTACTTTATATTCCTCGCTTTTAATTCTTAAATGTCAGTTTACTGAAATGGAATAGTTAATTTATGTTTTAAAGTCTTTAATTTTAAACATTTTCGTATTAAGTATGATCTATTTTTAAAAAATATTATAATAGCTCCATGTGTCTATCAAGTATTATATATTATATGAGGTTTTTAAGTTGTTAAAACATCAGTTAAGGTCTGTAATTACTATTTTGTATTATTAATAAAATTATAAAAGGCAAAAAAGAACGTTTTGTAACCATTAATATACCATCCAAAAACATCCCTTTATAAAGACAAAAGCTTTATTTTAAATTTTCTATTATTATACAATAATGATGTATGTGTGTATATATATATTCCTCATTCACGATTTGAACAAACTTCGTTTGACCTAAAACCTGAAGATCTCGTCTAATAAACATACGCATTTATTTTAAGTACGCTTTTTGATGATTTATTGATGGATGGACATGAAGAAGTATTAAAATATTTATAAAACGTTTGTTACAATGGATAGACATGTTTTAACATGCCGGTTGATTTGTATCTGCGCACATTTTCAAAATCGATCGCTCAGAACTCTCCTATTAATAACCAATATTTTCCCTGTTTTCTTCTTTGATTGTAATCTTCATATTTCTGGAGAGCATTTCCTATTGAATATGATCGTGTTTTTTGATCAGAACTAGTTTCACCAATATAAACAAAGTTACAAGCACCGATACGATTGTTTTATTGTGACCCACCTTCGCTATCAGCTGATAAAGTGTTGCAATAATTGGTGATGTGGTCATTGTATTGTGCTCATATGTATTCAATATGGTCTCCTCTACGCCAAATCGAAACCAGACGGAATGATATTTTGCGGTAAAATTATTATATGATTGAAGGCTTCTTTTCCTACTTCGAATATTTTTTTCCTCAATTAAAAACAGAGTTGTATTGTTTTATTGTGCAGTTGTGTGATTAATCTTGGCAGATCATTTTCTTTCCTGTATACTTGGCAAGGTGACGTCTTCAAGGATGTTTTATTTTTTTAATAGTCATATGTCATGTTTTTCTTAAAGCAATTTCTAAAAGTAAGATTTTTACGAGATGAAAACTGAAAATTTTCAAGTTAACGAGGGCAAATAAAATAAAATAAAGGTTTATGACTTTAAAAATGCAAGGAAGCAATACTTGTGATTTAATTAATGAGTATTTGCTAAGAAACTTATTTTTGGTTCATTTTTATAATAGTTTACAATTGTTAATTATTTAAAATGTCATGATACTTGTTCCTTAAATATATTTCAACAAATAATTTTATTATGGGCAAAAAATATGCCATTTTTGATATTAGTAATTAATTTAACATAAAAGTTATCTCATTTTACTTTAAAGGAAAAAAAATATAAAACATAAACATAGTTATTACATATTGGTATGCCCTAAATAAATATAAATGATAGGTTGAAAGTGATAAAAGGTTACCTTTTAAATTTTTATATAAACATCATACTTAGAATTTTAACAAAAGCACTAGTAAGTCATAATATTTAAATCTTAACAATACTATCAGTTAATAATTTTTGAATCTTAACAAAAGTACTTTAAATTGCTTATTTTTTATCAAAGCAAAAGAATTCTCAGTTCATAATTTTTCAGTCTTATAGTTTAATTTGCAATTTTTAATTCTTACAGTAATCTCATAATCTTTCAATTCAAATTGTTAGTATTTTTTTAAATTTTGAACCAAATTAATAATATTTAATAAAATTGAGGATAATAGCATGTTATAATATTTTTTTTACAATTTTGTGTTTAGAATAAAACTTTGTAGCCTTTATGACAACAACTAAAAGCTTTCATGAATAGTTAAACATTTTGTTAAGCATGGGAAATGATCTAATTCTGTGGAAATTTTATCGAAACAAATTACAACAGAAACAGAAAACTACTTATGAAAGTTTTAAGTCAGTTATTAGACGAGGGAGATCTGGAAGAAACTTTTCCCCCAACAAAATAAAATTTAATTGAAGCAAATGTATTGTTATTGCTAATATTTCAGCTAAAAAAATAAAAACTGATTATGGAATAATTTTATAGTTATTTGTATTTCAAACTTTTTCAAGCAATCGTATTAAAAATTCTAATAACAAAAATCAATTCTCATATAGTCTTTCTATTTTTATAGTATTTCTGATTCGCCTCCACACTTAATCTTAAATTATAATAAATTTTTCATTATCTATTTTTTTCAATACTTATAAAATAAAGAGATTTATTAAGAAAATGATGCATTCAATAAATCAAAATTCTAATAATTCTATGAATTCGCTAAACTGTCAAAAAATCCGGATCAAATTATGGTAACAATTACCGGCACTCAAGGTGTCGGACCTTTAACCGTAAAATCCATTTTTTTTCTGGAACATGTTACGAAACAAAAAAATCTGATAAACCGTAGTTTTTACGGTAATCACTGAATCACTCTAGATAAATAGTACTGTAAAATTTATGTTATAATATTTTACGATAAAAACGGATTTTACTGTAAAAAGGAATTTTATGGATGATGCACAAAAAGATCCAGTACTTAACACTGTTATTTGATACTTAAGTTTTTATAGTGTATGAAACATTTAAGCGTAGAAGAGTTGAAAAAAAACTCATTTTGTCTATTTTCAAAGTTATTTAAATTTTGATTTAATAGGCATTTTTGTTTATTTAGTCATGAAGTCATTTTTTAAGTAATCAAGAAAATAGTAATTTAGTCATAAAATCATTTTTTTAAGTAATCTACTTAAAAGATATTTAGAGTCTAAAAACATTGAACTCAATATTTTTGATGATTTTAATGCTTGAATAAAATTACCCAGTCATGCATTTGTTTTATAATTCTAGTTTGTTCTCACTTTTGATAGTTAACCTGGTTTCATGCATCATTTACCTTCAAACCTAACATTTTATAACCAAACTACCTTTTTTATGTAACAATTTATAAATATATTACTTTTTTAAATTACAAAACGTGCTCTAGTTTGCAACATAATTATATTTAGGAGATGCTTTACTTACATTTTTTTATGAATCATTTTATCAGATATAGTTAAATCACATATATGTTATATTGCTATAATGATTACTCGAAGAACAAAATGATTTTCCACTTTCGTATATTTTGAGTATCAAAATTTCTATTTATATATTTTTTAAGCGTAGTTGTTTAGTTTGAATTTATTATATAATTTTAATTTTATTGCTTTTTATTATACTTCCGGTATCATTTGTACCATCATTGACCAAATACCGATTTTTTGATCATTAATTATTTATTGAAATATGATTTGCGTTATTTTTAATTTGTTCTAACTACTTTATACGAATTGTCATAATTTGGATAATGTTTATTGACTCGAAAATGACGAATTTTCGTTATGCTGATGGATATACTCAGCGTAATCTCAGCAGATACATGATGCTATCCTTGATGCGATACGTTATCTCAGCAGATGACAGCAAACGTCTTAATATAATTAAAGTTATAATATAATATAATATAATATAATATAATATAATATAATATAATATAATATAAAGCTTAATATAATATAATATAATATAATATAATATAATATAATATAATATAATATAATATAATATAATATAATATAATATAATATAATATAATATAATATAATATAATATAATATAATATAATATAATATAATATAATATAATATAATATAATATAATATAATATAATATAATATAAAGCTTAATATAATATATTAAAATAGTTCATAAATTGTAAAAGAGTTACTAATCCCAAAATATGATTAGTTTGCTGAGAAGAAAAGTATGGTCAGAACTACCCAAATATGGTAAAATTAACAGTGTTTCTGGTTTTATGGGAACACCAAAAAGCTCGGTAGTTTTTACCGATGCTCTTTGGTAATGATTTTAGTAGAATTAACAATAAAATATGGTTTTACAATGGGTGAAAATATTTGGTAAATGTGGTAAAATTTGGTAGTTTTATCATGATATCTTAGCATAAAAACCATTTATTCGATTAAATTTACTTTTTAATTTTGTATTTTTTATTAAATGTGTGGTAAATAAGAACTATAGTTTAGAAGACCGGAATTTCCAGTAAACTACCATGTGAATGGAAAAATCAGTAATTGAGTGGTTTAAATATATATATATATATATATATATATATATATATATATATATATATATATATATATATATATTAGAATTATGGCTATTTTTTACCAGAAATTCTATTACCATGCATACCATCAATGACATTAGTACCATGTCATTGCCATAACGGTAATTTTACCAGAATGTTTTTTTTCTCTGCGTTCATTATGCTTTACATTAAAGTTCATTATACATATAAATTAAATTTTATATGTATACATTTAAATTGGCAATTGCGAAACACTTGCGAATAAGTGCTATCTAGCTAGCTCTTGCATAGAAAAACTGCACTATTTTTCAAGATTTGATTTTTTTGTATAAAACTATTTTTTACTGCTTTAAATAAGTCATAAAATTTTTTATGCACCCCTAATTTGAAAATTAGGAAAAATAAAAAAAAATTACATCGTTCTTTCATGTGTATGTATAAATAAGAAAAGGTTTATCCTAAATGTTCTCAAGGTGTTCAATATTTTAGAGTGTGTTTCTTCATAATGTCCTTAAAATTTGCTGTTATCTTAATAAGGTTCAAAGTCGAACTAAATTAAGGTACATTTTAAAACTTAATAACACGATACAATTATTTAATTTAAATTGAAACTTAGTTTAGTTTAACACCTTCAAGAGATGACAGAGAATTTGCAGCGAATAATCGTTGAATTATGGTTTAGCATTGAACCAATTTTTCTAGCAGAGTATACTTTGACAGTAGAGTATAACATCCTTTAATTTTATTTATTTTCCTATTTCAAAAATTTCTATTTTTCATTACCTAAATTATCTATAATTGTAGGTTTTGTTTGAACGTTTAGAAACTATACAAATTTTCTTTCATTATTTTGTCTTAACAGCTAAGAAAAAATAATAATTAATTTTTAATTTCAATCTTGAACAGTTTTAAAAACATTTTGGCAAGAAGTTTTCATAACTTAAAAAAATTTTACCATCTGTTATGATTAAAAAATTGTTTAAATGTATTGAAATAGTCATGAAGTATTCTATTTTTAGGGTTCAAGATCTTTTAATTGTCTTTTCTTGGAATCCGAGAATCTTTTTTATTTTTACACAGCTTGTTGATTTTTTTTTTTTACAATCAAATGATTTATTAAGTTTAAAACAATAATAAATTAAATGATTTTTCCTATCTTAAAAAAAAATTTATGACAACAAAAGTAACATTAGCAGTAAATAAATAATAAAAATAAAATAGGTCAATTTTTTTATTATGAGATATTTTAAATGTTTGGTTTTAAAATGAGTTATACGTTTTTTGCTCTGAAATTATTTCTCCCTCTTTTTTGGAAATCTTCTACTTAATTATTTTTAAGTGATTCTATTAAATTTGTGTTTATTTTATTTATTTATTTCGTTTGTTTATTTTATTTATTTATTATTAAATTTTTAAATTTCTTAAACTTTTTCAAAAATTATATATCATTTTAAATTAAAAAAATATTTAAATTAAAATATAAAAATACAAAATTAAATTTTCCTGAATGGAAACAAAAAAGAATAACATATCATTTTTAAGCGTAAAACATGAAAAAACAATGCATTTTTAGTTAAAACAACTTTTTTTTATTAGTGTTTAATAGCAAATTAAGACAGATACGGTTGTTTTTTTTTCATACCAAAAATAACTAATGAAACAAAAACTAATAATTTTTAGTACCAAAACTAGCTCAGTAGTTTACTTTTTTAACTACCTATAAGAACACTGAAAATATTCATTTCAATTACTTCCTGTAAATATTCTGAATATGAAACAAGCTGCTTTTGAAAACCATGGGGAGAATATATGAACTAACTTTATTATATTTTTGTCTTAAAACAATTTTTAATCTCCTGTTTCATTGAATAAATTTGTTTGTTTATCCTATTTTAAAAATGCTGTTATCTTCTTCATACAAAGTATTAAAGGCGTTTGGCTTCAAAAACATCTCAATCAACTATTTTTTTATTAACTTATTATTTTCATATTGTTCAACCTTCTACAGCGATACTAATAAGATCACAATTTTACAACTCATTTTCTTTCTTTCTTTCTTTTTTTTTTTTTTTTTTTTTTTTTTTTTTTTTTTTTGAGAAAAAATTACTTTTTTTTCACTTGTTTTCGAAATCATACATTTGAAAGAAATATTTGTTGAAAACAAATTATAGGGTCAAATGGGGGAAAGTGGGTATATGTTGAAAAACATCTATTTTTTGTTCTTTTAAATTGAGATAATTTGTTTCAGATTTTTGCAAAAATTTACTGGGATTTTGGCAAGCATTTTTTTTCTGTTTTAGAAACTGATAAAAAAGTTAATGTTTACGAACTATCTGCTTTTGATATTAACTTATATGGCATGTTAATTTACGCTGTTGAGAAAATTTCTTCTAATTCACTAAATTGACTAAAATTCACTAGAATTTTCACTAAAAACTGGTAAAAACTATTAATTTTAGTTCAAACTGGTAGAGGGACATCTAAAAATTCAAATCTACATAGTAATTAAAAAAAAATACAAACACAAATATATGCTCTTGTCAAAATCCAAATGGATCAAGTTTGCTATGAAACTAACAGCACCATTTTGATAATCGTACTACCCATTTTTCTTAACTCTGTTAATGAAACTATTTTTAATCTGTAATCATTTTAATCTACTTATTTTAACTGTATCATTCTTATTTTAATGAAAAAAAATTTCAATCGGTGATGATATTTGATGTATCAAAGATGCATTAATTTGAAATATACTTTCAATTTCTTTATTAAAATCAAATTAAAAAATTGAGAAGTATGGCAATACCACAAACTAATAACTATTGCACGAATATATTCCATAAAACCTGGTTTGTACTGAAACGAAATATCCCAGTTACCGTTCGTTAACCCACAAGCTCAGATATTCTCCAGATTACAGTTAGGATGGATTGTTATAAAATGTTACTGATGTCGAAAATAAAACAGTATAAACTCTCTTCTAGAATGGACCGGTTTTATTCCGTAAACTCTTTAAAGATAGCGTAGATAGCAGAAACTTCGAATTTTCAAATCTAGCTGCTCAAAAATTATGAATATCTCAAGAATTAGAGCATTTTGTGCTAAAAAAGTTCAAGTTGCTTCCGGGTGGCTACATTATTTTAATGTATTATCCGACACTAAAGACCGACTCTTAGAAGAATTCATTTGACCCGAAGTCAATATCTATGATTTTCATATTCTGAAAGGATTTGAAACAATGAATAATGATAAGGACAGCTTGACAATAGATTAAAAGGGACATTTTTATATGGTAATTGATAGAAATTTGAAACTAAATTATTATTTTATTAAAATATTTTCAGATAAATTTGTGTTTGGGTTCGTTGTGTAGATGTCTTTTTTAAAGGAGAAAGAACACAGGGTGAAAATCTAATTTGCGATCGAGAGAAACTTATAATTGAATTAATATTTTTCTAAAATATGTACAGATAAATTTATGCTTACATTCCCCAATAGAGCTTTTTAATAAAGAAAGAAACAAATGAAAGAGAAACTTGTAATTAAAAGAAACAAGTAAGTGAATTAATATTTTCCAAAAATATTTACAGATTTATGTTTAAGTTTGCTCTGTGAAGACTTTTTCTTAAAGAATGTAAAGATTTCATTTGCGGCTGAAAGAAATTTGTAACTGAATAAATGTTTTTAGTGCAGATAAATGTATGCTTTGGTTCGCTCAGTGGAGGTTTTTTAAACAACAAAGAAAAAATTAACAGGGAACTCATTTGCATTTGAAAGAAACTTGTTACTGTACTGAGTTAATATTTTCCTTCAATATTTGCAGATAAAATTATGTTTGGGATCGTTTTATAGAAGTTTTCTCTCAGAGAAAGAGCAAATCGAAGCGAAAAAGAAACGTATTAAACAAATATTATTAAATTGCTCTATAAAATATACATATATCAGTACATTGTTGTATTATAATAAAAAAATTCCAATCGCATAGTTTTAATTCAATAGTATCAATCTGCAATTTCCCTTGCTTTTAATGTAATGCGTCATATATCTTGGTTAGTACTGATGGGTTATTTTTATATTTATATTAAATTATTTTAATGAAAAAAAACTATCATAAGTCCATTTTCTGAATGTTCTTTTAATTTAAAAATGATTTACTTTTGTAAAGTTACATACATATTTAATGTTATAAATGACCAAAATAGAAATTTTCAAAAACTCCATTTGACTTTACATAAATCTCTTTCTAGGTCTCTTTCTATAAGTTTTCTTATCTATAAGTCCCTTTCTTCTTTTTCTCTCTTATTAAGGAATCCGACTGGAAGAACATCGGCAATTGCGTTAAAAATTTCGATTTTCCTTTTCGATTAAACTTTAGTTCATTAGCTTTCCAAAACACTTTTAAACTTTTGCCTCCGAAGTTTACAAATGAAGTTATGGTTGTCTTTTCATATGCTGACAAACGAAACCGAAAGTAAACTAAGGAAAACGAAACTAAAATGTTCTTGATTTTTTTTTTTGAGCATTTGAAACCTTATTTATTTGACTAAATTATACATTTAAAACAAATAAAATTAAGTTTTGAGTTATTAATATTTCTGTTGTCAGAATTTTCTTACATTTCAGAATTTTCATACATTTTAAATGCATTTTATGAAGAATGTTAATTTTGAGAAAATTTCTGTACGCTAACACACATTATAAAAAAGTTTACTATAGAATTCTTTGAAATCTCGAATGTGAATTTCGTATGATGTTAGAGATATTTTGAACTAAAAGCTAAGGCATAAGTTTGAATTTGTTATTTTTATTAAGATTTAAGTAATAATAACTTAGAATGTTTTTTTTTAAAATTTGATATATTAAACTATGTATTTAGTTCTATTTCATTGTTTTTGTATTTTTTTTTTAAGATTTTAGTTCAAAACACTGGAAATAGTATTATTCATCTAAAAACTTTTTTGAATTTTATGCATTACAATTTGTTGTAAGCAATTTGTAGTTTTTAAGCTGAAGTTTGCCGTTAATTTGAAGAATATTTTATAAATTTTTAAACTTTATAAAATATTTTACTTATAAAATATCTTGTTAACCAAACATAAAATGAAATTTTAATTAAGCTTTTTTTAAAAAAAAATTTATCGAAACCAGTTGGATATTATAAATAAATTAAGTACCATTAGTTTAAATAACTCTTTTAAAGATAAGAATGTTTTAAGTTTCAAATTTATTTCAAATGCATAAAAATATTTAGTAGAAATATCAAACAATATTTAGTATTAAAAGTTAATGTTAGGAAATGAAGATATTAAAGGCTTGTGAGTCACAGCTTAATGTTTTATTCTATAAGTACGGTTCCTAAACTACTATATACTCTAATGTTCATCATTAACATGCGAAAATATAATTTTCAGTTTTCAACTAAAGAAAAAGAAAGACAATTGTAAATCAGCAACATTTGCTTAAAAATTGAAGTTTATTGTTCATTAACAGGGATTTTTCAATTTTCAGTGAAATTTAGTTACCAAATATATAGTACTGAACATTTTATTTTTTAAATAATTAAAAAAATATACTGTACTTGAGTATATAGTAAAATTTTCGTATTACATTCGTTTTACATAAACTTTTTAAATATTTTTGTAAATTAATTTATTTTAAACGTTTTAAGTTTTGTTGAATGGGTCAATGTTACAATATAGACACGAAGAAAAAACTTCTAGTAAAATTATCGTACTGTATGGAATTGACATTTCTGACTGAAAAAAGAAAAAAAAACATATTTCTTGGTAATAAAACTCAAAATGTACGGAGTTTAGTAAAAAATTCATATCTGAAAAGTAAATTTAACCAAATAAATATTTTTTTATGCCATGCTCATCCTGTCAGTGGTTTTTATGCCATGTATCATGATAAAATTACTAAATTTTACCACACTTACTTAATTACGTATTATTAAACCATATTTAATTGTTAATTTTAAAAATCATTACCAAAGCACTTCGGGATAAATTACTGAGCTTTTTAGTATTCCCATAGGACCAGAAACATGGTAAATACTACCATATTTTGTTGGTTTTTGACCACATTTTTTTTCTCAATGTAGGATATAGTTTTTATAAGCACTTTACCTAGCGTATCTTGGGTAAAAAAAAAGGCATGTTATTGATTGATTTGTGTAGACAATATGAAAGCAACATATTTTAAATGCTGCTATCCGTTGATCTGTTTAATTCCATTAAATTATAATTTTTATTCAAACATAGCAAATTTATAACAAAACAACTGACAACGAAAGAGTATAGAGGAAGAATGTATCAAATGATATAAAAAACGCTAATAAAAAAAAACTAAAATTTGTTTTAAAAACATGTTATGGTAAGAGGACTTAAAAAAAAATTTCTGACGCATTATTAACTTAAACGATTTCTTAAAATTTTTTTTTGTAATCACTTTCCTTGGTTGCAATATTTTCGAAAACTGGTGCTTCGATATTGACAGAAATGTTATTTAGAATTTTCCTTTACTGAACTCTTCATCTCTAGATGGTGCATTAAACTTTTCTGTTTGCGAATGAATATACAAGGTTCGGTCAAAGCTTTTTTTTATATCAAAGCCATTGACTGGTAATTGATGAAATACGATCACGAGTATTCGTGTGATTTGTTCATTTAGTCTTAAGAATGTAATAGATGTATACAACCCAATGCTAGTTTTTTACTGCTCTGAAGTGAAGTTAGGTAGGAAATGTCAATTATCTTGCCATATTTTTATTTGTAGAGCGCGATTCTGTAAGTAAAACAAATCATATTATTCTTGATCTGAGCGGAATAATATTACACTCAATATTATTTATAACACTCCAAATCGCGGCTGAAAGTGAATTATTAATACTTTATTATAACGAAATTGCTTTACAACTCATTGAAGCGAATATATCTACTTAAATTATATGAAGAAATAAATTATGTTTTTTATTAAAATAAATGATGAATAATACCATCGAACTCTTAAAATTAAAATATAATTCCTAAAATCAAGTACACTTATGAAATGCCTCTTAAAGAAATCTGAGCTCGATGTAGTTAATGCTGCGATACTGGGTGAATTTAATCATTATGATTAATATACACACATGATAATAATAGTAGATTATTTCTTTGGTATAGAACTTAAATATGGCTGTTCATACTGAATTTTTTTATTTTATTTGATATTCAAATATGCGAGTCACGTAATAAAAACAAAACGTTTGTGTTGCGTCACATAATGCTAAAAATATCATAATATTCTTTCATAATTTCTATGTATCACGCAACATTTTATTAATTAGCGTAGTTGCTCTATGGAACGCAATAATCACTTTGTTGGTCATTGAAATTTTATTACAGTTTCTGCTGTAATGACCATCTTCGAATGACACTTCAGCTCGTAGTATCCAATTTGCTATCACAATATTTTGACATCGAGCTTAAATTAGTAACTGCTGCTGTATGAAATGAAATGTATTTATAAAACATGCACAGGTTTATCAACTAGTTCATCATTGACGGCCTTCTCATCAGTAACTTCGACCATCGCCAAGCGACCGTGACCATGGGCCATTGTCTCACGCATGCCTAACGAGGGATGGATTTTTTTTTTGTTCTGCCACAACGGTTCTAACAAACGTTCGATGGATTGTCCATCCTCTATCCCCTCATCTACTTTTTGTTGCATATTTTGTATTTATTTTGTTATTTTTTGTTGAGGGTCGAATTCGTGTATTGTTGGGTGCCAAACACGCTTGTTTTAGTAATACTGGTGTTAAACACTCAAATGTGGAAGAATGTTTTCGAACTTTAATATATTTTTCAAATGATTTATTCTTTAAAATTCAGACGAGGAAACGTTAATATTATTGCAACCAGACCTTTCACTGCGTTATTTAATTCTTAAAAATTATTAATTTAATAAAAAATATATCGTAATTAATTGTAATTTATCAGTTGATTATAATTGCACTTTTAAATTGTATTCAATTATTACTTTTTTACACAATAATATTATCAGCTATCTTAAATAAGATTGTCAAGTTTGCGTTTCATTACAGTTTTTAAGGGTTTTAACTATGGATAAATTCGTCACGTTAGATATCCATCTTCGAATATCTACATCAAAAGCTTCAGATATAGTTTTTTTGGGTTATTGGCATTATAAATGAATCAGTGCTTAAGGTCAATTATAAAATACTAATTTTCATATTGCGAAAAAATCACTTTTATGTTAGTTAAGAATTCAAATTACTTATACGTACTTTTGTTGGTTACTTAGTTACTTTTTGTTGGTATAACATATTAATTCGGAAATTATAAGAATACATAAATGTACTTTAAGTATAGACCACTAACAAAAGATCTGTTATAAGCTGTATAGTAATGTTTTGTAAGTTGTTGCTTTAAAAAGATATTTTGATGAATGAAAAAGAATTTAGATTATTTATCTTCTAATTATCTATACTTTATTTTCTACGCATGACATCGTTTTTTTGCATAGATGACTCTGTCGTTAAACAAATATATTTTAGTTTTGATTTTAACCAGTGGCAATAAAATTCCATTAAACAATTGCCTTATATTGTGTTATCAAATTTTTATTAGTTATCAAATTTTATTTTTCCCTAGCATTAAAAACGAAACAATAACTTCAGATTACTGTTACTTCAATTTTAATACTTTATTAAATTTAAAAGTTACTAAGAATAGGTTTATATTTTTCTTTGGAAAACTATATTCATAAATTAATCTAATGTTACAATATGGAATCTATGTGGCTTTAAGATTTTCATATAACACAGCAAAATATTATAAATATAGAATTATAACAACAAAACATTTTCATTTCAATGATACGAAAATTAAAAAAAATAATTGCAGTAAATAAAAATTTCCCTTTAAGTCTGTATTAAAATTACTAAAAGAATGGTTAACAAAGTTATGGCAATGTTTTATAGGAAACAAATGATTTAGAATACATTAACGATAGCTATAAATTGTTTGCTTTAAGTAATTAAAACAGTCTAGTTCAAGTTGCTCTCATTCACTTCGTTTGTATTACTATATTTAAAACACTCGTGTTGCCCGCGTCTTTCTATTTTCAACTACTTATCCAATATGCATTTTACTGCGTTTTACAAGAACTTATTATCAATTTTCTTTATCATTGCTTTGATGAGCAATAGCGCTTTTTGTCTAAAATGCCAAGTTTGCAATTCAGTTGAACCTGGTCAAGAAGATTGTTTCACGGTGCAGCCGGCGGACACTAAATACTTAAAGCATTGCGAAGGACCCAAAAATGTTTCGTGCAGGACTCAAAAACAGTGGGTGGATTTCGAAGTCTTAAATCAGGGGCCTGATAAAAGGGTTATTCGCCAATGTGCCTCCAATGAGTTCAAACCAAGCCAACCTTGCTACAACACAGCTAGGTTTGGTGCAAAAACAAACGTTTGTAATTGTCTTGGCGATGGTTGCAATTCAGCTGTAAGAAATGCATCGGCTCTACTAACAACAATAGGAGTTATTCTATTGCTAAAATTGCTTGAATAATTTGCAAGAATTTTAATTAGAAAATTAGCAAGGAAAAATAATTAATTTTGAATTGACATTTAAGATAAAGTTGCAACACAGAGATTTTTTCAAAGAAAGAAAATATTGATATTTTAAGGAATATTTTTACAAAATAATTCTTAAACACTTAAATTGGGATTCTGATGTGCCTTTGTTATAATTATTTAAAATTAGAATCAGTAAGGAGTTTATTTTATACATCGATGTATTACAGAGAACGTCTAATTTAATTTATATATCTAGTGCTATTTTTTGAAGATTCTTATCTGTAAATATACTTTATTTAAAATCGAAATTTCTTCTAAATGATACCAGTTTTACTAAGTGTTGTTGAATGTGTAAGTGTTTCTTAAAATTTTCACTACAAATTTCCGCAAATAATCTGATAAGTTAACAAAAGGGAAAATTAAAATATTATAAATAAACGATGATAAAAATGCCTTTTAAATCATCTTTGATAGTTCTCTGTAGTGTTGTTAAAAGAATGGATATAATAATTCATTACATTTAAAGCAGTCATTATAATTTTTCTTCACTTAGTTTTCCTGTATATTTTTATATTTCTTCACATTTTTCTGCGTTTATATTTACTACACATTTTCAACAAACTTCAGCCATGTAAACTTAATACTATAAAAATATTATGAATACATATATATTAAATCGGCTTTTCTCCGTTCCGGGGGGGGACGTGTGTAAAACGTATTAAGAAAGTATTTTAGTACATCAGATCTGGCCTACAATCATGATATTTTGATATGTTGAAACCAACACTTCTGTAAATTTAGTCTTATTTGGTTGGTTAGTTGAAAATCGGAAATTTTCAAGGTTTTAAAAACTATGTTAAGCACTTTACTTCGCATTTTCATTACCTTATCCCCTGCCATCTGAGGCTTTTTAAAATTTGTGAGATTTGACCTCTTTTGGAAAATACTGAAATGGCTCCATTATACCAACATGTTCTTAAGAACGACACGTAGTGATTCTTTCGCAACTAAACTTTGAGTGAGATATCTCTTAATGTAAGTTTTTAGCATCAATTATATATATTTCATCACAATTTCATGCTGTATATTAGTTATTGTGTTTTAAAAATTATTTAAAGCGCTTTACTCTCGTTTTGTTTTCTTAAAATATAATCGAAATGTGACGAGCCAAATATACCTGGCGTCCTAGTTTCTCTATTATAAGTCTGATTGATAATAATAGTGGCCCTGAAAACTTTTGCTCTATATCAAAGTAGATATTGAAAGTTGAAGGTGCCGAGTGAGTTAAAATTGAATATTCTCATATATCTATAAACTATGTAAATGATTATAGATGCATAAGATTAGTCATTTTTTTAATCTTTCAGTATTAAGCGTAATATAGCTTTGAATATATCTCAATTTACTGGTATCCGTATTAACTGTATTCCTTAGTTTTCATACAACTGTAGTATAAAAAGATTCTAAATATCTACTTCGAAATTGCGTTTGAAAAAATAGACTAAGTTTTTGGCAAATGATTTTCTTATAACACTGTAATTTAAAATTAGATGAACTACGTCCAATTATAATACCAACAATCTATTTAAACTGTTCTAAGAACCTTCTAACTAAATTTATCTTTAAATTAAATCTTTAAAAATAAAATATTCAGAATAAATCCTTTATGCATTGCGAGTTTTCTGAAAGTGAATAAACTGTTCTTTTCTTTTTCTCTTCACTCTTTATAACCGGGCGTCTTAATGGAAAAATTCTAAAGAGTGATTAGTTCTACATCAGTTACCTTTGCTCTCAACCGCAGCAGCCAAGTCCCTTTGACATTTAACTGATGCGCTGACAATGAACTTTTCAGTGATAGAAATTTAATAAGAGAGAATAATTAGCAACAGATCATCTATTTAAAAAATTTTTACACATTATTTCTCATCCAGTGAAAGCTGTTGGGTGGATATGCAATATGCACATTATCATGCTACATCTTTCATCATTAAAACCAAGCTATCCCCAATTGCATAGCAATAAACAGTGCAAGCTCGCTTTGGGGCAGTTTTAATAATAATTTTGGTACGCAATAAGTTAAAAATGTAACTTCAGGTAAGGTACATAAATTGACATGATGAAAATCAAAAGTTTCAATTCTGGCGAGGGTATTGCAGATTCAATTTTTTTATATTTTTTATATATAAATTAAAACTTTGGCAAATCCCTGTTTTTAAATTTTGTTTTTGATCAAGGGTCACTGATTAAACCACAGAATGGTACTACTTATGATCTTTTTTATATGCTCGTAGCCTATGTAACATTTGCTGGAAACCCTGTTCTTCATACAAATTTTATTTGATTTACTATTTATTCCATACACTTAAGCTTCACATTGATTAAAAAAAAATTATGAATAAGGCTATCAGAATATGGTAAAGTTAACAGCGTTTCTGGCTTTATGGGAACACTATAAAGCTGGGTAATTTTTAACCGAAGCACTTTAGTAATGATTTTTACAAAATTACAATAAAATATGGTTTTATAATATGAAATAAAGTTTAGTAAACGTCGTAAAAATTTCCAGTCTTATTAACCAGAGTTATTGTTATTCATAAAGTGCGTCTTTATCATACAATACGGTAATTTTAACAGAATTTTTTTCTCCGTGCAATATACAGAAATTAGAAATAGCTTATCTCCTATTTAAGAAATACAATCATAAAAGTATTTGGCAGTTTTTATTATTATCATGGTTATTTGTAAATCACGGCTAGCTTCGCTACAAGAGCAATAAAATAACTGTTTCGCGTGTTGTTTTACAAAAAATGGTGTCACAGATAACCTTGATTGTGAGGAAAAGGTGAAAGCACTTTTTATTGAGTATCATTCATACCATTTGCGGTAAGTTATTTTACTCTTCTCTTTGAGAAACATCTACCATAATCATATCTAAAGGGTCTCCATTAATCTTTCATGCATCTATTTCCAGCAAGATTCTATCCTACGGAAGAATCATTTTGTAAATTGCACGTCGTTTACACGCCTCATCTATTTTCTAGCGGATGCACAAAGTAGCTCATTTTTATTTTTCGTGAGCATACAAGCGTTGAGTCCAAAAAATAAGAATACTGTCAATTTTTTTACATTGTTCTACCCTGGCCTATCTTTCTGTTTATTCTTTTTCTATCAATGCGTGTATCCATTCTTCTGTAACGATTTTTTTTTTCCCTTTTAACTCACTTTTCTGCAATATAGATTTCTCGTTCTTTACCGCCATTCAAAAAATAAATAAATTATTTCAAAGAATATTAGAATAAGTACGTTAAAGTTTCAGACTTTTGCACAGTGCGCAAAATATAAAACGGACCACCCTAAATAAATTTTTATCTAATGATCAGATTCAAATAAATCGTATTTTTAAAATTTGATTTCTCAGGAACTGTAAGACTCATTTCGGTCAAAATAAGAACTTTATGTTGTAAAATTATATTCTTTAAAATGATGTAAAAAACTGCATACCTTTCAATTCAAAATGTTTCGACTTTTATTAAATAAATAAAAATATTTACCAAAATTATATTTTGCAGGGAATTATCTTTGGATTAACGAATTTTATAATTGTGTACAAAAATTTTCCAACTCACTTTAAAAGTTCTCGAAATATGGGGAAATACACAAAAAAGTAATATTAACATTGAGGGGTTCAATCTTTGGATCACTGTCTTGACCAAGCTATTGGTCATTTCCCAGATTGCGGTTACCTTCTATATTTCAGAAACTCAAATCCGATGAAAAAGAAGTATGTTTATTCAGAGAAAGTACGTTTTTTTTGTGCCTGATTTTGTAACTTAAAATATTGTCTGCGGTAATTTATTAGAATATTTGAGGTCACTCCCTCGAAACATTAAGAACGAGTCCTAGAACCTGAAGATGCGATCATTAGATAAAAATTTATGTAGGATGGTCTATTTTTTTTCACTCTATACGTAGAAAATAAGCAGAGTTGCTGTTTTACTGTTATATAACAATACACTGTCAACAATATTTAAAAAAAATCATAATTTTTTTGTTTGAATTAGAAAAAAGAAAATACTGCTTATTTAATAACAAAGTTTATAACTAAAAGAAAATAGTTTAATAAAAATATTAAATCTATACAATTAAATCAATGAGTCTTGAAACACGTCATTTCCATAAGAAATCCTGCGACGATAAAATTTTCACGAACGCAGTTAAAATGTCAGAGAAGAACATCTGGCAAAATGAATTAATTTAATTTCAAAATTCTCAATAAAAGGAAATTGACCGGTGTTTTATTGAAGAAAATTAAGATGCACATTTACACTGAAACAACAGAAGAACGGTCCAAAGTTTGAACCCCTTAGTGTTAGTTCTACTTTTCCTGTTTTCGCCATAACTCGGGAGTTTTTTTAAGCAAGTCAAAATTTCTTTTCATACAATTATTGAAACTCGCCTATTTAAAGATAATTCCGTGGAAAAAATTATTTTTAGTAATTATTTATTCTTTTTCTATTATTTTATTTAATAATAGTCCAAAAAGTTTATATAAGATATACCAATTTTTACATCTTTTTTTAAAAATGCAATTTTAAAAGAAAAAGTGTAAAATTTGATTGCTATGAGACGAATAGTTCCTGAAAAATGGAATTTTATAGAAATTGTACATTTAAAATTCGATTTTTCAGGAACTATTCAACCGATTGTAATTTTTAAATTAAGAATCTTATGAATTAACAAAATGGAGAGGTGACCAGTATTGTGGCAAAAATGCATGATGTATTTAACTTTTAAACTAATAAGGGATCTTGCAAATAATTGAATGTCATATAATAGAGAATTTTCAGCATAAGAGCTGAGCTACTGCTAAATCATACACTGTCAGAAAAAAAATCAGTTTTACGGCGTTTATAAACTGCAACCATAAGAAGTTCATGTTAAATAAGAAGGTCGTGTGTCTATAACTGAAACCATGTTTTCGTTTAAGCTAAGCCTTAGTACCGTGAAATCAATATTAATGTTCAACATGCTCTAAAATTTCTGAAAGTGTTAGAACACTTCTGTGAATTGGTTTTATGTGTAAACTAGAATATATTTGCATAGTTTGCTACGCATCGCCTAATTTTATTACACGTTGTTCATAAAATTAATCGAAAATATTTCTTTTGCTCATTAAAATTTTGTTATGGTTAACATTTCTTAACACACTAATCTTTTATAAAAATGTAGTTAACTATGCTTGTTAAAAATTGCGTAATTTAAACAACCTATCGCTATATTTATTAACAATTAATTAAAATGATAATAGCTGTTGTAACTGCTCTAGATAAACGTTCAATCTGTTCTAATTTATGATTATAATTTTAACTCTAATTTAACATGATTAACTATTATCGATTTTTTTATTCAGTTTCTGTGTAAATAAAAGTTACTTTTGTTACTACATCTGGTTTTAACTATTGTTATCCTTCGATCTTCTTGATGAAGAATTTTAGATGTTAGATAAAAATTTTATTTGCTTTTGATAAAATATTAATTGAAGTTTAAATTTTCATCAAAGTTTTAATCGCGCTGATGCGTTTTAAAAAGACATTCACGCGGAAAAGCCGCGATGGGCTGGGGTTCGATGCTGATATAAGTATTCATTTGTTTATTGAACTATAACAGGATTATTCACCGATACGCGATTTTTTTTCACAGACAAACGATAATTGTCCTTCTTGAAATAGGAACTTGAGGATTAGTCTATTTTGTTTGATTTTTCATGAACTGATTTCACTCAAATTAGAGACGTCGTTTTCTTTAATTACACTATCTCAGACATAATAATTTTATTTCCTCTGAGAAAAGTTTTCAATCCCATCTTAGCTGACGGATGTCTGCTATAATTTCAGACGAAAATGATGGTAAGTATGTAAGAATTATTTTAAAATTTAACTTAAGAAAATAGTATTCTACAGAGAAAATATCAGTTTGAAATGAAAGGAAATATTGCATACATAATTATTATTATGCCCGCTATATAGAGCAAAACTATCAATACGATGGAGTTTTCGTCACAGGACTTTGAGACTAAATCAGCAATTATTAAACAGAAAAAAAAATCCTCTATTGCAAATGTTTTTTTTTTCTTGAAAATTTTACATTTTAATGAGTTTAAACTTGCACGTGATTCCCCTTTCTTATAGTATTCCCATTTTCATTGATATAATATTATACAATAATAAATTGTGTATAATATTATTATATTTAGTAGCAAGTATATAATATTATTATAGTATTATATATATTGTATACAATTGCATATAATATTATATAATTGATATAATAATTATAAGTGCTTATATTTAAACTTCTTTTTTTTCTCTTTATTTGCAGCTGTTGTCGACACTACGTCAATCTTAGAGCATAGAGAAGAGTTGAGAGAACTTTGGGAAAAACGGATGATGGCCGATGACAACCAGTCTTCACCTTCTTCTACAGTGGAGGAGAAATCCAAAATTTCAGTGGAAGAAGTGAAGGAAGATGGAATAATGAAACCAAGTCAGGAAAACGAAACGACAAAACTCCAGTCCGAAAAACTTGCCAATGGACACGCCAAAACTCTCCCAGAGAGCGTTATCCACTTGAATGACACCAATGCCAACCACATTCACGAAGAGCACCATGAAAGATCAGAGGTTCAAGCATCCAAGACGATCGCCCCAGACGAAGAAGACCAAGAGAACAACAATAGCGCCGATTCTTTGGAAATCGATAATAACAACGAGATTTATGTTGAAGAGAAGACATATACGTCCGAGCTGGAAACATCCCTCGTCGTGAAACAGGTCACAGAAGTGACCGCTATCCCCGCGGAAGATCACAAGGAGACAATACACAATGAAACCGTATCAGATGGAACGGTGACCACAACTACCCAAGGTGACGGTCAAACAGTAATAAACGCATCTCCTGAGAAGGAATCTAAATCAATAGTTGATACAGGTGAAGAAGAGCCTTCAATTAACGATACTGCCACTCTTGTTGATACAGAAGTGGTGGGACAGGCTCCGGAAAAATTGGAGGAGTCGGTTCAAGAGACTGTTTCCACCACAAAAGAGGCTCATTATGAATTAGTTGATACTAGTGTTGAATGTGATTCCGTAGCTGTTGCTCCCATGAAGGGTATAGACATTCCAACTAATGATGATGAGGAAGGGGATGGTTTTGTACCACTTGCTGAGTGCTTACCTCAAGAGGAGGGATTCGAGGGTACACAAAGTATTCCATCGGAAGTTGCTGAAAAAGATGTTCATATTGAGGAACATAAGGCTGCTTCTGTTAATAGTAAGTAACTAAACTATTTGTTTTACAACGAACCAATTTATTTGTTTATGTAATGATATAGAGGGGGGAAATCAAATTATATGCTATTATAATATTTTACAAAAGATTTCATTACACAGTTAGAAATTATAAAGCGTGAGGAACTATAATATCGTTCAAATGTGGGACTACTTTAATATAGTACCAAGTTGAGTCACATTATCAAGCAAGTTAATTCTTAATCACACCATACTACGGTTCAACGTGATCGAAAACACGGCTCATTTTAACACCTTATTAAGCGTTACAGCAAATTTCCCCTGTATTTGGATTCAAAAACCCAATAACGTTGAATCGATTTTCTGAGAGTGTATATGAGAGTTTTGAATTTTATCAAATTTTTAGCGTAGAACCTTTGATCTGATAAAAAATTATGATCAAACTTGCGAAGCAATTTAATCATTATAATCATTTATGCTCTGAATTTTTATCCCTCAAATCAACAAATGTAAAGAGCGATAGTATTTTGGGGCGAATTAGAATTTAAAGAAGCAAAAATAAAAACAACTACTATCGGTTTTATTTAGGTAATCTATAAATTGTGCAAAACAGTCCACTTGTTAATTGCAAATAAGTGTGAAACAGTGACTCTCTTTTGAGAATGTTGAATTAAAAATGACTGCTTTATAAAACAATATAATTATTTTAATAACATTTTCCTATACTAGATAATGCTCTGCTCGTATTATGTTCTTTTCGTGTTGAGATTAAGTATATGTGACTAACTTAAAAAAATATACATGTTTTACGTTTACGTTTTAAAGTAACTTATAAAAATAAAATAAAAAATATATATTTTACTATTTTTATGCGTAGATGAATAAATATGAAATTCATTAATTTAATTTTATTTAAAAAAATATTCATTGCTCCCAGTAAATACATTTAGATTATAAATTAACAGATAAAGCAAAAACTAGACACAGTACATTCCATTTACAGCTTACCGTACAATCCCACTTTACCGTAAAATTTTACGGAACAAAAAATCTAATGTACCTTAATTTTTACAGTAATGTTTATTGTAAAAACACTGAAATACTCTAGTTAAATAATTATTACTGTAAAATATACGGTATAAGTTTTTATAGTGAAAATGGATTTTAGGGTAAAATTAATTTTGCGAATGATGCATAAAAGTGTCGGTACATTTTTACCGTAATTTCATTCAGAATTTTTTACTATGTACTTCAGTCTTTCTAAGGACTTACGATGTTTTGTAATTAAATTTACGACATCAAAAATATTTTTTAAAAAAAGATAAATTTATTCACTAAACGATTTCAAATTTCTTATGAAAAAGTGCATTTACCTCATTTGGTTTGATTTTTCTACTTTATTTAAGTTTTAAATTGTGAACTCTGTTGAAAAAATAAACATTCTTACCATGATTAAGAATTGTTTAAGAATGTTTTAAGAATAGATTAGACGATCTAAATGTAAAGTAATTAACACATTCCTGCTCAAATCTGCTTTTCTTTTTGCTTACCTTAAAAAATAATTTATCTTTAGTAAATAAAACATTTTAATTACATGGAATAAGTTTGTTTTGAAAATCAAAGTTAATTAACTATAAAACAGACATTACGTTAAGACTAGCGTTACACAAATTTCACTTCATTTTATTTAAATTTTTTTTAAATATTATTTATGACCTAATATTTATGATATTATTTATAAAACTTTGATCAGCCTGCGTACGGACCAAGGGGGTGCGGTAATGATCATCGTTTAACTGTTCTACCGTAAAGTGTTCGACTTTACGCGCAGATCATCGGGCCACCAAAGCGGAAGAGTCATTCCCTCTGCAAAGAATCAAAATTGTGAAGACATGTCCTCAGATTATCCTAAGGGATGTTTCCTGGACCATACTAATTGCCCACCGTACCCAGCAATTGCAAATTATACTAAGCAATATTTTTTTTCACATATCACTTCTTCACGTTAATCAGAGAATTTTTTTAAAGGCATTAGCGAAGCATCTGAATCCACACCATCGACATCGACTCCGGAGCCAACTGTGGATGACAAACAGGACCATCCTGAAATTGAACAATTTGTGAAATCCGGAGGCTTGAAACGCATTCTTCCCGGAGTCCAAAAGACTGAGCAACCCTATAGCAGCTGCACTACAGAAACTAAAATAGCTATGGAGATCAGAGAAATGCGAGAAAGAGAAGAAGAGCTTCGTGTTATGAGGGAACAGGCTCTGCTTTCTCCGGTGATATCCCCTGTACCGCCTAAAAGTCCAGGAGGACGTAGTCCATCACCTTCTGTAAAGGATAGTGCAAGCCCCAGTCCTACACCATCTGGTAAGACTTAGTTAAAAAAAATAAAAAAATTATTAATTTATTATATATATATTGGGGAACATATTTTTTGTTGTATTTATATTTTTACTTGATCATTCCTAATTCGGGTGCGGGAATTTTAATTAATTTTATTCTGAAATTAATTTTAAGCTACTGATTTTTTTAAATGACAGTTTTATTCTATTTTTGTCAAAATGTACAAGTTTAAAAATGTTATATATGTTAGGGGATCGAGTAAATGTTAAAACAAACTTCAAGGGGAGTTAATAAGACACATCGCTAGGATTAAAATTGCATAGGAAATCATGATCGGAAATGTCACCGTATGCGTCTAGGGGCTCTTTCCTGTCATGAACTGTTCAGAAGCACACGGAGATACAGTTCCTAATCTAGAAGCGCCCCTGGAGGCTATGATGACATTTCCTGGCGTAGTTCTTTATACAATTTTAATCCTGATCATGTGCCCTAAATCTCCTAGAATTTTGTCGCAATTTTTACGTGACTCACTGTTATATATAACGTTTTCAAACTAAAAACGGATCAAAACTAAAACAGATCAATAATGTCACATTAAGATGAAATCCCTACTAATTTTCTATTGAATTAAATAAATTTTAAAATGTCTAATAAGATGAAGAAAAAAAATATATCAAAGACTAATAAAATTAAATTTGAATTTCGCAACTATAATTATCGAAAATAAATTTAAAGAAGAAGCTAACACGAGAAAGATGTAAACAATGTTAGGAAAAATAAATCATTTCAAATTTTTTTTAAATAGTAATTAACTTGCATTAACAATACCGATGGTTTATTTAAATTGCAAAAACCTTCACATTTCATAATTAAATATTTGTTCAGATATTGGATTCCGAAATTTTTTTTTCGTTTATAAATTATATTGTTACAAAATTAAAATTTTATAGACTAACATTTTTAGAATAAACATTATTTTACGATATTTTAAGTTACGAAATCATACGCATAAGCGCATTTTCTTTGAATAAACATACCTTTATTTCGATGAATTCGGATTTCTGATTCTGACTGCAATCTGCGAATATGGTTCCAATAGTTTGATCAGGAGAGCAGTCCAAAATTTGGCCCCCTTAATACCAATTTCATCTTTTGCGTATTTCGCCATATCTCGAGAACTTTTTTAAGCGAATTGGAAAATTTCCATGCAAAAAAAATTTTTTTAAATAATTATTTATTATATTTAATTAAAGTCAGAAAAAGTTTGAATCAACAAAGTTTTGCATAATTTTAAAGAATGCAATTATATATGACAAAATACGAAAGTTAGAATGAAAACAATCACATAGTTCCAAAGAAAAATTTTAAAAAAAAATGGATACTTAAAATTTGATTTCTCATTTATTATTCGATCGATTTCGTTCAAATTTAGCCATATAATATTACACTCTTTAAAATGGTGTAAAAATTTTTATAACTTTCCATTCAAAATTTTCTCGATTATTATTAAATAAAATAATAAAAAGTAATAAATAATTATTAAAAATTATTTTTGCATCTCTTTGGATAAATGAATAAAATTTTGTACACATTTTTTTCACGTTTGAAAAATCCTCGGCCATGGCGAAATACGCAAGAAGAAAAATTATTATTAAGGAGACCGAACTTTAGTCCGCTCTCCGATACAAACTAATGGGACTATATTTACCGGATAGAGGCTATCTCCTATATTTCGGTGTTTAGAAATTCAAATTCGTTGGAAAAAAATGTATGTTTATTCAAAGAAAATACGTTTTTGTGTCTGATTTTGTAACTTAAAAAGTCGCTTGCACTAATTAAAAAGCTTACTTGAAGTCACATCTATGAATCATTAAGATTGTGTCCTAGTACGTAAAAATCCGAACATTAGATCAAAAGTTATTCAGGGTGTTTCTTTTAATTTTTGGCGTACTGTACATAAATTATTTTGCAAATTAAAGAATAAGCATTAAATATAATTTTCATTTTAAATAATAATTAAAAAAAGAAAGGAAGAATGCAAAAATAATTAAAACAAACAACAGCTAAATAGTTCTAATTTTCCAGAAGACTGAAACAAATTTCGCCTTTACATGAAAAGGAAAAATTAAACTCTGAAATAGTTATTACTTATGCAATGGTTGGTTGAGTAAATTGAGTTTTAGAACTTACGCAGCAGTAAGTATTAAAATAGTTCTAAAAAAATAATGGCAAGAATTATATTCTGATTTTAAAAATATATTTGTTCATCAATCGTTTCAAAGTGAAACCTTTTTCCTGGAAAAATATACCGATACATCTGAATAAAGCATATCAGTTGATATCTTAACGAACAAACGTGATAACAGCATTTTTCTCAACGTCTTTTTAAGATCTTTAAGTCACTATGCATTTTTGTCTCGACATTTTGAATTCAATCTGTTAGTTTAACATTTTAAGTTTATGAATTAGGTTAGAAAAGAATGAAGCTTATCACATTTAATATGTTTATGTAATTCTCAATAAAATAATTATTTTATGATTAATTATTATATATCTATTGATTAACTTTTGTTTTGTTAGGCACAGGCTATCGTGTGAGTAGTGTGTTCGGCCACAAGGGTACTATCTCCCCATCTCCGCCGATAATTGAAGAGGAAAAAAAAGTTTTCAAAATGGCAGCCAAAGAAACGGCCGTTGAGAAAGAAATTAGATTAGCTAGAGAAAGGGAAGAAGAATTGAGAAATCAGAAAGGTCTACCACCTAGAGAGGATGATAGCTACGTGAAACCAAGTCAAGTGAAATCTTCTCAAGTAAGTGTGAAAAGTAAATTGAATTTACCTTACAAAGCACAATAGCCAGTATAATTGAATACTATACTTAGCCTATATCTTTGTAAGAAAATTGTCTTTGAAAAATATATTAGATGAGGAGGATGAGTATATTTAAATTGAACACTTTCAGAATGAATCTGTATTAAAAGATTTAATTTACAGGGGCTCTCTAAACATCTGCCTTGATACACATTTTTAAAATTCCAATTGAGAATGATTTCATTTCTTAAATATTACACAACAGTCATAAATAAAACCAAATGTGTGTGTATATACATATAAACATGCATATTCTTGTATTCTTTATACCACATATTTGCTCCAATTTTCGCTTGCAGTTTTTACGTATGTTTATTAGAGCATAAAGGCTTTAAGTTTTTTTCAAAGAATTTTCTTTTATATATATATAAGTTCAAAATGAAGATAAAACAAAGGAAAATTACAGACTAATGAAAAGAGAGGAAAAAAGAAAATTAATAAAAATAAAAATAACAAAAACTTGGAGAAAAAAAAGGATAGAATTCTTTAAAAAAATATCCAGAAAAAAAAAATATATAATCTTTTTATCAGCCCACACGATTATATCTGTAAAAAAGAGTGCTTTCTAATATTGTATTAATATAGCCAAAGTATTAATATATCAATACAATAGTGTGAGGAGCACTCAAAAATTTTTTACAAAAATTATAACAAATAAAATAGAACACAATAAGTAATTGTTATAATATTGTGTTCTATTTTATTTGTTGTAATTTTTGTAAAAAAAAAATTTTTTTTCCGGATGTTTTTTTAAAACAATTCTATCTTTTTTTACTCCCAGTTTTTGTTATTTTTATTTTTATTAATTTTCTTTTTTCCCCTTTTTTCATTAGTCTGTAATTTTCCATTGTTTTATCTTCATTTTGAACTTATTTTATGAGTTCTATTTACTTGCAGCTTAAATGAAACTTATTGTTTTTCTTAATTTTCTTCGTGTTTTTTTTTTGTATTTATTTTTTATGCTATTAATATATATATATATATATATATATATATATATATATATATACTGGAGCTGCACAATGAGCTATCGACGACGTTCTGGGAAATATCACCGAGGAAGATCCTGAGACAACATACGTCACATCCCGTTTTACAAAGAGGACACACACATTCATACACCATCCATTCACAGATCGTAATTTTGAGCTGAACGATCAATCTCCGATCCAATACCCCCAAAGGTATTGATTTGTTATGGGAACTTGGGTGACTTTGTTGCCCTGACAGATTTAGAGTGCACTGAGCACCACTCACCATTCTGTGACTGGTGACATTCTGTACACGGGGAGCCTTCGGCCGGTGAGGATTGAACTCACAATCTCGCATAAGTGTCCATTGGTCATATATATATATATATATATATATATATATATATATATATATATATATATATATATATATATATATATATATAAATAATGAGATAGATCCGTGGTGGCACAGAGGATAGAGCGTTCGCCTTCCAATAAGGTGAACCGGGTTCGAATCCCAGCGATAGTTGGTCGATATGAATTCCGCACCTGGTTCACACCGACCGCAGTGATGACGTAAAACATCCTCAGTGTTAGACGGATCATGGGTTAAAGTCCCCTTGCCGTCAGGCAAACTGTGGGAATTTTTTCTTTCAATGTCACGCAAATGCTGTTTATGTCCATCAAAAAGTCCTCCACGAAAGCAAATATCCAAGAGCTCTCTTGTCTTCTGGATTGGATTCAAAATCACAAGGCTACAGAGTTGAACATTAGCAGTCATAAATCCGAAATTGGGTCTGCTGTTCACGCGATGTTTATGAAATAATATATATATATATATATATATATATATATATATATATATATATATATATATATATATATATATATATATATATATATATATATAGTTTTATAGGCAGTTTTTTTTTTAAGCATTTTTTTAAAAAGTTGTTCATGTTACATGTCATATTACAGATACATACAGTATTTACTTATCATACTTTTTTCAAAATCAAATCCATAGGTACGTATATTTGGTAAAGCAGGGTCAAATAGCGCTTCTATCAAGCAAGCTGCCACCGCCAAGATTCAACTAGAAATTGAAGAACAGACACAAAGAGAAATGGCCCTTCGTGAAGCTGGCAGCATTCAGACTATTTCTCATGAAAGAACAGATGCCAAAGTAGCTAAGCTCAAGACTCCAGAATGCACAACACCTCCCCTAACTAACGGTTGGTTACAGCTAACTAATTCTGTATTCGTAGTGAAATTTTAGATTAGGCAGTTGAATGAGTTGTTTTTCTTTCTACTAATACCTGTCTTTACATTTGTTTAGTAATATTTCAAAAATAAATTTTTATTATCTTACTATTTTCTGTATGTTAAAAATAACTTGAGATTTTAGTTTAAATTTTTTAAAAAGTATTTTGATTTGCAAAGCATTTGGGAATTTTTGAGCTTTTAAGTTGAATTCGGTAAAAAGTTTTGCATTTTTGAAAATTAGTTAAATTCATCCAAAACGTGTTTTAAGATTAAGATATTGGCAAATATAAGCAATAGGAATAAGGTCTAAAGTATGTATTTAAATAAATTTTCAGTATTTTTTTTAAATATTCCAAGGTTTGTTTTTATTAAAATGTTCTTAATAACAAAAAATTAAATTAATATATTAATTTCTAAACTCGATGTGAAGCGACAAAGACTGAAGTAGCTATATTGCAAATATGACCATATTCAGCACCCGCGCAAAGCATTCGCCACTTTGCTAAGTGCGATAAAATCGAAAATTTGGCGAATAAAATTGTGTTTATGTGAAAGTATAGGTGAATGATTTTTTTTTTTTTTTCTTTTTGCTGGAAAGAAAAAAATTTAACTCGATCCTCAAAATTACTTCAAAATGAATTTTTCTAAACAAATCAGTATTTTTTATTCCATTACAGAAATTTTCGGCAGATGCGCCGCGTAACTAAATAGAATTGGGTCCAAGCCTGAAACAAAACTACCGTAAAATAGTTTTCTATGGGGAAAAAAAAACAATCATAAAAAATTGCTATGATTTGGATTTGGCGAAGACTTTCAAAAATGGTCGAATACTTTTGATATTTGGCTAATAATTTGAAATCCTTAGCGCGGGACTTGATATTGCAACTATATGTTATAGTAGCAATATGTCCTCATTTTTTTAAAGATCTTATTTGGAATAACTATATTAGCATTGAAATTATACTATATCATTGTATGTCAGGACATTTTTATTAGTTCATTCTTTATAATATTCTCTTCACAGGAAATTCTCAATCGTTCACGAATGGCAACCACACCAATGGTCGTCACTCTCCAGATGTAGCTCCTTATAAGAGGTCAAGTCCATCCCCGACCGGAATCGCAGGACGGCCGGCCAGCATCTTCAGCCAAACTAACGGCAACAAAAACATCAGCATGCAAAAGTTCATTGCCAGCAAGGGCAAGGAGACGACGTTCACAAACTCTAGGAACGGTGGACCTTTCCTCTTGCCCAAAGAAGAAAAGCCAGCTGCCGTGCCTCCCACCATGGTCAAACTGAAGAGAAATGTTTCCGTTGAATCTAAGATTCAACAAGAGATAATGGAAATGAAACAGAGGGAAGAAGAATTAAAGTACGTTACTGTAAAAATATTCCGTAGGGTATTTTTCTCTCAAATTTATTCCTTCGTTTTAATAAAATCGCCTTTCTGAATAATCTTACAATCATAATTTTGACAATTTCCCGTCTATCTAGAGTATAATACAATCTCTACTGAAATTCTGTACTTGATGACAATATAAGATTCATTCGTTTTCTGATCACTAAAAATAGAACTTATAGTCAATTTATCACTCAAATAGAATTAATCGACATTCAAAACCACTTTGACCACTATCAGACTAACTTGCGAACATAAATATAATCCAAATGCCTGATAAATACCTCTACACTCCGAATTTATCATCAATCAAGATTCAGACTAACTGTAGTTCTCAACTTTCTACTGGAGTTATGAGTCCGATGATAATACAAGTTCCAATCATTTTCAAACTGCTACATGCAGAATTTATATGGACATTTTTGCAGTAAATACAGTTTATCACCAATTGAAATTTCATCCCCTTACCAATTAGGTTGAGTGATTAAATTCAACTGCCAATAATTGTTCCCTAAATGAAGCTAGCAAATAAAATTTATCACCATTCGAAATTTCGATCACTTTCCTAGTTAAGCAAACCAACAGACAAGATAACTAAAAAGAAACAAAATTTAAGAATTTAAATTGGACGATAAAGAAAACAAGAAAATAATTGTCAAATTGAAAGATCAAAAGCGATAAACGTATGGAAAACCTCTTCCGTACTAAATTTCTATAACAATAACTACTAAAAATCCTCTTCCAGTCTTTAAGAAGTGAAATCTCTTACATTTTTCGTTTTAGGTCTAGTAAAAACAACATTATTCTATTCTTTTTGTTTGCTTGAAAAACGTAGTAGTAAATTAATATGCAGGAATAAACGCGTAGAAGACACAGGCAGCCATTTGCACAATTACCATTATCAAGAGCAAAACACTACACACGAAACTGATAGTAGTAAATTAAAAAAAATAAGTAAAATTTAATAAGAAATTTGACTTTTTTAAATATGATTATTTTTACACCTAGCAATTTTGAAATTTTTTCCAATATTTTTTTCATCCATTTATTTTATAAAAAAAAATCGAATAAATTTAAAAGAAAAATCGTCTTAAAAAAATCTGCAGAAGTTTTCATCTAATTTATTTATTTAGAAATAGACATTAATTAGATATTTATTTCTATTTTAGAAAGTTGCACATGAAAAATGATGAAAATTCTAATGGAATAGAAAATGGTAAAGATCACGAAATGAACCAGAAAAATAACTTAGAATACGAAAATGGAAATGGAATTAACGAAGAGGTGAGTCTCTTAAAGAAATCACATGCAAATATTAATTCTGCTGATAAAATTTATTACAGAACTATAATTGACCACTAAACTATATTAAAAACAAGTAGCGACATTAAAATGGTAAATCTATATCAATAAAATAAGTACAACTTATAGTTCTTTAGAATCAAAATTAAGCTAAAAACTTAATTTGATTTGATTCATTCGTTTTGACGGATCATGACTACGAAAAATCTTTGGTATACGCAACGAAATAAGAATAGAAGATCTCGACTTCAAGGAAGTAAAAACTTATATCGCTATTTACTTTAAATTTAAAGAATCTGAACATTTTGCCAGTTTCGGGGTACCTCAGCGGAAGCTAAATCTTTTATACTGCCGGTTACGTGTTTAAGATGAAAAGTGGATTTATTACTCGGCATGATATTTTAGCATTTATCTAAAACAATATAAAAATCATGTAATTTCCAATCGAGCAATCATTTTACATGATATAGTTCTCCGCAGATTTATAGATGAAATATATAGATAATATGATAAATGAAAACATATAGCATATATAAACGCATATAGATAAATGAAAACATATGGAACTAATGCGGAATTAATGATTAATTAATTTTACCTAAATTTTTAATTATTGTAATAAAATGTGTTAAACAAAGAAACAAATTTGAAAATTAATGGTATATTGAATGAAATTTGTTTTATTCTTCAAATACCCACGAAACGGTTAACCCGGTTTCAAAACTCTAACTTTGCCGGTTAAAATTTGAGCTAACTGGTGTATATATATATATATATGCTTGTGTGTCTGTTGGTGTGGTGGTTGTTGTGTAGGTATATCAAATTTGTCCGGCTTCGAATAATGAAAATTAATTGATAACCGGGACGGGGAACCGGTACTGAAATTCGTTAGCTGGGAGAGTCTAAGTAATAACTAGGGTAAGGAAAATCAGACCGGGTAATTGCCCCGTTCTTGTAATACCTTAGTTTATACTATTCCATTACTTTAAATAATGGCAAATATCAATTTATTGAAATTGAATGGGTCTAAAGAGTTTGAATTATAAATAATTTATGTATTTTTTAAATAATTACAATAAAGGGAGACGCACTTGTCGTTTTAATTCTTCTATTTTGTTCGCATTTAAATGCGATAGTAAAGTTCAGATCAAAATGGCCTGAGCAAAAAATATACTAACTCGAGAAGCAATGCTCCGTAAGATTTCCGAACCTTATTATGTGTCATGTTTTCTAACTGATTATGAAAAATGATCTGAAAGCTCATTTTTTTATTAACTAGCATAAACATGAATGATATAATTTTTCTACAGGTCCTCTGAGCTTCAAAATACCAAATGAGAACTTAAAACGCAAGAATAGAGGTCAATACTGGAGAGCTAATTTCTCTTACGCATTCTCATCGAATATATTTATGGTTATTAACACATAATTTCGAAATTTGGTTATTTACAAACACTAAAGTTCAAGTTTTCGGCCACTTTTTCTTAGTAGGTACTTTAGAGCTGTGGTGGCTCAGGGAAAAGAGCGTTCACTTTATAATGAGGTGACCCAGGTTTGAATTCCAACGGTGGACAGTTGATACGAATTCTGCTCCCAGCAGCTCGCGCTAACTACAGTGCTGACGTATGATATCCTAAGTGGTTGACAGATCATAGGTTAAAATCTCCCTGGCGTCGGGCTAACCATGGGATGTTTCCAGAGTTATCCACTCATGCGTGTTAGTTCCACCTAAAAGTCCTTCACGAAGGCTACTTTGGACCAATACTTAAGCCCGAAGTTCCCGTTACTTATGGATTGCGTTAAAAATTACAATTCTATAGGGTTAACATCGATAGTCATGAACTTAGAAATTGGGTTCAATGCCGTTTATAAAATAAAATGTAGGTAAACTTTAGAGACTTTCATTTAAAAAAAAAAAATAAAAAAAAAAAATTCTCAAAAATTAAATTAATTTTAGGTAATAAGCTAAATGAATTTCTTTTTATAAATAATTCTCAATCTCAAAAATAATAACATAGTTGGAAAAAAATTGCCTCATAAAGGGTTAAAGAAAATAATATTCGTGGTTCCTTAATAAAGGTCAACCAGTTTTATCCCAAGGAAATGATTTTTAGAGAAACTTTAGAGGGAGGAATGAGGACTTCAATACTTTCGCCCAGCAGAAAATTATAATAAAATTCCACATAAAATATTTGAACTTGTGCAAAAAAAAAATTCTGCGGAAAGTAGCGGAAAACTGGAAAAATCTGAAAAAAAGCGGAAATCCGCGAAAGAATCACATCCCTGCCTTTTAAATTCAAAAAATTAATAATAATGACATAAAATCTAAAATGACGCTAAAGCACTTATTCTTCCCTGTAAGTAACGGCGATTTTTTTTTAACTCTTTGTTATTACGAAAAGCAAATACTTAAGTAGTAACTTTATATGTTACGATTTTGATTATGTTTATTGACATTCCTTTTAACTTTACAGGACATTAGCCCTCGTCACAACAAGCTGATTGCACAGTGGGAGCAACGAATTCAAAAAGCTGAAAGTTGAACTGAGTGACAATATCTATGTAACTGGAGACGAGAGTGTTTTTTCTTTTAAAAAAAAAAAAAACGTGTAGACTTTTATCAATTTTACTGCCAGATCCTATGAGACTGAGTGAAAGGAAGACCGACGTGTGCCTTATATTAATGGAACTTTATAAAAAAAAATTATTTTTTTCTCTTCTTTCTTATTTGGTCCCTGTGTAAGCTATAATTTCTGCGACCTTTATAGTGTACCTTTTAAAGCACTAGATCTTGAGTATTTTTTTATGTAAGCAGAATATACTTTGATATGTAGAACAAACAAAATGATGATGTGTGTATACTTTAAACTAGAATAATTCACCTTAATTCCGGTAATTAGGTGACGTTTTATGTTGCTGAAATTAATTTTAAAAAAATGCT
This sequence comes from Parasteatoda lunata, assembly GCA_949128135.1. Classification (NCBI taxonomy): domain Eukaryota; kingdom Metazoa; phylum Arthropoda; class Arachnida; order Araneae; family Theridiidae; genus Parasteatoda; species Parasteatoda lunata. The sequence goes on from OX421974.1 coordinate 64,055,784, forward strand.
GTAATCACATCCTTATTGTAAACTGTACATATCAGATAAAATAAATTCTTAGTTTTCAAATAAATGTTTATTTTACTGTAATTGTATTCTTGACTCTTAATAATTCACTATTTCAGTAAATGTATTACCATAGACGCAGGCTTTACAGAGCTCGAATAAGCCATTTCAATAGTTTTCTTCCGAGGAGACAAAAAAGAAAAGAGAGAAAAATAGTCATAAAGAAAATTAGTCATAAGTTTTACTTGCTGAGCATTTATATATTATTAGGTCGTAAACGATGAAATTCGAAGGTTTCATAAGTCAATTTTGACAGCTTATTACTTGACATTGGTAAAATATAACACCAATTTTTTTTAGTTTTAATTTTGTTGAAAAGTTTCACAATTCACCTGCTTAAAGAAATCATGCTCTAAAAAAATCAATCTTTTAATGATAAATTTTATAGAAGAGGGAACGGTTGAAAATTTGAACAATTATGGAGTATGGGTTTTCATGAGGAATTAAGGCATTATGTAAAAATAAATAGGTCGGATGCACAGGATTTGCAATAGAACAGGAAAATATATAAGAGGGATGCATAAGATTTGCATGATTTATTTTGGAACTTCAGTTTTGGCTTCTTCTTACTCAAATTTTCATCAAAAATACTCGAGATTTAACTGTTGTTAGGAGAAAAAAATTACTATTAAATTTAAAATTTAAGGCACCTTTATATATTATTTTATTGAAAACATGCATTTAAAAAATGAAGTTATGTGATGCAAATTCGCTAATTTAGTCTCTAAACTGTCCCTTGAGTAGTTAAAATGTTAGTCTCAATTTTTTAAAAACTTTCAATTTTAGAGAAACAAACTTAAATGTAAAGTAAATTAATAGTTTATTTTTAGATAATGACGCTTGCATAAAATATTTGCCTAAAAAATATATATTTTATGCTAAATGAAATAAGAATTATAAGTTTACGAGATTCAAAGAAAAATGATTTGAGTTCATTAATAAATTAATTTGAAGTCAATTCTTAAGTACTTATCTTCTATCTAAGTAATAATGTAAACTTAAAATACAAGTAGTTAAGTCAATATAAGAAACATAAGAATATAATGCTAGTTTAATAAATTCATATTTTTTGATATAAATGACTTGGAGAAATGTAACTAAATAAATGAATAAAAAAAAATAATAAAAAGTCATACACTTTAGGATCAAATATTAATTTTAGCTATGAATCTCAGTCAAATTAGGGATATTCTTCTTAAAATCTAAAACTTTATTTCGAATGTACCAGATAATTCTAAAGCTGATTCAACACAAAAAAGGTTCCTTAGATAAATTTTTATGAAAGAAAAGTTGAATTAAAGTTTCAAGTATTCATTGAAAAATCTAAGAAAAATATTTAAGGATATGAGATTACTTTGATGCAGATTCAGGTAGAAAATTGCAACTGTTAATTAATTAAAAACGGCGTAGAATCTGAAATTTTATTGTTTCATCTTTTTTATTTTGTGCTTTTATACATTATATAAATTTTGAAAATTTTATTTAGTTACGTTGTTTAAATGTTCACTATAGTCAAAATATTTCTAGTTCAACAATTACAAAAACAGATTTTTTTTTAAAAAAGGAAAAAAAAAACGTTACATTTATAATGATTTTTAATAGGTTTTAAAATATTACTATATTTGTGGAAGCTGCTGTTTCAAACAGACATTTTATGGCTATTTCAAAACAGATATATATTTTTTTTATATAATGGCATTACACTTAGTTATATTGATATATAACTTTACATAATGATTGAAACCTAGTTTTTATCCCGAAAATAAATATGATTGATGTGTGGCACCCATAGACAGTACTTAAAAGATTAAATTTAACTTTTTTTTTTTTTTAAATTTTTAAATATAAATTGTGATACACTAATAATAAAATAAATTTTTTATTTACAAGTATAATAAATACAGTAAATAGGAACAAACAAAAACATTTCCAAGTGAAAAGGTATTCAAATTTTTTACAGGCTGTAGCCAAAATCTATACAATCAATTAGAATATTTTATAATCAATCTTAAATAAACTCATCAAGTTATTCCTTTAAACAAAATGAAAATAATAATAAAAAATTAATAAGAGCAATAAGTATGAGTAATAATTAACTTGAATTAAATTAATAAAACACTTTAATTATAATGCATTTACAAAATGAGTGTAATTTTATTTATTAAGACAACAAAAAAAAAATATTTTTAAATCTATCAGAATTAAAGTTTTGTACAAACAAAAAAGAAATATTTCCCTACTTACAAAAATGGAAACATGTCTAATCAATATTCAAATTATAATAAATAAAATTTATTATCAAATAAACATAAAAATATTACAAATCACAGTTCAAACAATGAAAAATATTGGATAACATCACTCACTATTTGAACCAATATGAGATAGATTTGTGAATACTTTATGAGCTTGTATTCATAGTAAAAGAATAGATGTAGAAAAATATGTTTTTGATTATTTACAACTAATTTTACCAGATTCATTAGAAACATAAAAACATCTATTGAGCAGATAACATGCAAGTCCATAAATGAAAACTTAATACATTCACAAATCCTTCAATAAGAGATTGAATTGCAGTAACTCGTTGATTTGGCTTATCTTCAATGACATATAAGTCAGTAGAAGGTTCTCTAAGGACTAGACTCAGTTCCTACAAAAATAAATTAAAGGATGATTTAATGTATATACAATTTAGGAATTTGTCAATTTGTAAAAATTGATGCTCTAGAACAGTGGTTTCCAAATGGTGTTCTGCATAACCCTAACATTCTGTGGAAGGGTCACAGGGGTTCCATAAGTTATGACTCTTCTCAATCAGTAATGATTTTTTTTAAACCTGTTATAGGTTTGCAGCCAAATGATAATCCGTTATTTATCTAATGTTAAGGTTATTTTGATGAAACTATTTACGTAAAATTGCAATAGGAAAATTAACAAATTTCTTTTTCAGATAACAATGCACTGAATAAATTGCTAAACAATATGCATTTAGAAATTATTGCATCAGTATTTTTCATCAAATTTTGAAATTCAAAATAAAATTCAAGAATAAAAAATTGATAGCCTTTTTCACAATTTATAACAGTTCTTTTTCAAAAAAAAAATAAATAAATAAAAAAAAATCAGCTTATTTTACCTAATTCTACTTAACTTATACAGCAAAAAACATAGTCTCTGTAGGTTTGCCAATTCAATTGCTAAATGTAAAACCTAATTTTAAGACTTATTTATGAAACAATGAAAACGTTTCATTTACATTACATGTTTCTGAATAACAAAAGTTTTTTTTCGTTTTTCATTCCTCTATTTACACCTCTTAATGAACGTTTTTAAAATTTAGAGTTCTACCATCGATCGTTTAGGATTCCGTGGCCTAAAGAAATTCGGAACCGCGCCTGAAGAGTCCTAACTTATTGTAGGATCCAGAAGTAAGAAGGAAAGGTGGTAGACTTCAAATGTTTTAATAACAACACTATTTTATCTAATAACAACACTTCTGCATAATTTAAATACCCAATATTATAAAAATATATATATATTTAATGTTATAATTTTAATTTGAGAAGTTACAGTATTTTTGTGAGTTACTTCGACAAATTTAATCTAGTATGGAATTCTTTGTAAATAATTTTACAATCTAACTCTTTTCATGCAAGCCCTGATATAAATAGAATGTTTAATAAATATTAACTTTATTAAAAAGCCTACGTAAAACCATGTTGAGCATGATTTGGATTTAAGGAGGAATTTCTCAAAAATGTTTTGGAAATTCAAAACTGTCAAGAAAAAGTATCTGATAGGTTGGGGAAGAAATTAAATTTCCTTTTAAAGTTTATAAAACCCCTTTTAATCCCATTTTTAAAAAAAAAATTTAGCGTACATAAGAAACAGAGCACAATGGTGTAAAGTTCTTAGTCAGTCTTGATATTAATTACACAACTGGTTGATTGAAAAGGCTGTAGTATAGCAACCAATGAATGCAGATGTAATTAAAATTAAGCAAACTCTTCCTTTAAACTTTAGAAAATTACTTAACATACTTAAATTCAGATTGGTGCTAGTGTTGAGGGTACAGAGTATAAGGTCTTACGAGTTAAAATCGGTTATAATAGGCCAGAAGTAAACAGTATTACATAATCTAGGTAAACTGACAAAATGGAGCTAAAAACTAATTCAAACAAAAATAAAATCAGTTATACTAGGCCAGAAGTAAACAGTATTACATAATCTAGGTAAGCTGACAAAATGGAGCTAAAGACTAATTCAAACAAAAATAAAATCAGTTATACTAGGCCAGAAGTAAACAGTATTACATAATCTAGGTAAGCTGACAAAATGGAGCTAAAGACTAATTCAAACAAAAATAAAATAAAAAATGAGTTGTAATATTAAGAGCAAATAATTATAAATAATCGGAAAAAAACCTTTGATACTTTAAATTATCACAAAAAAATTGAAACAAAGAAATAGAAGTACAAAAGGATACAGAGCAGAAGGATTAAATACACTTTACTAATTCATATTTGAAAAAAAAAAAAATCACAAAAAAAAACAATTTATACAATAGCTGATTAATGCAAATATTTTACGGTAGATGAGAAAAAAAAAAGACAATGCAATAAAAAAAACTATTAAAAGAATTAAATAGTTTTACATTGTAAACAAATAATTGTTTTTTAATGGAACCAAAGACACAAAAAGCAACATTTGTCTTTGTTGTGTTTTTGAGAAATAAGCATAATTATTTAGAAAACAATTTAAAGGTTGAAACCATAACATTTAATTCTTAAGCTCAAAATCTGGCATTTTAACTTTACTAAACAACAGTCGCCTAATTTTGTACCTAATCTACAGTCTCTGGATAGGGTATCTTCTTTTACTGATTTTAGAATAGTCATTGGGTCAGTTCCTCGACATAGAGCTTTTGATGTGTAGATGTAGTTAATTTACGTCGCACTAGAGCTGCACAATGGGCTATTGGCGACGGTCCGGGAAACATCCCTGAGGATGATCCGAAGACATGCCATCACAATTTTGATCCTCTGCAGAGGGGATGGCACCCCTACTTCGGTAGCCCAACGACCTGCACGCGAAGTCGAGCACTTTACGGTAGAACAGTTTAACGAGGACCAATACCGCACACCCTCGGTCCCTACGCAGACTGATCCAAGTGGTCACCCACCCGCACGCTGACCGCAGCCAGTGATGCTTGACTTCGGTGATCTGCTGGGAACCGTGTCTTAACGATCAGTCCACTGCGGGACTAGAGCTTTTGAAGTCTGCTCTAAACAGTTCTAACAGTGCCATTTGAAAACAAACTAAAAAGTTTAATCATCTTTCACCTTAAGAGAAGAGTGGAGATATTCTTTCCTTCTATTTTATAAATAAATGATTTTGTGCGGAATTCAAATGTTTTGAAGACAAATTTTTCCTTTTAATATAAAATATTTTACAATGCTGCACTAACAGTATTTATTTGTCGCTTTTTCATCCAAATAAAAATTTATACAAAATATGCATTTAAAAATTGAGAATTTGATGGTACATTTCAAGCAGAAAGATCAAATGATTCCTTAGTTTGTAGAAATCAAATTGCATTTTATTATTCTCTAAGATTTTAACGTTTTTATTACAGTTTAATTTTCTCAAAGAAATATTTAAAATATTGATTCACATGACAGTTATGAATTGAATCGATCAAAAAACAAACCATTAAACGATTAAAAACCGTTGCTCATCAGACGATAAAGTTCTCAAAAGTTCAAGAAATTTGGAACAAGCTCCAAACGCTCTGTGTCATGAAAACTAAACTAAACTCAGTGGCCCAACAGCCCATAGAGGGCCCAATGCTTAATGTGCCCATCTCAGATTTCTTGACCTTTGAGCTCTGGGGTGCAGGAGCAGATATTCCTGTTGGGTGGTCAACCTACCGTGAAACCTCCAGTGTTTAGTTCCCAAGCATTCTTAGGGTACTCTTGTTATCAACCCACTGAAGGGACGAAAGGCTGAGTCAACTTTGCCCAGCCCGAGGATCGAACCAAGGACCCGTGGAAACCTACCACTCAGCCACCGGGCCTCTCTGTGCATGAAACAGACCCATTTTTCATGATCTATAACACTAGATATTATTATAAGCATAGACTTTTACCAAAAAAAAATATGTAAGCTATCAAGAATTAATTTGAAATATTATTTTGTCAAAGTAATAGCAAGAAAAAAAAAACTAGAATAGTTCAATTTATTTTAAATCACCAGGTTGAACGAGTTGCAGAAAAAAGTAAATTTTAAAATCAAAACCAATGAAATAAATTAAGCATAAGATTAGGGTAGCACACACAGCAGAAGAAATAATTATACTTTATAAAACCAAATTAAAAAATAAATTGAACAAAGCTTGTTTACAAATCTTGCTTGTTTGCAATTCCATGGTAAATAAAAATTGCCACTATTTTTTATATTAATTTAGTGCATACTACCATTTGTATGTATCTCGCGCTTAGATAGTACCAGTAAAATCATGTTGATAACAGACTTTTATTATAACTCATCAAACGATGTTCACTAATAGCCAAAGTTTTAATCACATTTGAATAATTTTCACAGAAGATATTGGCTACAATGTAAGCACTAAATATTTTTATCCTACAAACATAATCCATTGATTTTTGATTAAAAAAAATATTAACAAAATTTTAAAAAATTACAACACAACTTACTGTTCGATTTAAACGGGCATCAATTGTCAACAGCATAAAAGTATCAGGACAAGATGTATTAGTTACAATCTATAAAAACAAATAAATAATTAAAGCTATATGTGAATTAAAAACATTAAACACTATCAAAACAATTTAAAGTTTAAAATTATTTTCGAATAATCAAATTTAAACACTTTTCTTAAATTTTAATTTAAATAAGACTTAAAGTAAGATAAAATATATATAAAACTCTTGTTAAAACTCAGCAGTGCTGTTTTAATATTAAAGTTTCAGATTACATTTTAGAGGTAATATAAAATATCCAATATGTAAAGAAAAAGCATTTATAACAAAACATTATCAAATCAAAATACCGTATAAACCGGTGTATAGGTCGACTTTTCATAACCCCAAAGTTTAACGAAAAATAGGAGTTTAACTTATACACAAGTAATAAAGTCTGACATTCATTGATCGTGAAATATTGATGCATTATAAACAATGAGATAGATATGAATAACTCTATACAAATTTACTTTTACAAGATACCCCTTTCAAAAAGTATTTTTTATATTTAAATTCTGCATTTTCTTCACCTTAAAAGATTTTTTTTTAGAAACAATATTTTAAATTACCATCAGAAAAAATTAAGAATAAGAAAAGTTAAAATAATTTCTTCAAAAGTAGTTTAAAAAAATATAACACAGTGAAAACTTTAAAAACATACCAATATAAGCTAGAAATTTAAAGATTCAAGAACATCATTTGTGCTGAATTCATTAACATGAGCAGTGTTGTCTTACAGATCCCACACTGCAATGTATTTTAGTTCATCCGCAGCCACTGAATCTCAAAAAAAAATTGTTTTTACCCCATCCAAAAAATTCAAAATTTCACATTTTTTAAATATTTTACAATAATACTTGAATCTAAATTTTGCCACACGTCTAATAGAAATTGATACATGACATCTATATGAATAATAATCGACATACCGACAGCAGATGACTTACACACTGAGATATAGTTGCCAAGGGGAAGGATACAAACAGGTCTTAGGCAGGGAAAGAGGGTACAAAATTTATTTAATAAATATTAGAGTGAGAACAGTTATCAAAGAGTGACACGAAATTGTTGTGCTTTTCACTAAAAATTATGGAAAATCTTGCAAAGTAAATAATCCTTTAAATGTTTCGTTTTAGGGAAAACTTTTGTTAGGGGAAACTTAGTCATTGTAATTGGTCTGTTAAATGGGTCCGTAGCAGCGTGGCGACCAGCAAAAGCTGTAGGCCTTGTTACAACACTTTTTATTATTTTTATCTTTTTATGTTATTGCATGTATATATATATATATATATATATATATATATATATATATATATATATATATATTACCATTTACAATATCATGCATTGGTTTAAAATTAAAAGTTTTGATTTATAATTAATTAATTATAATTTATACACAAACATTTGAGTTTTATATTGAGAAAAATAGGTTTACAGCTACAAGATAGCTAAATATATTTAAAGTTCTAGATAACAAAAAAAATCTTACAATTTAATATTTAAGTATAATCATATACTTACAATATACATAGAGCTACCATCAGATGATAAAAATTGCCTATGGTTATCAGCATACTTTGACATTAGAACAGGTGCTAAAGTGGTATACCATGATATGTGCATATTCATGAAAGGAGTTAGTTTTTCATCGTAATCATTTAAAGGAATAATCGTCACCAATCCCAACAGCTCTGCAAACTCAGAAAAGGATCCAGTAGGTACACCATGCTGAAATCAAAACAAAGAATACTCTTAGAATACTACTTAAATTTGGAAATCAAATTCATTTAAATAATCATATGGGAAAATAACACCTCACATCAGAAACATAACATAATGTGAAGATTCAATGTTGCATAATATTTGCAAGAAAATGCTAGATTAAGGTCCTAAAGAAAATTCTCTTTTAAGTATATTGTTGCCCTGGTTATTTGTACTAACTTTCTGATTCATCATTTTCTCATTAAGATGCTTTGCATATTTAGAAATTCGAATTTCAGTGAAATTATCAAAGTATGAGTAAAATAAGGCTTTTGAAAAAAATTTATTTAAAAAATATTAAGGAAATGTAAAATATCTGTGAGTAATTTTAATGTATCTTTATAAGATCAAGATATGTCTAATGCAAGTTTTTTCTTTAAATGTATTTTTTAACATTTAGTGTTGCAATATACTTTTGAACTAAAAGAGCCTTTATTGCAGAGTCAAAATTTTATGAACACCTTCTTTACAATATCAAAGATAGATTAAAATGTTATTTAATATTTATGCAACCATTTTTGCTTTAGCAGAAGAAATATTTACGTTTGTTATGTAATTATCATGTTTCTTAAAGTGTTCATAAAATACTAACAAAATGCCTTTGCTAATAGTTATTTCAATTGAAAGCTAAGTTTTTAGTCTATTTTTAAGAAAAAGTAATTGCAAGAATATTGGTGATAAAATTTCCCACCAATTTCATCTTAAAACTTTTTAGAGCCTAAATGGTGGCATATTACCATAAAAACCATATTATTTACCATGCTTTGATGGAAAATTTCAGAAAAGAAAAATATTTAATGGAAATGACTACATAAATAAACTTTTTATGCTACAACACACAAAAACTTTAATGTATTTCACTCTAATTCAAATTCTCAGAAGTTTAAAGGAGTTTGAGACTGGTAGTTCGAATAAAAAAGTTTAAATAAAAGAACATAACTTTGGTTATTAGATTTAAAAAATGTTCTTTTACATTTTAAATTAATGAAAAAGAGAATTTAAATGTAGCATTATTGTCAATACAAAAATAATTTAATTTATTTAGCATAGTTTGAAATGGGACTTTCTTAGAATTCTGGAAAAAATAATTCACAATGAGTGAACATAAATAAATTAAAATGATACTTTTAGAGTATTACTTACTTTATAAAAATAATTTAAATTTAAAACTTTTTAAAATTCTTTACAATCTGATTTTTTTCAAATCACAAATTATATATAGTTGTGCGCACATTGTTTACACATCATTTATGAATATTCCTTTTCAAAAAAAAAAAAAAAAAAAAAAAAATTAAGATTTTATGTTTGTTGATTAAGGTGAAAGTTTGGATTCATTGATCTAAAAAACCACAAAACAAGTCTTTCTCCCTACTAAAAAAACAGTATTTTATGTTTTTTCAACAAGTTTCTTATCTCTAGTTATAGATTCTGCAACTCTTGTATAGATTCCATATATAGTTATAAAGATAGCAATGGAGATAGATATTTTTATCTAAACTGTAATCCCTGTAAACAATAAAACGAAGGTACAAATCTATATAAGAGTTATAGAATCTGTAACTTATTAGATATAGGTATAGAATCTATAAATGTTTTATAAATTCTACATATAGGAATAGAGATAGATATTTTTTATTTGAACTATAATCCTATCAAGCATTTTGACTAAGAAAGAAATTTCACAAAATTTTTACTCAGATATTATAATACATAGAATATCACAGGAAGAAGTAGTTTTTTGTTAATGTCATTAGATTATTATTCATGACAAGATTTACTACAGCAACCAAGAGTTAATTAGTGGAAAATAAAATAAAGCATACATAGGTTAAAAATCATAGACCATTACAAATGATTATTGTTGCCACAAGACACAAATCAAGTTAATTAATACATCATAATTAAGAGAAACTTGCTTACATCTTTACTGTCCCATTACCATTTTAACTATGAGTGAAATTTTACAGAATTTTTACGAGGGTTGCTATTTATATTTCTGGCCTTGGCAACAGTAAGTATTGCTAGGCGACAGCAGACGATTTTAATCGAAAGTTTGATATTTTTAAACATAAATTCAGCAGACAATTTACCATTATAGCTTCATTTGTGTTATTGACAGTAAATTGAAAAGTTCTTTTCTTTCAAAAAATGGAATTGAATCGTGAATATTTTCGTGCCATTATTTTTCATAACTTTCGACGTGGATTGTCAAGACAAGAGTGCTTCGATGAACTTAATTCTTTATTCAGCGATAAAGCGCCATCCTACAGCACTGTAAAAAATTGGTATAACGAATTTAATCGTGGTCGATGTTCGATCCAGGACGAATCCCGTGCAGGTCGTCCAAAATCCGTTGTTGTGCCAGAAAAGATCGATGCTGTGCGTGAACTGATAAAGCAAGATGATCGTCATGTGACATACCGTGAGATAGAGGCGTCTTTGGACATTAGTATGACTAGCATCAGTAAAATATTGCATGAACATTTGAGCGTAAATAAAAAAATTTTCGCGTTGGATTCCGCATAATCTGACAAACAATCAAAAAAAAGGCTCGTGTCGATTGGTGCAAGGAAATGTTGGAAAAATACGTTCAAGGTACATCAAAAGCTGTGTATAACATCTACACAGGTGACGAATCATGGATCTATGCATATGAGCCGGAAACAAAACAGCAATCAACTGTATGGGTCTTCCAAGACGAGGCAAAACCAACAAAAGTTGTTCAAGGAAGAGGCACATCGAAATAAATGATTGCCTGTTTCTTCGGCATTAACGGTCATGTGGCAACAGTGGCGTTAGAGCAACGCAGGACGGTCAATTCTGAATGGTACACAACCATTTGTTTCCCAGAAGTCATCGGAGAAATTCGAAAAAAGCAGAAGAACAGGTGAATCATTCTTCATCATGACAATGCGAGCTCTCACACATCGACTCAAACAAAGGCATTTCTGACGGAGCGAAAGATCGAACTAATGGGTCATCCGCCGTACAGCCCTGATTTGGCACCCAATGACTTCTTCTTATTCCCACACATCAAAAATAAATTACGTGGACAACGATTTTCGACCCCCGAAGAAGCAGTTGATGCATTCAAAACGCATGTTTTGTAGTTACCCCAATCGGACTGGAAAAAGTGCTTTGAAAATGGGTAAACGCATGCAAAAGTGTATTGATCATCATGGAGAATATTTTGAAAAACAATAAAACCAATTTCGATCCTACATGTTTCTTTTTTCATTATTAGGCCAGAAATATAAATAGCAACCCTCGTACTTATATGTTAGAATGCTTAGAATACCAGGGTAAAAAGTAGTTGTTTGTTAAAGTCATTAGTTTATTATTCTTGAAAAGATTTACGAGTATATCACAGAGGGTTAATTAGTGGAAAATAAAAAAATGGATAAATATAAGTTAAAAATCGTAGCTCATTTTGCCAAGAAACACAAAAGTTAGTTAATAAATCATGATTATAAAAAATACTTGCTTACATCTTTACTATTGTTTTCCTCTTTGAGTGATCTGAGTAAAAGAAAACTCCATAAATGATCTCTTCGACAGTGAACAGAAGCTCTTTTTACAACAGCTTCAAGATGATCTCGAGTTGCTGCTGCTTGTTGACTTATTACTTGTTGCATCATCGTTTCCTGGCTGCTGTAGTATCCTAGATACATTACATCTTCATCACACATGCTACGGATCGATGTCTTCTTTGACCTATTCAAGATATAGGTTTTAAGTATAATATTCCTTCGATTGAATAAAGATTTTTATATAAAAAAAATGAGATAAAAAATAATGCAATAACACAACTGAACTCATTTTATTGCAAAGATAATAAAAAACCATATAATAAACACAAATGAATCTGTTAATTTGTTCTTACATAAAAATTAACTCATTCATTTCAGATAATTATTTTATTTTTTATTGTTTAACTACAAACATAAAGGTTACCCTACCTATTTAGAATATATATTATTTAGTATTTATTTTATTAAAATGTGTAATGAAATATCATCAAAGTAAAACTTTATTTTATCAACAAAACTTTTCATATCTGGAGTATATAAAGTTTTGATGTATTTGGGATTTTTGACATAAATGTTTGAAAACAAAAAGTAAGAAACAATTCTTTTTTTATGCTAGTAGGCTCCGTCCCCTTTGCTCACCCTCTAGTGACAAATTATAGATAGAAAAAATACCGCCACTTGGCTTTATTTTATTTGTAACTAGAAAGACTGAACATTGATGCATACTTAGAAGAACCAATGAGTCTGTTTGGCCCTTCCTAAATTGTTTGTCTGTAGATAAATCATGCATTTAAAATATTATCATAATTATAGACTTGATCATCGAAATTCCATGGTTTTTTTATTCAATTCGGTTAACAAAAATATTTCATTAAATTTAACACTTGCTTTTCAATTATACATATACATTTACTTTCTAGATAATTGAGTTTCTTTTTCTCTATAAATAATAAATATAATAAATATCTTGAAATATTTTATTTTTAATGAAATTGAAGTACCTTATATATATATATATATATATATATATTGAGTACCTTATAACTAAAACTACTTGGGGTTATGAAATACCTACCTAAACAGTTAAGGGCTAATCTGGCCCCTCCCATCATTCTAGGTATAAAGTTCTATATATACATTTTTAAAAAGCTACCACATGAATGATAAATAAGCACTTGAATTGAATCAGATTACAAAAAGTCAGAAATACTCAACACTTTCAGTGAGTCATTTTTTGAATCACAGAAAAACAAAAAATAAGAGGGGCCAAATTAGCCTAATGCGTCTTTTAGCGTTAAATATACTACAGAACTTTCCCGATTTTAGAATTTCTCACCAAAGCAGCTATGTATAAATTAACGATACAAATCATTAATTTTTAAGTTTCATTACAAGTAGCTATAAATTACCTAGAACTGGTGGAGCAAATGGATTCTTCCCCACTGGAATCAAACTTGTCTTTTTCATTTGCTATAGATGCGTAACTGACTTTTCTAGACAAAATTCCACTGGATGTTAAAGCAGAGCCAAACCTAACAGTCTGGAATGAGCCATGAAATGCTGCTTGTAGATTGGATAACTTTGGATACAGATCCCTCTGACTTGTGAGTATGATGTAGAAATTGAGGACTAATGAGCTAGGATCAGGTACTAGCTCTGAAGTATTAAGGTTGATGAGAAGGCCAACATCGAAACTGCCAATCTGGCATACATCATTAGCATCCTTGTAGGAGGCTTTTTGAGTTAAGAGCTCAACTAAAGCAAATTCAGTGTCCTAAAGTTGGAAAGAAAAACACATAACGTTATATTAATGTTTGATTATACAATCTATTTCATTTTCTGTTGGAAACAACATGACAGTAATAAGTTTTGCAGTCTAAAAATAAACACACAATTGCTCAGGGCTCAGGGGATGATGCTTTTGACATTTTAATTAATTTGAATCAATAAGTTTTAAAGTTCATTTATTGTGCGTATGAGGAAATAAAGACTATTAACTGCCTTTAATTTTTATCTGCAAATTTCTAAACAGAAAAATCTATGAATTCTTGAAACCTATTTGAATTTTTTACACCTGAGCTTTTGCATAATTGTCATTTTAATATGCTGCTACAAATAGGTTTTCTAAGATTGTCACTGAAAGTTTATTCCTGAATGCAATTAGAACTGCCGTCAACTCTAAAAACTTAAAGATTGGCACTTTATATCTTCATTCATTGAGATTAATATGTCAAAACAAACAATTGAGATTAATATATCATATGATGTCAAAACAAATTAATGTTGTATAGTTAAACAATAGCACCTTGATCAATTGTTTCCCAAAATAGTGAAGTAATTGACTATAAAATTAATAAATTTAAAATAAAGAGAAAAGTTTATTTGAAAAATTTGAACATTTTAGTTTGAACATTCTTTCTTTTATTTAGCGCAAATAATAAATTTACAACATTTGTAACAGATAGCCGTTCATTTTCCGTAAGTTTGTTGAACACAGAAGGTTCTTAGTTTTTCAAAAACATTGAGGCATTCCCCAAATGTTAACACTGATTGTGATTTCATTTTGCTATCGTCACTTCATATTTCTTCAACCATTTCTTGAACTTACAACACCATAAGTTCAAGTATAGTCATTAAATATACTGTTGTTTTCCCCCAAGCTGAAACATACCCCCATTTTCCTTTTCATCATTAGGAGCTACTATTTTTCTTCTAAAAACGAAATTATTTTAATAATTTTTTTAAATGCTGATAGACTTTTTAAACAGTAAATGATGGAATCTGCTAGTTCCAAAAACAATCTAAATGGGTATGGTTAACATTTTAAGAAGAGCCTTTCCGATGGCACCATTAAAACAAGAGAAAAACAATAGAGAAAAATGTAAGATGCAGGAACGATGATCAAGGTTCAATTGTATAAGGCTAAAATAATAATCTCAACTTTCTCAAAAATGTCACCTAAAACCTTTTAACCTAAGATATTAAATTAATATGGTATTTTTAAAATTATTTTTTATTTATGAATAAAAGTATTTCTTCAAAATTATAGAATGTTTTTTTTATACCTACTTATATATTTTTAAATACTTTATAAATAAGACCACAACTACAAGCTCAGAGAAAAGAAAAAGAAGTCACCGTTGATTATTTTGGAAATTGTTCATCCTAAAAAAAATCACTCTGAAGTTTTAAAATTTTTCTTTTCAAAATTACTTTAAGTGACTTTTTGAAGCTTGCTAAAAAGGATGAAAGTTTCGGCGTAATTAAACACCTTATAAAAACTGTGTATAATATCAATATGATATTTACTTTACATATTTATTTGATATTTTGTACTTCAACTATATTTCATAGTTATATCCTTAATGCAGAAATGCAATTTTCTCAAAATTCAGCACGTTAAGTGTAACTTTTAATTAATTGTTAGTTTCAATAGTAACTCCTAGTTATTTGCCACATTAACTTTTTTGTATTATCAGTTATTGCATTATAAACCTTTTAACAACTTTTCAACCAACTATTTTTTTAAAGCTTAAAACAGCAATCCAGTTTGTAATTTAATCCATTATACAAAGGCAAAATTAAGTTATGGTTTTTGACAATTTATAGCCAAATAAAAATACATAAATATAATTTCTGGAAGTAATATAAACCTTTTTATAAACTTCAATAAAGTATATAATTTTAATAATTATTACAACTAAATTTTTTATAAATTATTGGTTTCTAACAATATTTTAGTTCACTTGAAGTAGTAGTTAAGAATGTAATTAAAACCAAAAATATACTTACAATACTGGAGCTATCAAAGGATACAGGAACCATTCTTAGAACAGTCATACCATACAGTTTATTATGACTTATAATATAATTGTAAAGCTGTGCACCAGATCTATTAATATCAGATATTGTCAAAGTTCCTAAGTAAAAAATAAAATTCTTTTTATCTTAGAATAATTTAAATTAAAATAGTTCGTTCTAAGTAGTTTAACATCTACACAGACCAAAATTTTAAAATTAATAATGATTTAGATTTATATTTTATACACAGTACAAAGCAGTTTTAACTATTTTAAATCGTTATGCAACTCTTTATATGAGTTATAAAGGTTATACAAGTTTTTAAACTCATCGATATTTATTACAACAAAAATTAGAAAAAAGTTAAACATGAAAAATCCTAATATTTACATTTTTATTTTTAGTTTAGTTAAATCCTCAAAAGACAGGAAAATGTTACTAAAATATACTAAAATCTTATGCACTTGAAATTAGTAAGGGGGCTTAGTGCCTTATAATTAGTCAAAAACAACAATTTGTTGTTTTTACTATTAAAAAAACACTTCTTTCTTCCTTGATTTTACATCCCTTTAAAAATATAAAATGGACAAAATGAATGGAAGGTTTGAATTGAAAAAAATAATATATTTTATTATAGATCGGAATAAAATTCCAAATAAGTGGAGCTGGAACAAATTAAAAACAAAAGTGAAACTAATTAATACTTTTAAATAGCGTAAAGGAGAAGAAATTTTTTTGCAATGCGAAAACTGGACTCAACAGTTATTTTAAAACATATAAATATTAAATAACTTAGTAAGAACTTAATGCAGACAATTTGCAGATAAAAATACTCATATTTAGTGAAATTAATACAGTTTTTGAAAATAAGGTTTGTTTAAAAAATAATTAAAATAACTGGCTTTTTTTAAAGAATTTCAAAAAGGATTAACTTTTAAAACCACATTTGTTCAACCAATATAAATAATACTTTAGGAGAATTCAGAAAAAATAATACAAGTTAAATTTTTGCCTCTGAATGTTTTGAATGAATATTTAGAATAGTTATAAGATCTATAATTTCTAGCCAAAGATATTAGAATTTCAATATCGATGTAAATAGTATTAATACAATTGTAACTAGTATTGATACACATGAAAATAGACATAAATACGAAATTTTAATCGTTTTTATATGTGTTATGAAATATTACTGCTGCCAAATTAATTCTTAAGTACTGAATCATAAATAAACACTTTCAGGTATATTTCATTTAATACTGAAATAAACTTTCGTACTTAATACAATATTTAATCTTACCTGAATAAACTAAATTAGGTGCACCAGTAGAAAATTTTTGATATATTTAATGAAGTCATCAAAGTTTATAACATAAAATAAACTTTGGTGCTAAATACAGCATTTAAACTCACCTGAATAAACTAAATTACGTGCACCAGTAGGAACCTTTTGATAATATTTAATGAAGTCATCTAAGAAACTTGTCAAGTGGTAACCATGACGGAAAATAAGCTGATGACCAGATATGTAAGAATGTATTGTGCGTAAATGGTAGTCATACGTAAAAGAATGTAGGTGCATGTTAAATTTTATTTTATCAAGCTCATCTAAAAAGGCTGCTGTAAACTAAAATAAAAAAGAATATTGAAATTAACTATAGCAAAAGAAGGGAAAAAATATTATAGCATTATATCAAATAAAAAAAATAGTATTGTAAATTGAAGAGCTTTCTCATTTAGAAATAACACTGAGGAATTGCATTGATACATATACTTGATCTTGTCAAATTCAGGAGTGGGGATTACGAATCTGAAATTAGTGTTGCTCCTAAAGCTACATATTTCTTTAAAAATGATATTTTTAGTCCCTTTTTTGTTGAAAATTGTGCCAAAAAAAAAAAAAAAAACTGAATACCCAAAATAACTTTTGATTTAATGATTAGATCTTCACGATTTAAGACTAATTCTTAATGGTTCAAGGAGGTGACCTCAAATATGCTAATTAATTAGTGCTGGGGATATTTTAAATTACGAAATAAGACACAAAAACTTACTTTTTCTGCATAAACATACCTATTTTCAAGTGATTTGGATTTCTGACCCACAAAATATAGGGGGTAACCGCAATCAGGGCAATATGGTCCACATAGTTTGCTCAAGAGAGTGGTCCTATGCTTGGACCCCTAAATGTTAATTTTACTTTTTTCGTATTTTGCCATGTCCTGAGAACTTTTAAAACGAATTTGAAATTTTTACACACAATTATAAAATTTGCTTATCCAAAGATTATTCTATGCAAAAAATAAATTTTAGTATATATTTATTCTTTTTTGTTATTTTATTCAATAATAGTCTAAAACATTTTGAACGGTAAGGTATACAACTTTTTACATAATTTTAAAGAGTACAATTTTGGCAAAATACAAAATTTGAGCGAAATGTGTTGAATAGTTCCTGAGAAATTGAATTTTAAATATACAACTTCTTTTAAGTTTTTTTTCTCCGAAACAATTAAAATAACGGATTTTGCTCAAATTTTGCATTTTATCATGTGAGATTACATATTTTGAAATTACGTAAAAAATTATATACCTTAAACTTCCAAAACTTTTTAAATATTATTAAATAAAATTACAAAAAATCATATATATATACCAAAATTTAATTTTTGCATCGAATTATCTTTGGATAAACGCCTTTTATAAGTGAGTACAAATTTTTTTTTAATTCACTCAATAAGTTCTTGAGATATGGTGAAATACGCAAAAAATAAAAGTAACATTAAGGGGTTCAAACTTTGGACAGCTCTCCAGACTAAACTATGAGGACCATATTTTCCAAATAGCAGCTACTCCAATGAACCTCAAATGTATTAATTAATTAGCACATTTGAGGTCTCCCCCTTGAACCATTAAGATTGAGTTATAGAACGTTAAGATACGATCATTAGATCAAAAGTTATTCCGGGTGGTAAATTATTTATTTTGTTATTATTTATGCTGTACAAGTTTTAAAATGTTACATATAACAGAGGGTTGCATAAATGTTGCAATTTACTTTTAGGGGAGTCACGGCAATTTATTAGGATTAAAATTGCAAAGGAACCCATATCTGAAAATTGCAAAGGAACCCATACCTTGTACATGACATGAGCCCTGTTATGATCTGTTCCAAAGCGCACACACACAGAAAAAAAAAAAAAAAACAGTTAATAATAGGGAAGCACCCCTAGTGACAGATAACAATATTTTCGGGTATGTGTTCTTTTGCGATTTTAAGTAATTATCGAGATAATATTAAGTGTATTAAGAATTAGCTATCATGCATTATTATTGAGTATTTAATACAATCTTTATGTATTATTTATGTAGAAATTCATGAATGAATATAAATTTGAAAGGATTATTATTGAAAATTTAATATAATCACTATGTATTACTTAATGTAGGAATTAATTAATGAATAATGGATTTAAAAATTTTTGTTTTTTACAAAGTATTTTAATTATTTTCTAAATTAATTTTTTAAAGGAAAATGCATCTGTTATAACATAATCTATATTATAGTACATAATATAACATAGAACATGACATAGTAGATAATTTTTTATCTTATTTAGGTTAAAGAATGCAACGTACTCTTAAAACTAATTCTAACAAATTAATTAAATCTTTAATTCCAAATGTTAAAGGCTTAATATCTTGTGAATAAGCACATGATGCGGCCAGCACTGCACATCTGCCATTTTTTTTAAAAATTTCCAGACAAGTTGATATCCAGAATCATTATCTGAAGCTGAGGTTACTTGGATTAGTACAAAATTTAAAACGTGCAAAAACCTTTGCTAGTTTGAAAAAAATATAATAAAGCTTCCATAAAATACAGCTAAAAATAATTTTAAAAAATAATTAGAAGTTCCAAATTCAAATTTCCTTCTCAGTCATTGCAAAACCACTATGAAAGAATGCTATTTATGCATATAAAGAAACATTGGAATTATAAATTATTTAACATTAAAAAAAAATAATAATTTACATTTGCTAAAATATATTATTAATAAAATATATATTATTATATAATTTTAAATTTTGGGAAATAAATATATATTTTAATATCACACAATACAATTTTCTCATTTTGTTTTTGCAGACTATGAAACATAATTTCTTTAGAACATTAGTCCAAATAATTAAAATGCATTTTAAATACATAAAAAAATATAAACCTTAAGATTAATTTCTTCTTTTTTTTAATTAAAATTATCTTTATGTAGCATTTATATATTTTTTGAAAAATATTCTAATATAATACAAACACAAATAACAATACCTGAGAATTCAAAACCCTGGGAGTACAACTTTTGAATCTGGAACACTCTAGAGAATAGAGGTGGCCATAAGCATATGGGTCACTCAATCCCAGTTCAAAGACTAGTAAACCACCCAGTAAACATTTAATCAGGTAAAATACAGGTGGGCCTCGATGGCGAGAAAATGAATCAGATCTGGGTATCCTATCATCATCAACTGCTATTACACTATGCCTGAAATGAATTTAAATAATTTAAAACAAAAAAAGTTACATTTACGTGTTTAGTTAAAGGTATTGCACAGCATTATATTACAAATATATTATAAAAATATTACAAATAATTATTGTAGAGCTGTGGTGGTTCAGGGAATAGAGCGTTCGTCTTCCAATGAGGTGACCTGGGTTCAAATCCCAGCAATGGCTGGTTGATACGAATTACGCACTGACCACAGTCAGTGCTGACATAAAATATCCTCAGTGATAGACGGATCATGGGTTAGAGTCTCCTTGATATCAGACTAACCCTGAGTGTCTTTTGTGATTTTCCTCTCCATTTAATGCAAATGCGGGTTAGTTAGATCAAAAAGTCCCCCCCAAGAAAGCAAATTTCTTCCAAATTTGATCCTTACCTTCTAGATTAGGTGCAAAATTACAAGAATATGGAGTTGTCGTAAATTTGGTTGTCTGTTCAACGATGGTTATAAAATAATTATTGTTGCTGTTGTGGTATTGTTTTTGTGATGTTGTGTTACTTTTGTCTTTGCTGCACTGCTCTGCACTGCTATAATTCCTTTAAAGTTTCAGTTTATCTTTTATAAGTTCTCACCTGCCTTTTTCTGCCCTAAAAAAAAAAAAAAAAAAAAAAAAAAAAAAAAAAACAGAAATAGCAAGTATTGCCCTACTCATTTTGGTGATGGTGGTAGGAGCCAATAAGAGTGGTGTAGGTTTTTGGAGGGAGAAGAGAGAGAGGGTTTTAGCAGGTCTAGAGAGAGACATAAAAATGAATGAGATGAGGATCCTCAACAGCTAAGTGAATCTATAAATTTCTTTTTTTTTTTGTCTATCATCCCCATGATTGTTTTTTTTTGTAGCAGTGCAGCATCACATTTCTGTAATATCATGTTTATTTTTATGTTGTTCCTTTAATTGTGTTAATTAGTGTGAAGGCCTTCCTGGTTCAAAATTTGTTGACTTAATTATCCTAATCAATCTAAACAAAATAAATAGTTTTAACTATATGCAAATAGTCATCATTCAAATGATCTTGTTCTCTTTCCTAAGAGTATGTTATTTTTTTTTAATTGTTATTTGTTCTTATCTCAATATGTGTGGTGATGAACTGAACATGGCCACTTGTTTAAGACTTATATTTAGTTAAGTTTACGATTAATCCCTTTTATTAGGACATCACCACATATATTACTGGTGCCGTGACCAGGATAGGCAGACACTTTTAATTAATATTTGGTTATGTGGTAGTATTTATAGATACTGTTATTTGTATATCATTTTATAGCAAACATAAGCAATTAAGTATGGCAGAAGGATTAAAATCCCCATTTCTATTGTCAATTGTCCCCAATCTAACTAGTGATAATTATGATGAGTTTTTTCAGGCTCTTGAAACTACTGCTAAATTGGCAGATTGGGAAAAGGAGCAATTAGTAATTATAACTAAATTAAAAATGGAGGGCGCAGTTAGAAAATTGTATAATAATTCATTAGAAGGGAAAAATTTGGAATATGAAGCTCTAAAGAAAAGTATCAAAGATTACTTCACTCCAAAATTTTCTTTTGCCCAAAAATTTGCCGCATTTTCAACCGCTGAACAAAATGCTAGTGAAACATCTCGAGACTTTGCTATGCGTATTGAAGGTCTAGCCAAATCAGCGAATTTACCTCTCGAATTCCAAGAAAAAGTTAAATTGTCACAATTTGTTAACGGTTTGAAACCAATGTTAAAAGCTCAGGTAATCCTTTTAGACCCTCAGACCTTCGAAGAAGCCATAAAGATAGCTAGTCGAGTTGAAGCATCTTTACAAACCATTACTCCTAATGTAAATTCTTTAAGCAATACCCAAATGCAAAACTCGGATGGGGTACATGATGACTTTGTAAATGTAATAACAACTTTAACTAAAAATGTTCGAGATATGCAGATACAATTAGATAAACTTACTGCTTCCCAAACTTTTGATAAGTCTCCACAAATTTGTAACTATTGTAAAATAATTGGACATGCTGAAAGTGATTGCAGAAAGAAAAAGCGTGCAAACCATAACAGGGATCGTTCAAATTTCTATAGGGGTCATCAGAGTTATAATCGAGGTCAATCCAACTATATTGGGGGTCATCATGTCAGTCCTCCTGTGTATTTAAACCAAGGTACTAATAATTTTGCTAGCCAGCCGCCACCTTTGCCATTTTGTCCTCCTATGCAATATGCCCAACCACCCCATTCTCCATTTTATCCTCCCTTGCAACATAGCCCTGAAACATCAAATAATCATTTTTATCAGGGAGCTCAATCAAAAGAGTTTCCCCAAACTCCTAAAGGGGCGAATGAATGAAGGATCCATTTTTTCAGTAAAACCCCAGGTAGATCCAAATCAAAATCTTATAAGAGGTTTAAGTCTAAACCCTTTGCCAATAATATCCGTAAAATTTGATAATTTAACCTGTAGAGCTTTGATTGACACTGGAGCCACAGTTAATGTTGTATCGCCTAATGTGTTTCACATATTAAACAATTTTAAAGTTAAAGAATATAACTCTAATCTAACTGCAGTCACTGGTATTGACATAGGGGCTTGCTCAAAGATAGACTCTGTAATCTCTCTAAATGAAGAGTCATTTTTAACTGAATTTATAGTCTCCAATAAAACTTTATCATCAGATTTTGATATCATTTTAGGATTTGAATTCTTAAGGAAACATAAATTCATTATTGATTGCTCAAATTGTCTGTTATTTAATAACATGATTGCAATAAAATGGTTGAATTCCATTGACAAAAATGATTACATTATTGTAAATAAGGCCAAGTGTACAGAGCCAAGCAACAGTTTAAATAATGTAAATGATTCTAAATTATGTAACAGGCAAAGTTTTGGTGTCTTGAGTAAGAAACATAAATTACCGCCACACTCAATAAGTAATGTTTATGTAAAAATTTCTGGTTCTAATAAATTTTCAAAAGGTGATTATATATATATTCAACCTAATACTAACATTATAGAAGCTAATTATTTTGTTGCCCATGCTGTAACTGAGGTTTTGGATAATTCCACATGCTTGATTCAAATTTTTAACCCTAATGATAGTACCCTTGCGCTAAACAAAAATGCTAAAATAAGCACAATCAAAGATATGACAGTCGAAGAAATTAAACATAGTGAGAAATCAATGATAAACACAATTACTGTAAATGACCACGATTTTTTGAAATTGTTTAATCTGAACCACTTAAATGAAAATCAAAGAAAGGTGATTTCCGATCTTTTACTTGAATTCAAGAATGTTTTTGCTAATGATGTTAGTGAATTAGGTTCTTGCTCACTGGTTCAGCACCGCATTAAATTGACCGATGATATTCCCGTTCGTCAGAAACCGTACCGCGTGCCCTATCATTTAAAAGCGGAAATGAAGAGTCAGCTTAACAAACTGTTAGATGCTGGAATTATTCAGCCGTCAACGTCTAGCTATGCTGCTCCCGTGCTTCTAGTTAAAAAGGTGGATGGTTCATATCGGTTGGTAGCTGACTTAAGAAAACTAAATGCAAAAACTTTACCTGATAATTTTCCAATTCCAAATCTAAATGAAATGATAGACTTACTTTCGGGTTCAAAGTTTTTCTCTAGTTTAGATTTAACGTCGGGTTTTCACCAGATGCACATGCATCCCAATGATGCTCATTTAACCGGAATTGCCACTGAACTTGGAAATTTTGAATATGTGCGCATGCCTTTTGGCTTAAAAAATGCCAGTTCTAGTTTTCAACGACTAATGTCAATTGTATTGGCCAGTTTGTCAGACTTATCTATTGGCTGCTATATTGATGATGTGATCATTGCAAGTCGGACATTTGACGAGCACATGGAAAAACTGCGTATTGTGTTTGAACGTCTCAATCAGGCAAACCTAAAGTTAAAACCAAAAAAATGCTCTTTGCTAAAAGATGAAGTAACTTATCTTGGGCACCGTGTTATAGAAGGAAAAGTTATGCCAGATCCTAAAAACATTCAGACTATTCAAAAGGCTCTGCCTCCTAAGAGTAAACGCGAGGTGCGAGCATTTATTGGTTTGACAGGCTTTTATCGTAGGTTCATACCAAATTACTCGAAATTAGCTCTTCCCCTTACTAATATTACCAAGGAAAAGGTTCCTTTTGCTTGGACTGAACTTGAGCAAAACGCTTTTGAAAAATTGCGAAACCATTTAATATCTCAACCGTGCCTAGCTTTACCAGATTTTGATAAACAGTTTGCTCTCTGTACTGATGCGAGTAAACATTCGTTGGGTGCTGTATTAGTCCAGGAAGATGAGACTGGTTTTCAGCATCCTATCAGCTTTGCCTCTAGGAAATTAAAGGATAGTGAAATAAATTATTCTGTTTTTGAAAAGGAAGCATTGGCAATTATTTTTGGTGTTCAACATTTCAAACAATATTTGATTGGAAAAGAATTTTCCATTTATTGTGATCAAAAGAGCTTATCTTACGTGCTAAATCTAAAAGATCACAATTCGAGGATTGCACGTTGGATAATGACACTGCAATCTTATTCATACAAAGTAATACATAAAGCAGGAAAATTGAATCTTATGGCAGACTACCTATCACGGTTAAAAACAAATGAAACTGTAAATTATGTACAGTCCCAAGAGAACGATTTAAAAGTCTTTCAGTTAGTTAACCTATCACAAAACCAATTAATAGATGAACAGAAAAATGATCCTCAATGCCAGAAAATTGTGAGAAAATTAAGTGTTCATGTAAAATTTTCCCCGTCTTCTCCAAAATTTTTTTTAAAGAATGGTGTCCTACTGTGCTCTAGGGTTAATTCTTTAAATCCTAAACTAGTTGTTCCCAAAACTTTAATTCAAGTTGTATTAGTACAATGTCATGATAATAACAGTGTTGCCCACCCTGGATTGTCTAGAACCCTTCATAGAGTCAAAGAAAATTTTTTTTGGTATAATATGTACAAAAATGTTAAAAATTATGTTATTTCTTGTCCTTCATGTATTGAACGTAAAGGATTTAAGGCCTCAAACAAGGCACCTTTACAAAAGATTCCAACTGCCAGTAGACCCTTTCAAAAATGTAGCATTGATGCTGTTGGACCGTTAGTGACTTCAAAAAGGGGAAATAAATGGTTACTTGTTATAACAGACTATTTTTCACGATATCCTGAGGCATATCCTGTACCTGACATCCAAAGCTCTACTGTTGCTAAAGTTTTGATTGATTTCATTTCGCGTCATGGACTCATGGAAACTTTTTACTCAGACCGAGGAACAAATTTCATTTCCGAAGCAATGCAACAAGTATATGATACACTTGGCATTCAAAAGCAGCATACAGTAAGTTATAATCCGCAAGGAAACGGTGTTGTAGAAAGATTAAACAAAACACTCATTGATTCCCTTAGCCATCTTATTAGTATAAACAAAACAGATTGGTGTGAACGTGTTCCCTTGGCTCTAATGGCATTTCGCCCAGCTTTCCATCGTACTATAAAGCAAACCCCTGCCTATATAGTTTATGGTCGCGATCTTGTTATGCCATATGATTTAATATTCTCGTCAAAATTTAGAACATACAGTGATAATCCTACCTATGTTCAAGAGTTGGTTCCTAGATTGCAACAAGCATTTGCCATTGTAAAAGAAAATTTAGAGAAAGCTGCTGATAACCAGGTTGCTTCTACTGCCACAACTAGACATATCAAAGACATAAAATTAGGTGACTTGGTTTATCTTCATACACCTAAAATTAAAGTTCACACCTCAAAAAAACTCTCAAAATTAAACCACGGTCCTTATAGGGTGTCAAAGAAATGTTCCCCTGTCCTTTTTGAATTAACTTTAGTAGCTAACCCATTAAAAACTACTATATCTCATGTCAATCGTATAATAAAAATTCCTGAGCGAGAAATATTTCCATCGTCTTCCATATTTGGGGAAGAAAATTCTGTAATTAGTGATAACCCCAAAGGATGTGAGGTTAGACACTCTGCTGAGGATAAAAAATTATATCCTGCCTTAATGAAGCCCATTAATGAGAAAGAATTACAAAGTTTTGGTTATTTTGTATCACAACCCTGTAGGGCTCAATTAAATCGTGATGTACAAACAGATGTTCAAAGTGAACAAAGTAATTCTTCATATGATTTCTTTCGTGATACATCTATTTCACCCATTTCATTTTTAAATGATTCTTTATCAGAATCTGATTCGTCAGATATGGTAGAACCGAGATATAATCTCAGACCTAGAGATCCTCAGGGATTTGTTAAAAATAAATCATAAAAAAAGGGGGGTATAAAATTGTGTATTTAATGTGCTATTTTATACTTGTTTTTGTCATTGTATATATATATTATATTTCTATATTATAATTCTTTGTGTTCTGTATGTGTAATGTGCTCATCACGATAATCAAGACAGCTTTGTGACTAAATCTCTTCATGTTATTGAACTAAAGGGAATTCAATGTGAACTTTAAGGAAGTTTGTGTGGAACTCTTTCGGAATTGGTCTGGTTAGGAGTCTGAGTGGATCAGTCCTATGGAAATGACTGCTGAGTTGTTGCCTGTGAGTGGATCTATCTCAAAGTGAAAATGTTTGCTGAATCCTCGCCAGAAAATCGTGCCGCCCCCTCAAATTTTGCAGTTCTTCAATAACATGTGAAAGATAGGCACTCCTGAGGCATCACAAGGCCACAAAATTGCTCTTTTGATTGTTTCGCTCTTCATTGGTTGATGCTCAGCTGGGTGGCAGCCATTATCTTGAAAGAAAAAGTTACATGTTACCTATATGCATCATTGATCCCTTCTGCAACTTCATCCATAAATCATATCACCTTCATGAATCTACTGATTTGAATTTTCCTAACAGATACACTGCTCATCCTGATCACTCAGTTCTCCCACCTCACTTCTCTTCAACATCAGACTCCATAGTTTGTGATGTAACGATAACCATCCTTATGCAAGAGTAATCAGTGACTTCTTTCAATAAGATGCTACTAATCAGTGACTTTAAAAAAAAAAAAAAAAAAAAAAAAAATTACATTTTTTTTAAATTTTTTTTCCCCTGGGGGAAAGATATATGTGGTATTGTTTTTGTGATGTTGTGTTACTTTTGTCTTTGCTGCACTGCTCTGCACTGCTATAATTCCTTTAAAGTTTCAGTTTATCTTTTATAAGTTCTCACCTGCCTTTTTCTGCCCTAAAAAAAAAAAAAAAAAAAAAAAAAAAAACAGAAATAGCAAGTATTGCCCTACTCATTTTGGTGATGGTGGTAGGAGCCAATAAGAGTGGTGTAGGTTTTTGGAGGGAGAAGAGAGAGAGGGTTTTAGCAGGTCTAGAGAGAGACATAAAAATGAATGAGATGAGGATCCTCAACAGCTAAGTGAATCTATAAATTTCTTTTTTTTTTGTCTATCATCCCCATGATTGTTTTTTTTTGTAGCAGTGCAGCATCACATTTCTGTAATATCATGTTTATTTTTATGTTGTTCCTTTAATTGTGTTAATTAGTGTGAAGGCCTTCCTGGTTCAAAATTTGTTGACTTAATTATCCTAATCAATCTAAACAAAATAAATAGTTTTAACTATATGCAAATAGTCATCATTCAAATGATCTTGTTCTCTTTCCTAAGAGTATGTTATTTTTTTTTAATTGTTATTTGTTCTTATCTCAATATGCGTGGTGATGAACTGAACATGGCCACTTGTTTAAGACTTATATTTAGTTAAGTTTACGATTAATCCCTTTTATTAGGACATCACCACACTGTGGTGACTCAGAGATAGAGCCAACCTCCGAATGAGGCGACGCAGTTTTGAATGCCAGCGATGGCTGGTCTGGTCTAAATGAATTCAACAACCGGCTTACACTGACTACAGTGCTGACATAAAATATCCTCAGTGGTATTGCTAATTTTGCGTGTGCAGAAGAGTTTAAACCATTACCAAATAAAAAAATAGACTGGAAATTTGATGGAATTACCGGATCTTTCGATAGAAAGTCAATTCAACGTGGCTATAATCATGGGTTAGAATCACCTTGGATCATGGGTTAGAATCACCTTGCTGTAACGCTGACCAACAGTGGTTTTCTTTTCCATGTAAGGCAAAGCCTGATTAGTTCCATCACAAAGTTGTCTACAAAGGCAAATTTCTCAAATACTTGATTGGGGAGTTCCCCTGTTTTCTAGATTGGGTTCAAAATTACAATTATATGGAACTGAACATTAGTAGTTGTTAACTCAAAAATTGGGTTGGCAGTTCAAACAATGATTATAAAATAAAATTATTATTGTAGGGCCGTGGTGGCTCAGGAGATAGAGTATTTGTTTCCCAATAAGGTGACCTGGGTTCGAATTCCAGCAATAGATGGTCAACATGAATTTTGCAACACACCAAACACAGTGCTGACATAAAATATCCTTAGGGGTAGATGGATCATGAGGAGTCCAATTGTTGACAGGCTAACCGTGATAGGTCTTTGAGGTTATTCTCTTCATGTAACTTATTTCTTCCAAAAAGTCTTCCTCAAAGGTAATTTTTCCCAATACTCAATCCAGTTCCATTGTCTTCAGGGGGCACTTGGGTTTAAAATTACAAAGCTACGGAGTTGTACATTGGTAAAATTGTGTTGGCTGTTCAACAACAACAATAAAATAATATTCTACAATTAGTTTAAACTTTGTCAACAAATAAAATATATCACCAAATAGTTTTCTTGCAAATAAAAACAGTGAAAAAAGCAAGGGGTAAAAAATATTATTTGATTTATTCAAAAAAATTTTAAATTCAAACTTTGAATTTTGTCATATATTTCAATAATTATATTATATTGTAGTTACTCCTTAAATAAATTTTTGACTATATTAGCAGCCACATGCTGGACTTCAGCAAGGCACACTTATCAATACAACATAATATTTGTTAAGAATAAAATTATTTTTATACCCTTAAACATCTAGTTTCGACATTTTGCAAAAAAAAAAATTTTAAAAATCTACAAGGTTTTTATAGATTACATAATAAAGATTCACTTATCTCTAATAATAAAAAGAAGAAATTGTGTATCTGTTTGTGAGTCTCTCTTATAACTCCCAAACTGTTTGAGCAAGCTTCCAAAAATTTGGTAAGAGAGTGCAATTAATTTTACTCCCCCATCTTTCCCAAATTTTGATTAAAACATTCAGGAGTGACATTTAAAAAATGGATTTTTCTTATGGGTTTAAAATTAGATATTGATATAAATTAAACTGCAGACAAATTTGTTCATTTTTTCTCAAATATTTAAAAGATAATAACCATAATGTTTGCTTGCTAATAACTCCATTTAATAAAAAAAAAGGTATTAATTGAAAGTTAATATTTAATAATTTTTTAATTCGTATTGTGTCAGGTAAGCTCAATGATGAATGGAACGTGGTAGCATATGCAACTAGCAAATTAGTGTAAGAAATAAAACAAATTTTTTTTTTTTTACCTTTGGTCAGATAGATTAGATGCTTGCAAGGATACAAAACCCATAGTATGCATGTAGGTTACATACTCTTGGAGATAATGCCGACAGACCATGGCATGCCAAGTTTCTTCAGATGGTGTTTTAGTTCTGAGTTTAGGAGATCCTTGATTTGAACTGGGGTAAGTAGCTCCACTGAATCTCCTTGTTCTTGTTTGGCTACCAGCACTACCCGGAGCATCGGTACTTTTCAAACTACTACCTGAGCTATGGCGTGACCTCTGCATAGGGAAAAAAACAGTCAATTGTTAAAGGCAAATAGTACTCAGGTACTTTAGAAAAATAGATTTTACTTGACTCAAACGATATTTGATCCTTCTAGAGCAAGTTAAAAGAAATCCTCTACATGAAGAAATTTTATGAAGCATAGAATGAAACATTACAGCTTTATACATTTAATTGAAGCCTACTTCTCGAAATTGGATCTTAGTATTTAATCATGTATGACGAGCATCTAAAGATATTTCTGAAAACATTAATTTTATTATGTTTTATCACTAAAATTTCCAAACATGCAGTGTCTGGTTTTAAGATTAGATTATTTGTTCTTTTTCTTATCATAATTAGTAAAACACAAATACAGTAAATAATTACTTTATAGAACAATGTTAATTTCCCAATAAACATATATCATAACTAGTAATTATTGTTTCAAAAATATTTTAAAAAAATTTTGAGAGAATTTAACAACAAAACATCTAAATTAAAAAACTTAAAGAAGTCCATAAGCATTGATTCTTTTTGTCAAATAATCATGATTTTATTTATTTAAAGCACCCAAATATTCCCTTAATCCACAGTTTAGCAAGAGCCAAAAGTTAACCCAAATGAAGTATTATTCATATAAAAAAATGAAATATAATGTTAAAGTTTTTTTAAATTTCATTTTATTTGATTCTTATTCATGTAAAAAAATATTGAACATAAATATGCATTAGATAAAAAATGATATTAAATAAAAAAAACTGATCAATTTCCTTTTTAAAACTAGATTTAAATGCAGAACTTATTTAGTTTCTTTTTTTTTCTTATTTTGAATAAACCAAAAAATTAAATTTTTAATATATCAATAAAAAACTATAGGTAGAAAAAAAAAAACGCTGACTTCTCCATTTAAGTTAATAACTGTTTCTAAAACTAAATTTCTAAATTTAATAGTTCAGCAACACTTAATAACAAATGTTTATTGAAGATTCAAAGTTTGAATGTAGTTGCATAGTTGTAGTATGGTTATGGACATAGGATGGAGCATAATGTTGCCCATTACTACTCACAGTTGATACAACATGTGGTTCTTGAGGTTTCTCGAAACCTGTCAAATTTTGTTCCAAAGGCTCCAAGGCATGGTCTCTCACAGGAGCTACTTTAGATCGCCAAGAAGGACTAAACAAAATAGGAGTCAGGCAGTAATGACTCAAGCGAGCCAAGCACTTCAGATCACTGAAAACCTTATCCTGAAAAAATAAGAATATTACTGATTATGTATGGTATATTATCAGCAGCAATATAAAGGTCAAATGATAATGATTTTAAGTCAATTATATAAAATTGTAATTAAATATAATTTTGTAACTAAATATTATTTTAAAAATCAAAGGTCTTTAAAAAAATACTAGTAAACGTTTAATTGCTGTATTCAGAAAATCTAATTTGGTAAATATAAGGTAAAGATTTCCATTAGTATTTTATCCACTGGGTGTGGTGTCATGTTAGAAAGATTTGACATGGCACTTAATTTGACACTGTTGGGTTGTTTTTTTTCCATATGAGAGTCTTGAAACTGGGTCAAAGAATCAAATAAGAGCGGTCGTTCATTAACTGAATGCTCTGAACAATCTCCTATCCGTGACCATAGAGTTATTGACGCTCCCCCAAGGGCTTTGCCGATTATTTAGTCAAGGTTCTCAATCCATCAGATACAGTTTTTTCAGTTCCCTTTGCAGGTTCCAGTTTTGCATCCAGGGAAGGTTAGCTGAAGTATCGGGAGAATGGAAAGCGAGAGTTAGCTGTAGAATATTCTAATCTGGATTAATACCTACTGAGGCTGGTCTGGTTTCAATAGTTCTCAAGTACTTGGATAAGGAAATAGACATGATTACTTGCCTGGATTTAACTTCACAGAAGTACCTTAGAAGAAATTTAGATTCTGACTAAATGAGTTTCTAAAATTAATATGGTAATGGTTGTATTTTTAATTATTGTTCTGCAAGGACTCAGTATTGTAGAAGATAATAAATGTTCTTTGTACTGATTTGTAGACTTTGTCTTATTTCAACCATAGGACTGAGTTTAAATGAGTTATTATGGGTATTTGTTTGAAATTGCATTATCTCTTTCAAAATTTACTGGTTATTTTGAATATGCAGGTGCTAGGTCATAATCTACAACACAGTAAAAAAATATTTAATTTTAAGACAGATTCATGACAATAATTGTATTTCTTTCTAAGTCTTTGAGTTATTTATGCCATAGAAATATTTTGTAAAAAAAATTAAATAAGTGAATAAATAAAAAAATAATAAAAAATGAAAATAAGAAGATGATATTATAGATGATATATAGATTTTCATTTGATGTTCAAGTTAAACAAATATCAACACAAGCTTTAAAATAAAAAATCTAACGTCTACATTCTCATTTTATTAAAATTTTTAAAGCAAGACTGTTTATCTATATATGTGTAATGAATCACAGATAGAATAAAATATTTTTAACTTAATAGTGACTCACTCAGTAACCATAGAATATATAAATAATTAAAACTATAAAGAAATATAAAGAGAAAATAAATATTAGAAAAAAAAATCCTAACATATTTTTCTATCATTTTTTAAATTCATTTTTATTTTCAAGATATAGTAAAAGATAGACTAAAAAAAATTATATACAGAAGCACACTTCAACCATTATAATTTAACAGTTGCCCACAAAAAAATTTTTGAAAATTATTTATACTTATGAAAACCTGAAAATATTCAGAGAGCGAACAACAAAAACTTAATAATTTTAGTGCATGAAATGGCTAAAAGACGAACAGACCATGAATTTAACATTACAGTTAAGCAATGCACAATAATTTGAGCAATACACAATTAATAAAAACATTTAATTATTTTTTATAAGGCCTTCTTATTGGAATTACACAAATTAAAATGTATTCTTATTAGTAAAAAAGACACACTTTAAATATGTTATTCAATGAGTGTTAATTATTGAACTACAATTGACAGATTGGTATTGATAGATAGACTGATTTTGACAGATTTAAATTTGTAACACTCAAAATAAGATGTGCCAAGTAGAATGTATCCATACCCCAGATAAAGTGACTTCAATTATTCAGTCAGGAGAGTGAGTAAAATGTAGGTTATAATGTTATTATTTATTTTTTGTATTTCACTATACAGTAGTGCAAAGGCACGAGAAAAATTCTAGTGGCAGGAAAATGGTAGCGTGAGAATATGGAATCTCCTCATAAATCTGCTAAATGCATGGGTAAAAGCGACAATTTCAAGGGTCACTTTCTCCCTATTTTCAAATTTAAAAC
Source organism: Parasteatoda lunata (assembly GCA_949128135.1). Taxonomy (NCBI): domain Eukaryota; kingdom Metazoa; phylum Arthropoda; class Arachnida; order Araneae; family Theridiidae; genus Parasteatoda; species Parasteatoda lunata. The sequence goes on from OX421974.1 coordinate 64,089,325, forward strand.
CATGCTAAAATTAGAAAAAATTATGTTTCTTCACATCTCAACAACATTCAACACCTTATTGGTGTTAAGGTAAACATACTTGCGTTTGGGCTATCTCTGGAACTATACGATAAGAATAAAAAAAGTATGCAAATAATTATGAAACTTGTAAACAACATAAAATCAGGCAAAAGTAGTTTTTTAAAAATATTTAAAACTTATTATTTGATCTAATATGACCAAAAGTAAAATACTTACGAATGAGTGGTGTCCTGATCCTCTTGAACTCCATAAATTGTGTAAAACTTGCATATCTATGCAATCATAAATAAATTAAAAAATATAAAAAGATAAATAAAAAATAGTTGCAATAAGAATTTTGCCCTGTTTGGGATGCTGTGATAAAGCACATTAGGTTTAAGCTGTAAATTTGTACTTATAAGAAACATATTGTATAATAAATAAATCTGTTTTATTCTTGTTCAAATAAAGTAGATTTGCAATACTTCTGTTAAATTTTTTCTTTAAATATAATTGAAACAAGCTTAAAATTGTTTGATTAATAACTAAAAAATAATTTCAGTACACTAGCATGTAAAGTTAATAAGTAATTATAAATAATTCTTTCAGAGTAAAAGCACAGCTGCCAACAATTAAAATGAAAATAAGAGTATTTATAAGCTAATAAATTATCAATAAAAAATTAGACAAAAAATTTTAAAATTATATATGGACTTTTCTAAGATATATTTTTAATTTTAGGAATTAGCAACATTAATACAAATTATTAAAAATTTTTAAGTACACTGTTGTTTCAAATCATAATTTTTTTTTATTATTATTACACATGGTTTATAACGTAAAAAATCCCTGTCTTAAGAAATTTCACAATTTTTTAGAGAAAAATGACATTTATAATAGGGAATTTTATCAAAATATGTTTATTTTTAAAAATACAAAACACCAAAGTTCAAATTTAGAGATACATGTTTAGTAGTACTATTAATTATATGAAATGTTCTAGTTTTAATTTTTTTATTAATAAAAATATTCATGATTTAAGAGGAATTATCACATTTTGAATAAAAATAGAAAGATAACATAAAAACTAGAGAGTCTCTTTAAATAATTGGGAAAGGCAGCTCCTATGATAATGTGAGAAGTAGTAAAATTGAAATACTCACCATGAAGATATTTGCCTGAAATAAAAAATATATTTTTATGTATTAAATATTTCAATAGTTAAAATATTATGATAAAAAATAAAAAATGACAAAAATAAAAATATCAGTAACTAAAAAAAGTCAGTAGTATAACTTTTATTTTTGTTTCAGATGAACTTGTTCAGCATAGTTCCAAGAAAAGTTCACCCAATAACATTGCATAGAATGTTTCTCTTTCATCACAGTGAATTTTTTTTAATACATATAAAATCAGATTAGATTTCTGCCTTTTTTTGTTTTTTTCTCCTATTTAAGCAAACAATTTTTGATGTTTTCTTAAAAAATGCACCAGAAATGAGTGTGATATTGAACTCAGTTTCAAGAATAATTTGACAGGTAATAAATAATAAAATCAAGTTCGTAAGAGGTCTTCTTATTGGGTTGTTCGGAAAGTAATTTAGTTTTTTTGAGGGAAAAGGAAAGACAATTTTTGTATAATGAATAAATATTTTATAAAATTATATATTGGTCATTCTGGTCCAACACCTTTTGCTATCTTTCTGGTAGTAGCATGATTCCACGCTCATAAAATTTGTGGTCTTCGCTGGCAAAAAACTGATCCAGGTGATTTTTCACCTCTTCATTTGAAGTAAAGGTTTTACAGTCCAAAACATTTTGCAGTGACCAGAACGAATAATAATCCGAAGGCGCCAGATCTGGAGAATATGGTGGGTGCATACCTGCCAACTTTTACGCATTTGGCGTAAAATTTTATTTCTATATTTAAAGTGGTAGTAAAATGTATGCTTTCTATATATTCCTTGCATTTATAAACTTAATTTATTGTATTTAAGACCACCACTATTTTTACAAAAATTAAGCATTTATAATAATTGTAATATTATCGTGGTAATCAGCAAAAGCATTTTCAAAATACAGCATATGTTTCTGCCTAAAATTGTTATTCAAAGTCCATTTTACTACCACTGGGCAAAATCATTCTCGAAAGGATTAAAAGTTGGCAGGTATGTGGGTGTGGCAGTGTATCCCATTCAAGCTGTAAAAGCTTTTGGCGAGTTGCCAAATTTGTATGAGGTCTCGCATTATCTTGGTGGAACACTATACCTTTCTGTTGATTAATTCTGGCTTTTTCCATTGAAGTGCGTCATTCAGTTTGTCCCACTGAGGACAGTAGACTTCAGAATTAATTGTCATGTTATACGGCAAAAGCTAAAAAAAAACAAAAAAAAAAAAAAACTATTCCTTTAAAATCCCATCAAACAGCAGCATTACTTTTTTGATGGATATTGACTTTCGAAATGCTTTGAGTCGGTTCATCTTTTTAGCTCCATGATCTCTTGCGTTTGACATTGTTATAGACAACCCATTTGTCATCCCCAGTAATGATGCGTTTCAAAAATGGTTAATTTTCGTGACGTTTTAGAAGCGATTATATGCCATTAAAAATGTTAAATCAGAGATTAAATAAAATATTTTTCATGTGAAATAAAATTTCAGTTACAAAAAGAAAATTTGTATGATAGAGAAAAATAATAATCTAATAAATAAAAATATACCAACTACATATTTGAAGTAATACTATTTTCTTATACATTTTGTATTGAATGATAAAATACAGTATAAATTAATGCTCAATAGAACAAAATAATATGATCAAAACTTAGACTGAAGATTTTGCATTAGCACCAAACTTTTTTTTTTTTTTTTGTTAACAATCTGGAAGTAAGTATTATTTTAGATAGCAAATTGCGTTGATTTCATATCAATAACAGCCACTTAATTTTTTAAACAAATAATGTTAACAATTCAAAATTATGAATAGAAATAAAAATTTTTAAAAAATGGATCATAATATTTATTTATACAAATCATAATTTAAGAAACAGGATAAAAATGGTAACACTGAACTAAACTTAATGAAAAGGGCAGAATTTTTTTTTAATGTATTTGTATATAAGAATAAAACTAAATAATGTAAACAAAACATAAATACTAGCAGATAAACAAACATACTTTAGTTTTAGTTCTGTAATGAAGAATCCTCAAACATAGGATGCAGGGAGAAACCATAGAGAAAACTGCAAAACAAGTTACAACAATGGGAGAGGTTCCCTCTATTGGTCAAAGCCTCTTATTGCAACTTATTTATTGATTTTCTTCTACACCTCTGTGTTCCTTTCTTTCATTCAGTGTTTATACACAGAGAAAGGTTCTTATTTATATTTAAAAAAAACAATAGAATGCTTGTTTATATCATACAACATACTTATGCTTTGTTTTAGATTCGTTCGTTGTAAGTAAATGTTCACAAATGTAGGAGGAAAATTAAAATTGAAACAAATAGATAATGCAGTGATTGAATTTTTTTTTCTTTATCAACTCTTCATCTCTCACTTAGTTTATAAAACAATTGTTAAGTAAACAACAATATAAAAATAAATAAATTACCTCTTCTTTGTGCAGCTATTGTATCTAAAAACTGGCCTCCATGAGCAGAGACAGGATCTCTGATTTTAGAGAATTCACTTAAATGAAAAGGTACAGTTGGTTTGGTATTTTTTAAATTTTTTGCAATGTAAGCATTTCTTGGCGTGCTTAAACTAGATGATCTTGAAGAAGATGTGAATATTTGATTGCTAACTAACTGATCAACGTAAGCATATGATTTAACAACAGATTCATCAATAGACTCTCTTGCTACCTAAAAGAACAAGAACAAAAAGAAAATAGAAAAATATTTCATTAGAATTCAAACAAATAAATTTAACACACATATATATATATATATATGTACAGTGAAACCTCTTGTTATGGACACTCCCGCTAAACGGACGCCTCTCTATACGGACATATTTTTAATTCCCAGAGAATCTTCTATGAATAAACCATTATATGCATTCTCCGCAAAGCGGACACTCCTGTAACCGGACGCGGACAGTCACTTTGACTCTGAAACGTTATTTTCTATCTCTTCAAACCGGACACTTACTTTATCTAAAGTTTAAAAAATAAACTATTTCTGCTTTAAATTGAAAAGAAAAAAATTCAACTTTTCACCATTTTTAAAGCATGTAAATTTGTTATCTTATCCATAACTGAAATTATTGTTAAGCTATTTCAATATTGAAGAATCAATCTTTCTCCTGTCACCTTGCTTTATCTTTGTAAAGAAAGGAGGGCATACTAGAATAGGTACTAAGTGATTTAAGTATCTCAAATGATAGATTCACTATTTAATTCTTTGGTAGTATAAAAATTTTAATTAAATGCTATGTCTATTTTACTAAGCACACATTTTGGATAAAATAATTTTTTTAAAAGCACCATGTCTATTTTTATTAATACATATTTCAAAATTAAAGGTTTAATGATGATAAATCACTTAAATTTTTTTAACTAAATGGTTATGGTCTTCTTTTACAAGACAATGCAACATTTATTTGTAAATATAAATATGATAAAATATTACCAAATGCCTGTTAAACTATCCAACTTTAATATTTCTTTTATAGTAAAAAGAGCTAAAAGATATGCAACAAAGGACATAGAAATAATAAAAAATACATACACCATACATGAAGTAACCATTATTAATTTTATCATAAGAAACAAGAAAGTTATCATATAAAAATTAAAATTAATATTTTTATTTATAAACATTAATTTAATAATTATAAAGGATAAAAAAAGTTGAAAATTTCAAATTACAAATCTAAAAAATTAAAGATAGACTTACATTTTTATCATCTTTTTTGGGTTTTTCAACATCTGTTCGATTAAAACTGGATAATCCATAGAATATACCTAATTTCTGGAGCATAATATTGCTTAATAAGCAATTCCTATTCTGATGAAAAGCAATAAGCTTTTTTATCTGCACTAAAAGTTTCTGGGAAGTGTCTTGAGAGCAATTATACAAAAACAGAGTTGCCTAACAATGTTAAAATAAAAAAGAAAATCAGATACTAATAAAAGAAAGATACTATTATTTACTTATGCCAACATAATTCAAAGCAATTGATACATCCTTTTAGAAGAAATGCAGAAAAGTACAGCTCCCACTTTGACAAATTAAAAAGGACACACCACCTCAATCAGACTTCAAGTACTCAGATTTCCAGCAATGTTGACAAAACATGTCAACAAAGTATTAAAAAAATAACAATGAATAAAATTATCCACCCAATTGAAGTTTGTAATTATTGGCTAATAATCATTTGCCATTATGCATTCTACTCACCTATCTAAGTATAATTTTTTTAAATACACTTGAAATAATGTTTATTATTTAAAACGAGTAAACGATATTATTTAAACGACATTGCTAAAAGAGTTATATATCTCAATGTATAAGTCAATTTTTCAAGCCCAAAAATTTTAAGAAAATCAGGGAGTCGACTTAAACACTGTTAATAAAGTCGTACAATCATAAATTGTAAAATATTGATGCATTGTAAACAATGAGATATATGAATAACTCTGTATCAATTTACCCCTTACAAAAACTATTCTTAATATGTTATATACAATTAATTTAGTATTTCCTCTCATTCTACTTTCTTTGCATATAAAGGTCATTCTAGAAACAATATTTTAATTTACGTTTAGAATAAATTAAGACTAAGATAAATTAAGATAATTTATTTAAGAGTATTTCAAACATATAATGCAGTGAAAACTTTTAAAACATACTATAAAAGTACAATTTAAATATTCCAAATTATAAACTTTGTTGGAATCAATAACGCTAGCAGTGTTGCTGCAATACATTCTACTGCATCTTCATCTGCTAAGTTCTACAAAAAGTCATTTTCACCTCATCCTAAGAATTCAAAACTCCAGGCTTTTAAAAATTTTACAAATGTATCAGAAAGACTGGTGGCTGAATGGTAGGCAGCACTTTGAGCAGCCACAAGTCCAGGGTTCTATCCCCAGTTAGAGAAAGATTGACTCAGCCTTTAATCCTGTAAGTGGGTCAATAAAATAAGTACCAAGCATGCTTGGGGACGAAACACTGGTGGTTCAACACTCGGCTGACCACCCAACTAGAACATCTGTTCCTGCACCCCTAAGCTCAAGAAAACTGGAATGGGCACAGTAAACCTTGGCCCTCCATGGGCTGATATACCATATATATCCGACACACGAGAAATTTGCTAGCTTGTAATCAAAAAATTTTATAATGTTCATATTAATAATAATAATTCATATTAATTATAATATACATATAATTTTTCATAAAATTTTATTTTCAACTAAAAGAATATGCAAAATGAAGTATAATAAACAAATTATATAAAAAATAAATAAAACACAAAAAATAAAATAAAAAATAATAATTTTCATTGCTACACTGTTTTCTAACCTTAAACTAAGGAAAGAACATCACAGTAATGCAACAACAGAGAAGAAAATATAACTTTCTAAATTCAATATTGTAAAAGGATTAATTCAATATCCACTGCCCTGAATGCATTAAATTAAGATTATTTAAATTTTGATTAGCCATTAAGAGTAAGTTTGTGCAACATAAACACAACTTACACTTTTATCTTTAACCATCATCAGAAAAAGCTTTTGACGAGGTACAAAAGCGGTAACTGGATGGACAGTATTGTCAGCTGCAGTAGCCACAGGAGATTTTGGCTGAGGACTGACCGATAATCCTGATGAGGCAGATTTATTGGCAAAAGTAGGAGAGCTAGGAACAGATTCTATGTTGAGATCAATGCTACCCCTTGAGTTGCAGACATGAGTTTGATACTTCTGATGTATTTTAACACCTGAAAACATTTAAAATGAATAAAAATTATCTGTAACAAATTTATTTTATAAATCACTTTATGTAAAAATGTAAGTAACGTATGATCATTTTGTGTTAAGTAATAGGATGTCTTTAATGTTAAATAACTTATCTCTTCATAAAAGAACTTAGTTGTTAGAATTTTTTGATGAATGGATGGCTTCGTAATCAAATATCTATTGTTTTATGCTCTTTTTGATTTTTAATGAATACAATTCAGATTTTAAATTTATTAATAAGATATGAGAAGCTTTTAAAACAATATAATGTTGCTCATAATATCAATACTGTAAAATTCTCCATGACAAATTCTTTAAATTCAGCAAAAACACAAATAATGGAAGAATAACAAGGTTAAAACATGGAAAGCCATGGCATGACAAAAAGAATTTCAATTTTTGCAAGGTCACGGAAACTGGATACTAATAAAAAAGCATATTAAAAGCAAAAAATGAATATTGAAGAAGAAAAAATTCAGGTTATGAAAGCAAAGAGTAAAAAAATTAAATAAAATTTTTTTTTATATTGATTTAAGGGAAAGGAAAACAAATGAACTAAAAGAAAAAAGGTTTTTCTTAGACATATTAGAACATTTGTGAGACTAAGGTCAAAAATGTTTAAATGTAAGATAAAATAGATAGATTATTTAATTGAATTTTCCTAAGAAATTTAATTTAATTTTCATAAGAAAGCCATATCTTACTATCATTTCCAGTTTCTTGGAATTTAGAAAAATCAGTGTGCCCCATGTAAGCTTTCCACTGCTTTTCATTTCTTCCAATAACAATGAAACATCTTTCTACTCCTGGTTCGATTTCCTCACACACATTTGAAGTGATAGTCTGTGATGAAAATAAAAGTTGACATACATTGTATACAAATGTGCACAATTATTTACATCAGTTTGTATTTTATAATAGCTTAGTACTATAATTTTTTTTTTTACATTCTAGCAGGGTGCACAGCCAAATTATTCAACAAAAAATAAGCACCTTTTAAGCACTTTTTAAGCACTCAAAAAATATTTTTAAGCACTTTAAAAAAATATCATAATTAGGCAGGGTTTAAAAGTTTTTGACAATTGACGGTTTTATCTTGTTTTAACTGTCGTGTCAAAAAAAAAACTTGCTTTTAACAATTGTCAAGAAATTATGAAATTTTGAATAATGTAAAACGAATGGCGTTTTCATACGCTAAGGACAAACAATATGCCAAAATAGAATGGGGTTGAATTAATTGTAAAAACGTTGAATAGAACAATATGTCTTTTTGCATAATTCATAGCGAAAATCAACATTACCATGTTGATTTTCGAAAGAAAGAATCTCATTTTGAAAAAGGGAGAATTAAGTAATTTTTAAAAACAACTAATGAAAAAAGCACCTTTAAGGGCTTTTAAAAAACGAAAATAAAAAATAAGCACCATTAAGCACTTTTTAAAAACGGTACGCACCCTGTCTAGCAGTAAGACAAAATTATTATTATTTAAATGGTGACATCTAGAAACCAGCTAGCAGTGAACTTTTTGTAAATTTCACCATCATAAAAAAAAAAAAAATGGAATTTTTGAAAATCACTAATTTTCCATCAGTAAACTATTTTTTTTTTGTTCCAGATTATAAAAGTTAGTTGAAAATTTAAAAAATCTTTGCCCATGCCAATGCACACATTATTTTTCTCACTGATAGTAAATCATTTCTTCTTTCCACTCTCTCCTTCCTTTCCTAACATGCATTTTCAATACATAAAATTGAAGCTCACATAAAATTTCAAATTTTGCATGATATCCTTGTTTTACTTCCATTTATATCTAGCTTTGTCTTTTAGCACTTTTTTGTTTGAAACATTCTGTGAATCAAGTTCAATAATTTTGAATTAAAGCAAGTTTAAAGATATTTAAATATAAACAGAAGTGTTCTAAATGGAAGCTAAAACATGAAAAAGGATGGGTTTTCTATTAAGTGCAATAAAGAAACCCAACAAAAATGCATTACCCTTTTTTTTGTAAGAAAAAATGGATGATTAAGCAAAAATATGAGCTTGAAGATAATGTTGAAATAAAACTTTCAGAATAAAAAACACAAAATAAAAAAATAGAAGGAAAAACACATAGAATACAGAATAAAAAAAATAGGAGGAAAAACACATAGAATACAGAATAAAAAACAGAAAACAGAATAAAAAAAACAGAATAAACACAGAATAAAACAGAACAGACACAGAATTCTCAAACAATTTACAGAAAAAAAAAATGGAGCAAAAAATATTAAATTTATATTCTATGGTATTTTGTGCCAATTTAATGTCCCTTTAAAGAAAATTCATTACCATTAATCACCTAAAAAAATTAGATGAAAAACAAAACAAAAACATTCAGTATAATGAATATTACCGGGTCTGGGATTGATTAACAGTTGCAATTAAATTTACAACAAAGTGGAATAATCTGTTTCCAGTGACTGCCATATATCATTTCAACTGTTTGGAGGGCAACTCATAATCATGATAGAGTAATTAACAGTTATTCTAGATTTGAAAAATTCAGTGCTTCCTTTATGAGAAAAAAAAAATTGTAACTTCACACATTTAATTATAAAATTTTTAAGTCTGAGAGTTTAAGATAATTAGCATGCTTATAAAAATTTGATAGAGATTATAAAATTTTTTTAATGTTTAGCAGATAAAACACTAAATATCCTAAAAGTTAATGAGTCAAACTTATTTTTTCACAAAAAAATTTTTAAAAAAATTTTTATTATTAATAAACTTTCAACTATAGATATTAACATATTTTATAAATTAAAATGATAAAAAATCATGGTATCAAAATAAAGCTCACTTCAAACATTTGCGTTAAACATGGAAAAAATTATATAATGAAAAAATAGGAAAAAAAAAATATTAAAAATAGGAAACAGAAATATTATTGAAAATTATTAAGTAGTTTAGTATACCTAATTTTAAACATAATGATAATATTTATTGACTGAAAAAAGTATTAGAAAATATTATTTCTCATAATATAATTTCACCTCTTCAGGACAAAAAGGTAGAAATTCAACAGAATTTAAACCATCTGTATGTTGAATGTAAATACGAGGAAATGCATCTCTTAGCAGCAGTTTAATTGAATTTGTTATTTCTTTTAAAATAAGAATCACAGCATGTCTTGAGGGAAGCTCGTATTCAAATTTTGACAAAGAAGGAGAACCTATTAATTAAAAAATATATATATAATAATAAAATATACTTTAGTAACATAATAAACACTTTAATATACAGTGATCCCTCGTTTTTCACGGTTAATGGGGACCAGGACCTTCCACGAAAACTGAAAAACTGCGAAGTAGGATTTGCCCCTAGGAATTTTCCTGTATGCGGGTAGACGAATGTTTTAAATATGTAAACAGTATTTATACTTTACACATTTAAGACAAAAATTACAACAATATACGCATTTACTTAAACGTGTCAGTTCTAATTAATAAGGTTAATTACAAAACCTTATACAGAAATAAACATTAATCAACCAATCACGCGCACACGAAACATGAAGCGCGAAGTGGGGAGGGAACACTGTAATAAGAAAACGATTCACAAGAACTTTTTTTTAAATTAGGCAATTTAAAAACTCAAGTTTCTTTTGAAATGGCTTCTAACAATTCTCTTAAAAGTTTCATATTAAAACAAGGCATTATATATTTAATTAATTTTTTTATCTATTTAAGTAAACAGAAACATAGTTGCTTCATTTCTACAATAAGTGTGATAGGTTCAAGTTTCATCAATGATCAAACTGATACATCCTTTTCTTGGAATTAGATACTTCTTTAAGATACTTTAGATAAATTTTTAAGACTTATAAAGTTTTAGAATTCTTAGACTTACTTTAGATAAATTTTCAAAATTTAACAAGAAATGTCTTTAAAAAAATACCATATTTTAAATGGCTTATTGATTTATAAAACTAATGAAGTAAGCAACAAGTTAGGTTTATGAAAGATATAAATGTAACATAATAATAAGGTATTTTGAAATTAAGATAGATATGGCATGTAATCTTAACCACTAAGCTACAATGGCTGGTTTAGCAGTTAAGTTGTCATTATGAAAAACTAAGGCTCAATCAATGATGGTTGCTTGAAGCTTACCCAGCTTCAGACTGATAGATACCATGATTGTATTACATTATGTAGAATAAATTTATTAAGATTTCAATGCAATTTAAAATTAACTTAATTATTAAAATATTACAAAAAAACAGCTTACTATAACGTTGTTATAATTCATTGAAAACGACTACTACATTATAACTTATCTAAAAAAGTAAAGGGCTGAATTGTGCTTGTATATTATTTTTTGTAGCATTATTCTTCAGCATAAAACATTTTCTCTAACCTATGGAAAATATTTGTATAATTAAAACAAAGATGAGATTTTGGCACTATTTCTTGACATGAAAAAGGTTTCTTAGAATAGACAAATCAAAAGCATTTCATTAAAAAGTTATAAAAATTAAAAAAAGATTTTTAGTATCAAAATAAAAATTGTAATAAGTACATACTGACTGGAAAAAGAAATATATTTATAGCATCAAGATAAAATTGTTTTAAAGCATTCTCAAAACTTTTTAGAAACCTACAAGGGTAAGATTACATAACAGAAATGTTTCCTGCTTAAGTCAATCTTCAGTAAAAAATTTTCTTACAGTTCAGCTACCACCAATTGATAATGCATTTAATATAAATTAAAACAAATTTTGTTAGTGAGTAATTTACAAAGAGTTTTAAATAATTATAACATCCATTTTTTGAAACATACCTATATGACTTCCATATTGTAGAAAACTATTTAGTGGTTTATAGTACATGAGATTCAAGTTTCGCTTGTCTGATTTGTTTGAAGTTGGAGAAACAGGACTTGGACAGGATGATTGAATAGGCAATTTGGTATGAAACTCAGGCTTTGCAGATTGAGGACCATTGGAAAACTACACAAACAAGTTGAGGAAAGGTAAATACAAAAGTAAATAATAGTTTTATGTAATACATATTGAAATAATTATTTATAACAAAACTGAAAATAAGCAAAGTTAGGGTTCATAGTTGACTTGATATTCTTGATGAAAAATAATTTTTTCATATTTGTCCTGATTTTAAGCTTTTTGTTCGAATTTTTGTGCCTACAGAACATCTCATTTTCTAGGAATACAATGTTGATTTAAAAATAATTGGCTTGTAGAATTGAAAGACTTGGATTTTTGATCCAACATATTTTATAATTAATAATATTAGTAAAAATTGTAAAGATGAAAAATTCAAATGTGAGGACCATTTACTAATTACATGCATGATTCAGACAAATAGCCATACTGGCATTATTCATTATTTCCGACATTTTGGGAATTTAGTCATTATGTGAAAAATATTCAATTATTTAATATACAGTATCAAACTTTTATGATGAAATCTGGGGTCATGCCCTAATTTATTATTTTCAGCAAATGCAGTAACAAATCTTGCAGGTTTTAATAGTTTTACAATCCATAAATCATCTTTCATCTGATTTTAAAAATAATGAGTTCCAATTGAAAATAGAGTAATCATACCATAAAAGTTTTAAAGTTGAATCAAGGGATTATTCACAAAATTATTTTGTAAAAAAACTTTTAAACAGCAATTTTAACCATGTTAAACAGTAAATTCACCTTGCTTTATTTTCAAGGTTATTGAACCCTACTTTAAAATTATATGTTTAAGGAAGTCTTGAACTTGATTACAAATTTAAATATACTTTGGTATGAGATAATATTAACTAATTGATTCTAGTTATTTTCTTTTAATGCAACAGTTTTAGAAAGACTTTCTATACATTTATTGATCTAAATTTATTATGAGTTGCACAATGCTCCATCAATAAAATTGTACTGTGAACTATAAAACTGTTCTGTTTATAACAAAGTAGTTTTGAAATGAAAAATTTTATATTACCCATTTGCAAAATGAGACTTGGTTTGGATTTCATGGCGTCCTCACTTTTCAACTACAATAATCATGAGTAATAGTAAACAGTGCACATGCGTTGCTATGGTGACCTCTGCTGTTAGAGAAATTTTTTAGAATTCCTTTTTTTCACTTTTAGTTTTGCTAAACATTAAGTTCCTGAGTTTATTTTAGAGATATGTGACCAGAGAGATCCCATAAATACTTCTTCAGTAGTGGATAATAGAGAATTTCATCATTTGAACAATATATATTTTTTATTGTTTTAATTAAGATTCAAAAATTCTAACCTATAGTTCAAACACGATCGTTTTCAATACTAATTCAAGAGAATATCACAAATAAAGAGTGTCCAAGCTGATTGAACACAGTCCCAAAAGAAAGAGTTGAAGCAAGAAAAAAACGATGCCAAGGTCTAAAGTTACCGAGGCTGAAAAAGTCAAAAAGCATCGATCGGAATACCTTAAGCGTAACACACAAACGGAAAAACGAAAGAATTCCGTTTGCAAACACAAGCATGAAGCCCGTCCCTCACAAAAGTACCAAAGTGGTTGAGAAAATTTTACCCGACCGAAGAGCGAACGGTGACTCTCCGAACCCCTTTCATGCAAATACGAGAACTGGGTGTTGATCACCAGTTAGGGATAAAAAGATCCATTGTCAATGTACCCAATAACATGCACAAGACCGTAGACTGTCTTCCACGCAATATAAATGATTAATTCATTATTCATGTAAAATTGAAAAAAAGCCTAGATTTCAAATTATATTTCATGTATAAACTTATGAATCTGAAACGGGTGTATGATGCAGCTAACAATCTCCATCAAACACCATTGTACCAATCCGAAAATGTTAATATTGATCTCAATTGGCTGTTCAATGTCTATTCAGTCATCAAAAGAATTTACACAGAATGTGTCTGAGCTGTATTTAAATATGTCTGCAAAATTGTCTACCGAGCAGTTCAGAATTAACAGTTAAAGATGTCCAAGATGAAAATACAATAAAGTTTCTTTTCCAAAAAAATTAGACAACAACCATTTTGCAAATGGGTAATTTTCTTCATTTTGTAGTGAATAATATTTTTTTTAAATTTTATTAAATTTAAAATTATTTCTTTTTCTTTTGTTATAAATACAGAAAATTATTATTACTTTCTTTTCAAAAAGTAGTCTGGCATATGTCTATTGTTCCAAAAAATGCCCTGATTTTTTTGAAAAATGCTAACCTGAATTTTTCTGAATTCCACTATTCAGCCAGTTGTAAGAACACTTCTATTAAACTCTTTTGAAGTGTAACATTCAGTAGATTGGGAATATTCTTTCTACTTTAAAGAAATGTATGTATACAAATTTTTTAAAGATTAATTTGAGCTGCAATATATTACAAACATTGAACAAGCAAAACTCAAGCTTACCTTAACAGGCAGAGTAGCCGAAAATTAATGCACTAACAAACTACAATGCTGACAACAATCGATATTAGATTAAATAAATTATTAATTAGGATCTTAATTAGGAGCTTAATATGAATTAGAATCTAAAACAGATTGGCTGATTGGAGGCTCACAGTTGGATAAAGAATAATAAAATTATTGTTTGATCATATTTATTTTGCTCTTGTTATGCTCAAGAAATTTATTCTGCGTTGCTATCAGATGATTAACTGATAGTAATACAGAATAAAATGGATAATTTTTTTAAAAATTGAACAAACAAAAATCTACTATTTTTAATAACTTTTAAAAATAATGCAATTTTTTTTTCAGTAGTTAAAATATTTTGTTATAAATGAAATTTTAAACAATTTGAGTTTTTATTTCTTTAAATTTAATTACAAAATCATGAAAATAATTTTAATTTTACTCATAATATTATCGAGTAAAAGCTATATCAAAAAGAAATTTTTTAAAAAATTTTCCCATTTGCATGAAAGTTTAAAAAAATACATCATATCATTTTGATGATTTGTATACGGAAAAGTATATGATTTGTATTTAAAAAACACTTTTCAGTAATGTTGAATTTCTGGAAACGTCAAAGGCATTTGGAAAATGTTTTAAAGCAACGAAAATAGTTAAATAATTGTTAATAAACTCACAAAGGTTATCTATATCAAAACAAAAGGTTATCTTCAAACCTAATTACTAGTTATTTCATTGCAATATCAAAAACAGTTTAGGCACATGGAACTTCCTGGTAGATATGAAAGTACAGTAGAGCATTAGTTACATTTTGTGTTTATTTTACTGTTATTAATAAAAAAAATTTTATTTAATTTCACAATTATTTTATAGGGCATACACTTCAGCCAAAATAGTCTTTAAAATATCATGGAATTTCATTTATACTTGTATTCAATTATGCCTTGTTTCATATTATGACAGATTTAGCTTTCAATAATTTATTTTAAAACTATTTTATATGGAGGAGTTTTTAAGCATAGACTACTGAACAAATTTAATAGGATAATTTGTTAAACAGGGAAAAGAAATAAAAAAAAAAAAAACTCAATTAAGGTGGACATTTTATTCTAACATACTTAATTTTAAAAAATTACAATTTAAAATTTTTATTTAACTGTAAACACTTAAATGTTATGCTGCCAAACCTCAATTTACAAAAAAAAAAAAAAAAAAAAAATCAAAACAGTATAATTTTTGTTTTTAAATCTGGGTTAAATAGTTCCTTAATTGCAAATAGTTAAAAATATATAAACTTAAGTTTTGCAACATGGAGATATTTTTACATTAACTATTTTTAAAAATGTTGAAACAAAAATTCATATATTTTGTATTACTATTGTATGGCAATTTAATATTATTAAATAAAAAAAAATTTCGAAGTTAAGAAATATATATTTAACAAATGCAGTTAATGCTATATGCACCCACTATGACATGAAATATAAATTTAGATTACATACTTTTTGTGTTTTTATCAATTTCTTGTTTTATAGTTATAAGCCCTGCCCTTATCATAAAATTGTAGTTCATTAAAAAAATGAATAAATAAAACATGTTATATTAACTTAAGTTTTCTCTTCAATAAATTTAAACAATGTTTAATTTTTTTAAATAAGCTAACTAATACTATTTTTAATTACCTTTTTTCAAAATTAAAAAAAAATCTGGAAGTTTCATAAGAGTTAAAAATTTTAAAGTTTTATTAGATTGATTTGATACAAAAAATTTAGTGCTCAAAAAATGATCTTATTTATTAGCTTAAAGCTGCCGAACTTTTAAGCATTTGACAACAGCTATGAAAAAGTTGAGTTAACATTGCTTTCTTCAAAAGTCTTTATTTAAAAAAAAAATCAACAATTGGCCTCATTTTTATTTTAAAAGAGGCCCAAGAACCAATTAAAAATACTGCACCCATTTACTTGTCTCTATAATTTATATAATGAAATGGTTAAAGTAATAAAACCTATAACACAATGTGATGCCATTTTAGGCATTACATATTTCTTAGTTTTTACATTTCTTTTATTTCATAAATTTAATCATTTCTAATCCTTCTTTAATTAAATCAGTTCAATAAATCTAACGTATAACTTTTTATTTTAATACAAGTATTATAAGTAATTATTATTCAATGTTATGACAAGTGAGAATCAAAATCTATTTTTTACCATTTCTTCTTCAACCACATTAAACATATTATTAGGTTTACTTTAATTTCCAACAAACTTTTTGGCCTAAAATCTTCATTTGAAATTAATTTAAAATTTAATGTTTATAATGTGGGGTTGGCTTTATTTTTGGATAATTTGCCAATTTTTGGATTGCTTCCCATACTCCTAAGCAGTGTACTTTTAATTTAAAATTTGGATGAGGGGTTTCGGGCATCCCACTGCTCTTCAGTTCAATTGATGTATATTTAAAAGAATTATAATATTATTACATTTCTCTTTAGCAATTGTCATGCTAAAAATTTTGTCCAGCTCAAGAAATTATAGGAGTTCCTGAAGAGTATATCTTAGAAAGGCACTATTGTAAAATTCTTTTCCTTGTAACTTGCTAAATAAATGCACATATTTAATTTCTTCTCATTTTCTCGATAAGAAAAGCTTGAGACACAGAAAAAAATGTCATTTACAAACAACTTACTTTAAAAGCAGTGATTTCTTTAACTAGTGAAGGAGGGGAGTGTGTTTTAGAAGACATATCAGGTACTGAAGAAGACATTTCTTTTGAAGAATGAAATTTAATTGATGATACTGGTGAGTCTTTATTTTGGGCTGTTTCAGCATTCACTCCAGATACTCCAGTTCTTCGGGCTAAAGAAATTTGTAGCTTGGATTCATGACGATAATTTAAAATAAATACAAAAATAATTGACAAAAAGAAATAAAAAAAGTAAAAGAAAAACAATCTTATATAAAGCTATCAAAATATAAAACTTAAATTTTAGTTTTAAGTGGTTATCAACAAAATAATTTAATTAGATAAAGCAAATATTTTTGAGTAAAGCTGTTTTTTTAATTTATGAATATTACACTGCTTGATGCTGCTCATTTGACATTATGTACTGTCCTATAGTGTATTATTAAATGTTTATTTCTAATTTGAATGATTTATTTTTATAAATTGAAATCGGGAAAGGACAATTTCTCTAAATGTCAATAAATAAAATGTACAAATTGACATTTATAATTGAAATTATCACCATTTAATTTATGATTATCACCTTTCAATGTCACACAAACTTTTCTTTTTGCAAGTTAGCTATTTGTTTCTTTCCAAAGATTGTCCAAAGATTAGATTGATTTATAAGATTGTTCTTTGATTGATATGTTCATTAAACTAAATTAAAATAGGTATATTTTACCACTACCTTTTATTATCAAATATATAGATAAAAATATTATGAACACATTAATTTTGATTTTTACACATTCTAATAATAATGTTCAGACCTTGATATGATTCTAAAAAAATTTTAATAGTGGGTCAGTTTAAGAATTTAACTCAGTTTTTAAAAAATTGATGTTATGTGCAAAATGTTAATGCAAACGAAATAATCAAATCTTTTAAGATTTTTCAGTTTGGTGGATGATACTGAAAATGGTATTTTGTTTTATGGGATTAAGGAGAGGAAGATGAATTTGAATCCCTAAATGAATGGAACCCTTAGGAAGAGAATAAAAAAAAAAATTATTATTGTCATATAAAAACTGTGATTATGTTATAATAGTATTATTTATTTTATGTTATAATAGTTTTACTATTTCTAGCTTTTAATTTCTTTGTGTAATGATAGCATTATTTATCTTATGGATTAGATATAAATTTTGTGCTAATAATCAAATTTTTGAGAAAATTCTTTGCATCTAAATGTGTGTCACTTGCGTCTAAGTGTAGAGTCTCCTTACTTTCATTGCAATTTAGGGATTCAAAAAGCCTATTTATACACATGGAAATACAATAATGTTCTTCATATGCATAGGAACTACAATTAAGTATAAATTTATAAAGAGTAACAACTCTCTTACTTAGGTAAGAAAATACATATTTTAGACAGAGTTTTATTTAAAAGAAATTGTTAATTGTTGAATTGTTAAGAAATTGTAAATAACCCAAAACGAATTGTCTAACAGAGATTGTAGCATATTATGTAATAGTTATAAGAGTAGAAACATAGAAATAAGAAATGAACCTCATGTTTGAACAGTGAACACAAGAATATAGAGGCGTTTTTGTCGAACATACCTCTAATTGGAGTTGTAGGTTCGCTGTAACAAGAAGAATCTTCAAGAATGGCAGATTCAGATATGGGGGCAGTGAGAGCTCTATATTCCATAAGGAGATCCCAAAGAGAATGTTGAACAGCACTTTTTAATCTTTCTTTCATTAAATCGAAGCAATCTCTACCCATACTCCAAATCTGAAACCGAATCAAAGCAACAGGGCCTGAAATGTTTTTTTTAAAAATTATTATTTTCTTTACATATATGTTTCATTCAATATTTTATTTGAAACTTCAGCAGAGCTCTACTGTTTCTAACTTAACTGAAAAAATCAAAACTAAATATATGATGTTTTCTTCGAATATGGTGTTGAAAAGGCTATCAATCAATCGCAAGATTAAAAAAATACATTCATTTTTTGTATGTTTGGTTTGTAAATCAAATAAATAAGACTAACTATAAACAGATAAGTAGTATTAAGAACTTCTAGAAATTTATTTACTTACTTTTGTTTGGTACTTACAAGTATTTGTACTATGGTAAAATTTAAGAAAAGAAAATGTTAAAATTCTGAAAGTAAATATGATAAATTTTGTTTACTCATAAATTGGTTATATGAATTCCAAACAACATAGATTTGCATTGCATTTAATAAGTAAAGATTCTGATATTGATAAAAACAGTTTGATTATTTGATTGTCTCAAATTTTGAAACATGATGCCAAAACATCTGTAAGGAGTTTGAAGATTTTAATGCATAAGCTAAATGCTTAGATATAAATTTTTCTAAGCTAAATACTTAGATATAATATTTGTTTATGAATTATAATTGTAAGACTATATTTACAAATATATTATCTGATTATGGAAGTGTGATTATGGAAAACTGAAGGACAATTCTATATTTTATAAATTTGCCAAATATTTTAATTAACTATCTTGCACTTTCAAAAATAAGCAAATTTCTACTGTTTCTTGCTTACCTACTAGCTAAGCATTTTTGTAAGAGAGTGTTAAAGTTCCAGAAATGTTCGTTGATGAATATAATAGCCTAAAAATTATAAACTTTGAATTTGTTTGTTAAATATTTTAACACCAAGGAATTACTTTTATTACACTGGTAAAAAAATACATTGTTGTTTAAAGGCAAATATTTTATTAAAAACAAACCATTAAAATAAAATTTAATTAGTAGCAAAATTATGAAACTAAATGAAAACAAATTACAATTATTTCACAGTGTCATCTTATTATGACTTGTTTTTGATATTTTGTTATATTAATTTTATAATTAAATGATCTAGAAAAAAACTTTGCATGAATAAAATTAAAGTTCAATATAGAAAACATTAGTGAAATGAAAAGCTTAGAAATAAATTTCCTTAAAATAATAAAAATTTTAAAAATTCGGAAAAAAAAAGTAGATACATAAATTAAAACAGTTTCAGCTATAAAAATTAATAATTTTTCTTCATTTTCTTACCATATACAATAAAAAGAAAAAAAAATTTCTATTTCAATAATAGCTATTTGTTAGAACTATGTGATCCAGTTTTATCATTAAAAAAAAGATTAATTATATAGAAATATGTTGCATTTGTGGGCAATCAATGCATCTTCATTAGACACAAATATACATACTAACTCACAAGATTAATATTCAAGTTACTAAGCAGAGTAGTGGTAAAGATTATTTAAATATAAATATACATTTTAAATATAAAATTTATTTAAGAATGCACTAGCATTTCAAACAAGTAATATAAAATAAAATAAAAATCTTAAAGTCGATTCCTATTTAAGTCAACAAAGCATAATTTTAATCAGAATAACTAACTATTTATCTTGTAAGTTATATATAATAGATAAATTAGGAGAAATATGAGTAAAGCGCGTGCAAAATTTCATATATATTTTTCTTAATTCCAGCGATTCACCACTGATGGTATTTATTCCAAAATAAATCCATTCCTAATTCCTATAAACTAAAATTAATTAATAAATTAATATTTGAAAAAACTGCATTAACATCAAGTGTCATCCACTACAAGTCTAAAAAATGTATTTGAACTTAAGTGGATAAATAAAAAGTATTTTATTAATGATTGAAAATTTGAACTAAATAAATATATATAGAGAGAGAGTGCGAACTAATAGTAGGAATTGAAAAATACTATGCATAAGATAAAGGAATATTGTAACTTTAAATATAAATCACCTGGGGATTTATCTTGTTTTAAAATATAACTAGAAGTGGAAGTTAGGTCTTCAAATTCAGTCTCTGACAAGCCATCTTGGTAAGCCATAGGATTTGGTGGAATGTTATTCACATAGTTAAATGGTTGCCCTTGTCCAGTAACAAGGGAAAGTACAACACATGCAATACCTATAATGGCATCATGTAAAATTAAATATTATAAGAAATTACATTTGTTTTAAATGTCTTCAAAAAGCAAAAATTTTTAAAAATAGTATTATCTTTTATGCATTTTTAAAAAAATCAACAACTGTTTTAACATCAGTTATGTAGATTTTTAGCTAAATCTTAATCAAAAATATATTTAATCAATGTTTTATTTATAAAATCAAAAAAACACAATAAATAAATAATATGCAAATTAGCAAGTAACCAGTGTTTTTACACAATTTAAGGAATAAAATTAACTGATTTTTTTCGGATTTTACAGGAAAATTTCAAAAAAAAAAAAAATTACAGATTACATTTTTGCTAAACAGAGTAATATTTTATCAGAAGTAATATATTTTTTACTCAATAAGCAAAACAATTTACTCTTCGATAGAGGATATGTTAAGTATTACACTCAGTAAAAAATAAAAATTTGACGCAGCAATCATTTAACAAAAAGATTTTCTACACAGGCATATAATTTATAGAAAAAGAGCAATATTTTGCACACACTCAATGTAATGCAGTGTATTAATAGAATCACATGGTCATCTATCATGTGTCTTATTTATATAATAATGAAAATTAATTTATACACGAAGCTTAATTTTTAAAAATATAATATTATTGAGCAACAAATATAATTACATTTAAGAAAAACTTTGAAACAAGACATTGATAAACGAAAAATCAAATTCTAATTTTTATAAATCTCAAATAAATAAATAACTATAGTGCAACATAATTTTTACAAGAAATTATAGATATCAGACTTATTTACATCAAACCTCATTAGTTTACTAATTGCTATCATGAATTTTCCAGGGTTTGGCATTATTCCTAGACTTTTTTTTTTCTAAAATAAAGTTCCCTGACAATTTCATAAGAGAATCTATCTGAGCCAGAAGCAAACTTCCAAAATCAACATTTCATAAATGAAATTATTCTATCAAGTAATATATTTTCATAGTAGAAAAGTAAGATTCACTAAATCATCTTTTTATGATAACTCCTAGTAATCTATTGAAAGATATTTTTTCTGACATATTTTTAGTAGTTTAAACGTAAAATTAAACATTAAAATTATGAAAAAAAAAATTTTCTTGTGCAAGTATAAAACACAACTTTATAAACTACAAGAAGATGGAGAGTACAACATACATCTCACAAACATTTCAGCAGCATCAAATTAGTCATAGAAAGTGTGTCAAAAAATGTCTGAAATATAATATGAGAGAAAAAGAACCTTATTTTTCCTAAAAGTAATTTCTGCTTGCCACCATACACTTCAACAAAGGATGGAGTAAACTTTGTGCAATATAGGATAAGGAAGAAAAAAATGTGAATAGAACACAAATGAAAGTACATAGTATGTCCATTTATTTACTTTTATTAGAGCTTAATTCAAGTTTTTTTTTTTTTTTTTTTTTTGTTTACACTAAACAATTTAAAAAAATTAATGGAATGAAACAGTGAAATGAAGGATTCTTTTGAAATCGTTAAAAGAACAGATGTTATACAAAATGAGTATGTCACAAAATGGGAATAGATGTTGCATTTACCCAAATATTTGTGAATAAATTCCTCTGATATCCATCTGAGATCTCTGAAAAACCTAAATTGCAGTAGTTTTTCATCAGTATCACATTTGTTCAGTGTTTAACCGAAGGTTCATTATTCATAACTTTCACAACCAAAAAGATTAAAACCTACCGTAGCCTGTCTGACCTAACCATATAACCAAACTATGTTTGAAATTGCAAATGGAGTCTGTTTAACATACTGTTCAAATGCACAAGTTTCTGAGGTTGTTTACCAATTTGTATCTACAATCTAATTTCAATTTGAAGGAAATTTTGCCACACGAGCCATTCCGCTGCATATTGAAGAATAATTTGCAGCAGTTTATTGTGATGTTTGCTACTTGCTACAAGTTTCTCCCTGCCCATAGACATAGCTGTGTTTCTAAGTTATGTTGATTTTTGTATATAGACCCGGTCTCAGGATATTTTAGACTGTATAACAGAAGTAAAAAAATAAAGTAGTGAACCAATTATCGAGAATGTTGGGGATCATCGCTATTCCAGATGTCTGAATTTCAAGGTTTTTTAGATAGCTAGAAAATGATTCAATACAGCTTAACTATATTCTAACATAAATAATGAATTTTTAGGTATTTTAGTGCCTTTTGTATTCTAATTAAAAATTTTATTTTCACTTCACTCTCTTTACTTTATTATGTTTATATAGTAAAGCATAGCAGTGCCTTTTTCTAAAATTTCTCTACCATCTCCTGTTTGTTGATATTTCTCCCTCATAAATCAAAGCTGAAAATGAAATTGTTCATCTCATCTAATTTTGTTTCCGAGATGTTGGTTTTTGTTTTCAAAAATAAATTAAAATGAACATAAATAAAAAAATAAATGGTCTTAATTTCTTCATTCTACCCTGTTATCAATTTGGCAAAAACTGATTTGAGGAGAATTTATTTCGCTACTTTGCATAGCTGCACTTTCCTTGTGATTGTGTCATTCCATTTGACTTTCAGGCATCAGGAATTGGATGGGCAGCTGCTGGTTTTTCTACTGGGTACAGCACATTCTTTTATGGCATTCAGTTTGCAAACTCACTGCTACATGTCAAATTTAGGTGATGTTACGGAATTTCAAGCATAAACTATTGGTGCTTCTTATCTTGGTTTTGTTAGAACACATCTACCATGGAGTTTTACTTTATTATATTTACAAAGTCAAGTAAAGCGTTTATTTTTTTTTATTACCTTTACACCTTCTGTTCACCACTAATAAGCATGTGTAATGCATTTTACCTTCTTCAATCTAAGACTGCCACTCCTTTCCCTCAAGGATGACTAGAATTTCTATATTTTACCACAATCGTTCGATTTCAAAAATTTTCCAGGTTTTTTGGATACCGGGTAAAAACTTCTAGTAAGCATTAAACATAACTAAAAATCTATTATACTATTGATAAATTACTACTGAAATTAATTTCTTCATTTCTAGGCTTACAAACCTTTTCCCCCAGCATGACCAGAAGCTTGCTGTGAATGATACAAGAACACATCGTTATCATCAACTAAACCCCATTCTTCCGCTGCATGCCAATAAGCCTGTAGGAATGTTAAGAATAATTTAGTAACAGCAAATTATTCAATATTATCAAAAGGAGAATAAAAAAATTAGCTAAAAATATGTTCTTATACACTTATAAATCTTACATCTCAACAGTTAAGCTTAATTCTCTCGACTTCTTAATAATAACAACTATGATCAAAATAATAGTATCTAGTCGTAACAAAATGGTCATGAGGAACTAAGTGAGACTGTTTAATTATAGTATCATCCAGTGGTAATATTCATAATTAATATATATCTAAGTTGTAAACTATACCATTTTGTAGAAAAAAATTATCTACTTAGTTGTACAGCATTAATTAAGTGCAAGAAAGAAAACGTATACAATAATGAGATGCTAAAACTGGAATGGAAAACATCGCTTTCTAGAGAAAAAGTAGTAAAATAAGAGCAGAAATGTAATGCTAAAATAGAGTAAAATCAGTGGTAAAATATCCTGGAAAATAGGGAAAGCTTATTTTCTCCTAATATGATTGCCACATTTTGGTTTGTCAATGAATTGTCTTTTTGTTTTTAACTTTGTTTTCATCTCTCCTTTATTTTTTTTTTTTAACATGAAAATTGTTTTTTAATTTCAACACTTCAAAAATTCGAAACACAGATAGAGGCTGGAATAAAAAAACAATTTTGAATAATTTTAACTTGTAAAACTGCAGAAAGTGATTTACCACTCAATTGAATACTCCTCTAATAAGCTAATGTGTGGGTTTCTTTATTCAACTGTTACTAGATTACTTTTTAATGGGAATTTTTTTAAGGTATATTTTGTTGTGAGGATTTATTGAAGCTGATTTATTATTTTGTTCCCACTAAGATAAAATCATTTTTGATATCCTTAAAGCAAAAAAACCTGTCTATTCTGAACTGAACAAAAAGATGATTTAGCTTTCATAATTGTTTTCATATACTTTTACAAATGTGTAGAAAATGTACAAAAATTATAAATATGTACTGAAATTTGCCAAGTTGACTACTATTATTAAGAAAAAAATTTATCCTATTTAATAAAAGAGAGCAAAATCATTGTAGACTGGCCACCTGTATATCTTGTATGTTGAACACGGAAAAAAGTCTGATTTGCTTAGGAATGTTATTAAATACTATTTTAAGGCCTTCATGTGTTGTAAAAATACTTTTGAAAGTTTTCTGCGTTATTATGTTGTTTTATAATTTCTCTGGCTTGAATTTAAAGTAAATTAAAACCCTTTGTACTTTGACCATTAATAAAAAACTATTAACGGCTTGCGCAACAAGTAGGTTAAGAACATATAAATAAAATAAATGTATATTGCTGTAATGATTATAATGTTAAGTTTATTACTCACATATATGTTTTAATGTACTGATATTTTAAGAAATTGTTTTAAATTAAGGTCTGGGATATATCACAAAAAATATGCACAGTTGCTTTCTTTTAATTAATCTGCTGAATTTATATGTAAGAAATTATAAGTCATTCTAATAATTGATCTTCTTTAAGATATATGGGATATTTTATTAATAAAGTTTTAAAATTAAGCTAAAAAATGTAATTACATTTATCTTTGTTACCTGGAACATACATGTAAGAAATATTGGTAAACAAAATAATAATATGATACAAGAAATCACAGAAGAAAAAACAATTAATGACCCTCCTCTAAAAGTTGGTTATATGTCTAAATTGTCTTCTGAAGTAATGCACTACAGACAGTCAACTTACACAACACTAGTACTATGATGCTGATAGTTATAGCTCATCTCAAAGAAAATTTATTTTTAAGACTATCAGATGATTTTTTAAGTGTGTTCTTTAAGAATGTTTTAAAATTAATATTTTTGAATAGTGACATTAAAAAAAAAAACTATATAGGCAATTAACATTTTTATATCATTTCCTTTTTTTTTTCTTTTTTTTTTTTGTCAATACCTTCTGTGTTTTGTGGCACATTTAAATAACCAGTACTTTTGATTTTAATAAAATCTATCATACATAATTTAAAATTAACCCTATGATGCAGAATTTCAATTAAACATGTTTTTCATACCTTTTTTATTATTTCGTATTCATTTAGGTCAAAATAAGCAACAACAACAAAAAAAAAAAAACATTTAGCATTTTAATAATTTATAGTTATGAGATTTAGCATGAAACATTGGTGCCCTTTTCTGCAATTAAGGTAAAATTGTTTAAACATGGCTCACTTGCAAACAATAATTTCTTTTAAATTTACAGTCATTTAGATCTAAGAAAAACAGTTATTCACCATTGAAATTACTTTAATTTGCAAAATTAATTACTGATAAATTTTCGAATATGAATGAAAAGAAAAATTTTCAAACTACTTTTTCTGAATTTTATATTTCAGTAGAAATATATTGATAGCCTAGCATATTTTTTGGCAACTATTAACCAATACCGATAACAATACCGAAATATTTTTTAATAGTAGTTAGATCATCAGAAAAAAATATATAAAAGTGTGGTATCCCATCAGCGTCAAAGGGTTAACTCACTAAAACAACACATTTAATATACATTAACTTCTCAACAATATTGTATACAAAATATTTTTTGTACTAAAGTGAGACTATTCTACAATTTTGTAACTGACTTATTCTCATATCCTATATCATTGAGAAAACTAATTGATACTCATCACTAAAAGATACTTCAAACAGTCTCTTCCAGTACTAGTCCTAGTCTTATAACAACATGCAACAAAATTCAATTTCAATCCATTACAGTTCAAAAATTAAAAAAGGTATCATGCTTACAACTGAGATGAATGACCTTATAAAATGACCAAGTAGATCACAAGGCAGTGAAGAAGTGTTGGGAAAAAAATGAAATACTTAATTTACCGTGTGGTGAAGCCTCTAAGAAAAAAACTTAATTAAAAATCAATGTTTAATACAAGTAATAAAAAAAGAATGTTATCTATATCCTTTTTTGTAGAATTAATGTTTAGCACAAGTAACAAAAAAAAAAAAAAATAAATAACGTTAGCTATATTCTTCTTTGTAGAATTGGTTTGGTCAGCTAGAAGAATTACTAACAAAAATGCATCTTCAATCTTTTGATGTCGAATTTTTATTAAACATATTTTTAATACATTTTTCATTCTTTTCTGTATTAATTTGGTTTAAAAGAACTGAAAAATATTATGTTTAGCATTCTGATAGTTTATGTTTATGAAAAATTGGATGAAAAACTGGTGTATTTTTCAGCATTAAAGGTAAAACTTTGTAAACACAGCTCAATTCCAATTAATAATTTTTCAAACTTGCATTTACTTGCAGTTATTTATATCTAAGAGAAACAGTTATTCATCATTGAATTCTTTTTAACTTAAAAAATAAACTATTGATAAATTTGTGAATATGAATGAAAATTTTTTTACTTCTAACTATTTTTTATGGATTTTATATTGCATTACAAATATAACTTTGATAATCTTACAGATTTTTTGTAACTATTAGACTGTTTTTAACAGGCATCCCATCTGTGTCAAAGAGTTCATAAAATAAATCTTCTATAAAACCATTTTTTAATCAATTGAAAAACTATGCCAAACATAAAGTACACAGCAGAATTACATCTACAATAAAGTTGATTGAAATTAATATTCCTTACTTTGAAATGAGTTTCTTTCCTGCTATCATGATACTTGGGATTATGGAGAAAATGAAGTAAGTTCTGGCGTAAATATATTTGAATAGAATGGGTATGGCCTAAAAGCTTCACTGGTAGGGTAAAATACAGCTCATAAGTTGGTGTGCTGCTTGGATTTTGTATAAACTAAAAACAAGCATTATTCTTATTAGAAACAACAGTACAGCATTATATCAATGTAAAAAGGTAACTAAAATGTTAGAGACAAATGATGTCATGAATTATAAATGACTACTTACCTGGACATCTTCAGTACTTAACATACACAATGGATTTCGTGACAACATCATATTCATTATATCTAACACACCTTCATCCAAGCGATTTTGTAGAACTTTTACAAGATCATTTTTAATAGTCGAACCTGCATTAAATATACTGACTTTAGTTAATTATTCATTAATTTGGCCAACTGTGATATAGCTTAGAACGACACTAGCATGCAAATCGACAAGTGGCTGAGAACGAAGAATGAACTGAAAATTACATAAATTTCTCACATTATATAAATAAGTATTATTAAATAGGGTATACATATTGGGACTGCTATATAATGCTAAAAACAAGATTTAGTTTTATATAGGACAAAAATATTTAAATATTTTACTATTGTTCAAATTGAAATTAATTTAAGAAAAGCTGGCAAAAAAATTTTTAAACACAAATTAATCAGTGGTATATTTTCCCTCCTACATGATCTAAAAATATCAGGTATCAGAAAATAATATATATATATATATATATACAGTGAAACCTCTGTTAAGCGGACTTTCAAGGGACCGAAAAAATTGTCCGTTTATGAGTGTTGTCCGCTTACGGGAAGTGTACCCTAATAACGAAGTACAACATTGTTAATTGCTTTTAGAATATTTTCAAAGATGTAGAAATAATTAAATAATTTACAATAACTATCTACAAGGACATTTATTTAAACTCTGGGGAAAATAAAAAAAGAATATATAAAGAAGTTTGATATAAATACATAATTCCAGATGTAGCTACAGATAAATGATATAATTTACCGATTAGCATAGATACTCAAGTCAGATGAATGATACCAAATAGGAGCTTTCAGTCCTCATTCAGTTTCAGTTATTAAGTTTAACTCCCTTTACATTAATAGGGAACATGGTTAATACCTTTTTGAAAGTAAACCTCCCACGATTCACAGTTAAGTCATGAGAACCTATGGAGTTGATTATTCACAATTGATCAGCTATCAAGTGTCTGAATAAGCCTTTCATTTATATAAACACATCAAAGATTATATTTCTGTTCTCTTTTTTACCCCAGCTAAGTTAAATACAGTCTTCAAATTGCTAAGAAAATTAAAGAAATTTTCAATGGGGGAGAAGCATTGAAAGCATTTAAGATGTCATTTCAACTTGAGGGGTCTCCTAACCTGTGTGATCCAGATGAAAAGATCAAAAGATGCAGATGTCCGAATTATTTCAGAAGAGCAGTATCATTTTCATTCCTTTCTTTACAATGATAAGGCAAGGTGACAGGAGAAAGATTGATCAGTGGTGAAATAGCTTAACAATATTTTTAGTTATGGATAAGGCAAAAAATTTACATGTTTTAAAAATGGCAAAAAGTTGCATTTTTTCCCTGTGCAATTTAAAACATAAATAGTTTTTTTCCTTTCAAATTTTGAAAAAGTAGTGTCCGGATTGAAGAGATGGAAAATAACGTTTCAGGGCCAAAATGACTGTCCGCATCCGGTTACGGGAGTGTCCACTTTGCGGAGAATATACATAATGGTTTATTCATAGAAGATTTCCGGGGAATTAAAAATATGTCCGTATTGAGAGGCGTCCGTTTTGCAGGAGTGTCCATAACAGGAGGTTTCACTGTATATATATATATATATATATATATATATATACATTTTAAGTTTCAAAACAAGAAAATTTATTTAAAAAGAAAAAATTCTCTCAAAGTACTTCATTTTTGAAATATGCTTATTATCATTACCCTAATTAAATTGATATAAATATTTTTAATTTTAACTACCCAGAAAATTATTAGATTCCGTGAAAATGGTAAGATCAAAAATTATATCCTTTCAAATTGAACTTATAATATTTTTTATTATACAGAATTTTTTACACTAGGATAAATGAAAAATTACACATTTATGTAAATTTACCATTTAATTGAAAATTAACACTTAATTTTCAAATTTTGAATAAAACTCAAAATATAAGATAATAAAACTTTAAAATCAAGATTATAACAATTGAATCACTTTTGTGAAAATCTGCTCTATGTTCATTTCATATTTTAGGAGGAATCAGTACAATGACAATGTTATTTTGGCTAAATATTGTTTCAAAACCTCTCTTATTACAGTTAAAAAATACAGTGGATTTTCAAAATTTTGTGAAGAATACATCTGACATTTCAGATTATTTTACACCATTTAGGAAATAAATAAAAAAATATTTTAAACACTTTGTACAAAAGAAGAAAAACCTAAATTTCTTTAATCAAAAACATAACATTTAGAAAGTAGAAAATGTTATTCATTGAAATAAAAAATAAATAAAACAAAATCATAATGAAAGAATTCATCCCTGACTTCAGAATTTAACAGGATTTGATAATTTTTATCTTAATTATTTTGGTAAGCAATGAAACCAAACATCAATTTGAAAAGATCTAAGCTTTGATGAATTTCTGAAATGTGCTTTCATTTTTACTTTACAATTTAACTAGGAAAAAAGTGAAACTAAGGAATAATTTAATTTAGATTCAACTAAAACATAATGTAACCAATTAGTTAATAGTTTCATTACTTCATAATTTCAATTCACACTTTCCTTTTTTCCCTATCCCCTTTCACATTTCTTATCTTTCATACACTCAATAACTAGAAAAATAGTTTTACATTTTTTAATTAGATAAATTGTCACCACTATTATGAGAAAAAAAAGAGTAGAAGGACAACAACAATCCCTCCTGGAAAAAACTACATTTTTCAGTACTACTGCCTATTGAAAAAGTCTAGGTTTTTAGAACATTCAAGAAACTTGCCAAGAACTTTGACTTTTAAAACTCATTAACTTTATTATTAGTGTAGATCATGGTACTATGATAAATGTAAACTAGAAGGAAAGTATAAATTTAACTTCTATAAACACAAGCAAACAGTGAAATATACAGAGCAGAATACAATTAAAATGTTGGATAAGATACAAATAGAAATTGCTATCAGAATTCCATTAGAAACAATGTAAAATACTTTTCTTACCAACTTCCCCAATGCCATGAACACGAAGAGTAACACATTTTTGTACTTTCTTTGATACAGATGTAGTGGAAATAGAATCTTGACGATAACCATCTGAAGCTCCAGAATTTACTCTTGGGCGGAAATCCTAAACAAACATTAAAACCGGTTCGTAAGATACTTGAATTTAGTAACTTTTCATATGTATGATTAAAATGACCAATGTTAGTAGAAATTTTACAAATAAAATTAAATACAATTAAAATACATAAAGAAAAACAGAATAGTAGCATTAGATATGCAAATAAAAAGAAATTATTGTAGATTTTTAAACAAAAAAGAAAAAAAAGGGGGATTTGTCAAGTAAATTTCAGAAACTAAGCAAATGAAAATTGATTAATTTGTTTGTTATTAGTTCTCCTGTTACAAAAATATAAATTTTTTCTATAAATAATAAATACTTAAGTGCATATATATATATATATATATATATATATATATATATATTATTTTAAATGATTTTAAGAGTAATCTGTTTCAGACAAATAGTGCTATATTTAGTAGGTCAGTTTAGAGATGGGTGAAATTATGGGTTCTGTCAATTAACACAAAATTTCATAAAAAGGCAAAGCCTCAGATCTCAAGGTTACCATTATAAAGTATTATTAAGTATTATAAAGTATACATTCTACTGTATTATAACTACCATTATAAAGTATATATTCTACTGTATTTAAGTAACCAACAGCAACCCAGGAAAAAAAATTCTAACCCCACTACATACTTTCTCCATCATTTCTGAGATAGCCATCAGAGAAAAATTATTTAGCTTTTTTAATATCCCCAACTTCCCAGGTCTTTTAAGGAAAACCATGACCTTCATAGAGACAAGTACAGAGATAATAACTAATATACTAATATTTTATTTAATCTCTCATGTTAATTGGCCTTAAAATTTTAATTATCAATGACATAATATTAGAAATTCTGAAGAATAAAAAATATAAACACGAGGGAGAGAGCTATAATTTTCAATGTTTTACATAAAATTTTGCCAGTTTTAAAATTTTTTTCTTTTTAATTATGAGCTAAACCCTTTTGTTGTTTTCTCAATCTATATCACTTTAGAATTCAAAATTTAGAATCAATATTTTTTTGTGAAAAAAAAAATCAGAAAGGGGATTTTAGTTAGTCATGAAGGACATTCCAATTAATTTGTTGTAGTAATATTAGGATTGTCAGTTTTGAAATGTTTTTTCTTCTTCAATTATAAGTTGAAACCTTTAGTTTCTTTCTCTTAGAATTCAGTATAAGTTTCAGTTTTCATTTTAGAATTCAGTATATTAATTTTTGTAGTGGAAAAAAAATCTGAAAAGGCAATTTCAGTTTGTCTAATGCAGGACACTCCTATCCATCGGCAGCAGTAACACTAGGGTTGTCAGGTGTAATTCAGTGCTAGTTATCTTAAGAAGAAAAATAATTTATAAGCACAGAGGTAATAAGACCTCTTTTTAGACATACTATTATCTAATAAGGTTAACACTAGCTTTAAAGAATTAAAGAAACCAAGCGTTTAAAGGTTATTTTCATATCAATTATATTTGATTAGCTAATATGATTTGTGCGATCATCGTTAATAAGGAAATACGAAAAAGATTAAAAATACCTCAGGATCACATTCTGCAGTTTTCTTGGGAATTAAGCATGGTAAAGATGAGCAAGATCCTAAATAAATAAATATTTTTTTCTAATAAACAAGTCAAAAATGTTTTAAGTAATTAAATACTCAACTCAAAAAAAAAAATTAAAATTAACTCTTTTTCATCAGAAAGAGCTTGAACAATAATATAATTTGTCCCAGTTTATAAAGCAATTCAATACAGCTGTTTTGCAAACACTTGTTTTTCAAATGCAATTTTGGAATAAAAATAAAAACAAAAAGCATTCTCACCAGTTAAGGAAAGATTATGTTCTGTTTTGGAGACATCAGAATGATGAATTTCATCACAAGTCTCTTCATACAGTCTAAGAAAAATTGAAAAAATTAACACAGTTGTCATGTTAAATTTTCTTTATAGAAAACGCTTTAAAGATTTTTGAAGATACATAAAATCCTTGTTTATAATCTGAATAAAAAACGTTAAATTCTAAAAAATAAAAAATTTGTTGTTAAAAATTAGTTTGTTTTGTCAAAGTTTTTACAAAAAGATCTAAAACATTTAAATAATTTTATTTTTTGTTTAACATGATGATAAATATGTAATGCACAGAAATTTGAATCTTCAGTCTAGCATTTATTCATTTAAAATCATATCTAAATTTTTATAAATAGACTAGTTTCATAACATTAAAATAGATTTTCTCAAAAACATATAATAACATATTAATGTTTACATTTTTATATCTAAAATGATTATTAATGAATTCCTATTTAACTTAGACATCTTTTACTGGAAACTTAGTTAGCAAAAATATTATAAAGACAAAATTTAGTAAATATTATATTAGTTAACATATGTATTTTTCACTTGAATTTAAAAAATTTAAAAACTCCATTAACTGCCACAATATTAAATGTTGAGCATATTTTATTAAAATTTAACTACTTTAAATTAACTTAAATTCCAGATAAATTTTGAAGTTTTTTCCATTTCTATTACATTATTTCAGTTCCAGGATAAAAAATATTTTTTTTGAAGACAACAGTCTAGTTTTAAATCTATTAATTGTTTTTTTCTTTTAACTTTCTCGATATTCTAAGATAAATCTTAACGTTCTTGTATAAATAGACCACTGATAATAGTGTTTGTTTAGAATGTTTAATGAGTTTTACAAAGATTTTAATTAAGAAAATAAAAAAAAAAATTAAGTGGTCTACACTTGAGGCAAAGCAACAATTGTAAACTATATATTCCATCTTATTCTTAAGATTTATCTGGATTTTAGAATGGGGAAATAATTTAAAAGCTATAAAAAAAACTATTTTAACAGCTATATTAAAACTATTTTAAAAATAACCAATTTGGGAAGATTTTCCCACATTCAAAATCACCACATTTTCCACCTGATATTTAAAATCAATCAGTTTCATAACAATCATTAAATAATTTCAAATAATTATGTTAAGTTTTATGAGCCTAAATAAGGCATTGTTGAAGAAATTTTTATTAATTAAAAAAAAAAAAAAAAAAAAAACATCACGAAGGCTTTTCATTTTCCCAAAACCGAAATTTTCATATTGATATTTAGTGAATACCTGCACAAACTTAAGAGGGTTAAGAAAATACCCTATTGTTTGCAGAAAAGTGTTATTTACGAATCTTCGAAAACAGACAGTACTTGATCACTCGGATATGTACATAAATGAATCTTTCTTAATTTTATTATTTCTAATCAGCAATTTTATTGTTTGGGTTCCTAAAATTCACCTTTTTGATATTGATTGCAATAAATATTAAAGTGTAAACTCTTATTGTAATTTGATCCTGCATTTATAATTGAGCCGGAGGGGCTCAGAAGATAGAGTGTTCGCCTTCCAATGAGTTGACCCAGGTTTGAATCTCGGCAGTGGCTGGCTGATACGAATTCTGCTCCCGACTGAACTGATCACAGGGCTAACTTAAAATATTTTTAGCGTTAGACAGATCATGGGTTAGAGTCCCCTTCATTAGGATAACAGTGGAGTTCTGCGTTTTTCCTTTTCATGTAATGCAAATGTGGGTTAGTTCTATCAAAAAGCCCTCTACAAAGGCAAGTTTTTCCTAATACTTTATACTGGGTTGGGTTCAAATTTACAAAGCAACAGAGTTTAGAGAGTAATAAATTCAGAATTGGGTTGACTATTCAATGACGGTTATGATATAAAATATGTTTAAAATTCAAGCTATAGCTGTCAACTCTTTAATTAAATGTTATGAGGCTATGCTCAAGTGCGATACACTACACACGATAGTAAAACAACATATTTCTTCATATTTTGATATTAGTTGTAGGTGGAATAATATATATAGCAAATATTATCTTATAGTACCATTAATACCATCATTATAGCAAATATTATCTTTCATCATATTTTAATGGCCGTTGTTGGTCCAACAATAATAAACATATCATGATGTTTATATTATAATAAACACCATACAACAACTTCCATCCTATTTTGATGGTTATTGTTGGTTCAATATTAACAAACAAAACTTTCTGGTTTACCATTATAATGGTAAAACATCTTTCATTAAAGCAAGATGGTTGATATTAGTCCATAGAAAATCAACCATTACTTGATAGTTTACCATCATAGCACTGAAGCAGCATTTTCTATTTTGAAATTATGAAAGTTTGTTGAACCATCAAAATTTGACGGAAATTTTTGTATGATGGTGACCATTAATGCATGTTGGACCATCAAGAATCTTATTGAAACTGACATAAACCATCAATTTTTTTTATGGTTTATGTCAGTTGATTTGTGGTTATATCAGTTGTGGATGGTTTATGGCACCATCAAGAATTTTGTCTTAGAGAGTCTCAAGAATTTTGTCTTTTAACGTTATTTTTCTACACATTTATAGTCAAGAAAAAGGTAACATTGTAGGTAAGTGTAAATGGGTCTCTTGAATAAGTACAATTGAAATAGTACTTGTTGAAAATACCGAAATAGATGTTTGTCTTTCCCCTTTTCTATTTGCATTTTTTAAATTGTTTTTCTAAGTTATAGTAGTTAAGTGAGTCATTATTTTTACTGGTCAATATTGTGCAGTTTTACCTTCAAAACAATAAATTACCTTAAATAAAACACAGTTCCTAAATTTTCTTGATACACAAACATGTTCTCTCTGTTATTTACTGCAAATGTACTCAGCACTGTTCTTAGTGCTTGCATACCTAAAATGTAATTAAAAAATGTATTAAGATTTTTAGATCATGAATTAAAATGATTTTCGAAAAAAAAATATTTATTGCTATTGTACAATTAATATTTCTAATTATTCCAACAAAAACAGTAGAATAAAAATAAAGCATATTAATAAATTTTCCAGTGTCTGAAAATGTTATGTTAATGCAATACCCTTATTAATACTAACTTCATAAAGGCAAAAGATGAGCCCATCATTTTATTGTGTATAACAGTTGAAATTTTAAGCACAAATAATTACATAACAATTATTCAATACCAAATAAACTTTTAAAAATTTTAATTCTATAATACTTGTTTAGCAGATTTCATAAAATTGAGATTTCATAAAATTGAGATTTCATAATTCTTTACTTCAAGTTTTATTTGAAAACAATTAAATGTGTTGAAATATAATAATTCTTTCTATTTCATAAACTGTAGGTCACTAAACTAGTAATACATTCAAACTTGATCTATAGAGTCAAATCTCCCTCCTACTGCACATAATTTTTTAAATCTATTACTTAAGAAAAACCTCTTATAAATGGAAGGGTTTTCCCTTATATGAATTACTCTATTTAATGTGTACAACTTTATTAGCAGTAGTTATTTTTGTTCGAAAATATAAAAAATTAGTGCAAAGTTTTTAAAAAATAGACTACTACATAACAAAGTATTAGGAATATGAGAACTGACATAGAGAAAATGAAAAACTTTCCCCAAACACAAAATCTCAATAAAAAAAACTTTCTGTAAGTCTAGGGGGACCAGAAAGCAATGCCATTTCGGCGCTTTAAATATTCATTAGTCTTAAAAACCAATTCATTTTTTTCAATCCATTTTTGATCCGGCATTGAAAGGTTGTTGCTAACGAGGATGAATACATTATTGTTTAAAAATAAAATTTTAATAACAAATATCAAATGCACCAAAATGGTATTACTTTCCAGTGTCCCTAATAATTTATTGACTCTTGAAAAAAAAATCCAACCCTTTCGTTACCACCTAATTTTGATAAAATTTGTTCAAAATTCACATTTAAAAATGCTTTAATTACAGAAAAAAAACTATATTGATTATTAAACATATCAGCATATCTTTCTTGAAGTTAATCAGTTTCATGAAGATATAAATATAAAACGAGTTATTGACTTACATTGCTTTTCCTTATGATTGACTTTATTTGTATATTCTTTCTTTGCATACATAAATTTTAGCTCAGAAACATTTTAGTGTGAACATTTCATAATAATAAGGATCATTTTTTAATTCTTAACACTTAATCTTGGTGTTTTATTATATAATACATAATGCAAAAATAAATGAAAGCTGAATTTTTTCAATACATCTTATTGCAGAAAAATACTAAAATCAAATTACTTGGTTGATGTTACTATCTAAATAAACAGTAATATATGTAAGCATATAACATCATAATATCTTAAGTATTTTGTTTTAATAATAAGTAGTGCTAAAAACATTTTCGTGAATGACATACGCATGTTCTTGTAATACCTCTCTGCATGGGTATAGGAAACAATACTAATTCCTACAAATCAATTACAGTAAAACCTCCGTTATTGCAGAAAAATACTAAAATCAAATTACTTGGTTGATGTTACTATCTAAATAAACAGTAATATATGTAAGCATATAACATCATAATATCTTAAGTATTTTGTTTTAATAATAAATAATGCTAAAAACATTTTCATGAATGACATACGCATGTTCTTGTAATACCTATCTGCATGGGTATAGGAAACAATACTAATTCCTACAAATCAATTACAGTAAAACCTCCGTTAACCGGACATTCTTGGCACCGAAAAAATGTCCGTTTAATGAAATTTCCGTTGTCCATGAAATTGTCTGTTTAATGATTCCTACAAATGTCCGAAAAAAATTTCCTTTCCGGTGCCAAAAATGTCGGTTTATGAGAGTTGTCCGCTTACAGGAAGGGTACCCTAATAATGAAGTTTAACACTGTTGTTTTTAAAATATTTAAAATAAAGATGTAGATAATAATAAAGATATAATAATAAAGATGTAGAAATAATTAACAATAACTATCTACAAGGATTATGTTATTTAAACTTTAGGAAAGATAAAAAACGAGTATTTAAAGAAGTTTAATATTAATGCATAATTCTAGATGTAGCTACAGATAAATGAATATAATTTTCCCATTAGCATAGATACTCAAGTCAGGCATATGATACCAAATAGGAGCTTACAGTCCTCAGTCGGTTTCAATTATTAGGTTTACATCCCCTTACACCTACCTATCATTTGATAGGGAACATGAGTAATATCTTCTGGAAAGTAAACCCACGATTCATAATTAAGTCATGAGGACCTATGCAGTTGATTATTCACAATTGATCAGCTATCAAGTGTCTGAATAAGTGTTTCATTTATATGAACACATCAAAGATTATATTTCTGTTCTCTTTTTTACCCCAGCTGTATTAAATACAGTCTTCAAATTGATAAGAAAATTAAAGAAATTTTCAATGGGGAAGAATTGTTGAGAGCATTTAAGATGTCACTTCAACTTGAGTGGTCTCATAACCTGTGTGATCCAGATGAAAAGATCAAAAAATGCCGCTGTCCGAATTATTTCAGGAGAGCAGTATCATCTTCTCTCCTTTCTTTACAACGATAAGGCAAGGTGACAGGAGAAAGATTGAATCTTCCGTAGTGAAATAGCTTAACAACATTTTTAATTATGGATAGGCAAAAAATGTACATGTTTTATAAATGGCGAAAAGTTGAATTTCTTTCCTTGCTTGCAATTTGAAGAAAGAGTTTTTTTTTCAAATTTAGAAAAAGTAGTGTCCGGTTTGAAGAGATAGAAAATAACGTTTCAAGGTCAAAATGACTGTTCGCGTTCGGTTACGGGAGTGTCCGCTTTGCAGAGTATGTACATAATGGTTTATTAATAGAAGATTCCCGGGGAATTTAAAATATGTCCGTATCTAGACGCGTCCGTTTTGCATGAGTGTCCATAACAGGAGGTTTCACTGTACCTCTAATCCTATTGTGAACACAAAGATCCTAAAGTCTCTGCTTTTTTCTCAGAGTTTAAGAACATTTTTTCAAATAAATTTAAATTAGTAAGCTTTTCATTAATATTTTAATTTCCAATTACTTAAACTCCTTTCTTCATTACTCACAATAATTATTTCATAATTACTTAACATTTTTAATCATTATTATAGCACATACAATAATATCCATTTAGTAAAAATAGGAAATATATGCTCTTTATAGCATTATTTGATAAAAAATAGTTTCCAATATTTAACACTCATGTGATAAGTCAAATTGTTCAAAATTAAACAAACTCAAAATTTGGAGTAATTTTGGTGCTTTCTAACAGATTCCCATTAAAAAAAAAAGGGAAAAAAAACCTGTAGATGAGCATTAACATATTGTATAAAATGAAATATATAATGAGTTTTTCCTGAAATAAGAACATATTCATGAAATCTCTGATTTCAGACTGTAAAAATTGAGATTTTTAAATATTTTGATGTAGAATTATCTTTTTTTTTATAGAATTTCAGTTCAAAAAGAGAGAAAAAAAAGGCTACCTACCCCATGATTTAGAGCTATTGGCTGGTCCAGATGTCAATCTAGGATGCAGTTTAAAATGAGTAACCCACACAACAGGACAACCAAATGTTCCTGGTTCATACTTTAGAGCTGCTTCTAAGTACTTGTCTTGATCGTCAAATAGGATGTCTGGATCTTGCGAAACCAGAAACAATGAGAAATAAGTTTTTGGTTAACAATTATAATTAACAATAGACTGAAATGCCTTTTTAAATCAAATAAAAAAAAACATTAAAAAAGTTAGAAATAAAACAGTAAAAACTGAAAATTAAGGAAACCATGCAAAAAGTTGTCAAGTTTTCCATTTTAAAATAAAAAAGACAATTTTCTCTATAAAAACAAATTTCCATGTTATTTCAGTTATCATAAATAATGCAATTAATAGATACATTCTTTTTATTATTTAATTACACAAAAAAAAATGAACCCCAAGACAGTGAATTTCATCCAATATTTTTACTTCTCCATTTTAAAAAGTTTTCTACCTTGTTTCATTATTCATTAATACAGTTAAGTAGAAGGTAGAGCTATTGAGTTTTAAGTTGTTGTTTTTTTTAAATATTTGCAAACAGAAGTTTTATAATTGTTTTAATATGGATTTATTTTATTCTTTGTCTTAATATGGATTGATTTTATTTGTATATTTATTTTATTTGGATTTATTTTAAAAATAAATAATTTTTCTAAGTACACTATTTTGTAACTGAAAATATTTCTATACATTTTACAAAAAATAAATAAATAAAAAAAATAAAAACATAACAACATATTTTGCCAAACTATTCTTAAATGATTTATTTCAAATTTGAGCACCTATATATATAAGAAAAAAAATATTACTATTAATTGAACATCTATTTTAATACATAGATTGACATACACTGAATAATTCTATACATAGATTGACATACACTGAGCACATATCATCAAATACAAATTATTTTGAAATATTAAGGAAATTACTTATGAATATCTAAAATGTAATTAATTATACTTTTGACATAAATTATTGAGATACTATGAGGAAAAAAAAACATACCATCACTTGTAAGTGTTCTATTGTTATCGACAGTAAAATCTCGATTCTTCCAAACATCTTCATTTTCTTCAGGAACTAGAAGCTGGTTACACATTTTGGTATCATACAAAGATTGAAGCAGCAAAATCTAAAAAGCAATATAGAGTTCTTAATATTTTATTTCCTAGATTAAAGCACAAACGTATAAAAAAGGTACTTGAAAAACATACATACTTGGTTTACTTCTTTACAGATATTAGACACTATTGTTACCACATCATTTAAAACAGATTTGCCTTCAAAAACTTCATCATTTTCCTCTTCCCTCTCTCTGAAATTTTTTTTAAAAACTATCAGACATATTTTTAACTGAAAATAAATTTGATTTATCAATTGATAAAAATACATAAAAATTTTACTCTGAAATACTAGATAGCAATTTTTTGAACGTTTTTTAAGTCTGCTTGGTCTAAAATATGTTTTATAACATGATGTCAACACACACATTAAGTAAATAGATACTAATTTAACCAGGTTTAGAAATAATAAATGTTTCTATATAAGATATCCTTGAAAAAGAAAAATATTACTTAAAAAATCAGTAAGGCATAAATTTACATAAAATTTTAAACCATTTGTGTGCACCTGTATTTGTTTAAAAAAATGTCTATAATGAATCTTTATTAAAATAAAAAAAAACTAAAGTCATGATTCCACAAGAAATAAAAATGTTTTCCTTTTAAAAAAAGTATTCAAAAACTAATCCTTCAATATTCAAATTGCTTAATAAAGTCTTGGAAATTAATGGGAAAAAAGTTTCAATAAAATACAGAGTAATACAAAACAAAGAAAAAAATCCATTGGAAAGATAACTAATGCAGGAAAACTTGTGCTTTAAAACAATACAAGCTATGAGGATACGATATTTAACATCTATTTTGTTTGTTCAACACAGCTGGAATAAATCACTTTAAATATTTTGCAAACAATAAGTTAGTCTCTTTTTAATACAAAGTGTTTGAACTCAAATTTGTTACACTGTTTAGGCAAATCCATATAAAAAATTTCACATAAAAAAATAGGAAAAAAATCAGATATTATGTGCGAAAACAGTCATATTTTACCTTCTTAATTTAGTTTAGAGTCCCCAATTACAGTCAAATCAAAACCAAAATCATTTTTAATCAAAAAAAAATTCAAAATACATTTCTCTATAATAGATGATGTGACATCCTGTGATGTAATGAATAAAGACAAATTTTATTGAAACAATTAAACACAAAAAGAGAGAAATAGTAGAAGAATTTTTAAAGTATTTCTAAGTAGTAAATGTCTAGCTAAAACTCATTAACAGCTAGTAAATTAAACTGTTTCTGCCCTTGAATTGGAAACTTCTATGTAATCTGCAAAACTGCATACTGTGCATTATAAAAAATAAGTAAGTAAAATGAAATTCAAAAAAAAAAAAAAAAAAAAAAAAATCACTGTTGAAATAGTAATAAACCATAACAGTAACCAATCATAAGAAATTATAAGCTTATATAAAAATGTAATTTCAAACTGAAAATAGTAAAACTAACTTTTATGTAATACATAATTACAAAAGATTTATTGGGTAACACGAAATAAATTTAAGTGCGCCAACGTAAATAAATTAGATCTCCATAGCTAAAATACATTAGAAAATAAATGAGTTTTTACAAACCTCATATGGAAATAAATCATAACTTTATCTCTAAAAATCTCCATAATAATCCAAAATTTAGGTGGAACAGAAGGTCTTGTACTATAATCTACATTACTGGTCCGATCCCATTCACTGCCATTATCACTACTATCCCCATCATAACCTAAAATATGCACACGAAGAAAATAGGCTAAATGATACGTATAACAATATAATAATACATAATAATACAATACAAGAGATAGTAAAAATCTTTTTACAAGGAGTTTATTATGCATTTTTTTTACTATATTCTAATCCTCTTACATGCACATATGTTACAAGTAGATAAGTTTAAAAGATTAAAAAAAAATGATTTACTCTATAAAACAAATTAAATAATGTCTAGAGACAAGAACATGACTTTGTGCCTAGCATGAAGATTTCAATCCAAAAGTGTCCTACATATTAAATTATTATACACCTGTACAGAGAAAGAATTGAAATTAGTCATTAGGTGAATTATAAAAAAATAAATAACAACTATAAAAATGAGAACTGTTTATTAAAACAGTGACATTCCTCCCAAAGGAAAACACTTAAACTTCTTTTTTTTTTTAAGTGTACTTTAATCTTTCTAACTTTACTAGATTTTTTAAGATTAAAGCTATCACCTTAATTCTAACTCCTACAAAAAAGTGTTAAAAATCATAGGTAAAAATTAGATATAAATTAATTACTGAATATATTAAATCAGTTAATTTCTAAACACTCCTTTTGGAATTTCTATATATAAAATAAATAAGTTACTACCAGCACTTCTATTCAGAAAACTGAAATAAACGTCAATTCAACATTTACTCATTGAAATTGGGTTTAACCTTCTTAAAATGTTCAGAATCTGTTTTGATTCAAGAAACAAAGAAAATCACTGTACTAAATTTATAACTTTATGAACGTCCCTAAAAAATGCTAACATCTTTTTTGACCGAAGAAACAAATACAATCAGAATCAATTTTTATAACTTTCTTAAAATGTTACTTACAAAACTAGATTTTCAACTACTAAAACTAAGCCTATTTTATCGAATTTTATAAAGACTCAAATCAATTGTTCCCATACTAAAAATATCTCAAAAGCTGAAAAATAAATTTATTATTTAAACTTTTTGATTCTGATATAAATTTCAAATTTTCATCGCAATTTTATAAAAAAAAAAAAAAAAAAATGCTACAATAATACCATAATCTTACCGTCTTCAGTGTTACTAGAATGAAATATTTTTTCACCCATTCCTCCTTTT
The DNA here is from genome assembly GCA_949128135.1 of Parasteatoda lunata. Lineage (NCBI taxonomy): Eukaryota > Metazoa > Arthropoda > Arachnida > Araneae > Theridiidae > Parasteatoda > Parasteatoda lunata. Next base: position 64,132,945 of record OX421974.1, read on the forward strand.
ACATCAGGTGTAACAACAGAACCTAATGATTCTGAAGCAGTAGTTGGAGAACTATAACCAATATTTTTTGCCTTTGGTGTACTACTAAGTTTAGTTTTTATGGTCTAAAAGAAAGAAAAAATATTAAAAAAAACACAGTTAATAACATTAAGGGTAGTTAATCAATCTTAACAAAACTAAAAATTTAGAATACAAATATGGCAGCAAATCTATTTTCAGAGTGTTTTATAAAGATTGCTTTTATATATTTTTAGAATCCTTATTAAATTTGAAAAGAAAAAAGTATAAATAATGGAGTCTACAAATTAATAATTAAATAAGGAAAAAGCGAAAATGCTTAAAAACCTGACAAATCACAATTAAAGAAGGAAAAAATATGGAACAAAAATCCTGTTTGATTACAAGTTGAAACATGAAGGTATTTCTATTAATAGTCTCTTAACTTCTCACTGCATTTTCCTAGAATCAAATAAATTTAGGTGCTTCATACATCCAGGATTCACAACTGTAGTTCAATAGATTTTGATAGCGTTTTATTTCACTCTATTAAATATTATTTACTAAATACAAAAAGTAAGTACTTCCAATACATTTAATTCTTGTAATTAACTGAAAATTATACAATAAAAGCAATCTTAACAGAACATCTTGTACATACATATTATATAGTATACACTAGAAATTAATTAAACATTTCTTTAGCAGCAAATAAAGCTCTTTGATCATTTTTAAACAAAAGTAAATGCAGAAAAAACCTTCCTTTATTTAGTGTTGATGGTAAATTATCTCATAAATCTTATATCTCACTCATAAATTATGTGGAAAATTAACTCAAGTGAAATAGCTTTTTAAAAAAAATCAATCTGAAAAGTTTCAGTTACTTTTTCTATTTGAAAAAAAATTATTTTCAATTAAAATGCTCAGATAAAATCAAGGAAGTTAGTATTGTGTGTATTCTAGAAAGAAAAAAAATCAAAATTTTGGAAAAAAATTTTTATTTTCAAATCATATCATCAAATTATAATAAGATGAGTCTGTCTTATTAGTCTATATAAATTGTAAGCCAAGGTTGATAAAATTTAGAGATTTATACTTAAACCTAATTATGCAGCTACAAGGGATATAAGAAGAAAATTTATCATTAATCTTGAAATACATAGCAAAATAAAAATAATAAAGCATTTTTTACTTCAGACAACAATACTTCATCTGCACAAATTGAATGTCTATGTTCACCTTTAGCAAACTCAACCAACTCTTTATCATTTTGTTATTTCTTTTTCAGCAAAGCATCACATAGTAGAATCAAAATTTTAAAAAAACAAACAAACAAAAAAACATTTTTTTAAAAAATTTTTAATCAAATTTTAATGTAACCTTAGTCTATTAAAATTGTAGACCAAGGTCAATATAGCTTAGAGAGTTATGCTCAACCTTAATAGCGAGCTACAAGGGATATTAGAAAAAACTTGATCATTAACCTTGTAGTCCATAATAAAATAAAAATGATAAAACATTCTTTTACCTCAGACAACAATACTTCAGCAACACAAATTGAATGTCTATGTTCCCCCTTATTAGACAGCTCAACCAACTCTTCATCATTAGTTATTTCTCCTTCAGTAGAGTTAAAATAGCGTCCTGGAGCTGTTTGAGGACGCTTAGCTATAGACAGTTTTCTCTCTGTTCTAAGAGTGGGAGTAGATTCAGTCCGCTTAGCAGCATTCATAGAAGAACTTGATTTGCCACAGCCTGAAGACTTTCGTGAATACTTTTTTATTTCAGGCACTTGCTGACCATCATCAGTGTCAGAATCTTCTCCTTTTTGGAAATTTTTCACTCTTTTGTCAATTATTAGCTTGTAAATCGCATCACTTTTGGTCCCTTCACTATCATTGTTGTCATCCATCAAATCATCTATTTTTTTATATTGAGAAAAGTAAGAAAAATCCATGTCAGTGAAAACGGGACCATCCCTTATCTTTTCTCCTATCAATTGAAGTTGTGTGGGATCATCAGCTTCTGGATTTTTCATTTTTGTAATCTGATCAGTATCAATCAACACAAGAGGCGGTACTAAGGAATCAAAAGGATTATGCACTTTTCTTGAAAATTCAGAGTCAAGAACAAGATAAAATTTTCCATCTAATTCCTTTAATCCAAAACCTGATGGAGATATTCTTTTAAAAGCCTAAAATAAAACAAAATAAGTATTCAGTAAAGGTATTTAGTTTACGGAATTTATTTGAAAGCTAGAATTTTTGATAAATTGATATTAAAATAAAAAATTAACGTACATTTAGTGAAAAATTTCTTTATTGAGTTTAAATTCTAAAGAAAAAAAATATTGATACGAAATTCAAAATCACCAGCGAGAAATCTCTAATAAGGAAAAGTTTAGTAATTTGTCTTAGTTATTTTAAGTATTTTTAAATTAAGCATACTAATTGTTAGAAAGTCAACATTGAGAACTTAAAACTTAATTTGATATTTTCAACATTACACACCAGTTAGAATTGTTTAATTTTTTCTTTAACAATAGAAAAGTTTAACCCACTGGTAGTTTTGACATCCTTATTATCACTGCTTCCAAATATTCCTACTTTTTTATAACTGTGATTCAAGCTAATTCTCCCACTCACTGTACTCAAAACACTGTGGTATGAAGAGTCACTTATCTCCTTTTAAATTCTAGATAGGTGAGTATTTCAGCATATAAAACCAGAGGCTTTTTCTAAGTGTGGGACCCTTTGTAGGTGGATAATGGAGCGAGGTTTTCTATGTATATGTTCATTTGGGAGAATAAAAAATTACCATTTTCTCCACGCAGAACCGTCCACGAGTTAATATTTTCCGAGAGTTAACTAAAGTTCAGATTCTTCACCCTTATATATAAAAAAAAAATATTTCTTCATTTTTCAACAAAATTCATCCAATAAAAAATTAACATTACTTAAAATTGATTAAAATAGCTTTTCAACATATTTTGGAGGTAAAATAACTTTAAAATTTTTGGTAACTCAAGATAATAAATATATAAATATGTTTTCTTACATCCAAGCTATTAATATCTAACTGTAAAAATAAAAACTGTAAAATAACTGTAAAAATAAAAACAAAACAGAAAATTTTGTTTCATATTTGTAATTGTTAAATTTGTAAATATTTGGGAAAAATGAAAAAACATTTGTTTGATAGACAACTAACACTATAGTTTTCAAAAATAAGAAAATAATAGAGGATAATTCAAACAATTACATCTAAAGCAAAGGAAGTAAGTGGTAAGCTTATGTGTACTAGATGTATACATGTAAATGCCTAGTGCCAGTCTGCGCATCGGCTAGACACTCTAAAATATGATACATTTTGTTTTTAGAAAAATTCCAACTAATTTTTGAATCCTCAGCCAATAAAATATAAGATTTGTGATAGATTAGAACAAATAGTTTTTTATGTAATAAGTTATCTATGAAAATAGGAAAATTATTTTATCTACAGTTTATGGATATATGATTTTACATCTGTTTGTATAAACTAGAAGTATTATTTTTGTAATAGACTGGGTAATTAAACATTTAATTTAAATATAAAAATAAGGCCATAAAAGTACACCAATCAATAAGTGCTACTTCTTAGACATGAGTGAAATAATTATTTTACCTGTTTTAGTATTTTGTTTAAATTTATAATTTTTCCTTCGTACATATACAAAATGCATAGCTGACAACACGGATAGGGAAAAATCCAGTAGATTTTATAAAATAATATATATTTCATGATAATTGTAGCAAAGTATACTAAATATTTTACACATAGGGAATTTTAGGGATTTTTATAGTCATCAAAATAGAAAAACTGCAATATTTTCCAGTTATGATTTCACATTAAATGATCTTGAAATGTTATGTATTATGTTTATTCATAATTTTGAATAGTAATAGGCATTTAATTCATCAAAGATATAAACTGAATTTTAAAAATGAGGCTCGCTTAATTATATATAAATAATACTTATTGAAATATTTAAGTTAGCAATAATCTGCACAAAAATTCTATTTCAATAGAGATTTTTTAAGGAAACTTGTTCACTTTTAAGGAATTTTCTAAAATGTACAAAAACCAGGAGAATTTTTATTAAACCAGTAGACCAGGAGAAACTGGCAAAATCCTGTAGTCTACTGAAAAATCCAGTAGAGTTGGCAGCTATGAAAATGTTTTTGAGCGTTGGAAAAAAATTCTTTAAATAGTTTAGAGAGAAAGAGTTGAAAGAAAAGGCCCAAAGATTGAACTCACTTGAGTAAATTTTTCCAAACTGCTATCAGGTCCATACACAAACATGAGTGGAACTTCTTTGATAAGACAACACAATTTATCTTTCGAAGACTTTACATGATTGATTACCATATTTATAATATCACTTGTTATAGGATATGAGCTCAAAGCAACAGATGCTTTTTCATCTTGTAAAAGCCATTTTATCTGTAAAAAGAAAATCAGAAAAATAAGAAATACAATGAAAAACACAAATGAGGAAATTACATATTTTAAAAATTTCTAATTTTTGATATCAAATATGTTTTTGTTTTTAAAAAGGGGGAAGGAAAATACTATGGTAGAAATAACAATTAAAAGAAACAGATCCCCTTGTGCTAGTGTCTTGAAACTTGAATAGGTAGGTGTAAGCCCTAAATCATTCAAAAATTTTAATTAGTCTGTTCAAGATGTATGTATGGAAAAAAAAATTTCTTAGATTAACCATTAAGTATTGTTAGAAGTATATTGCAGATGACTATAGTATATGATCATTATTTTTTACATGTACTAATTAAAAAATATTAAAAAATTGCAATTTCTTTTTTATTTTGAACTAGCTTGAACAAGTTTTGAACTAACTCTGTAAATAACGTCAGTGATGATGGTTAACATAGAATTTTATTTAATCAAAAATGAGTTACACTAGGAGTTTATTACAAGTCCTTAACAAAAAATTTTTCTATGAGTAAAGTCTTAATAAAAAAAATATGAATGACATGGATCAGCCAAGGGATGTATTACTAATTGGCATTTTCAAAGCCACCTGAAATTATGTGCTTCAGATGGCTTTAGGAATTCTAATTTGGGAATTTTGAAAACTTTTGTTTTGAAACCATGTATTTTGTTCACAATTACACTTTTGAAACATGTTACTATAAACATAAATAATGTAAAATCAATGGTAGTTGAAATAAGAACAATTTAAGTTCTGTTTTTAAGTGCAAACCTAATGAGAATAATGCATCAGTGCGGAAATTTTTCACTAAATGGTTGTGATCCTCATGGCAGAATCACGGCGACATTGTCGGTGAACGTTACAGAGTTCTTGGAGAAAGATTTTTCGTTTGAAAAGCAAAAAAATTTAGTTTTCTTTTCTACAGAAACATAATACTTGAACGGAGCATTTAGATAATCACTTTTTGACGCACTTAATTTACGTCGATAGTATCGTAAATCGAGGTAATGGTTTGATTTTATTTTCGGCAGTTATTGATACTGATTTTCATGCAGTTTTTAACAAACAAAATAACATGCAGTTTAAACTACAAAATTAATGTAGTTTTTTTTAGCACTGCACTGATATTTACATTAATCTTTTTTACAAATCATACTTTTAAATTCTACATAAGAGAGGAAAAAAAAAAAGTAAACAAAAAACATTGAAGGATGACAAAACTCACATTATATGAAAATTTTATACTTACTTTTTCAACACACTTATGTACAGCTTCATGCTGACGTGCAGGTAAACTAGCCAGAGTACTAGCCAGAATAGTGTCAGTTTGAATACTATATGAAAAAAAAACATTAAAATTAAATTTAAAAATAAATATTAATACATTAACATAGTAAATAAAATCACCAGAAACAGTTTAAAATTGAACAAATAAATGTCTTAGCAAAGTTACATACAAAACTAAATTTCCAATAACAATAGAGGAACTTATCAAATTTACAATAACCAATTGATTTTACAACAAGCATGTGAACTAAAATGGCGTTTACTTTCTTTGTCAAATCAGCAGATTATAAATATTAATTAATAATTATAAATATTATAATAAAATTGTCAAATCAACAGATTATAAATATTAACTTATTTTTTTAATAATAAAATTGGAGTAATTATATACACTATTCGTATGCAAAGAAGAGAAATTGTTTTACAGATTAAGAAACTGAAACAAATTTTATGTGTTTTACATATTGAGCTAATGTAAGTTGTAACTTAATGTCTTTTGTGTGTAGTCCAATTATCTGTGATCCCAATTTCTAAATGTACGAAGAATAATAAATACATAATGTAGATGAGTGGATTTTTAAATTTATAGAAATATCTAACATTAACTCTTTATGCATATATATTTTTTATGAGGTTCTAATTAAAGGCAAAAATATATTTTGATATTTTTTTTTTTTTTAAATATAAAGAACAATTTGTTACTGACACAAAAAGGATATTGGTGTTTCTTGCTGTATTTCATAACCATAAACTATTAAAGTGCTAAATATAATATTCACTTATTGACCTGAATTAATACAAAATAAAGAAAAAAGTATGAAAAATATGTTTAATAAAAATTCTGCAAAGGGTAAAATAATGAAGCATAAGAAATGCTAATATCAGTATGGTAAATATAATATGCAGTTAAAACATCAATTACTCTGAGCAGGTGCTTTCCACATCATCTTGAATGGGCTGTTTTGAATAAGACTCTGCTTCTGGTATTGGAGAATTACTGCTGTAAGATGTGGAATACACACGATGTCTAGTGGCCTCTGGGTTTTCAATATCATCAGGAACAGTCAAACAAAACATATCTAAGGTAATTCTCATATCATCCAAATTTACTTCACTTCTTTCAGGATCTAAACATTTTATTACTTCATCTAATAAAAAAAAAAACATTATAAGATAAATATTTAAATTTTAAAATTTTATTATAACACAGTTTCAGATAGCTATAATGCTTTTTATTACTTTTCATGTCTAATAATTCCATTTAAAAATAGTTTTTAAAAAAAGTTCTCAGGAAAATCATTTACATACTAATAATACAATAAATAACATACTAAGACAAGTTGGGAGTGCTGTCAAAGGATAACTTTTCATCTCTTGTTTCGCTATACGAACTGAACATGAAAAGTGCACAAATAAAGGAGGGTAATTTTCATTTTCTTTAACGGAACAAATTTCTGAATCCTTTTCAAGAGAAGAAACTGATGATTCAGTATGCAAAAAGCTTTGATTGCTATTTAATTCATCCTCACATAAATTGGTATTTTTTTCTGTATCTCCATCACCTGTACAAAAATAGGAACATTTAAAGCCACAACATAACACTTTGAAAAAAATACTAAAAAAGCATAAAAAGAAAATATAGTTTTAGAAACAGATTAGTACTAAACATTTATATCAAGAAAATTATCATTTATTCCAACTGCCTAAAATGTTCTTTTATGTACGATATTACAGTAGAGAACCGATTATCCGGAACGATCGGGACCATCGCGATTCTAGATAACTGATCTTTCCGGTTTGCTACAAAAAGGCTTTTTTTTTTATTGTTTATCAAACCTAACTTAAAAAATATTATTTAGAAATAGTTTTAAAAAGAAGAAAAAACGATAAAGTCACGCATAATACATAAGTTTAATAACATAAAAAGGAAAAAAATAATGAAATTAAAAATATATACAGAAATATATACTTTCTTCCCTTTTTTTTTTTTTCTTCTAGAAATGGGGGGAAATTTATGGAATTTCGTTCCGGTTTTCTGGTTTCCCGGATAAGCGGTTCTGGACTGTACATAAATATGTTTAGGTTTTATTCAGAATCTTATTGATAAAGTTTTCAGCTAGGAACTTGCTGAAAAGATGATTGGCAGTACAAAGCCAAAAGAAACCTAAATCATTCATCCAATGGTATAGCTAGCAGGGACGCATGTTGCTGGGTGTAGCCTTAGAAGGAAGCCAAATTCATAAAAATAATTAAAAAAAGAATTCTAAAATAAAAGGGTTTTCTCTTTAAAATACTCCCCCCCCCCTACCATATTCTTTGTTAATTACGAGCTCAATAACTTATTCAACTTTTTATTCACTTAACTAAGAAATTGAAAAGAATGTCCATTATTATTGCAATTTGCTTTAGACATAGTTATTTTTTTAATATTATTTTTAGAAAATTGTCGACATATTGAATGAAAAATATATTTAGAAAATGTTTATCATTTAATAAAAAACAATGAATGCGGTATAAAACAAAGTTTAATAGAAACAACATTAGTAACATATACTGTTCAATTTTAAACAGAATCAAATGAACGTTTATATGTTGTTAAGAAACGTTGATTTAAAAAATTTTATTCAAAGTTATTATATCTTATTCAATGTAAAATTTAATTAATGAATTAAATTTTACGTAATATAAAATTGTTTCAAAAAGCTCGCTTCAGTCTGATATTATATCAGCTATAGAAATATATATATCAGATATGCCTAGGGGTGCAAAAACTGAGTTTGTTTTCGGCCATTGTAAGTCTCTAAATTTATAGTATAGTGTTATTAAACAGGTTGCAGATTTACTTTTATTGACATATCAGAAAAATTATTATTCTTTTAAATTAATTCAGGAATTTTCAATTTTATTTTGACACTGAAATTTATTTATAAATTTGCTTTGTCATAAACAAGCAAAATGTAAAGCCTAAAATAAGTTCTAGAAGAGTTTAAGATGCACTAAGACTAAAATACTTTAACTATTTAGAATAATTGTTTTAAAAGAATAAATATGATCTTGAAAATAAGAAGATAAATATTTGCCTCATTGTTTTTAACATAATAGCATAAAAAAATAATGAAGGGGCATAAACTTTTTTTTAATTTAAAGACAAAATAAGATATACCAAGAGTTTCTCCATCGACAGAAGCATCTTTTTCAAATACAATGTCATCCTGACTTTCATTTGCATCATTCAAAGAGTTCTCCTATCCATAACAAAAATGTTTTATTTAAAATATTATTACTAAAAAGTCACACAATATTATTATTACTAAAAGTACATATGCATATAATCAAAATAATTTCCTTCTTTACTTCGAATGTAGTAGACTTCTAAACTTTTTCCCTCGGGACTCTTAGTAAATATAACATAAACATCTAACTACATAGACATAGATTTATTTATAGATAAAAATAATTATTGTATAATCTTTATTTAGAGAATGAAAGTAGAAATTCTTTAAAATGAGTCTCAATAAAAATTTCTCGCTAAAGCTCCATCAAAATTATATGATTCCATTTTTGATTGGAGACCCAAGTTAATGAAATCCTAGACAAATAAATCAATCAAACTTACAAAAAAATAAACAGGAAGGCTACATAAAAATATGCACTGTTAAAAAAGTAGGAAAGAAGTTCGAAATAAGTTTTTTTCAAGAAAATTTAATAATAAATAATAAATAAATTGATTGATCAATTACCATTGTATTTTTTAAAATCTAATTGTTTCGTGTCAAACTAAAATGAGAAAAAAAGAATAAATGATTTATTTAAATGATGTTTTTATCAGTAAACTGAATCCTATATTCAACAGTTACTTTTTAATACTTAAAGCTTAACAAGCTTAGAAAGCTATTTTTTTCTATCAAAAATAGATTTTAAGCATAACTCACCTCAAAGACAAATATCTGAAATAAAAAAACACTCTATTGGCTGAAATTTTTAAAAATACTGAAAATTATAAGTATTTTAAGTGTATTGCAAAGAAGAAAACCATAAAAGCTTGTTTTGGGTTAGAAAACACATTTAAATAAAGTATGGCATTGTTAGGAGGGTGAAGTATATCATAATATTTAAATTCCAATATTAAAGAAAATTGCAGAAGTACTTTGATTAAACCATACCATATTAATCAAACACTACTTTAAAAAAAGGAAGAAAATATGCTTAATTGTAAATTTTGGTACAAAATTAATATTTTAATAAAAAAAATTAACTGATTTGTATAAGTTAGCATGTATGATAAAAATATATGTATGTATATTCCTTTCAACTTTTCATACTGATTTAGGATGCATTGAATAAAACTTAGGGTAAAACTTTCTTCGGGTATTAAAAATATTTTATTGTTTTTATATAAACATAAGATAAAAGTAAAATATTTTGATAAATCAAATGCTTTAGTTTGCTTTTATAACTTCTAGCACCATTAAAAGGTTCTTTTTTATTTTAATAAAATTTCTTTTCACAGAGATATTTTGAAAAACTTTTGAACTTTAAAATAATTTCAATAATTTCTTTTCTTTAATTCAGTATTACAATGGTGCAAAACATTGATAAAGTTAAAAAAAATTTCACATTTTAACAATTTGTCCATCACTTTAAAATAATTTAAACAAAAACATTATACTTTTCTCAATAATTTCAAGCTACTTTATGACAATATTAATCCTCATAGTCTTACACTGACTGTAACGCTGACATAAATGAAAATCCTTTTTCTACTAATGTTATTCAGTTCAAAAATATTGCAACCATTTCCAATTTGCACAGCTTCAGCATTGAATTCAGGTTACCACTTCTCGTTATACCATGTCGTTTAAGAAAAAACAAGGCAACTGAGGAGAATGCAGCGAAAATATTTTACCAAATTTTCCTTATGATTAACCCTCAGAGAGTAGAAAATTTTACATTTAAATGTAATAATTCAGTGAAACCTCCCAGGAACGACCACTTTCTGCACTACAGTAGAATGTTCATTAATGGAGGTTGGTTGTTCTTAGGGGTTAGCTCTACTGATTTCAAAATATAACCAAAGGTACTAGCCGGGTATTTGCTAAATCTAGGGTTTATAAATCCATGACTTTCTATTATTTTTCTTGACTTCTATCAAACACGTTCCATGACTTACGCAGGTTAATACTATATTACTCAATATGGTCAAAAGAAGGTCGTAATGAGTGCAACTTTCTTCGTGATGTGTGATCTTTTTAAGTCACACAAATTATGTGATATTTTTCAATCGCAAAAATATGGATCGCAATGTGTATTTTTTAAATCATGTAAATACAAATTGTGATAAGTGATTATAAATTCGCACAAATACGGATCACAATGTTTGATAATCACACAAATGCATATCGTGATGAGAGTTTTGTAAATCACGCGAATGCAGATCACGACGTGCTATTTTTAAATCGGGTAAATACAAATCGTGATGCAGGATTTTCAAATCGCCTAGCAAGATTAAGGGCTCCCATACTCCAAAACCATAACAAACTGGGAGTTTCCATGATTGTTTAGCATTTATCACTGAAAATCAAGAGTTTCTATGATGATTTTTGATCAATGTTGAAATCAATGAATTTCCATGACTTCCAATGACTTTCCAGGTGCGCAGATACCCTGTAAATGATATTTTGCAAAAAATTTTAATTTTAGTTGATGTCATTTTCTTAGTGTGGAAATGCCACTTGTTTCAGCATCATGAGAACCGGATCAATGAATAAAATTTAGCGTCAATAAAAATAATCTCTACTGATATAATTATGAGTAAAAACAAATTTATGAATTATGAATGATGGAGCTATTTCACATAAATAATCAACTATGTTTTTTGTTTATGTTTGTATTTAATTTTATATCATAAAAAGTAGTTATCTTTAGAAGAGGTTTGTTTAAAATGTTTAATTTTTATTTTTTTTCTAATTTAACTTTTAACGCTAAAAATAAAGCATTGATAGCAACGTCTTTAGGGCACTCGGACAGCAACATGAGGTTGTAGATCTCCTTTAGAAATCGTCAAAAAGAAATCTCTAAATAAGAGCCTTATACAAATATTATATGTTTATTAATACTTATTTGTTTATTAATATTTTTATATTTTTTTATATTTTTCATGTTTCCTTATTTGGCCTTTATGGCACTTGCTACAGAGGTTTGCTTGGTCACTAGGAGAGATTTTGATGGTCTCTCCTAAAAGTTTTCTTCAATACAAAGCCTATGGAAAAAATTTTATGCCTCACAAAAGAGGTCATAAATAGAGAAGGTAGCTACATAGAGGTGGTCTTTCCTGGAGGTTTCACTGTATAAAATATCAAATTTTTTGATGTTTAAAGGTAAAAAAAAAACATGCCATCTAATAAAAAATCTGCACATTGCTTACACACACAAATAAGTATTTCTTTCTTTTTTAACAAAGTCAAAATAAACAATGACACAGTTATAAAGTTGATGCCTATGTCAATATACCTTGTTATTGTTAACATATTTTATTAAATTTGTAGCAATTTTATTACTCACATCTGATTCCTCTTCAACAGGATTGAAGAAATAATAGTCAGGTCTTTGAGGAATTGTTTTGAAGAAACTCATAATGATGGATAAAAATCTTTCTTTTATGCTCAAATGCTTCTGTTGCAAGTTCTCACAAGGTTGATGTTTCTCTAAGACACTGAATGGGAATAACATATTTTCCAAAGCTCTAGAGAAAGGGGAAAAAATCAAACAATGGAAGATAAGCCAACTAAAAAAGTGTGAGTAAAGAATTTGATGTGTTTATAATTAAAATGGATCATAACGATACTTATTCAGTAACACAACAAATTTAATTACAAGAATAAATACAAAAAGTAAAAATTACGAACACAACATTTCAATATGACACACACTATGAACTCTCCTACTAAAAATCTTAAAGAAACAATTTTAAAAAAAGTTCCTCTTCGTTTTTCCCTCTCAAGGGAAAAGTCTAATAGTTTTCCCTGTCAGAAGTTTAATTTTTCCCTTCTTATAGCTCCAAATCTCACTGTTTGACATAATATTTTTTAAGTTATAATAATTTTTAATGATTTTAATCTCAGATACAATCTTATATACTTTGCCCAGAAAATTAAAAAAAAAAGAAGATAATTAAGGTAATAAAAAATCACAGATTGCAAAAAATTCAATTAAAATGTGCGAAATTTGAATTAATTTATAAATTAAATCACAATTTGTAATATTTTTTTCAGTGATTGTAATTTGTATCTCCTTCTTTTATATAGTTTTGATATATTTTTCCAAGGCCACTAGAACCATTTGGATAATAAAGACTGTTTTTTAAAGCAAATTCCTCACTTTCACCTTTATGTAAAAAATTTCGCTAAAAAAATGTTGCGACATATAATATACCTCTCTGTTTCATTTTGAATATCCTCTGTTGCAACTCCTTCATTTTCTTCACCCATTTTACATTCCCTTACAACTTTGTCCTCATAACTTTCTTGAGAAAGTCGCAACTGACGTGCACATTGCTTGGCAATGAAATCTTTAACATGGCCACATATCATAAAAACAAACTCAGTAATATCAATTTCTAGCAAAGTTTCTTCACAGATCTCATCAATGGCAGCAATTGCATCATGCTTGTTCACATTTAAACCAGACACCAATGATCTGAAAAAGAAAATGGTTTAAATAAATATGTAGGACAGCAAAAAAGTTTGTCAAGAAACAAAGACTTTATAAGACACTTAATTGCTTTTTTAAGAGGAAGTAATATTTACTTTAGATTATTTCTGCTTTGCTTATTACACAGTTTAAAAACGCATTGACTATATCTTAGTTTTAAACAATCTACACATAACAGAAATGTGTAGCATAAATGTAATACATTTTAATCATGCATTTAAACCAACTTTAATTTCAAGAATTTTGAACTAAAACATCAAAATTTATTATGAAAAGAAAGCAAGCATTGTGATTATTATAATTACCCACATTACTGATAAAGTTATAAATACTATTTATTTATGAAAAAGAATTTATATTAACTCAATTAAGTTATATATTTTAAGTCTATTTAATAGCCAAAAATGATTACACTAACTGTTCCATTTTATATAAGAATAATTAAAGTATAAGAAATCAATTTAGTAAAATTATAGTAGTTAAATGTTAGAAGAGAAAAAAAAAGCATACAATACCTATAAACTCCATAAGCAAATGCTTTTGAAAATGACTTTTCCATAAGAATACAGTGTTCCTTTAAAACTAGTGCTTCCATTGCTTTAATTGATCTTTTATTAGAGTCAGATGATTCAGAGACATGTTTATTAATTGTATCAGATTGCTCTGAAGAAATACTTGAATGTTTTCGAATACAGCACTCACATTCAAAGAAGCATTGTTCAAAATTGTCACTCATGTTCATCTCCAGATCACTGTAAATAAGTTGATTTATGATGGAGATTGAAGCACAGCTATATACATAAAATGGAATGCAGACAGAATTTTCATGAGATGTGCCAGCGTCTTGTTGGGGTTCATCCGCTTCCCCTTGCTCAGCTTCTGGAGCATCTGATGGTTCATTAGCATCTTGCTGATCAAGATTTAAAGAAGCATTCTGCGCATTCAGTGGCTGATAAAGTTTCTTAATACTTTGGAAATTATGTGGCATTAATGTGATCAAGATGTGAGATGAAGAAGTTCCTTTTATATAGCACTTCCATTGTGGTATGTTTTCGTAAATTTGGTTAGTCAAGGTTGGTGATTTAGGTTCAGTCAGGTCAGGAATGGGACAAAAACAAAACTCACACTCAGTTAAATCAGGAATAAAACCTTGCTTAGGTTTAACTGTCGAGAAGCAGAAATCTGGGTGTCGAAATGGTACAGGAGGGTTTAAAATTTCATTTCTCTCTCTATGGTGTACTTGAAAGAGTAATGCAAGAGAATCTTCTGCATTGAGCAAGATCTCCCTATCATGCACTTTGCGAATGTTGCCCAAAAGGAACTCATAAAACACACAGTTAGGATCATTTACTTCTTCAATCAAAGCATTCTGACCTAATTATACAAAATGAAAACAATTTCAAATGATCATAAAATACTTTTTTATGAAACTAAAATAATTTTTTTAAACAAAAGATCCTAACTCAGACTAAAAAAACAAAATTTAAAAGTAAGCAACTATGATAATAAAATTCTAATTCCTCAAGATAAAAACTTAAGCTTTGAGTAATCATTTATTATGATAAGTGAAAACTTAGTGATGAAATACTGAATATTATTCACAAGAAATTACATTTAAAAGAGCAAAAAAAATAACATAAATAAATAAGAACCGTTAAAAAAGAAAAATTACCAAAACTCAGTAAATAAAAAGTTACTAAAACTTAGCATTTCATTTAGCTATTTAAATAAAAGCCTGAAGGAATTCCATGGATTGAAATCTTGTAAGTTCTGTTATTTTTCTACCATAGGATAATATATCCTTCATAAAATTAAAACATACAAGCAATTCATGAAATGGCTATCTTTTCAGTTCCAATATTTGTTTTTTTAATGATTAACACAGAGATAATACTACTCACTTACCGAATCTGTGTGTCACAACCTTTAATCCCCTTACTCAAAATGTGAGTTTAAGGTTTCATGTGCTAGTTTTTTAGAATGCAAAATGGTTTTAGTTTATTTTATTCATTTCATAAATAATCTTACTTGGCAGTTGTGAATTGGATATAGAACTAGAATATATCGAAAGTCTACAGTAAATGCTAATCCAAAACACGAAGAAAAGAAAAAGTTGAGAATCACACATTTATTTTCAAATGAGAGCAAAATATCCATTAGCAAATTGGAAAACAAAATTACGGCACTAGATCATATCTATATCAAATTAAAGTTGTCCTAAAAATAATGTACATCTAAATTTATTTTATATTCTGAATTCCATGGTTTATTTTACATTTGCCTGTAAAAATTATTTCACTATTGATATAAGAATTCTAAAGTCCATAAATTTTCAGGCATTGTTTTGTACCAACTCAATTAGTTTCTTTGACAGATTTATTTTTCTAGTTTAGAAGACTCTTATGTTTTTTTAAATTTTGATAAAAAAAACAGTTGAACAAAACAAGCAAAAAATAATATAAGGGTTGCCAAAATTAAAAGAGACGTTGCATAATAGCGTCACAAATAAATCATTGAATGTTTGTATACTGCTATCAGATATTTGCAGCATATAGCAAACACTGTTAAGGACATCATTGTAAAAAAAGATGTTTAAGTTTTCCTGAAAGATGTGTATTAGTAGAGGATCCATTAAGACTCAGAGCATGTTAACGTCAGGATTTTCCATGAATTAATTGCTATTGTAGATAAAATGATTTGAGGTAATCAAAGAGTTAATATTTGAGACATTAGTGCCGAACTTTAAATGACATGAGTAAATGAACTACACGATAACGTTCTGCTACCATCCTTCTTAACTCAACTTTGCATTCATTTTAAATGCTCTGATGTGAACTGATTTGCCAACTATATCCAATTGTGGTGCATCCTTTTAACATTTATTTTATACCTTGAATGGTGACACTGCTAACGCCACTTTGATCTTGAGAGCCAACTTTTAACTTGGGCGACCCTTACATATAAAAATTAAAAGCTTACTTGTATGGAGGGAAGAAAAAGTGATTTCAGTCTGGGGACATTTGGGCAAAAGACTTATTATAGAAAATGCATATGGTACAACATGAGTTCCACTCATATTTGAGTCAGATGGTTTCTCACTTTTGGTAACAGATTGGACATTAATATGGAAGGAATTATTGTTCTCTGCTGAAGCCTCAATAGTTTCTGATTTGTTTGTAGTTTTCTTACAAAGGTTGCAAAGATGTTCAAAAGTAGTTAGTACTGTAACAATATCAATATCTCTGCAGTGAATCTAAAAATTGAGAATTATGTTAAAAATATCAAATATATAAGATGATTAAACGTTACATTCAAAAACCTGGAAAATAATGATGCTAATTTTGTTACATTTTCAATATTTTTTCAGCAAAATTTAACATTTGGAAAAAAAATTTCATCAAATATGTAAGACTGCTCTAATAACTCTGATAATATGGACTTTTTTGATAAAGAAATCTCAGTTATTTTTAAAGTATTTTTTTAAGCACTAGAAATAAATTTAACTCATTACAAAGGCATTAAGCCTAAAATACACAGAATTTTTATTGAAATTGTCTGGACAACTGAAATTTTTTTATAGTTGTCAATAGACAAGATCAAAATTAGCAACTGCTAATTAACTTTCAATAATCTAAATAAAAATAGTGATTGTCACCTTAAAGTACAAGAGCAGAAAACAAAACAAGAGCTGAAATCTCCATGAAAACTTTCCAATAAGTCAAGCGAGAAAAGAACTTTAAACTTGGTGGCAGACCCATTTCTTCTCTAAAAGGTACCAGAGACCATTTCCTTCTAGTTTTATTTAAAAATTATTTAATTTATATCAGATGTAACTTTAAGAAGAGGATTAAAAATGATTAAATTTGCATGCTAGATTTAAAACTGTTTTTCTTAGTTGGCCATGAAGAAAGCATTCATTAAGAATTATAAAAAATGTAGTTTATAAACATTCATAATTAAAAAATTTTAAACAAGACAAAATAGAAATGATGTAACAAAATAATAAAAAAATTAAAAATAATCTATCATTCCTAATACCATATACAACTTACAGCTTCAGGAATTTCTTCAAATTTGAGCTTATTCAAATAGCTTGGATGAGATGAGAATTTCGTAATACCACATTGAGGCTCTATCCAACACTCGGTAATCAATTGCAATTCCCCATCAGCTTCAGTCACTTCAGTGTCATCTTCTTCTGATATACTTTATGGGGAAAAAAAGAAAATTTAATTAAACCCATTATTTCTACAGATACATTTGTTCAGTGATATTTTGTGTTAAGTCATTAAATTAAATGTTGCACAATCAATATAAAAAAACTAACAAAAAGTCTTGCATGAAAATTTTTGGCTTTATTTCAAAAAAGACGAAAAAATTTTAAATATCAGAATACAATGTAAAAAAAAACTGTTTAAAATCATGTAAACTTCAAAACAAAAAAATAAATAAAAACATATTCGTTTAAAATAAATTCTTAATGAGAAGATCTGGAAATACTTTTCAGGGGAATTTTTTTTTGGGGGTCATGGCCAAAAACTACTTTTGTGACATTTTTGAATCAAAAAAAAAAAATTATTTAACTATGACCTAGATCTACAGTGATTGATAGTAAGTGCTACAAATGATTTAAAAATATTTCAAAATAATTTATGTCAAAACAATTTGGGCAAAATTGTAATGCGTTTTTAGAACTCTTACAAGAAATGAAAAGCAATTTTTTATTTTAAAATTAGAATGCATTTATAATATTTGGAGTAACTAAAGGAATTGAAAAATTGATGATTTTGGTAGTTAGTTATGAGGCCATTTTAACATGAATAAGAAATTTGTGGATTTATTTTCGAAGAATTTAAAGCACTTACTGATATGTGGTTTCTAATAAATTTAACCCTTCGAAATGAGTATTTAATTTATTATGTAAAAATAAAATTGAAAAACTAAATATACTACTATGAATTTTAATGGAAGATCATATATTGAGAACTACAGAAAAAATAAATATATAAAAAAAATGTGTGTTCTAAGTTCTTATAATGAATTAAAACTTTTTCTTAAAATTACCGGACTTTTAACATTAATTATAAGAAAACATTAAAACTTTGATGCATTTTAATAGTCATATTTTCTTGGTATTATACTGCATCCTAAAGTATGCCATTAGTCCTACTCCCTCAAGGCTGACTGGTGATTGGCTTCATATTTAAACAGATGGTTCACTATATGTTGGATTATCGAAACGTTTGAATTCTTTTAGATAAATAATAATATTAGGAGTATGCAATTCAAATATATCTTGATAAACTTTTAAACAATGATTGGATTGTCCCCATTTAATAGAACTGCAGCCACTGTTATATATTCCTCACAATGAGCAAGCTGACAGACTACCTAAAGCTGGCTGATCCTTATCTCAGCCATGTTGTAACTGCCTTAATTCTAATGTCTGTAACAATATAAAGTGAACGATTAAATGTGCAATTAATAACTGTTTTGTGACTCAGAACAGGTGAAAGATCTCTAAAGCAAATTTCTGATACATCTTCTCTCAGACAAAACACTGCCTATTTTAGACTCTTGAGATTACAAGACTTTTTGGGGGAACACCTACATCACATCAGTGTCTCCTCTTCCTCTAACTGCCCTAAATATTCAGATTTATGACCTTAGACTATTTTTTATCATGTCTTGCCCTTTGTGATGAACATTTTACTGTAAATAATTTCTTTAACCAAGCTGAACTGTACACTGGGCTGTTAGAAAAAACATTGGTTTTTAAATTTTTCCAAGATGTAGAGAGAAAAATTAGTTATAGTCAATTACGGTAACTGTGCAAGGGCCTAGTACCATTAATATAGCCATGTTTCTATGTCTTTATAAGAACTCAGGGAATTCTCTTTTCATTGCCAACAACTTCCTTTACATATATTTATGCAAACAGTTCATCATCCACATAATTTACTAGGCAATTCCAGTATCAAATTGCTTTTCCCAATTTTATTTCGCTATATCCTGCTAATGCCTTGATATAATACTGAGTGCCCTTATCTTAACTTAGGCTTTCTTTTAAACCCTACAAATATCAACATTATGATGCTGTATATGCTTACTTTCAATAAACAAGATAATTTTTAGTAACATGAATTTCAATAAAGTAGAATACTGTTTAGAATTAACAATTTACAGGTCAAATAACTTACAAATCACCGGAGGTTTCAACTTTAGAAAAAACATTATAATTGCAGGGAAAATGAAAAATAAAGAGAAGTTTAAAACTTGCTGAAGATATTTCAGAACATGTATGTTCTGAAAAACTGTTCAAACAAAACTGGTGTTTTAAAAACCTTTAACAAGCTGAAGACAAAATTACTCACCTATCTTTCACTGTAGTATTTGTATGAGGAGGGAAAATTATGTATTGAATTGTGCAGCTATTTTCTTCTTTTTTAATACTAGAGTCAGTATTTAAAGAATTATCATATGGAACCTGAAGTAGAAAATATATATATTTCTTAAAAAGAAGAAATAAAAACAATACTTGAAATCTAAACAGAAATTAACTAGAATTCTTTAAAAAAATCTGGAGGGAAAAAAAAACTTTTTTGCAAACAGTATTGTTAATACTTTAAAAAAAAAAACAATTACATATTTTATTTCTAATACTTTTTAACTTATTGAAAATATTTATAAATGATCCTTTTTCATATTTATAAATGATCCACAAATATATTTGAAATGTAAATTTCATTTTCTTTAAAATACCCAACTTACATTCAAAAATTACCTCATGAAAATATTCATAGGAACTGAATTTGCTATGTCTCATAAAATGTATAAAACACAAAACAGTTTAATTTTAATAAATTTGACACTTTAATTTAATAATATTGTTTGTACTTCAATAGACAAAAATCCTATCCCCCCAAAAAAATTTATGTTAAATTATGTATACCTTTTTCCTTTTGATGTACTTTATCAGCAGGAATTACAAAGAATGAAAATAAAGAGAAAGTATAAAGATTGAAAAAAAAAATTATATTCAATTATAGAGTTTGAAAAGTAACAATTGAAAATCATAAAATTTATTTGAAGAGAATAATAATTAAACATGATTTCTCATCATGAAGCATGATATTACATCATGACGTGAAGCATCATTCTCAAAGAAAAATTTTAGCCAGTTTTTACATTAAATTATAAAGATTGAAAAGTTCTTAGATTCAGTTAAAAAGATTGAAAAGCAATTGAAAGCATAGAAATTATTTGAAGAGTTTAATAATTAAACATGATTTTTCACTTATAGTTCATATGCTCAAAAAATTTGTATGAGTTGTAACATTAAATATGAAAATGCTTATATATAGGGAAAGTTTAGGATACCTCAATCGGCATTTCTTGAACCATATAAATAATACCTAGTCCAGAGTGAGTGAAGTGGAATCCTTCTTGGAGTCTGGCACTAAACATTTGTAAAAATACAATAAGTTAAACAAAATTGAACACTAAATGACCTGAATAATGTACTAACTATACATCTGTTAATTGATATAATATTTAGATTGATTGAATAAATATTTAGAAAGCATAAAGCTATTTCAATGCTAAAATCAAGAATCATCATCATTAATTGCATAATACGCATAAGCTGAGGCAAATTTTTAATTATGTAATCTGCTGACACGAATGATGTAGCACTCAAAAATACTTAGAAGCAGATCTTATTAAAGGCCAACATACATTTTTTGAGTAAATCTTGTAAAAAATGATAATGCCAACCCAAAGGCAGTCATACAACAAATATAGTTTGTCTATGGTAAGAACTCCCCCTGCCACAAAGTCTGAAGCTGTCTGCTGCTTTGGAAACAAGAACAGAGTATTTCAGAGAGGGTAGCTTCTCTTCACACTAGGGCTAACACAATAGATCAAAGAAAAATACTCCCTTTTTTTTCGCTGACCCGAGCCAAAACCTGTCCTAAACAACGACACCACACCCCTACTTGAAATAGTTATACCTTGTTACCATAGACACCACCACGGGTCCAGATGAATGGTTAGGGAAGTTCTTACTTTAGACATACTATAGCTCACACACAAGGGATTACAAAGAAAGTTGAGTGCTTATTAACAAAAATATATATATATATATCATTTGAGCACTAAAGATACACACTGAATATTTAAATTCAAAAAATAATTTAAGTTAAGTAGAACAGAAGTAGGATATTTTAACTAAATGAATTGTTAAGAAGTATATATTTTCCTTATTTAAACATTTATATTATTTACTGAAAATATTTTATATCAAGAGAAGAAATATGTTTTATACACTATTGATCGATTACATACAAAATTGTATTGTGAATCAATGTATAAGTTTGCATTGTATTCAATCTGTTTTAGTATTCCATTGAAAACAGAGCACATAAATCACACAAAAAAGTAATATTTTAGTAACTATCTTAATTGATTATTAAAATCTATTAAAAAGAATTAAATTAATACTATTAACATTTTTAAATAAATAGAGTTTATATTAATTTTCAGTATTTAAAATGTTGAATGGACCAATTTTTTCTTTACTTTTAAAACATAAAACTATTTTAAACCCCATAACAGCCTATTTCTTAGCATCAGCAGTGTCTATCTTATTAACAATATTGAAACAAATATCAAGTCTCTGACATTAGAAATAAAATTTTAAAGTTTGTTTGGTAAAAAGATCTACATTTATAAAATTTAATGAATTTATTTTTACAATATGAAAAGTTTAATTATTGAATATTTCATAAATTAAACATTAAAAATTTTTACAAAAATTTACAGTTTAAATAGCTTTCATAAAAATGCCTTTATTTTAGACATTATATAAGGCTAAGTAAGATAAATTCTTTAAAATAATATAACGAGAATATTTTTTCAATGTTAATAACCACAGTATATTTAATTTAAAACTAACTACTAATATAATAATATTTATTTAAATTTTGGGCATCAGTAACTATGTAAAAAAAAAAAAAATTACTTTTGTAAATATCAATCATAAAAAAATTACAAAATCTTTAATATTTCAAGTTCAAAATAAACCATTAATAAATGAGCTATGGATATATGAACTGTGGATAAGTAAACTAAAGATATAAATTCTTCTAAATAACTAAACATTTAAACCATTTCATGCACTCTAATATTTTAAATTGGCAAGAAATATTTTTCCCGTAGTAATGAACTGAAACAGAAATTTTAAAAACAAATTAAATAGCATTTTATCAAAATTTAAGTTTATTTTAATATTTATTTATTTAATTTATTTATTTATTTATTTATTTATTTTTTTGCAAGAGCATGACTATTTTGATATCAGACTTTTTTTTATATCAGTTTAAACTTTTTATATATATTGGACAAAATTCCTTTAATTATAACTTATTAAAGCATTGAGACATCACTTTTGCTACCAGGAAAAATATCTTTTAAAACTAAAAAAATTCCATTATAATTGGAGGGAATATGAATTGACGATATTAAAATTACTCATAATTTAATTTATTAATTATCAATTTCATAAATGCTTAACATTAAAAGTTAATATTTATTTTTAATTAAAAAAATATGAACGAAGCAAAACAATTTTCAAGTAACATTTCATTACCTAGTTATAGCGTACAAAATCTTTGACGCAGAATTCAAATCCAATGAGGCATTCATCTCATATTGTAAAGTCCAAATCCATCTTTGATGCAACAAATACTTGCTTAGAGTTATTAAAGCATCTGTATATATGCATGAATCTATTTGCTTTTGATTATATGAAACTCCTTTAGTGAAATTTAAGCTTTCAGAAACAGATATCAGAAAATTGGAGGGTAATTTTTCATACCTAGAAAATAAGTGTGCCATAAGTAAAAACTTACTAGGATAAATAAATAAAGCTGTGTGCCAAAGAAATTATAGATTAACAAAAATAAATAAATAAAGCAAAGAGACATTATGATATTTACATTAACTACAGTAATAAAAAAAACTGCAAGAAGCTAGTTTTTCTACGCAGTGGTGCACATTGTTTTTTGAAATATCCTATTCTCATAAAACATCCACTCTTTTAGAACACATTTAACAAAGCCTATAAATTAAAATTGAGGCTACAACCTGCACTTGAACCACCAATAGAGTTTAATCCTTCTAGTTGATTATTATGCAATCATCAAGAAGAAAACTACTGAAAAAAGCAACATTTTGAAAATCGCGTACAAATTAAACTTTAAAAAAACTTGGTGACCCAATGTCACAATAAGAAAGCAATTTTTAAAAAAATTTTTGCTGCATAATTATTTGTATCTTTTTCTATTTGTATATTTAGAGCTTTTAAAAGCTCTAAAAACCACAAATTTATTATCTTAATAATTATTTTTAGTTACACATCATCAGGAATTTAGAAAACCACTCACTAGTTAATTACTTATATTGGTATTAATAATGTAGTTAAATTTGTTAGTCATGATTCATCAACAATCAAACATTTCTACACACATGATGATGTATTTTTAACATACATTTTAAAAGTATTTTCTTTAAATCGTTTTGTCTCATAAATGTAAATGTAATAATTGCTTACAACTGAATATATAGAAAAGCTATTTAAGTATTTAAAAGCAAGTTTGTTGATTTATCTTTTATGTGAGAAAAAAAACTGAATTAAAAAGCCTTACATTAGTAGCTGACAGTACATTAAATTCTACTTACTCCATCATAATAAATTGGTAAAATAGAAAAATCATTATCATATTTACCCATTTAACTGAGCTATTATAATACCTAAAGATATATTTTAATTTTAATCTGATATTTTCCCCACAAAAAAAAAAAAAGAGTTTCTCTTTGTAACTCAATGAAAAAAATGTGAATTAAAGAATAAATTTCAGTAGAAACTTGATTATATGTAAAATGCTTGAACGGTTAACAAAAATTTGCTACCAACACTTTAATGTTAACTGAAATAAAAACTATTTAGCAAAATTTGTTTTTCAAATGGGTCAATGAGACAACTTAAGGCATATAAAAAAAATAAAAGAAAAAATAATATGCTATTGTAAAAAGAACAACAAAATACCTAATTAATATTTTTTCAACAGGTTTCTTCAAAAACACACAACAGGGCAACTCGGAAGAACTAGAACCTTTCAAAAACTGAGGAGAATAATCTTTAGTTGATGTTCTTTTGCTCAACTTTAAATTCATTATTTTTTCTCTCAGCTTATTAACAATCTGTAAACCAACAAAAAAAAATATCAAATAAGTCTTTCAACAAAATACCAACATCAAATATGAAAATAAAATAAATGATATTCAAATACAATAATAAAAATAAACATTATTGTCTAAAATAAAGTATCAGGCTATCTTAGATCTTCCTAAAAATTTTACAGGGTTTCAACTTGCTAATTTAAATGTCTGGACTTAACCACTTTCATTGAATTTGACTGTACTTTAAGTAACAAACTTTCTTTAACCTTCTTATTACTCGTAATTTTGATGAATTTCTCATTACTGTTTATTGGAAACAGTAGTTTCAATTCTCCATCACAACCTTTCATTCTAACCC
Source organism: Parasteatoda lunata (assembly GCA_949128135.1). Taxonomy (NCBI): domain Eukaryota; kingdom Metazoa; phylum Arthropoda; class Arachnida; order Araneae; family Theridiidae; genus Parasteatoda; species Parasteatoda lunata. The sequence continues at coordinate 64,158,030 of OX421974.1, forward strand.
CCTAATTTAATGATAGCTTCCTTACACACTTGTTTACAGTACTTCTAAAATTTGTTCTATTCGAAAGAAAATTAAACCCCTAATCCAACAAACCCTCTTTTCTGAACTTTAATTTGATTATTCTATCTTACAATTTAAAAATTTGCGCCTACTGGACTGTGTAGGGGTCAGGAAACTGGCCTTGCACCAGAAAGGTTCTAGGTTCGAATCACAGGCAGGGCATGGGTGTTCTTTCATTCTCTGTACTATCTGTCCTTACTGATGGAGCAACGTTATCCCACCTAATATGGCGCCCCTGAAAGAGTGGCCAACAAATCTGCCCTGTCAAATGCCTGAATTGACAAAATGTTAACACAGGTTGGCATTGAAAATAAAATTTTAAAAGAAATCTAAAAATGCATCAGCTCTCAGAAATTTTTAATCTAAGTACAAACATATCTCACAAATACCAAATTTAAAAATAATTCTAAATCTTAGATATAAAATTGGTTAGCGCACAAAACTTTAAAGTACCATACTACTAAATTCCTAATGAAATATAATAATTTTCTCAAATTAATACTACTGACAAGAGTTAGGAGTTAATTTTAATTGAACAGAAATTATTATAACACTTTGATTTTAACATAAAATTGGATTCTGAAGTTAAAGTTACTAATCATATGCATTATTAAAGTGTGCTAGCCACCATACAGGGGGAATTCACTAATGTAAATGATTATTATAGTTAAAGTAGAAATTTATAGATTGGTATTATACGAATTCATGGCAAAACAATTATGTTGAATTTATTTTGAAATACGAAAATCATACATATAATAATAATATAATTATAAAAAAGTTATAGAAAATGCCTCTATTTGCAGTAATTAAATATAGAAGTAAGTGAAATATAACAAGCATGAATCACATATCACTTAAAACTGGAATTAATTTATCGATGAATAGAAAAAAGAAGAATATAATGAAAGCATCTTAGATCTCCACCAAAAGCTTCATTTTTTTCAATTATTGTTTTTTCCCTAGTATTTACATACATCACATGTAGTAATAATACTAAATAATATCAAAATTAAATAAATCCATAAAAAACATTAACATAAATATAATAAATTACTTGCCTCAAACCTTTGGTTCCCAGGCAAACCTCCCAAAAATGCAAGCCTTATAACAACGCAAGGTGGCTTGCTTGTAACTCTAATGACATAAAAAGATGTTGGTGGCTTATCTGGATCACTGAAAAGGAAATAAAAGTGAAATTATGACATTTAAAACTGCCAATTTTTGGATTATAAAATGAGATTTGAAAATTGAAAATAAATTTGGTTGATATTTTATTGTTTAAGAAATTACTATAGAACAAGATAATTTTTGTAATAAGCTGAAGAACTGATAATCAATCATCTCTAATGAATAATTATGCAAGAATGGAAACAATTAAAATTTTCTATTTCATTCAGTACTAAAATTTTACTTATTTCATTTTAAATCAAGTTTTTTAAATTGGCTACTGGTTTAGTTGACAATTATTCAATTAGCTAAATGAATGAAGATTGATACAATTGACTATAATTTTCTATCAATTAATAAAAATCATTTCATTTTCTTGTTTTTTATTATTATATTACTATCTATATTTGCTAATGAAACTTATAACCTAAATACTAAACAAAAATACATATATATACAAGCAGCAATGTCACATTGCCTAATATACCGACTTGTCTTCTTGAAGGCCAAAGTTCAAATCCCTGGTTGATGCTCCCCCTTCCCTAACTTTTGATTAAAGGTAGCAACTTGTTTGTGAAATAAAGGACTGTGGCAATATGATCAGTATTGTGCACAAGTCTGAATGCTAACCATATAGCTGAATGCTGACCATGAAATCATGAAACATTAACCTGCATGACTCCTTGGCAATAACCAGTAGTTGTAAGAGCACGAACTTTTACAAATACTTGCACCAATATTTAATTAGAAAAAAGAGAATGTGCAGCTTTGAAACATTATCCATTTGAAATCATTTCAATGTTTTACTTAATTATGTTTTGAGTTTTAGACTGAATCTAGACTTCTTTAAATAATGTAATATAATATAATTAAAAAATTAACTTCTGAAAATAAAATAATTATACATAAAACATTTTTATTAGTTAAAAGGAATTCTGAACATTGAAAAATTATGTTTATCTTTCCCCTTTATTGAGCTTCATAATGAACGTGAGTTACATGTATAGCATAGATATTTTATTTTTACAACAACGGAAACAAAAAGATTAAACAAATTTATTAATCTTGACATAACTTCTTCAATAAAACATTAATTAAAACAAGCTTAAATTATATCTAATGAATCAGACACTGAAAATAATTTTAATTAAATAAGTTCTTCTTGAACCTATTTTTACATTGAAATTACACACAATAATTCATAAATAAGTTTCTACTTATTTATGAATAGAATAGATTTTTTGGCATATAAACCAAAAATTAAAATTCAATTTTAAAAACTTAATAATCCCAATTTAATAGACTACAAAATGTTTCTACAGAGCTTACGCAAATGATCAACCTGTCTGTATGTGTTTGATAAAAACATTTAACAATAAAATTATTACATTTTATGACAATCATTTAACTATTTCAACAATTTATATATATCAGCATTTAAAGCCAAATCTAAAATCCAGTAAACAGTTTTTTTCATATACTTCAGTATTACATAACAATACTCTTCAGTGTGATAATAAAAAATCACTTTAATTAATTTGCAAGACATTTCAGAAATTTTTTTTTTACCTAAAAATTTTGTAATCAAGCTCAATATATCTTTTACAATTTTAGAATGAATGTAAGAAAACAAATATACAAAAAGCGTTATGAAATAAAGTAAAATGCTAAGGAGATGTTATAAAATAAAGATCAAATTATAGTTAGAAAGGAATAAAAAATATATGTAACATACTCAAACAAGAGTTTAATGTAGGAATGATTTTCAACAAGCACAAATGAGCTATCCTCACTGAGTAGTGAATTTAAAGCAGTATTTGCCTGCCGACATTGAATATGCGTATACCGTCCGCTGGCATTTGGAAGGTGAAGATTTTTTGGTAGAGGGTCATGCTGCAGAATAATACCAATTCTATGGGCATGCATCCATTTTTGCCTGTAAAAAAACATAGATAAAATAAAGTATTAGAATCCATGCCAGTATGGTGACAGTTGTCGCCAAATGTTCTGTAAATGTCACTAAAATCATATGCATAGACGACAAATTTGTTGCTTTGAAACATGTTTGGAATTTATAAAATAGTAACAAAAAATAGCTTTTTGCGTTGAATTCCGCGCATTTAAAAAAAAACATTTTGTACTAATTTTATTATTCTAGGCATAGTATAGAATTCAAGTGCATGGTATTCAAATGGAATAACTGAAAGTGATTGGCATAAAAGTTTTTAAATGAAAATGTCGAAGTTTTAAATTTACATGTTGGGATGTGCTTTGTATTCATGTACTGACAGTATAATTGTTCATCAATGAAATAATATTTTTTGCTTATTTAGAATTGACTTTATTTAAAATTTTACAATTTTTGATAATTATTTTTAATCATATATTTTGTTAGTTCTTATTTCTCTTTTCTCATTTATTTATTTATTTGGTCTCAGCATTTCAATCTCTATGTTAAACCCATTTACTAATAACATTTTAGCTTTTTTTCATTTAATTTTAATAAATACTGATCTTCAAAAATTATGAGCTAATAAACCTACTTAGTTTTAGGAAGTTATAGATGTCAATTAATAATTTTTAATGTGTACCGTAACATGAATTATATAATTATAAAGTTTGATTTTTTTCCCCTCAAATTTGGTTACCATATTAAGTTTTTGGACTACTAAAAGAATACCTAAGTGGTCCTATTGGAATACTACATTTTTATTGTTAGTGTGAACTCTATAATTATTATTGAAAAATATTAAAATGATTCACATCAATATTTAAACATGTGAAAAAATGATGAGTATTTTAGTCTAATTAAAGCTTCAAAAAATATACACAAAAGTAAAACAAAATTTTCAATAATAAAATGTATACAATATTTGTATATATCCCATAAAGAATGATACTTTTGCATAAATTACCTATTTTTTTTATCAAGTATAGAAATATAGTTGAAAAAAATAGTACAATTCACAAATATGTCTTAAACTCTGCAAATTAATAGAATTTATCAATTATATCATGTTTTTATTAATTTAAGATTATACTGGTAAAGACTGAATAACAGAAGCATAAAGGACAAGAAAATACTTAGAGTCATAAGGAAATATATGCTGCTGGAAAGGTCTGTGTGCATTAAAAGATGTAAATATAAATACAGAGATCTTACCAAATGTTTATATCCAGCATGCATAAAGTTTTCCAATATTGAGTAAACTGCATAAATTCCTTTGCTAAATTTCTAAAATAAACAATTCCAGAATCTTTATTATAACTTAAAAAGTTTACACGTATTCCTACTTAAAGTACAAAAAATAATATGTAATAATAATTGAATGGAATAGAAAAGAGTAATAGAAAAAAACATATCTTCATGATATAAGTACATTTTTCTTGAATCACAAATAATATACTGCTTTACAACTATATTTTTTATAACTGATGAAATTCATGGATTTTGAACATATAAATGAACATAGCTTCGTACATAAATTATACAGTGGAAAGGCTGAACATAGAATGATTCTGTATCCAAAATCAGTGGGATTTCAGCAAGACCAGAAAATAGATTTTTCCAGGTCTATAAGATAAACAGAGATCTAAACACAAGTTATTCAATAAAAAAATTATAACTAAATAATAATCAACACCAGTTTTCATACAATAACATTTTGATATTAAATAAATGGCATTTGATTACCTAAAGAATGTTTCATTCTATAAAATAAATGTCATTAATAAGACATTTTTAAAAAAAATGAAAAAGTAAAAAGGGGATAACTTCCTGTGCAAATAAAAGCAGGCTCACTTTTTTATTATAATTATTTGATGTAAAGAATAAACAACATAAATATTCAGATAAATATAACCAGGGGCAGATTACACATTAGGCCATGGCCTGGGGTCCCCAATGATTAAGGGCTCCCTTGAAAAAAAAATTTTGAAAATAAATATAAAAAAATAAGAAAAACAATAATTTTAAAAAAAAATTCAATTTCAAATATATATTAATAAAATACGATAATTTTTTTAGTTCTAATTTAACAAAATTAAATAAAATTTAATTTATTATTATTTATTTTTATTTTGAATATGCTTTCTTAAATGAAAAGATATCTAAATACTTTTATATTTGAATAAATAAAAAATATACGAGAAAAAAATGTAATCTAAGGGCCGCAAAAATTTGAATGGCCTAGGGCCCCGCGTGCGCTTACTCCGCTTCTGAATATAACATTATAAACAAGCAACAAATTGAAAAAGTAAATCAATCCCATTTAATAATAAAAAAAATGTTAGACAAGGAACAGAATTGAGTAGATTTGTCAATGGGAAAATGTTTGCTTCGAAAATGCAAATACGTTTACACACTTGTTTTGAAGTGATTTTCTTAGAATTAAAAAAAGAAACTAAATTTCAGTAGCAATATAGGAATGAACGATTTAGTTTGAATGCTTTAATTGCTGTTAAAATGACATCCCCTCTATGGGATAAAAAACGAGACTTTGTGTATCCTTTGTTATAATGAATAGGTCGCAGTAATGGAGGAGGGGTGTACTAAGGAACAGAGACTGTATAACAAACCAAGAATACACTTACAATGAAACTATTTTAAAAATTAAGTCTAACACTTACTTTGAAGAAAGAACTGGCAAAGAAGAATTTGTTGGGAAATAAAATAAAGGCACTCCATTTTTAATACTTTCTGGAATGGTGTAATAGACAGGATTATGAGCAAAGGAATGCAGCTGGGTTAAGATGTGGTCAGTATTTGATAGGCTATAAAAAACATAAATTAAACACAAATTAGAGAATTAAACTAATAAAGAACTAGAATGTAACTAATAAATTCTTACTTTTTTATGTAATTCCAAAACTGAGTGATGACAGTTTTCCTGTATATACTTTTAATAGGCTGTTTATCAGAACAAGTTACATCATGCAGAAATTCATAGCATCCATCAACAATTACTTCAAAATGACAATTCAGCATATCAGAATTGTTTTTCCTAAAGGAAACAATCATACTAGAAATAAATTACTTCATAAATTTAAAAATTTTTAAACTCTAGTATAAAAAGATTTCAATTACTTAAAAGCATGATATTAAAAAAAAAAAAAAAAAAAACTAAAATAGCAAAAACAGTTCAGTTTGAAATACATACCTGCCAGGACTGCAAGTGATTATATATTCAATGCTGGTACTTAACATCCAAGGAAGAGTCAATTTAACTTCAGCTGTGTTTTTACCTAAGGAAAAAAATAAACCAATGTATATTTTCCGGTGTGATTATATATCAAAGAAAGAACAATTAAGTTTCACTTTTTGTAATTTGAAAAACGTTACACTCTGCTTATTAAACATACGATATGAACCAAGAATGAACAATGATTTGAAAAATTCAATAAAGAAAAGAGGAAGGAGATACGAAACATACGGCATCTGCGTAGGAAAGCAATTTTATAGAGATAAAATTTCAAAATTAGTTAATAGATAGCAATGTTGATAGGAAAAACTAGAAAACAATGTGTTTTGCTGCATGTCACACTATTCCAACTATGATGTTCGCATAGAGGTCTGTTAATTTTGTCCTTAAATTGCCTCACGTTGGTGGTATGGTTATTTTAAAAGCACTGTTTTTATAATATTTCTCAGTTAGCTATCCCATTTGTTGGTGAATTTCGTAACAAATTATGAAAGTTCTTTGGTGAGATAAAATTTTTCTTGCCTCTAACTGAAAAAATCAGCATTCTGAACTTTCCTTCTACCAGCCCTTTCTTTAATTCATTTTTTAAATCATGGGTCATTTTTGAAAATACAAATACACAATAATAAGACAAGATAACAGATCCCTCATATTAATTCTTTTTTTTTTTCACATGCACACAATATTTTTTAGCTCCGTGTTGAAAATAAATGCTCCTAAGTATCAAATTTTTGTTTAAAATATTGACAATTTATTAAAATTTAGTTTTGCAAAATTTCTATTTAATGCAATTTATTTTCTTTTTAGTATAATAAGCAAGAAGCATTTAAATTTTGTTTTCAATTCTATACAATTAATGAAGACCTTTAAAGTTAATAGGCTAAATTTATTAATGGTATAATGAAAAAACACTTAAGAACAGCACTGTAATATTAATATTTCATATAAAAGTTATACTTTGTACTAGTTAATAAGTTTTGTGAAAGTAAGATCGAAAAAAAAAAAAAATTACAGTTCCCAAAATATACTTAAAACACTTATTGCAAATATATTTAATGAAAGAATGCATTACATCACAGTTCTCTATTCAGTACCTATCAAAAACAAATTTAAAAAAAAAATATATATATATAAGAATTTTTAAAAGTGTTATATCATATTTACAAAATCCTTACCAATTAATTTATTTATAAAACACACATATTTTGATAAGTTATGAAAATATATTATATATAATAAAACTAATATATTATATTAATAAAAATACTATATGTAATAAAACTAATATATTATATTAATAAAACTAATTATTTTGGTAAATGCACCTAAAATTAAGATAAATAATATAAGATTCTTCAAAAAAGCATGAATTAAAAATTTTAATGAAATAATTTTTTTAAATTATATTAGCTTTTACATAAACATAGCGAAATCACCTGTAAAGTAAGTATTAAAAAAAATTTTTTTTTTTTTTTACATTATACCTTCATCAATAGAAACACTTTTTACACTGTAACCTTCTCTCAGACGACAGGATAACAAATTTTCCAAGCTAACTTTTAATGTTCCTTCAGTGTGTTTTTTTCTTACTCTTGATTGGTGATGAACTGTGTAAAAATGCGGGTTTCTGGAACAGAGAAAACGTAAATGAAATTTATGAAAAAATTTATAAATTTGCTACGTTTTATACCTGAATTTTAACAACTGCAGATTTTTTTATTAACAACAATGTAACTAAATTTTTACTTGAAAATAATTTACGGCAGCAAATTATATTCATTCAAAAAACAATTTATTCATAAATTAATACAAAGTAAAAATTTGAAATAACAAGCGTAATCAAAGGTTAGTGTAAATTTTGCTTGATTTGATAGAAAACTGGAAGAGTTTTCACATTTCATGTCACAGTGTTTTTCACCCAAAGTGAACCCAGAAATTATGCAGGAAAGATTAAAATTAACACCTTTTCTCACATTCTTAATTTTTAAAGAATCCAACTTTTGAGATTTTCACTTCTAGTAAGTTGTAGAAGTAGAATAGAATTCAGTCTCATGGAAAAATAGATAGCTTTAGTAGTTCAAAGGTTAATGTTCAGTTTTGTTTGATTCAATAAAGTGGTAGAGTTAATTCCTGTGATTTAAGAAAAGAAAGGAATGAAAATTATAGGGAAAAAACAGGATATTGGGAGAAAGTTAATAGACATCTTATTTGGCGTTTTGTACAAAAAAATGAATAAAAAAGCTAACTTATTTAAAGAGATTTCTGTCATGGTGAACCCAAGAATCTCAACAGTATGTCAATTTGGAATTCTCTTCAAAAGAAATATTCATATATTTTGCACACTTTAACTTTCCTCACCTATGAAAAATGATTTCCTCTATGGAATGAAAACATTATGGAATAAACTTGTGGAATAAAAAAACATCCCTTCAATAATTAATAAAAAAATTTCTCTCCTGTAAGTGTTAAATACCAATCGCTGATTTTATGGTTTTTTAAGCATTCCATCTATTAAATTGCTCTATTTCATAAAATAGAGATCTACATTATGTAACTGATAATTTTATTTAGATGTGTATTTAAAAAAGAAAAAAACAATACATTTTATATTATTTATTAACACTTTGCAGGACTAAGACTTGTATTAATTTATAACAAGAAGTTTGTTATAGCTACAACATTCTCTGCTATAATGAAACCTTGTTATTATAGAATTTTACTACTGTGTTTTAACATTCTCAAGCAGTAATGGACATTAAAGAATGGATTGAAAAAATAGAGTTGAACATTTATAAAATTTGAGCAGTTAAACTGTGAATATTACAAAGATTGAACAAATTGCTTTACCTAATAAGCAATTATTCTTAATCTTTTTAAAAACTTTTTGAAAAATGATGGATACAAAAAACTATAAGAAAAACTTACTCCACATGCCAAAACTTCTTATTAACTTTAGATGGCACAAAAGCTTCAACAAATGATGATGTTGTAGTTTTTTGAAAACTCCAGAAAAGTAAAGCCCTTTGATATGAATTCATCTCTGATGAATCAGTAAGTTTTACTTCCTACAACAAAATAAACATAAGTATGTATTATGAAGTCTCTTAAATTGTTTGAAAATCATTTATTAAAAGAAAGAAAAAAAATTACACATATATCAAAGATTTACAGCAAACATTATTCATAGATATAAAACAACAATATCCTAAATATCAAAATAATGCACTTTTATAAAAGCTGATATTTAACTTCCAATATAAACCAAATTAAAGATAGAAAAACATTAAAATACAAATTTTTTGTGTAAAATTTTGAAGTATTTGCACCATTTAAGCAAATAGTATTGTTAAACTTCTTCCTTCTTGCTCCTGTCAAAATGACATGATGATTGACCCCTATTTCTTGTGACATTTCCACCCTGGAGTGTAATGTGCCAAAAAGAATTTTAAATATCTAGTTCTTATGCCTGAAATCATGTTTATTTCTCAATCTGTACACCAAATGGCTGTACCAGACTTTTTTGGAATGTATTTAGAGATAGTTTAATTTAAACTAGATGTCAGAATTCAAACATGTAAGCAAGACATTAACAAAAAAATTAAAAATGAATATTGCACATACATTTAGTCTTAAATAATTTTCCTAAATAAAAAATAGGCACTTCTATGAGTGTTTTCTTCAAAGTTATGAGACCATCAAAGGGTTAAAGAGTTAAAGCTAAGTGAATGCTTTTGAAAAATTATTTAGTGAAAATTTTATATACAAAACTCTGCATTTCTTCTTTCAGATGAAGCCTTAGATGATTGTATAATTTGTGCTTCTTGAAAAGAGGGTTTCTTTGTATACAGTTTGAGAAAGTTTTACACAAACATAAAATAGAAATTTTAAAGAAGCAATCAAATAACCCAGAAAAATTCATAAAAATAAAATTTAATGTAAACATTTTTCACACATCTATTTTTTTGAGTCCAAAAACTTCACTAAATAAAATTAAAAAAAACTAATGTTATATATAACACATACATAATCTTTAGTTGATGGGAAATATGCACCACAAGTTGCAGTTGCTATGAATTCCATCAGCTCAATGTAGGGAATTCGTCCAAAGCAAGAAAAAGGATGAAATGGGCTCCCCAATTGCAAAAAAGAGCATGCAATGGTGCTGTTTCGTAACTGAGATAAAAGAGAATCTAAACTTCTGCAATTCGGAAAATTTAAAACACCATCAGTAACAACAATGATTCCTAAAAAGAAATAATAAGAATACATAAACTCAAATGTAAAATATTACATTTTTAATATGCTACTATGAGGCTAGAATGAAACATATTCATGTATCATCAAACCGCAATACCTCAAACTTGGAGGGCGAGATCAAAAATTTCAAAACATCTAAAATAAGATATCATTAATCATATTATCAGCAGTAGAATTAAAAAAAAATTTTTAGCATATATTTTAAAATGTTATTTCTCTCTTTTAAAAAAAATTATCAAGATGCTCCAGAAAACATTATTTAAAAAAGATTCTTTTATAAGAAGAATATAAATTTTACCTAAGTGCATAAAACTTTTTTTCCCCTTCTCACTTTATTTTAAATAAAAAATTATACAACATTTGAGGAAAAAAGCCAAGTTATTGAGGGAAGAACCAAAAAATAATAATAATAAACAAATGATTCTGCAAAAAAAATTTTAAACTTAAAGAGCAGTTACTTCCATTTTTTTTTCTCCTGCAAATAAGTTTATAAGTTTTCTTGTAATTAACTTTGACGGATATATATTGTTTTTCTGTGCTGTAAAAAAATAAATACATCTCAGATTACAAAGACTTATTAAAAAATTATTTTTACCAGCGCTACTGTTTTCTGGAAGCAGTTGTAAGGAGAGAATACCATACTGGATTAATTTTATACTACTGACATCAGCAGATAAATCAAGAATTTTTTTAATCATCTTGTTACTATCAATCGCTCCATCAATAATAGAACCATTAGCATCTTGTGGCATCTAAAAAAATTAAAATAATCATAGAATTCAATTAAAAAATTATCTATAATAAAATGAATAATAATAATAACGTTTGTAACATGATTTTAAATCACACAAAAAATTAAATTCAAGTAAAAATTAAATTTTATAAAAAATAAAAAAATTACAGGAGGTCAGGAATATAAAACTTTAACGTACAAATTAAATTCATTTTCCATAGATTTATATAAAAAGATTCACAACAAAAATATTCATATTGGAAAATTAAAACAAAACTTATGAATTTACTAATTTTAGTTTCTTGAATAAAACTAACTATTCATACCTTGTGCACAGTACTTAAATATTAATTATGACCTTTTATCCATCTTAAAATAAATGTCAAATTCTTATGCTTGCATTTAAAATTAATCAAAGCCTTAATTTTACTAATATAAATTTCTTATAAAGATTTTAAATCTTTGGAAAATAATCAAATAGAGTCATGAAAAGCATGAACAGAGAAAGTATGTTATGAGATCGATATAAATAGTAATTTATTAAAAGAATGAAGTATTAAAAATTTCAAAGTAAATTTAAATTTATTTTTAATAAGAAATTTAATTAAAATTAGTTTATGAAGCTATTCTTTTGAGTTTTCTTTTAATTTTTCTCTATTTAATATCTACATGTACAAATTAATTAAAACAAGTTCAATACTTTGTCAGAAAAATGCTGACTGCATCAGCACTATTTAAAGGAATACCATCGCTCCAGTAAATTGTATTCAAATAAGCGGGTTCTTTGATGATAGAGGGAGTGATTAAAAAGGCTATCTTAAAAGATATGTATTAACAATTTTTTTTAATGTTATGTAATATATAGTAAAATATTTTGAAGGAATAAAGTCATTTTGATGGTCAATAAACAAGTATAATTAGAGCAATCAGTACCTAATATTAAAATTTATATAAAGATAAATTAATGCTAATGAAAAGTATAGTATGCATGTTACAGTAAACTTATTTTTTTCTAATGAAATACTGTTTTGACATATAAATTTCTCCACTTCTTACCTTCCCACATTATAAATAGTGTGTGAAGCGTAAAAAAAAGAAGGTTAGTCTCACCTTGTTTATTACATAACTGTTAATATAAATTCAATTCTATTTTAAAGTGACAAACATAATTCGTTTCTTCTAAAGAAAATTATTTTTCATAGGTATGCAATTAAATTAGAAACAGCAACCATAACTCATTATTTGAAGGAGGGAATTAAACACTGGCTTAATACGGAATAATTTGGTTCCACTAAACTTTATTCAACATTTTACTAACGTTAATTATCCTACATGCAATTAGAAGGGGATGACTGTAATAGATAAATCATTCAGCAGTATTTTATCTTTTAATTTTGACACCAAAAAAAAAAAAATATATAACTAATACATAACATTACGTTTATATAATCAATACAAATGTTCACATTAAAAATTCTTTTTTTTTTTTCATATCCTAGTTACTTAAACTTTTTAAAAAATTTATATAAAATATTAAAAAAGTTTAATATAAATGTAAAAATTAACAGGTTTACCATAAATTTCAACTCCTCCTCTTGAAGAGCAACAGAAGCTTTGACAACTAAATTACACATAAGAATCAATTTTTTGTGAAGAATGTCCAACAAATTATTTAAATTTTCCTTTGTCAAAATCCAACCCTGAATTAAAACCTAAAATAATAATAGTATTTAACGTTAAATACACAGTACATCAAAGCAAACATATATTCTATTCAACACATGCAAAAAAAAAGGTTAATATTAGTATTTTAGAAGATATTTAAATTAAAACTTTAAAAAATTCAATATGTTTAAAAAAAAACTTGTTTAAAGAAAAAATAAAATGCATAGAAGAAAAAACACTATTAGGAAAGCAATTTCAAAGTGTTGATTCTGGCTACAACTAGAATAAAAATCTATTTAACAAGGAAGTTACAATTGTTAAAAATTTATCTACACTCGAACAAGATATTCTCTGGGAATTATCATGCAAGAGGTCTTTGCAACTGCAATTAACAAAAATGAACTAACGAACATTTGGTAAATTTTCAGATCTAATTACCCTGTAATTGCAAAAAGAGCCCCAAGACGAAGCAATTGGACAGTAAAATTTTAAGAACTTCTGGAAACAATATTTGTATTGTAATCTCTGATAAGCCTTAACACCAAAGTTTAATAACATAGCAATTAATGATTTTAGAGTCTCAAAAAGAAACCACAATAAAAATAAAAAGAAATCAAGCTATGAAATAATCAATACATATAGGTTATAGCAAACAAATCAAAATTAATTTGAAAACTTTACTCAAAATTAGCTTACTTGAGGTAGAGTAACAGAGCAACTAGGAATGTATGCAATAACAGTGACATATATTTGAGGAGCAAAATAATATTTACTGCCAGGAATATAAAACTAAAACAAAAAAACACATAATTTTATTTAAAAAAAGTTTACAAACTAGTTAAATAAATATTATTTTAAGTCATAATTATTATTTGAAATAAGTGATGCATAACATTTCAAATAATTAATGAAATATTTTAATGGTTTCAAAATTAAACTTCTTAATTTTGTATACATTTTCTGTTATATAATGTTAATCTAAGAAAAGATCAAAACTATTCCAATAATTTAATCACAACTTTAATTCAAATAATTTTAGTTATTATATTATATTATTAAGATTATTTAAAATAAAAAAAAAAGCTGATAATTACAAATGACAATATTTATTTACAAATCAATAGAGACAGGAATACATAATTTATGCTCAATTGTGTGCTTAAAAGATGTGTTGAATAAATTATGCACATATTTATTAAACTACCTAGGGTTTTAATGAATAATGGAAATGGGTTAAGTTTTAGATTATTCTTTTAGAAATTATAATGCAACAGTAGTTTTCCAGGCATAACTTCTACTAGTTTTTAGAAGCATTAAAGAGCATCTGTACTACTTTGATTTAAAAGTATTGTTTTCATAAATCTCTTGGTATAATTTTAATTCAATATGGCAAGTTAAATAATGCTTTAACAACTTTAGAAAAGTTATTTTCTTATACTTACGGGTAAAATCATTTTTTAGAGAGTATTGAAAGAAAATGCATACGTTTAATAACTATCCTAATATAGCTCAATTAAAATAGATACTAATTTACTCTATTGGTAAAAAAAGTATTAGAAATTTTAAAAAAGAAGTGAATTAAGTCAAATTGATTTTTCCAATGTATTATCTCTTTTATATTTCGGTCTTTTAGAAACCACTTGGATTTAGTATTATGAAGAAAGTCAAACATGATAGATATAAATAAAATAAATTATTGCAATTTATTTATAATCCCCTTTTTATTTTAAAAAAAATATTCTGCAATTGTAAATAAAAAATAAAAAAAAGTCAACAATCAAAATGTGCAAATTTTATTATAATGAAAAAATATCAAATGAGAAAAGAAAAAAAACTTACCGGTTGACTGATATAAGTTAAACTCTGTTTTAAAGCTAAAAATCCTTCTTCAAAAAATATGGAGTCATGCTGAAT
Organism: Parasteatoda lunata; assembly: GCA_949128135.1. Taxonomy (NCBI): domain Eukaryota; kingdom Metazoa; phylum Arthropoda; class Arachnida; order Araneae; family Theridiidae; genus Parasteatoda; species Parasteatoda lunata. The sequence continues at coordinate 64,173,030 of OX421974.1, forward strand.
GTCCTATAAAATGGGAAAAAAATAAACTAAATTAAGAATCAACAACAAATGGTAATTAAATTAAATTGCAAGTAAACAGCAGCATGTAATACTCCACAAGAAAATTACATTTAAATTTTTAAAAAAATAATTAATATCTAGTCAAACATTGGATTTAGTATGATCTTGATAACATATTTTTTTTTACAACAAAGAAAAATATAAATTCCCAATGCATTTGCCATGCTGATAAGTTGCTAATAAGAAAAAAAAGTCCTATTTTGACTGAATTGTTAAAATATTTGAAACTCTATTATAATATTAGACTTTTAACATTACAAATGTTTGACATCTTAAAATTGAATATCAAGGTTCGACTGTATAATCATAGACTTAAATTATAAGTTCAAAACACACAACAACTGTTAAATTTCAGTCAAAAGATTGAACTACAAAATAAGTATTCAAATAAATAATCAAAACTATTTATTATTTTTAAAGGCTGATAAGGTTGCATAAAAGATTTTAAAAAATTCCACTCGGAAAACATGTAAAAAGAATTATAAGAAAAACTTATTGAATTTATAAAAATAAGTTAAATGCTGAAAGACAAATTTATTAAAAGTATAAATCTTAAGTACACTGTAAAAAAAAATTTAATAAAATTACATTTCTATAATAAGGGTTGAATGGATAAGAAAAGACAAAGATAAAATAAGGGTAGTTTTAGAAGAAAATGATGTTTGAAATCATATTTTTGATTATGTTTTGAGATTTTGGAATAGTCTGTTCCTAAGGTGTCAGAAAAAATAGAAGTTAATTAACAAATAATTTTGCTATTGAAAAATTTTGGGCTTAAAATTGTATCTAAATTTAAAAATCCATAAAAATCATTGTCCATTAATAAATTTCAACTGGAATTTCGAAAAAAATACGCATTTAACAGTACTTGCACTAAAAGTTATTGTCATTATGAGAACATTTCCCACTGGGTCATATAGAAAAAAGTTTCACAGTGAAAAAAAATTTTCATAAAAAAATAAAAATCTGTTAGAATAAATTTAGAACAATGGTCGAATGTTTAGAATAATGTTCAAATTTCAACTTTCTGTAACGTTTACAGAACGAGCGCCTCGTTCTTTAATTTTAAAAAAAATTCTGCGGGGAAAAAAAAAACTCGCTATAATATGGCGTAAACAACCGGTTAGGATTACCAAACCGCACTATCTGACCAAGCACGTGATACCTATTCATATATGCGGAATTTTAAGAAGCGGGGAAGAGAATCTTAGATCTTGCTTTTTTAAAAGCATTTTGTGAAACTACTGTTTTTCCTAAAGTTGAATTTTCGTTCGAAGGTACCGCTAAATGGTAGCAAATTTGCCCTGTAAAGACCCCTGCTTAAAGTACTAAAAAACAAATATATTTCAATAGGCATTTAAAAATACTATGTAAAAATACGTAAATTAAAATCAAATAAATTTGTATAATAAGATTAAATTAGTAAGAAAAGGCAAACACGAAATAAAAGATCTTAAAAGTTGACACAAAAATCAAATTCAAAATCATTTTCTGGGTTATGTTTTGAGATTTTTATTAGTAGCTCATAAACACATCCTAAAAAAGTACCAAAATTGAGTAAAAACATTAACAAAAATCAGATTTTTCTCTCTTTAAAAGCACAATCATAGCTCAAAAAAAATATATTGCTTTATAACTGAATATAAAATTAGTTCAAAAACAGAACTGCCTCAAAATATCTGAAGTTTTCAATTACTCAATGACATTACCCAATCAAGACAATGATTCCTCAATATCCAAAATATATTTTCTATTACCCATATTTTAATTAATTTTGAAAGGGTAATTAATCCTAAACTTATTCTAAAAAATTTGACAAAAAATTAAGAAAATAAACAATATTGTGCATACATATTATATAACAAATAAGCAAATTAGTAACAAATTGACTTACAACAGTTGAAACTGAAGCACTAAGATCCAAACAAAAAGCAAAACGGTATTTTGTTGACAGGAACTTTATCTCTGTTTCCGGTGTAATTTTGACAATCATGTAGCCATCGTTTTTATCAATCTCATAAGTTTCTTCATTCCTTGGTATAGCTGAAATTACTTCTATTTCTTCTGTGGATTTTTCCTAAAATATATTTTAAAAAAAATTTTTTTTATTCAATATAAAAAATTATTTGCTACAAATAAAGAATTAGTTATCCAAGAAATATTTTTATAAAGCAGTTATGTTTTTAAAGTAGCTCGTAGTCGTAGTTGTAAAAACTCTCGAATATAAACTTTAAAAACTTTCAAATTTAATTAACGAATGCAATAAAAATTTCATTTTGAAAATTTTTATCCTTTAACTGATGACCCTGAATTTGATTCAAAACAGAAATTGCATACTTTTCAATGCAAAAATGAGTGATTGAGGATTCCATAAAAAAAAACATCACACTCTTCATATTTAAGGACTTCTTTTTTTTAAAAAAAAGGTTAATTAAAAATTAAAATAGAACTGATTGTTTTACCTTTGATAGCTTGTAAGATACTTGCTGGATTCTCATTGCAAAAATATGCAAGGTTTAAATTTTTACATTTTTATTAGAATGAAAAATTAACCGGTAATTTGGAGAAAAAAATTTATGAAAGTAAAATTTTAGTGGTAGAAGAAAATTCTACTTTACTTTAAAAAGTTAAAATTTTTAACTAAAAAAATTTTCAAACAAAAATTCAGTTAAAAACTTTAAAAAAATAACCGCATTTTAAATAAAAAATTTATATTACCTTTCATTGTTTCCCAAACATTTAAAAATATGCTTCATTAAAATTTCATATAAATTTGAGGAACCCTAATTCAGAGGTTTTGCCAGTTTATTACAGAATTTGACTAGAAATACTTTCTCAAGAGCCAAAATTAGAAAAACTTTACAATTCACAGTTAAAATCTCAAAAGTTTTATAATCACTGTAAAAGATTTATAATCACCCGCTTTTGCAGATCAATAATTAAAATAAACTTTACAATTTTTCTAAGGTTGTAATTATTAAATTTCTGAAAAGATACATTAAAAAACTTTTAATTTGCTGATATTACAGATATTTCAAATTAAAGTATATTAAAAAACTTATTAACTAGATTAGATGTCGCTATTTTAAGATAGTTTCAAAATAATATTACAGTATAAATAAATAATATAGGTAAATAGGTAGTGATAGGCTTCTAAATAATATAGGTAGTACTATCCCATTGTACCCTAGCAAATTCTAGATGGTAGCATTGTACCCTAACAAATTCAATAATACAGAAAAGGGAGAAATGTTTCATAAAAATATAAGAATTTCAGGAAACATACTCTATAAACACTGCTGTTTTTGATAGTGATAATTTAAAAGTCACCATGCTAATTAGGATATATTAAACCTGGTTCTCTTAAATTTGGAAATTTATTAAATCAAACAACTAGTGTTTTAATTTTTTATTTGTAGACTTTCCACATTTGTTGCAGTTAAGTGCTTTTAATAACTAACGTTTTAACTGATTCACAGTTTTAAGCAAAATTATGCAAAAATTCTCCTTCCACTCACACTACCTCTAATGAATGACACACGGGAGACAGTGCATGAAAGCAAAAAAAAATTTTATTATGTACTAGGTTAATAAATTTTATTCCATACTAATTAAGAAACATGTACATTTTATGCAAAAATTGAAAACTCTAATTTCCTGAAGTAAAAGCATTTTGATAAACTTAACTTATTTTAAAAATGACAAGTTACACTTTAACTTGTAGAGAATAATGGTTAAATTCCAATAAGTGATATCAGTGGCATAAATATTGAAAATTGTTTTATCATTATAAATCATGCACCACATAAGTATTTTGAAAACAATTTCCAATTAAAAAGATTTATTTATTAATTTGTTTATATAAGACACATAAAATGTTTTTAAGCGTAGTATACATAAAATAAAACAATTGATATTAAATTATGCAAACTGATGACTTTAATATTCTAGATGAATGTCAAATCTTCTGTCTACTATTTCCTATACAAACAAATGACACTGAAACAGTTTTAATTTTTTTTAATTAAAAATTCTGATAAACTCTTAACAAAATTTTAAAAGTTAAAAAACTAAAATTTTGTTTTTTAATGTTTAATTTTAAAAATAACTATTAACTATGCCTGACTTTTTGTTTCCAAAACATAATAATTTCTTTAATGGTTATTTATTACATTTGCAAAACTTATACTTTTCAGAAAAAAGTACTTTACTTCACAATGAGAGAGGTAGTTTTTTACATGAGTAGAAAGTGAAAACTGACACATTACAAAGAATGTGAAAACTCACACATTGTTGAGCAAATACTGCATTGGTCTTAAAAATTAAAATTCTTTTAAAGCTAATACATGCTCAAGATGCTTTACACAAAAGTAATATACAGTTTATTTTTCTCTTTTTAAAAAAAATGAGTAGAAAATAAAAAAATTAAATTTATTTATTATCTACACATTTTAAGCAGGGTGTCCAAGATTATAGACCTTAATTTTAAATGCCTGAAATATATATATTACAGACATGAAAGCACACTAAATATTTGATACATTATGAAAATAAATTTTTAAAAAATGGAACTCCAAATTTATTAGATTTCATTTACTCTATGACTCTATATGAGCACGCATGTGGCACTGAAGATGCCTAATTAAAACTTAATTTAAAACCAAGTATACAAAATTATCCGTGATTATTTTAAATATTTTAAATTGAGATGGCTCATTTTGAACACCCTGCATATTATATATTAAAGCAATGATTGTAATAGTATAATTATATTTTAGCACTTATTATACTGACCAATAATAATTACACTACAATATAGAGTAAACTTCAATACCTCACTAGTTTTCCATTTAAATTTCAGGGTCTTGTTCAAATTCCTAAAAAACCATTGAGCTCTAATGTTTCTTGAAATTCTGTAATTGTTTTGCATAACAACATAGACCTCTTTGGCAATGGACGAGGACTCTTCAACCTAGTGATTTGAGAAACATCGAAATATAGCAAGTTTGAAAATATAGCAAGAATGAAAAGGTATTTACGAAAGACATTCTCCTCATAAAACGAAAGCTCTTTTAATGACCTAACAAATAAAAAGTTCTTAATATACAGCTAACGATAACAAACATATTTTTTAAATCCTAATGCCCCCAGATACTCTCTTACCCCAGGCTCATCAATTAATAAAAAAATTTAACTTTTTTTAAAAATAACGCAACAATTTTCTTATATAGAAATCAAAATATGTCAGGCAAAATTGCTCGGAAATAGCATCGATGTTGATGTGGATGAAAATTCATAATTCTTATTGGGATTGTTCCTGGGATAGAAATAAAGTTGAGCCATTATTAGAAATTAAGTTCTAATTTGCATATTTATATTTAAAAAACTTGGAAATAGCATCTAAGTGGATGAAATTCATAATTCTTATTGTGATTGTTCCTGGGATAGAAATAAAGTTGAGCCATTATTAGAAATTGTTCTCATTTGCATATTTATATTTTAAAAAAATATATAAAATAGTCGATGCTTGATATAATGTTCTTAGGATCCAGAATAAAACAAACAATATAATGAGGTAATATCATAAATATGCCTAACTCCTAAAAATTTTACGAAGTGCTAAATAATGAACTTATTATAACAAAACCAACCAAGCTGACAGAATATTTAATAATAATAAAGTATTTTATGTAAATACAAATACTATTATATATAATACATTAAATTATGCAAATTGCATCTTGAAACATGCGATAACACAGCTTGTCTTTCTTATTTTGATGTTTATATTTAGGAACAACATTTAAGAAGGAAGGAACTTACAGAAACTAGTTCTTCCCAAAGTAATCAGACAGCATTTTTTGTTTTTAACAATTTCTGATTTTGACATTTTTTATCCGCTTCCTTAAAATTTGAAATTTTTGTTTTAAATATGAGCCATTTTAAACTGCTAAATAGTAGCCATTTTCACTAACTAACACACAACTAGAATATCTCACAATCTAAGCAAATAAATAAAATCAAAAAGAAAACTATAGTAACTACTTCGTGTTTTAAAGCTAAAATAAATCATTGATTTCAATATTCTAAAGAAAGGATGAAAAACTTTTCAAACAAGAAAAATATGATTGATGAATTTAACCCTTTGAAATGTTTCCACACAATAATACAATAAACATTTCTAATTCTGAATGAAAAATAATTGATATTTCATTAGGTAATTATGTCCTAGACAGACACTACCTAGGATAAGAATAGTTTGTCCTCTGATTCAATGATAAAGAATTCAAGATACTTTATGAATAATGAAAGATACATTGGGACTCTGAATAAATCGGGATCAGATTATCCGGGTTGTGGAAGAATAAGCTCAGATTTTATTTTAAACTTGTCGATTATTGGAACTGTCAGAAGCCAAGTTTTTTCAAAAATGAAGAAAGATCTTAGAAGATTTGAGAATGTTGACCTGTTCTAAAAATCTAGAAGAAGAAGCAGTGGAACAATGGATTAACAAAGAATCGATATTGGATATTGTGTCGCAAGTTATTTGTACAGAAGAAACAATATATGTTGAAGAATTTCCAAAAAGTTACCTTTTGAATTAATTTAATTAATGATCTTTTACTGTATAATAATTTTACATTTTCTAAAATTTTTTCACCAAAACTTGCATAAATTGGGCCATTAGGGATATTCGCTTATCCAGGACGAAGCAATTCCCAACCCGAGAGTTAATCGAGAGTCTACTGAAACACAAAAAAATAATAGTAGTTTCAAACATTTCCTTTAGAATTTTGCTATTGATTGACTTATAGTCAATGAAAAATGTTTCATTTGAAAGCACAAAATTATTCTGAACACCTGTTTGGACAAATGTTTTAAATATCTTAATGCAAATAAATATCTTAAAGCGCCTTATTTAAAGTAATTTTTTTTAAGATTAATATTAAAAAAAAAGCTTTAGATTTTCTATAGGGCATTAAAAACATAATGATTATGGATTGGAAAATTAAGTATCGTTTGTTACAACAATAAGGGGTCATAGGAAAGAGTTTAGATTTTGACTGAAGAAGATATTACAAGTTGACAACAATAGAGCTGATTAATAATTGAATAACTTTGTCATTTCATTAATTTAAACAGTATGTTCGAAAAATCAGAAAATAGAATACATTTTATTTACAATAAAAGAAAATAAATAACAATTGTAAAGGAACTTATTCTTTACAAAAGAAGAGTGCAAGAAATTGTAACAAGATAAAAAAAATTAATGCTTTTAAAATATTATAAAATTTATTAAATAGTAAAAAAAAAAAGTCATGTTTACCACTTGAAAACATCAAAAAACTTTCCTTGCTATCAAAATGAACAACTTTATCAAAGAAAGAAAAATCAAATTACTCGCAGCAGATTCCAAACGAAAAGTATAAACTCTAAAATGCATATTTAGTTCAAACAGAGAAATATTATTAATTAATAATTAAAATGTTTGAGATACATGACAATCAAAAGATGTACAAATTTCACTTCAAAATGAATTTACTATTTTTCTTACCGTAGAAGGTCTTAATGACTCGTTAGAAGTCATAATTTATATTGAAATAAATAATTGCATGGAATAAATTATTTAAAAAATGTTCTAGTTTTAGAATAAACTAATAAAATACATTTCGTCATAATTGTAGAACTTTTCTTATCACTATATTTGTTTGTTATTGTCCGGTCAGACTGAGAGCACTGGATTGAATTATTTCTCCTTTTAAACTTGATAAGCTTATAGCTTACATATTTATTTTATTCCAATTACTGAGTAGTCATCGTTTTTCGCACTGTCTTGAATGCCAGCCGTTTTATAACCCTAAACTTTGGCGATCAGCTGAAATGGGTGATTGCCAAATGAATTCTATCGCCAAGAGCTTTGAAGGTGGGTTGACACGATCAAAGTACTTTGATCAAAGTAGGCGCGCGCATTCAACGGTAGGGAAATATTTTTAGGGAAATTTGATGATTTAGAAGAAGTTGTTTTTGTTTACAGGGATATTATATTTCGAAGAGCTTTCAAGAAATCTCGATGTACGAATAAGATTTGAAAACTATATTATCGGGTAAGAGAGAATTTCTTCGTTTATAATCAACTGTATGTGCTTTTAAAATGAATATTAAGTTTATTGTATTAAATACTACTTAATTCACATACTAATATAATTTATACTAATGTTTATACGATATCTTTTTGAAGTTATTAGATTATTAGAAGTATTTCTGAACTGAATAATCTGAAATAAACAAACAAAAATATGTATTCCATGCCTAATAGTTCATTTATACCAGCTGTTTTTGTGTATTAATCATATTTAAAGTTGATAAAATATTTAGTCAAACTGTTTTCAGCTCTATTTTGCAGTATAATTTACTGCTTAACTTTCATTTCTGTGTAGACTTTTAAATATCAATACAGATTATCTTTTGTCAAAATTCAAGCCTAATATAAAGATCTTTATTTTTTTTATAATGGTTTGATCTTCATACAGATTTGCTTGAAAGTTTTAAAATGTCTGTTTGTTTGACTTTATCTTTTTTGCCAAATGTCTTATGCTAAGGGTCAAAATATATTTGATCACATGCACTCTAGCTTACTTGATGCTAAAATTGTTTCATACAAAGAATATCTTATTTCCATGTATAGTAATTTAAAATTATTTTCATGAATTTCGTATCTTGTTGAACTCTAGAAAGTTTTGTTGTTGAATAAAAATGTTTAATATTTCTTTTGCCAACTTCATTTTGGACTGTTCATGATGCCTTATGTTATGCTTCAGTTACAAAATTGAATTCCTTTAGACTTTCTTTTATATATGTGAACTTAAGTAATGTTACATTTTTTTTTTGTTCGAAGTTACATTATCTGCTCTAAGAAAGAACAAAAAAACTTTATCTTTTTTTCTTTCTGGAAACATACAATATACAAAATCTTAAGTAATGTGATTGAAATGCGCTAGATATAATACTCAATGTAATTGTATAATATGCAATGTGTTCTCTAAATACTGCTTTTGATATGTATTTTTACAATCCTTATCAAAAATTAAAACAAAAAGTGTGTGTGTTTCAATTAGTATTAAGGTATGGAAAAAACACATGCACTGTTGAATTCTGACGATTTACAGTTGAGAAATATAGATATAATTAACATGAAAGCAAGTTTAATTGGCTGTTAAAACTAGAAGGTGTTTTTTAATAATCATTTTCTCAAATCCTGTCTGTTTCTTCATTTAGTTAAAGGTGTCTTGTTGTATATTTCTTTTGTCTTCCAATACGGTGATTTGCCAAATTTTGACAGCATTTTTTTCCTCTTCATCAATACTAATTTGCTATACCCAAATGTGTATTTTTTTAAAAACTTTTTTGGTAAGTTATTTAAAAAGATATATTAAGAGCAATCCTCACGAATTACCATGTATATAGCCTATATCTCATCGTGCTCATCAAATTCAAGTTTAGTCAAAGTTAAAAAGAAACTTTTAATTCATGCATTTTATAAATATTGTTTTAATATTAATGAGAAGTTGATATTAACTGTATTGCTTGATTGGTAACTTCATTTGCCTTAAAAATATACAAATTGGAAGCAGCAGTCTGCAGGATTCGAGTGCTCATAAATAGGCACTTAGTATTTTAAGCTAATAAAATAGATTATTTTTTAAAAAAAGAAATTTGAGTAGTAGCTTTGTATTTTGAGCATAGCTTAAATTTTTTTTTTTAATGAATATTCAATGAAGACATTTTAATTTTACGTGTAGACCATTTTGAAACTCTATTTCTTTTAAACAATTAATTTTACTAAAATATCTTAAAAAATTAAGATTTTTTTATGTTTGAAATTGTGTTAAAATTTTGTGTAAATTATAAAAGGGAGTAGTTGAAATTGTATTAGTAAAAAGTTAAGAGCTATTTTTTAAAGAAGCTGATATCTTCGCAAATGTTAATCACTAATTCCATAGAAATTACGAAAAAAATATGAGTCTAATAATAATAATGTAATGTAACAGCATGAAAAAATTTAATCAATTATGAAGAAAAAATTATAAGAAAAAAACCTTTTATCTGTGTGTTTTTTTAAATACTTTTAAATAATGTATTTTTATCTTTTATAGGTGACAGAATTTATTCATTGTCTCTTCTTTTGCATTGAAAACAACCTGTATTTTATCCCAGCGTGAAATAATTGCAAGTTTTTATTAAGCATGAAGATCCATAATTTAAAGATCGTAACATAAGAGGAAGTGTAAAGAGCGCTAGTTAAAGTGTTCAGAGAAAAAATTTTTGACTTTCATAATCATATATAACTATTTATCATAACTTACTTAATTATCTTAATTAATCTTATTAGGACTTTTATAATCTTAATTATGATTTTTGTTCTAAATTTTTTTGGGCATTATCATGGAAGCAAATTTTAAAAAAAAATTTTACAGTATGTTTTACTGGGTTAAAAACATTTTACTGTGGTCTATGCGAAATTGTTACACAAAACCTTTTAAATATTTTCTAAACATTTCATCTTCCATGAATCTTTTTGTTCTTATTCTCTTCTTTTTAGATACTGGAAATTAGTCAAAATAGTTTATGGCTGAGATCTTAGAAGTTTGTTCATTGATAGTTTCAGTATATTTCATTAAAGTTATTTGCTGAAACTGATATGCTTAATTTACTTCAAAAATTATTATTTCAATTTACTATATTGTTCGTTCCTATTTCAAATAATTTGTAATCCAATGATGTTCTTACCAATAAAATTTTTAAAACTAAGAACTATTGCTTGTATGTCGCAAGAAAATACAATTTGATTTCAGTGGAGTTATATAATAAATTTTATAAATAGTATATTTTTCTGCATTGAATGTAAAGATGATCCCGGTGAAAAGCTTCAGCATGCAAAATTTATAGAAATCAATACTTTTCTTGGTGTAAAAGTTACTCTATATAAATAACAATAATAGCCCATGTAGGAATCGAATAGCGACTGTCTAAGTTATTGAGTATCAAAGAATATTTCTGGAAACTTTCTCTAAAGCTGCTAAAATTTCTTAACAAATATCACTGAAATACAAATTTATTTACATTTATTGTAAACAGCCTTTTTGTTTTAACTATTTTAATTCATAATTTAAAATCAACAAGTCCAATGGATTACCAGTAGGACCAGGTTTTACTTTTGATATATGGTGAGGGATGTCAGAGAAGAAAGATGAAAAATTAAGGTTTATTTATGTATAGTTTATTTTAGAAAAAGATTTTTTTTAATCCCTATATCTATTTACAATAGCAGTTGATAAAAGATTTGGCTTTAAAAGAACATGAAATAGCATAAGCTTTTTATATAATGAGTTTAATAATAATTATTACAAAAGAATAGCTTGCATAAGGAATATAAATCAAAAAGCTTGTTTGAGTAAATTAACATTCTTTAATGATGATGGTACCAAGTGGTATATATATAATACAATACAGACTAAAAAGATTACGAGAATAACAAAGAAAATTTATTTCCTACAAAAAAGGTGCAAGTACATAGAACTACTAAAATGCATTAAAAATACAGAGAGAGCATGGGGGGGGGGATAAAAATTCATGAGAAAAGAAAAAAAAATTACTAAAATAAATAATTTTTTAAAACGTAAAAAAATCTTTTTTATTAAAAAAAGAAAAATTAAAAAGCCAGAAAACAAAAATAATGAAAATATTATATATTTTCATTATTTTTGCTTTTAAGCTTTTTAAAAACAATTTTAAATAAGAATGATTTTTTAAATAATTAAAACTATTTTTTTAATAACTTTTCTTCTATTTTCATAAATCTTTGTCACATTTTTTCCTTAAATTATATATATTTCTTGTTAAGTATTTTTCGGAAAAATGAAACTCTGACTTCAACGGTAGTTATTATTAATCGTAGGTAGAGGAAATAAAAATCCAATAAAGAATTATTGCTGTTAATTGGGTAGTGAAAGATTTACAACATGAAAACCCAATTAATTCGAATAATTAAACCAGAAATGGTATAAGGTGATTAATAGAAACTCCTTTAATGCTTCAAAAGCAATCAAACTAGTTTTGATATTCTAATTTTTGCATACTTTGTGATTTAAAAATGTGGATGTGTCATTTTGATTTTATTTAAGACATATTTCAAAGTAAAGAGAACGATACATAACTCATATGAATACATAAAATTATAATAGCCATAAAATTATAATAGCCAATTAGGTAGACCATTTATTGGAGAAAGAAAAGACATACAGAAGGAAAAATACACATGCTAATACCAACAAAAGATAATTCGACTATTGTATGCCCTTCGCATTTAAAGTGTGAAAGAAATATGGGGAGCTTCTAGAACATATGTACTTTATTTACGTCGCACTAGAGCTGCACAATGGGCTATTGGCGACGGTCTGGGAAACATTCCTGAGGATAATCCAAAGACATGCCATCGAAATTTTGATCCTCTGCAGAGGGGATGGCTCCCCTGCTCTGAGTCCGACGATCTGCTCACGAAGTCCAGCAATTTACAGTTTAACGAGGACCGCTCGCCGGGGTCCATACGCAGGCTGATCAAAGTGGTCACCCACCCATTTAATGACCGCAGCCAGTGATGCTTGATTTTGGTGTTCTACTCGGAACTGTGTCTTTACGATCAGTCCACTGCAGGACCACTAGCACAAGTATTGTACAGAATGTAATGGAAATGGTTCCTCAGAGACCGCTAGCACAATATTAAAAAATTTCGCTTTATGTGAATGTGACCCTCCAAATTCACCTGCTATTTTGTATGCAGTGAGAATGGGCTTGAGAAATAATTATTCTGAATTTTTTCTGTGATTAACTTGATTGTAACCGTTAACATGAAGTTAGGATCGAGCTTCCTCACCCCACGAAACTGGGAAAATTCTAGGTAACGCATCTTTGAAATTGACCCCTTAGCATATTTAGAATCCTCTTGGTCCTAAAGCCCTATACCTGTAATGTTAAAAATCGCCGAACAGTTACACAGATTAAATAGCGTACTAAGGGTCTCGAAATTTTTCACGACGTTCAAGAATCTTGTTAACCATAACCTAAAATGTTTATTTTTGGAAAATTAGGCTTTGAAATTTTTTTAAAAGCATAGAAATAATTTGTAACATTTGATATAGTAGTTCTTTTTCTAGAAATCAGATGGCGCTATAATGCTACAAAAAGTGCGTGTTTACTGTTTGCGAGAGCAGTTTGCAAAAGAAAGCATAAAATACATATTTATATTCTCATTAATTGTAGATTCTTTTTGTTTTAGGTATTAATACAGATTGTTGGCTTTATTCCAAAAGCAGTTCTAAGACATTTTAATCAGTATTTAATTCGTGTAACTGTTCGGGAGAACAGTCACTACGTTTTAATTTTTCCAACATCGAAAATCAGAATATTTCGTTTTTCTCGTTGTTTACGAACGCGCGAGAAAAAGAGCTATTCAGGATTTAGCGACTAGCATCGGCAATTTTAATGGTTACATTGATAGCGCGCAATTTCCATTTAAATTTGCTTCTTTGCTTTTAAATTCGAAATAAACATGAAAGGTCAACCAAATAAAAATCGTCGTAAATCTAGAAAAAGAAAAACAAAGGTGTTGAAGGATCGTTTTTCTGATGTTAATTGTGTTGAAACTTCAGAGATGTAAGAATTATTTAATCTGCATACTTATACCGAATGCGTATGTGCCAGTTTCATCTGAAATTGAGAGATAAAGATACAAATAGCTAATCTTCAAACACTTCTTTTCTTTTAAGAAAAAGAAATTTGAAAGTGTAGCAATGAATAGGTAAATACAGTTTGGTTAGTAATATAGGTGACTGTTACATGAAGCGGAAAATCAATTATCAATTTAATAGCATAATTAAAAATTAAGAAACTTAATTTTTAAATAACAAACATTTTCAACGGTTGAAAGACTATGTTAACAATACAAAATACTCTCTGAATAGTAAAAAACGTATGAAGAAAATAGGATACAGATAAAAAAAATAGCTGTAACATTGAAACGGGGAATGCACTGTTAAAATAAAAATTAATAAGCAGCTTTAGTTAAAAATATAAAACAATATATTCTATTAATGTATTACAACATTTCTAATCCTTCTTTAAAATTATAATTGAAAAAAAATATAAAACTTCTCAAATTAATGCTAATTCACTCCTTTGAAGAAACTCTCGCCACGCCAAAATTCCAATTTTCGCCTGTGACGTCACGGTGGCTCAAAGCTTGAACAAGGAATGAATGACGAAAAATGAATTAGAGCAGTGTTTCCCAAAGTTTGGTACGCGTAACCCCAGGGGTACGCGTTCTTATGTGAAATATCTTAGTATCTGTAGTCAGAAAGACAGGCAAACAACAATCGTTTTGTTCTAGCTAATAGATTATGTAAACAAAATATAAATATATGAAATTCAGATTATTTTTTTTTTGTCATGCTACTTCTCTAACTTTTTGAGAATTTACAATAAAATTAAGAGTTCAAGCTATTGTGTGTTTTGAAGTAATCGCTCTATCAGTATATCAATTATATACAAAACTCACTTTCTGTTATTAATTATCACAGAAGAGAAATCAAAGTGAAGTAACATATAATGTTTGAATTATAAATTTAATACTTATTATTAATTCAAAACTTTTACTGTGTGTTCAACATATTAAATGTATAGAATGTTTTTGATTGGTTGTAATAAATAAAATAATGTAAAATAAAATTTTACACGTGTGTTTTTCAAGTCATTGGGGAAAAAAGAAATTGTTAAATTTTGTCACTCCTGAAAAAAAAAAAAATGTTAGACGCGTCACTTTCTAGCGACCGAAAGGGGGGGGGAGACAATCCCGTGGCCGGATTTACGTATAAGCTGTAGCTTGGGGCCCGAGATCCCACTTTTTTTCTTCTTTTTTTAAAGTTCTATTCGGAGCTGGGGCCCTATGAAGCCCATTATAATTTGTTTTCTTTTTACATTTTCGGATGCTTTTCAAAATCTAATCGAAGTGTATAAAATAATTGTTGGTTATACACACTTTTTATGTAAATAAAAAGTAAGGTATTAATTTCTTATTCCTTATACTATTTCTAAATGAATTTGGTATACTTAGTTTAATTGTATTGTTTTATAAAAGTAATTTATCTGCAATATTAATATTTAAAATAAGTGTAGAAGTCCTAGTGGGAAAAAATAGCCCTATTTCCATGATTGGATTTGACATTTCAATGCTAAAGGCCATTTTTAGTATATATGTCTAAATAAATAGTGCGAAAGTTTTAGAACACAAAATAACTCACGGAGAAAAAATTACGACACTCATCTCGCAAAAAAGAAGAAGGAAAAAAAAAAAAAAAAAAAAAAACAATTTTGGTAACAAAACCAAAATATATGGTATTTAATTCATCCATTTGGTAATTTTTCTGTTCACAATGCAGCAGTTTATCGAAAATTCAGGTTTTTAAAATTATAGCTCTTATTACCACACATTTAATAAAAAGTCAAAAATAAAATGAACCGAATTAGTGATTATTATGCCATACTCCAAGACAGCTGTTCCCAATTATTATTTAGGCTTCCCTCTACGGAACCCGATATTACGGAATGTAATAGAATGGTGACTGGTGCATGCTAAATCTGTCTGGGTCACAAAGCCCACTAAGTTCTCATAACAAATCCATACCTCTGGGTACTGATCCAGAAGTTCCGTTGTCTTCTGCATTGAGTTCAAAATTACAAGGCTACGTAGTGAAGCATGGGTAGTTGTAAACTCAAAATTGAGTTAGTGTTTCAACGGTGGTCATAAAAAGAATAAAACTAATAATCAAATTGTATTTCTTTCTAACTCCTTGCATACTTTCTACACACCTTCATAATTTCATGTTTCCAAGTCTATGGATTTTGAGCAGCAAAGCAAAATGCAACGTAAAGAAATTTTTTTAATAATTTAATGTTAATACTCAACAATAAAAATGACAGTTTTCCTCATGTGTATATAAATAGAATTGAATTTATAAGGGCCCTATCTTTTTCAGTAGCTTGGGGCCTCGCCAAACTTAAATCCGGCCCTGGAGAATCCTATTACCAACATTAATTAACCTTCCTCTCCGTTTCCTGAAACTTCGATTGCCAATAACTTTTACTTATACGGCGAAAAAGTTCTGTTTATCAAAAAATTCATTTAGCGATAAATTAATGATAAACTTAATTATCTCGGAGATAACGCAACTTCTTTTGTCAATAGAATAATGGTTAAATTTGGCGCACTTCGGCTACTTATAATGAGTTCAAAATATTTATACGGTCTCCTTTGCAAAATGGTAATAAACTTTGTTGTGATCACTGATCAGGAAACGACTTGCATTGTCAATAAGCACAGAGCCGCAGAAGAGAAACGAGTACTCTAGCTAGACGGAAAGAAGTGGAAATTTCGATTGCAAGTTAATTAAGTTATTAATAATAATAAATGCTGTAGGTAATAAGAAAACTTTTATAAATTCATGAAGATTGTCACAGGTTTCTCAACCTTTCAGAGATAAAAAGAGTTGTTTGTTATTTTCATTCATAATTAATTCCGTTTTTATACTAGATGGAGATTTTGTACGTTTTTTGTATTTTCTATAATAATTATTTAAAATTCGAATATTTTTTTACATGAATATTAACTTGGAATCCATAATAAGAATATTTTTTTCACTTAGTTTTTAGTAAAAATTTAATAAGTATATTTGAAAGCATTACGGAACACCCAGAAAGTTTGAAAAAAATAACTTGTGGCCCAGGAAATTTTTTTAAAAAAATTAAATCACTAGAATTGTGAAAATAATTTTTTATTCGGTTCTAAGATCACATAATATGTGATTGCAATTGAAAACTCTTCAAAAAGTTATTTGAAAAATCAATTCCCATAACAGATACTTTGTAAAAAACGTTTAATTTGGCAGTGTACAAATTTATTTTTTTAAATTTACTTTAATTACTATTTAAGGAAAAAAAATATTTATATGTATATATATTGTAATTTTTACAGCAGTAAATAGCATTAATAATATTATTAATAAAATAATGTCACGTCTAGCAAAAAATTTAAAACCATTTTTAGCGTGTACAAGAAAAAAGAACGAAAATATTTTCTTTACGTTTTAAAAATATCAAAAAACAAGTTAAATAACAAAAATAAAAATAGTATTTTTTTTTTATTTTATTCATATAGAAATTACTGTTAGTGCAACATTTATTTTTGCATCTATTATTCCGAAAAATCCAAATTACGTACATACAAACTAGTTTCAATGAATCATGTGATTTTATGAAACTAATAAAATGAAAAAGTAACAAAAATACCAGCTTATGAACTTTCATTATCTACAGCAACCGGGGACAAACTAAGTTTTTGCTCTCCTTACATATATGGTTGATAACTTAAATAAAACGCACTTAAAATTGTTTTTTAAATTTGTTAAATATAATAAACGCCCTACATACACAGCAATAATAATAAACATCTCGTTCAATTTTTTCGTGAAGCAAATAGAAATTTGAAGAAGTTATGGAGCCTACAAGTAGCAAATTAAACTTTGAATATATAAAAGAAAAAAGCATTTTAGTCTAGAATTTAATTTTGATTATTTTTCAAGAATTTGGCTCATAGGGATAGAAATCCCATCTTGCTATCTGCTAGTTAGTTACGCTGATCACTATTGAAACTAAAAAAAAAAAAAAAAAAAACAGAAACTTTAACCAAGTTTTCTATCGATTTGAAAAATATTACAAGTTTAATATTATTAAGTTTACAAAAAATTTGGTACATAATTTATTAAAACCCTTCCCCCATTCATTAAATAGTTTATTTAATTAGTGTTTTTTAAAAAATTAGATTTCCTATTACAGATTTATTGGAAAAAAATTGCGTAAAAAAATCGTTGGTTTTCTGAAAACTGAAACGTTGAAAACTTTCAAGCTAATAATCTAAGTTATAGGTACTTTCAGTTAGCTTTATGTTCAATGCATGAAAGAAAAGAATATGTGCTTGCTTGACGTAAATTTCTTGGCATATAGCTCCCTGGAGGTCGGAGGAAGTGGAGAAGAATGTAAAAAAACCTGTTTTTCGAAAGTGAACAATAACAAAGGGGAGAAGTGTATTTAAATTCCATTCATAGACTTTGCCCCAGGGTGAATGTGTCCCTCCTTCCCTAAAACTGGAAATTATTCTTTTTTTAACCTATTGTCACAATAAATTTAATAAGAAACAAATTATCCTATTTTTGTTTTATTTGTATTTAATTTTAAATGTAACGTGTGATTTATTTAACATGTTGCAATTGAATGTGCTTATAGGGTACTATGTCTCACAATTAGATGAGTGAATAACAAATATTCATGTGGGGGACGTGATTCCTCTAAACTATCCAGAAAACAATTAAAAAATTATTAATTCTTAAAGTTCTTTTAAGTTTTAGGAGCTCAGGCCAAAGCGATTAATCTCTACTTACAACCCTAGCCTAATTTATCTATATTTTCTTTATATTTTGTGATAATCAGAACTTAGTTAGATTTTGAACTACATTTCCATCAAACTAAAGAGTTTAAGAGTAATATCCAAATGATTATTTAAAATAAATAAATTACAATTGGGAAAATAAAATAAATATCTTAAAAACAAGTAGACGAAAAAGGAGAAAAGATATTTAATCAGATCAAAAATGAAAAATGTATGTAATATAATGAAATGTAAAAAACTTTTTAAGAACTGACAACCTGTGACCGCTTTCGCATATTGTATCTGTCAGAAAATTTATCGTATCTGAAAACTTAAAAACTTATTTATGGCTTCTCGCAATCGAAATTCCTATCACTTTCCTACTAGCTAGAGCTCATTAATTTTATTGGGTGATGATATAGGTTTTTTTCCCGACCGCTACTATCAGAATCCCCCTATCAAATGATATTTATCGTAAATTGAAATTTCGTACCATTTCCGACTAGCTAGAGTGCCTATATTGTATAATTCTTTCAAAATGTCACAAGCGCAATTAATCTACATTTTGTCGTTAATTGAAATTATAACCTCTTTCCTGCATGAACTTACTATCAAATACAAAAACTACAAATGAATAAACTATTTTTTAAAAAATTTACTTTTTCTAAGTCGTTTTAAAAGGAGAAAATAATTCAATCTTTGGTACACATAAAAACAAAAATCATCGGACGTATCACTTTCGTAAATTATTTCGATTTCTACCGAAAATCCCTCAAACACACCTTTTTCGATAAACTTCATCAACGAACGTTACCTACATTTCTAATAATATGCGTGGGAATTAAGTTTCTCGTATTATCAGTGTCAAAATAGACATTTCTTTCTCCTTTTATATCAACATGAAGATAAAATATTATGGAATTAGAATGGCTAATAATGATTTATGGGAAAAATCACATTTTTTTTATCCCCTTCTAAAACAGATCGATTAATTGAAATCTCTGAAACAGCCTCTTTGATTTGTTAATGACACTGAATGGAAAGTATTAGTTTTATTTACCAAACTGAATTTTAATGGTTGAAAAAAATTTATGATTTTCCGAAGCAGTGTCCTCTTACTTTATATTATTTGAATACATTTTAAGCATTTTGAGACTCATATACAGTTTGATTGTTAAGTTATGTATTTTTCGAAGTTTTTGCTTTTGTTTTAAAAATTTTTTTTTTAATAGATCGTGCATTTCGCAATAACTCGTTTTTGAAAGGGCGATTATTTTAGATTTAAATATGAAACCCTTTTTTAAAAGACCACAGGAAAAAAAAAAAATTATAATCTCACCACTTATGATGCTGAGCTTTTGTAATCAACTTAGTGGAAAACTAAATGAAAAATGTGCTTTTTTTCACCTTCTAAATAATTTTTTACACAAACGTGTAATG
Organism: Parasteatoda lunata; assembly: GCA_949128135.1. Classification (NCBI taxonomy): domain Eukaryota; kingdom Metazoa; phylum Arthropoda; class Arachnida; order Araneae; family Theridiidae; genus Parasteatoda; species Parasteatoda lunata. The sequence continues at coordinate 64,193,062 of OX421974.1, forward strand.
TAATTTTAATTGATTGTATAATTAATTTTTTTTCAGATATTATCATCAAAATAAAGATGAATGTCATTACATTTTGTTGATATGACTATGGCTTGAAAATTTTACTTAAATAATCTATATTGTATCTTAGGAAATGAGACTAGTTATCATATGAAATTAGTTTTTTTTATATATAAATTTAATGTTAACTTGCTTAATTAGAAAAAATGCATCGTTTGTTAGTTATGCATGCAAGCTATTTATCAAAAATAATCTATTAAAGCATTAGATCATATATACAATTACAAAAAATAACATTATATTATTTATTTTAACTATTAAATGAACAAAATTATTTGTGTTTTACTTATTTATTACAAAAGCACCTAATAGCTTTTATTTCATATTTAAATACATTTTATAAGGCTGTTTTTAATTATATTCTTATATTTAATTATAATTTATTAGGTTACCTAGGGGAATAATTTATACTATTTATAAGATATTTAACAAGGAAGTTTGATAAAAAATATCAAAATACGTTTGATTGCCTGAAGAAATTAAAGGTAATTGTTTCTCCAATGCCAGACATTAGGTTCTTAAGCCATAAATTTGTCACCCAATACTTAAAAGCAGTAAACCTAAAAAAGTTTAAAAAGACACTTTGTAAATTTAAAAGACACTCTTTAGAAAACTCAGTACTTAATTTATTCCTTTACTTGACATGAGTTTATGACTAAAAAATACTTTTCAAGATTAAAACGAATGTTCAAAAAAAAAAAAATAAATAAATATTTATTGCATTGCATCTATCGGTTCATAAGGTCATATTTTCATTAAAAAGAAAGAAAGCATATACAATTATCTACACAATCTATTTTACAATTTCCAAAGACTAAAATAATCAGCATATTTTATTCCTTATGTGGTGCCCTAACACAAACATTAAGAAAAAACACATTAATACAAATCTTTTTCTTCGTCGCAAAAATTTTATTCGCAAGATGTAATTTTATTTATTGTGCATTGTTGGAGGGAAAAGCAAGATTCTATGCAGATGCATGGTTTGGCATAGTATTTACCATATGCAGTTTTTAAGGTCGTGGGAAAAAACAAGTTTTCCTATAGTTTTTTCACTGTATAAAAAAAAAAGATTTCCCTCAGTTTTTGCTGTTTTGTAAAATAAATAATTTCTTCATGGTTTTTACCATCCTCATTAAAATTTCTTATTGTTTATGCCACTTTAGTGAACATCTCATTAGACACTATAACTTTATTGCAGCTGCACATATATACAGAAAAACACTCAAATAACAGGAAAGTTTTAATAAGCAGAATTTTAGGAGTTAATAAAAAAAAAACTGAATAAGAAAAATTTTTCCTTTTCACAAAAGACAGATAAACATTAAAAAATTTACAATAGCAATAAGGATACTGTAAAATATTGAATAATCCTACCGTTAAATTGAGTACTTATTTATTCAATAAAAGTAACATAGAAAAAAGTTATTCAATTTACACTTAGCGTGTACTTTTTACATTGAATTCTTGTAAAATAATCAAGTGTTTAAATGTGTTAAAAGTATAAAAAAATATTTTTATCTATGATTATTAATGATGTATGCATTCGAAATAAAGAAAAATTTCCTAATTTAAGTTTTTGTAATTATTAATAACTCTAAATATTAGCTATAATATAGAAATATATTCCAATATATATAAAATATATAAGAAATATATATAATATATACAAATAACAGCTGACATACATTCGAATCAGCTGTAAATAACAAACTACTACTTGTCAATAAACATGGGTTAACAGTATTTACCAAATTTTTGTTAGGAAACAACAACCAGTACTGGTACAACCGAAACTACAAGTAGTAAAACTACAATAGCCGCTATTTTTTTCTTTTTTAGTGTAACGTGCTTTTTTTAAAAAAAAAAAAATAAATAAATAAATAAATAGTAATAAATAAATAAATAAATAAAAAATAAATAAATTTGAAGATTAAATGAAGGAATTCGAAAAAAAAAAATGTTTTAGAATAACAAACTGGTTCATGTAAACATGAATAAAGATTTCTTAATAATTTATAATGTTTAGTAAAATCCAATTTTTTATTCAAAAAAATTTATTTGTTTTGCGATACTAGAAGCTCTTCTTTGCATATTTACATCAATATATATCATTGCGATGCATTGATTTATTTACTTCCAGAAATTGCTAAAAGATAGAATAGCTCTTTTCGAGGTAGCCAATCAGCTAGGAGTTAGAATCTTTTTCGGAAAAGCTGAACTAGATCTTAGCCTGAGGCGGGGTGCGATTGTCAGCGCCATCTAGTTTTCAAGTTTGAGGCTAGAATCCACTTTAGGACCGCCTTAGGGAAATACGTCATGGATAACAATCAATTACCGATACCCACAATTGGTACAATTATCGCTTTTTGAATCAAAGTAGAAATTAAAGTTGAACATCCATCTAAGTAAATTACGTCACATCAAAGTTAGAGACAAATACAGGGAATTTTTTATATATTTATTTAATTTTAAAAACAATAATTTTCCTCTTTTCATTAATATAATCACAGGGTTAGTTAGACTGCTTGTATCAATGCCTAATAAAATATGATTTTATTTTTTAAACTTCATTATATAATTTTAAAGTTCGAATGAATTTTAGAAACACCGAGGCCGAGATTATTCATCTGATATATCATACTCTCAACAACAGTGCGTGACTTTTTTTCCCCTTCGCATTTTCCCTTTTCCCTAAAATTTCGCGGTTCCCATTTTTGTTTTATTTACTTTTATGATGAACTTTGATTGCGCGCGCTTACTTTGATCAAAGTACTTTGATCGTGTCAACCCGCCTGGATGCCCGATTTTTGAGCGTGAGCGAAAATGGCGAAAACGTTTGAGCGGGAGTGATGTTACGTATACGCTACGAAATACATTTTTTTCATGCAAAAAGATTCAAAGGATACTTGACTTTAGTATTGCACCGCTTGATGAATTAATATAAAATAGCTCTTGGTGTCAACATTTTTACTTGCTAGCCATATATTACAGCTACCTCACTACTGAAATCAGTAATGTTGCAGGTTTATCATTTTCATCAATTTTCGTAGCAATATTGTCGGATCTGTATTTTTATTTAAAGCAAAAATTTTTTTGTTGTTAATTATAAAAATTATTTTTAGTGTGTGTCTATTGAATATTGTTTGAAAGGAAATATGAATGACAAATGAGTTATAACTTTAATAATACAAGGTTGGAAGGAAACCATTTTTTTTGTTTCTTATGAGTAAAAGGATAAATTAATAATATTTTGCACCGTAATTTTAAAGTAACCATTAAAGTTATCAACTTTCCTTGTATGAATATGCTTAAATGGTATTAAAATAAAAATATTGATTTACATTTTATTAAATTATTGGTTTTAAAAATTAGCTTACATGTATGTTTTCTGTTTACATATTTTATGATTTGTTTGATGCTGCTGTGATAACATTACTACTATAAATCATATTTTTAAAATTAGAATTTAGAATAATATTGAAAAGCACAAGTTGTATTGTAACACAAATTGTGCTTCGTGTTTTGTATATATCCAGTTGCAATGTTTTAAGTTTTGTTCTAGGTTATCATCATCAGTTACTTGTGGAAATAAGGCTCCTGCATTGACTGAATTTTTTACAGCTCTGACCTGAGTATTGTATCTGCCAGGTCAGTTCTTGTTGAAAATCCAGTTTTGATCCTTCTGTACGGAAATAGAAATTCTATGTGACCCAAATGAATATTATGAAGAATGCTGATTGGATTAGTATACATTTTAACTACGTGAAAGTAATGTTGATTAAATTAATGTTTTTAACATTTTAGTTTGTTTTAATGATGTAGTTAATAGTACTTGGGTAAATTAAGAGTTAATGTTTACATTTCTTTTTATTTGTGAGATTCTGCTTATTAAAAATTACTATAAGTGACATTTTGAAAACTGATATTATAGTTTGGAATAATATGAAAGGACTAGAATAAAATTTGAATAGTTGATAGGGAGCACAAATGTGTAACAATTGTAATGATGTGTTTTGTTATCGGTTGACTTTCTTGTCATCAACAAATAAATTGCATCCTTTTAAAGCTCCTTCAACAGCCTCATAGTGCCTGTATGTCTTAAGTGGGAGTTATGTGGAATTTGTTGAATGGTTTTTATTAGAAGCAAATTTTTTTTGTGCTCCTAATTATGATATTGGATATAGTTATATTAGTATGGAAACCTTCGAATTAATTACTTGTGTGTGTTGAATTCTCTTGAATATTATTTGAAAGGAAATATGAATGACAAGTAAGTTATAACTTTAATAATACAAGGTTGAAAGGAAGCCACTTTTTTGTCTCTTATGAGTAAAAGGTTAAATTAATAAAATTTTGCACAGTAATTTTAAAGTAACCATTAAAGTTATCAATTTACCTTGTATGAATATGCTTAAATGGTATTAAAATAAAAATATAGATTTACATTTTATTATATTATTGGTTTTAAAAATTAGCTTACATGTATTAAAGTTTTCTGTTTACATATTTTATGATTTGTTTGATGCTGCTGTGATAACATTACTACTATAAATGATATTTTTAAAATTAAAATTTAGAATATTATTGAAAAGCACAATTGATTGTATTGTAACACAAATTGTGTTTTGTATATCCAGTTGCAATGTTTTAAGTTTTGTTCTAGGTTGTTATCATAATCAGTTACTTGTGGAAATAAGGCTCCTGCATTGACTGAATTTTTTACAGCTCTGGCCTGAGTATTGTATCTGCCAGGTCAGTTCTTATTGAAAATCCAGTTTTGATCCTTCAGTACAGAAATAGAAATTCTAGGTGACCCAAATGAATATTATGAAGAATGCTGATTGGATTAGTATACATTTTAACTACTTGAAAGTAATGTTGATTAAAATAATGTCTTGAACATTTGATTTGTTTTAATGTTAATAGTACTTGGTTAATAGTTAATAGTACTTGTTTTAATAATTAATAGTACTTGGGTAAATTAGAATTAATAAAGTATACAGTAGTTTTTTTTTATATTAACCCTATTTTTACATTGTGAATGAGTGTCTCAAATTTTTATGAGAACACCTTAGTATATTATCTCACTTTTCTAATATTAAATGTTTTTAAAAAGTTAATTAAAAATTTTAAAGTGCAGAATATAGAAGTAATGGAAATATAAATATTATTCTATTATAAACTTAATGACTAGAGTTAATTTGTTATAAAAAGCAATGAAAAAAAACCAATTGGGTTTTCTTTTTTTTTTTTTTTCGGGTTCACCCTGATAATTATTGAACAACCCTGATCTCTATGTAAAATCATGGAGATCTTGTCAAATGGCTCTGTTTTCCTCTAACCTTAATGATGGCTCTTTTATTACAATATAAATAGTATTTTAGAATGTTTTGTTTCCTTTTATTACCTAAAGTGTCGTAACATTTAAAAAAAATACGAGCACTTTTGATGGTTTAAAGGTGCAAAATACGGTTAAGATTTCAGTAATACATGCAACAAAGTAGCATGCAAGGACTTTTATGCACAGTTTCATAGCAATGTATTTATTTATAAATATTGTCTGCAGCATTCATTTTTTTTTCCTCGCAAATCTGTATTAAAATTTTGTGATAAATTTAATAAGATAAATGCCTTTTTTTTTAATGAGTATTTGAGTTTGAATGAATATTGTTTATTTTATTGTAATTTCAAACATCATTGTTCTAAACTGTTTTTAAAATTTTGTCATTTTGTTTTCAAATTTTTGCAGCATGCCTATCATATTTATCTCTTGTAATCTAAAACTTTCAAAAGTCAAATAGGTGTCTAGTAAATATTTAGAATTATGAATGGAATGGATGAATGAATGAAATGTATGACTGTCACACATCAAAAAGTATTACTTTTGGTATTTCATTTATCTTAACTGCTTTTAAAAAGCTCCTATAAAAGGAGTATTTTACAATTTGTTCATAGACTAAAAATTTTAAATTTAATTTGTAAAATGTACTGGATTTTTCTTATTAATGTAGGTAGCTGTGGTATTTTTGATCCAAATGTTGGCCTAAATTGTTTTCATTTTATAATAAATAAATGATTTTTCTACTGACTTAGTCTCTTTTTTTTCTTTCTCTTTGTGTTTTCTGAAAAAAAGAATGCATAAAATGAAGAGGAATACTATTTTTTAACTTAAATTGAATTTTTTTAAAAATACTTAAAAGCTTAACTTCATAATTGATTAAATTAAATTTTATGAAAGTAATCATAATTGAAATACACTATGAAAATTAAATTATAACAGAACATTTCATGCACCGAAACATGTAACTGCTTTATAGTAATACATAATCAGGGCTCAAAGTAATCCTTAATTTCCCTTTAAAAAAAAAAGTATTTCTGATTACTAAACATTTCAATAGATGTCCTGAAATTTTTGTGATTTTTCAAAATTAAGTTGAAATTAACTGGAAGAAAAATTATTATTTATCTAGAAAAGAATTGAAGAAATTTCATGAAACAATGTAAATAACAAAATGAACAACAGTCTTCATAGTGCTCAAGTACAATATTAATCTACTTCCTGTTTAGAAACAATTACTCTTAATTTGATGGCCTCTAAAAATATTCGATGAGTTAGAGGAATATAGGAAAATCTCTTATTAAAAAATTTTTTGCCCATACCTATTGAAATATTTTCTGAATACAGTTCTTATTTATTTGTTTTACATATGTGAGCATTATATAAAATAATTTTTGTGTCACTGCATGACATACATATATATAATTTTTTGTAAATACCACAAGTGTTTGCCAATAATTTTTTAGACTGAAGCAGATGTATCTACACAATGCCCTCACATCTCCATATACATCACATTTTCAAAATTATTAAGCAATAAAAGGAATTTAATTTTTATAAATAGATTTTCCTCCTTAACAAGTTCGTTACCAGCCGAGTGCAGGTGATTATACTATATCTATGATTGAAAAGTGGTAATCAATCTATAAAGATAAAATCAAAGTAAAATTGTTTCTCTTTATTTTAGCAACGGTTTGTTTTTAAATTTTATAATAAGTTTATTCTAAAAAACCAAATGTTATTGTCATGAGAAAACATCACCATTCTTTCTACAAAAATAGTTGAATGATAATATGTATTTTGCTATCACCTGACAGATCTGTTTTATTGAAATAAACTGCAGGCGAGAATTTCCTAACATGACATCGCATGATTAGCAACAAAAGTGTTAAGAGTTGTCTGTCAATAATAATTAGTTATAACGTGTGAAAACATAAAATATTAAATAAAATAAATATTCCAACTACGTTGATTTTTTCATAACAAAAATTTTTTTTATGACCACGTAAAAATTTGCAGATCGAAGCAAACAATTATATTTGCTCGAAATCAAATGGATGTAATAAATTAACATATTTTCTCCCTTAATTCTGTAATAAAATGTTAATGAAAAAATTTATAAATTTGCAGGTAATAGTGAAATAGCAGGACACACAGGCCCAAAAGAGATTTGATTAAAAAATATAACTAAATGAGTTAATTTATATTAATTTAATTTAAAAGTTAAAACCTAATTTTTAAGCTGAAATAGTTTATTTACTTAAATATCTAATTTTAGAAAGAGATTTTCTATCCTTATAACTTTTTTTTAAATATCTAAATTTAATTTGTCTGTCAATTAAATATTAGTTCAAAATAAAATCAATTATATGTTGTTTATATAATCTTTACTGCAACGATCTTATTGTCTTAAAAACAATAATTTTATTTTTAAAATTCAGTAATAATTTTGTAGAATAAAAGAGGTTATTATTTAGAGAATATAACCTACAATGGACTTAAATTTATTCCTGTTCTGTTTTCTACCTTAAATGAACTATTGATTATTCCAATCGTATTCAGATTATTAACTTTACTTTATTAAAATAACAAATTTTAATGTTAATTAAATGTATTTAAATTAAAATATTTTTGATGAAGTAAATATAATGGGCAACATAAAAAGTTCACGAGTTTTCAGACATTTTTGCATTCAATAAAATTGCTAATTTGAGTATAATAAGATGCAACTGCTGATATGTTCCATAGCAATTAATTACTAATACTCCAATGAAAAACAATCAATGTTGTAATAAAAAATAAACTTCTGCAGATATCTTGATAATTTTATTTTATCCTTCTTGATTACTTTATGTATTATTTTGAATAAATTATATATTAATGTTTTGTCTGCAAGTCAGCCAATCTTTTCTTATTTAGTCTCTAAGATGATTTAGGGAGAAATTTAAGAAAAAAACAAATGGGTTGCATATAAAATTATCCTCATTTGTCCTGATATTTAGTTTTCAGTCATCTCTACAGAACATCATTTTCTGTATCAATACAAGCAAAGATTTTGTAATAATCGATTTGAAGAATCGAAAGATTTAGAATTTTGATCTTCACATCTTTTTATTTTACAAAATAGTGCTAGTAAAAATAGCAAAATCTAATAAGTCAAACTTGAGGACTGTCCACTATTTATATACAAAGTTAATTTAAGTACTTTAATTTTAACCACTTTATACACAGTTCATCACATTCTTAAATTTACCCTCTCTATTAATATTTAATCGGATAAATGTTTCCTATCTTTAAACATTACAAGTAGCACTCAAACTTAGGAGATAACTTTATTTCATCTTCATCATGTATAAAAAAGTACTTTTTATACCATGTAAGGTACATATACAAATTTTACTTAATTAAAAATCTAGTAAAATTTTTGAGATATTTTAGCTTTACAAAAAGACTTTCAAGAACGATTGCAAAATCCACTTTTTGTTTATAGCATATGAGCAGAATACCTGTTTTTCGTATGCAGTGAAAAAAGTAAACAATGAATAAATCAGTGCTTAACTACACTGTGGAATATGCACACAACACAATTGAAAAAGAAAAAATTATTTAAAATGTTTTATTTAGTATTTAATATGGCCCTAAAGTGTGACTTTACATAATTATAATGAGCGAAACACATTTTCAGTTGTTCGTTATGATTAAACTTGGTCATGTAATACACGAAAAAGATTTGCTAGATTTTTAAGAAACATATTATTTTACATAAAATGGTTTGATTAAAAAATATAAATTAATGTGTTAATTTACATATCAATTTATTTTAGAAGTTAAAACCCAATTTTTAAGCTGAAATAGTATAGCTGAATAGTACTCAAGGAATATTTGGTTAGAAATTTTTTTTTCTCCAGATATTTTAATATAACATACTAGAATAAGTTATTAGTAAAATAACAAATCATAGGAACCCGAGTATTTAAGTTTTTGAATTTTAACACTGTATAAAAAGGTCATGTTTATTCCATCATTTTGATATTTTCGCCATTACAAATACTATACTATTTGCTCTAATTTCATTCAGATGTTGACAAAAGACAACCTGATGACCCGTCAAATATTTTAACGGTAATGTGGAAGAGTCAAAAGATGTAACAAGTTCTCATTTTTCACTTAAAAAAAATTGTAAGAAGGAAAGCAGAAAATAAACCAGTTTATTGAATCAAAATATACAGGCAAGTTCTTCATAATTCTAAATTCTTGGCGTATCAGTGTTATAATAAGGCGTTTACTCTGGTTTTTGGAGTGGTTAGTAGTGGTATAAATGTTTTTTTTTTTTTTTTTTTTTTTCTTGCTTGAATAAAAGTTTAAGAAAACAATCATATTTTGCATTACACGTAAAGGGGAACCACGAAAATATCTCTCAGATTGCTTAATTCCATTTAAAAGCTCAGTAATCGCAATGGATATTTTTTATAATGAATAATTTTTTTATTATCTTTGAGAGACTTCTTTGTGAATATATGAGATGTTCTTCATATTTGTGTAGTTTTTAACTCAACCCGAAAATCAAAGTAACTCGCTATTTAGGTATCAGAATAAAACCTTATTTATGAAAGTTATAAAAATAATTCATTATAATCAAGATTAAATTGAAATTAAAATTATCAAATTTCGCGTTACACGCTAAGAAAAACAAACGATAATGTCTTTCAGATTGCTTTTATTGGTATATAAAATAAAATAACTTGCAATTTAAGCTTCGGAGTAAAATTATATTTATGTAAATTAAAAGATTAGTTTATTTTAAATAAGATTAAATCAAAATAATCACATTTTGCATTACACGCAAAGGAAAACCACGAAATTGATTTTTTTTAAAAATTGCTTGGTGATAATAGGATTCAAGCTAAATGGTCATCATCATCTCAATGAAAATATTTTTTATAAACAGTCTTTTTTTTATTATTATTATCCTTAATAGATAGGGTACCATCTTTCTGAACAGAACAAAAAGCTCTTCTTATTATCTCAACCCAGAAATTAAAGTAAGTCGAATTTTAAGTATCGAAGTACAATTGCTATAAAAATAACCTATTGTTAAGTGACGCCAGAGGGCGTATGTGAAAAGGGGAGAAAATTGTAGTAGTAGAAGTAGTATGTTGTATGTAACTGCAGCGCGATGAACCAACCATCGCCACATCCTTTAATAAAATTGTTTTGTTTGTATAAAGCAGTCGCCTAGAATACTTATAACTCTTTCAATACAGTCCAAAGCTATCGACGACCCTACAGTTTGGTCGTACACGCCGAAGTGCTTAACTAGCAGAATTAATCGTGCATTAATTCAATCTGTCAACATGACGACTGCAACAAAAGCTACTACGTCGCTCGAGTCTAGCGTCGTTCTAACAAGGAAGCGAGCAAGCATCAAAGGTCAAATTACTAGACTTTCGAACGTGCTTACCGGTGAAACACCTAATCAAAAATCCCTTGAAATTAAATTAAACTCCTTGAGAGGTCTAAAAACGAAGATCGATGATCTTAGAAACGATTGCTACAGTATCTTGTCAGATACAGATTTAGCAGACTTTGAAATTTCCCTAACGGAAATGGAGGACAACGTAGAAGCAATTGAGGTAAGCTTCTTAGACTTAATCATTCCACAAACTTCCAATTTGAATTTAAATTCTGTTTTGAGTGAACCGAATACTAATGCAAACATTAAACTTCCTCAAATTACTTTACCCCAATTTTCGGGTAAATACACTGACTGGCTTACCTTCAAAGCTCAGTTTACTACCTTAATTGATGAGAATAATCAGTTAACTGACTCTCAAAAACTTTATTATCTTCAATCATCATTAACTGATACTGCAAAACAATTACAGAATGTAGATGACTCTTATTCTTCCTTGTTTAACGCATTAAAAAACAGATATGAAAATAAACGACTGATAGTAAACAGTCATATAACTGAGTTTTTAAATTTAAGTAAAATTAAATTTGAATCTTGTAAGGATTTAAGAAACTTAATCGATAATTTACTCAATCAATTAAGAGCATTAAAGCAACTTGGATTGGAACAAAACAAATTATCTGAGACACTAATAATGAACATTGTTTTGCAACGCCTTGACGATGAATCAAGAAAGGCATTCGAAATGTCTTTAAATTGTAACGAATTACCCACCTGGGAAATTTTTACTGAATTTGTGTTAAAACGTATTCAAGCTCTTGAAAACGTTCAAAAATGTATTCCCGTTTCGAAACCGAAACAAGAAGTAACCCCCAAGCATAAAAGTTTCGTTTTGCAAAATGATAAACATTTATCTTGCTCGATGTGTCATCAAAACCATTTAATATATAAGTGTAAAAAATTCATTGACTTATCTGCTCAAGAGCGATTGAATAGTGTAAGAAAATTGCATCTGTGTTTTAATTGTTTAGGTAAACACATGTCATCTCAATGTAGAAAATTAGAGTATAAATGTAAACATTGCTCTAAAAATCATCATTCAACTCTCCATGGGGCTAATTTCTTAAAACCCGAAGTTGAAAATAAAAATAATCAAATATTAGAATCCAATTGTTCTAATTTAACTGAGATTATTTCAAATCAAGCAAATAATGAGATGAGTAATTTGAGTGGGGGGGAAACGAAAAATATAACTTCCTCTTTCGCTCTTTCTCACAGCTGGCAGAAGGCGCCGCCAAGTAGTTGTAATGTCTATGATACTTACTCAAATGTTTTGCTTTCAACTGCTTTAATTTATGTGCGAGGAATAAATGAATGTTTTTATCCCTTTTTATGTATTCTCGATAGCGGTTCTGAAATAAGCGCTACTACTGCTGATGCAGCTAAATTATTGTGTTTAAAGGAGAATACATTAAACTCATTGATAACTGGAATTAATGGGGCTACTTTGAATGTAAATAAATCGATTTCTGCTCTTGTTTCTACTAAAAATAGAGACTTTGAGAAAGAGATAAAAATGCTGATAGTGCCTAAAATTACTGAATTTACCCCTGCTAAACCGCTTGATGTTTCTAAAATTAATTTTCCGCAAAATTTGACTTATGCAAATCCTAACTTTTTTAAGCCTCAACGTGCGCAAATCTTGCTTGGCGGAGATATTTTTTACGAACTATTACGAACCGAGCAAATAAAATTGGAAAATAGTTCATTCATTTTACGGAACTCTGTACTCGGCTGGATTGTAACGGGAAGATTGGACACTAAAGATAATTGTAGGGAATACAAATGTCACTTATTATCACAAGATCACACTTTAACTGATTTGCAAAAATTTGGGGACCTTGAGTCTCTAGGAATAAAGGATGAACCCAGATGCTTAGAGGGGGATGAAGCTCTATCCAAATTTAAGGAAACAATTAGTTATAAAAATAAAAGATATGAAATCACTCTTCCTTGGAAAAGAGATTGGAGGGAATTGAATAATAATCTTACTGTTGCAACTAAGCGATTTAAAGGTCTTTTAAATCGCATGACTTCAAATCAAAAATTGTATATTCAATATAGTGAAATATTGCAAGATTACGTAGAAAAGGGAATTATTGAGAAGGTTCCATCCGCTTCAGATACTGTTGATAAACCTGTGTTTTATTTACCCCATCACCCAGTTTTCCGGAAGGACAGTGTTTATACCAAGTGTCGCATTGTTTTTGATGCTAGTTCTTGTGAGGTTGGTGAACTTTCACTTACTGATTGTCTCTGGACGGGAACGAACCTTAATCCAAATGTATTTCATCTTTTAACCTTTTTTCGAATGAATAAATTTGCTATTCTAGCGGATATTGAACGTGCCTTTTTGCAAATAGCATTGAACGAAAATGATAAGGACGCATTGAGGTTCCTTTTCACCCTAGATGACCCCACTAAGTCTGAAAATACTCAATTGCAAGTATTCAGATTTAACAGGCTTCCATTTGGAGTCAACGCAAGCCCTTTTTTGCTCTCAGCGACTATCAAGCATCATAATGATAAGTTCAAAAAATTATATCCAACAACTTGAAAAATTCTTGATACTTGCTTTTACGTCGACGACATTGTAGCTGGTGCAGATAACTTGTCTGAAGCCTTCAAAATTTCTAGGGAAGCAGACATTATCATGAAAGATGCTAGCATGCACCTTCGTAAATGGGTTTCAAACGACGAGTCACTAAAACAGATGTGGGAGGAACAAGGATTCAGTACTCTTCCTTCATCCTCATCAAAAGGCCCAAACGAGTTACACAAAGTTCTTGGGATGTCCTGGGACACAAAAATGGACATTTTAACTATGGAAGTTAAAGGACTACTGGAATTTCTTGCCTTAGGAAAAAATACAAAACGATTTGCGTTGCAAGCAGCAGGTAGAATAGCTATTCGATCCCGTAGGACTAGTAACACCTTACACCATCAGATTAAAGATTCTTCTCCAAGAATTATGGTTGCGTAAGATATCATGGGACGACGAGCTTCCTACAGATATTCAAGAAACTTGGAGGCAGTGGTGTATGGAAATTCCTGAATTGACTAACTTGCAAATACCCAGAAATGTATTTCAAATTTCTGATCACTCAGACTTTGAGTTAGAATTGCATGCATTTGCAGACGCTAGTCCAAAGGCTTACGGTGCTGCCATATACTTAAGAATTAAAACAGTAAATCAAGTAACTGTGAACTTAGTGGCTTCCAAGAGCCGTGTTGCACCCCTTAAGAGGATTTCTCTTCCTAGGCTAGAATTGATAGCCGCATTGCTTGCTTCACGACTTGCACGTGAAGTAAAGAAGGTATTAGATCGGAAAGGAATATCTTCTATTTATTATTGGACAGACTCTCAGATTACATTGCATTGGATAAAGGGTTCCGTATTTAAGTGGAAACCCTTTGTAGCAAACAGGGTTAAAGAAATTCAATCTCTCACTGACCGAGAATCTTGGAATCATTGTGCTGGATGTGACAATCCAGCAGACTTAGTAACTAGAGGCGTTAGTTGCAAATCTCTCGTCGAAAATGTCACCTGGTTGACTGGACCAGACTTTTTAAAGGAATTAGTTATTCTTAAATGTGATGAGACTCTGAACATTCCAGAAACTGACCTACCTTGTGAAGAACTGAAAAAGTGCTCTGCTCCTGATCCTAATGACATTCAATCTGTTTCTTTAATTACCACCAATGATAGATCCTTCTTTGAACAAATTCTTAACCTTTCTAACAGTTTTGTTAAATTAATTAGAATTTTATCCTTTATTTTTAGATTTATTCGTAATTGTCGTAATCCAATATCTAGAAATGGGGGGTTCTTGACCATTAAAGAGAACCAACGTGCAGAAAATTGGCTTCTGTTTTCATTGCAGTCAGGTAAGTTCCAAGAGGAATTTAAAAGGCTCAAACAAGGTGAACCAGTTTCATCTAGGAGTAAGTTATCTTGTTTAAATGTATTCTTGGATGAAAATTCTCTAATTCGTGTTGGTGGCAGACTTAGAAACTCTGATTTATCGAATAATAGTAAATTTCCCATTGTACTGCCTAGCAAGCATAAATTAACTGATGTCATTTTGTATCATTATCATTTAAAGTATTTTCATTTAGGTGCGCAAGCACTCTTGTTTCAAGTGCGACAGAAATTCTGGCCGCTTAACGGCAGAAACAATTGTCGTAAAATTGTTCATTCTTGTGTGATTTGCTTTAAAAATAAGCCTGTAAGTGTTCAACAAATAATGGCCGATCTACCAAGGGAACGTGTCACTCCTAATTTTGTCTTTAATGTGACAGGGGTTGACTTCTGTGGCCCCTTTCTAGTAAAATTTAAAAATCAACGTAAAGGAGTGTTAAATAAGATTTACGTAGCTGTTTTTATTTGCTTATGCACAAAGGCTATACATCTTGATTTTGTTTCAGACTTGACCACTCAAGGATTTATAGCTTGTTTGAAACGTTTCTTTGGTAGACGAGGCAAATGTTCGAGTAATAGGTAGCCAAAAATTGACACTTGAAGAATTTGTAACTATTCTAGCAGAAATAGAAGGAGTATTGAACTCCCGGCCCCTCATTCCATTGTCAGCAAACTTTGATGATTTTCGGACATTAAGTCCAGGTCACTTCATAATTGGGAGACCAATAAATGGCCTTCAAGAACCACTACTTAATGATATCAAGGAAACTCATTTGTCCAAATGGCAAAGGGTAACTAAATTCAGTCAACAAATTTGGCAATTGTGGAAGAAAGATTACTTAAATAATTTGCAGGGTCGAACCAAATGGAAATTTAGTAAGGACGATGTAAAACAAGGTACTCTTGTTTTAATGAAAGATGAGCAGCTTCCTGCCACACAGTGGTCAGTTGGAAGAATAGTGGAAATATTTCAAAGTATGGATGGAAAAATAAGAATTTTAAATGTACGTATGCTTAATGGTAAGATTTTCAAGAGAAATGTCAGAGACATTTGTATATTACCTCTTGAATGAAAAAAAAAAAATTGTTTTTCTTATGCATATTCTTTTCAGGAGAAACTGTTTGAGTGAATTAATTTGTTTATAATTATATATGTATATTAATCAGCACATGTTATCCTACTGTATTTGTTCTCAATTTGTAATCATAGCAGAATTTAGTTGTTCATTATTTTTATGAGTCTAATAGCATTCATATGTTCTATGTATTCTATTATTTAGTTATATTGTTTATTGAAATTATGTAATTGAATTTCAATCGGGGGGGAATGTTAAGTGACGCCAGAGGGCGTATGTGAAAAGGGGAGAAAATTGTAGTAGTAGATGTAGATGTAGTATGTTGTATGTAACTGCAGCGCGATGAACCAACCATCGCCACATCCTTTAATAAAATTGTTTTGTTTGTATAAAGCAGTCGCCTAGAATACTTATAACTCTTTCAATACAGTCCAAAGCTATCGACGACCCTACACCTATTTTATTTAAAATTATCAAATTTTGCGTTACACGCTAAGGAAAACCACGAAAATGCTTTTTTTTAATCGTTTTTATCGGTAATATGATTCTAGCTAAATGTTTATTATCTAAAATAAATTATTTTTTAATAACCAATAATTTTTTTTTTAATCCTTGTGAAGCTTATCATCTTTGTGAATGTAACGAAACGCCCTTATTTTTTTTAATTCAATTCAGAAATCAAAGTAATTAACAATTTAAGTATCTTAATACAATCATATTCATGAAAGTTATAAGAATAGTTTATTTTAATGAACATTAAATTAAAATAATCAAATTTGCGTTACATGCAAAGGAAAACCACGAAAAATTCTTTTAAATTGCTGAGTGGTAATAGGTTTCCAGCTAAATGTTGATTATCGCAATGACATTATTTTTTATAATCAATAATTTTTTTATCATCCTTGAAAAACAATCTGTCATCTTAGTGAATATTCTGAAACACTTTTCTCATATTAATATTTTTTTTCCACAGCCCAGGAATCAAAGTAACTTGCGATTTAAGTATCGGAATAAAAGCATACTTATAAAAGCTATTTTAGTAACCAAATTCTGCAAGAAAGAAATAAGGAAAACCAAAACCACGAAAACGTTTGTCAGATTTTTTGTAATAGGATTCCATCGAAATGTTCATTATAGCAATGAAATCATTTTTAACAATCAATTATTTTTTTATTACCATCTTTGATTATAGCCTAACTAAGTAAATGTTGTGAAATGCTGTAAAAAAAATTTTTGTACTTTTTTGTACACAACCAAGATATAAAAAAGTTACTTGTAATTTAAATACAGGAATGAAATTATATTTTGAAAGACTTTTTGAATGAAAATAATTAGTCTTTACATTACGCACAAATGAAAACCATGAAAAAGTTTTAATAACAAACTAATTGAACGCTAGCAGACAATTATGAGACTCTATCTCAGCAATTATTAACATTTTCCAATTTATTGTTCTTCATGAAATTAAATGTTTTGGGCAGCTTAGATTGCTTATAAAACTGTTCTTTATTTTATTTTAATGATTTATTTTTTAGTTATTTTTATAATTTTTTATATGTTTTTAATAAGCACTTAAAGTGTTTTTTTCTTTTTTATTAATTTCAAGTATATGAATTTCAGAACAATATAAAAATCAATTTTCAAGAATATATTAATTTTTTCATTTTAAATTTTAAAATATACAAATCATAAATCTTTAAAAAATTTGAACAAAAATGTGTTCAGAATTTTCTGGTACAGAGACAGAATGTTATTATTTATCATGACAATTTATAAAAATCAAATAAATAAAAAATAGAGTAGAGACCAGTGATGTCAAAGTTCACCTTAACATCCGTTTGGTATAGTGATTGATCTTTCTATCTTTATATCTTTGTCTGAGTATACCAGACTCCTCACTTCTGCTTTTAACATGTAAAGTCTATGGCGGGCTTGTCACCCTTTGATCCGATTTTTCTTGTTTAAGAATCGGAGTAATCAATTTAAAAAATAATACTAATAATTTTTTCAATCTTTCCTATCCACGAAAATGTGGGTCAAATTTTTTGATCTTTATTACTTTTTATAATATTGGCTTTGAAACTCAAGTCACTTTCTACCTTTGGGTAAGGGAGGGAAGCAACTTTCTCCCCCAAGTTCATACGATTGCGGTTTCACAGTGACTAATCATCTCTGTAGGTGGTCTCTCTCCCTCTCTCCGAAATACTTTCACTCTGTTCACATACTTTTGGAAATCTTTTTCTCTCACTGCCCTTTTGAAGAACTGATACGGGGAGCGTTTAGTTATATTCGCTGTTAATTCGTTCCTTTCATATAAATTTTATTTATTTAGAAATAATATTTTTCTTGCATTTTACTAATTTTGATAGTAGAATTTATTTTTTAAATATATTATTCCCCCTTTTTTTGTCTTTTTTTTTTACTTCTTGTTTTTTAAAGATATTTTAGAATCAAAATATTTAGCTTCTGAATAAAGTGAGTTTAATTAAATCAAGATAATGACGTAAAGATCTTCCAACATACTATAAAGACCAATATACTATATGAAAAGACTTTTCTTTTAAAAAAAAAAAAAATATATGTCGTACACTCATTTGTTGGTTTAAAAAAACATTTACATTAAATATAAACGTAAAGTGTTTCAATTTTTCCGTCCTATAAATAGCTTTAAATACTCCAATGGCTGGGATAGTTTGTTTTTTCACGGAAAAAAATATAAATAAATAAAATAAAATAATAAAAAAAAAATAAGCTAGTTCACAAGAACACACATCCTCCAACCATGACCAAGCACTTATCCCTGTTTTTAGGGTTCTAATGTAAGTGCACAGGAACATAAAAACATTGTGGAATTTTTATTCAATTCAGTAAACGAAAAAAAATATGAACATATGTATATGTAAGGTGTTAAAGAATAAAATCCTTTATTGAATTTCCATAAAATTTTTTAAAAAAATGAAGTAAAAGAACATTAGTGGACACAATTAATATTTACGGGAGAAAAATACAATTGATATCAAAATACAATGAATCACTGCTGAAGAAGGCAAGACTGAAAATATTAAAACCAGTTTGATTGCCAGAGGAAATAGAAAGAATGCGAACTGTGATTATTATAAACACCACGAAATTTTATCGTGATAGTTTAAAAATTAAGTTGTAATACTTAGAGTTAAGCTTTTCTTTGTAACATCCGGCAATCAAACTCATTTTGATGTTTTCAGTCCTGATTCCTTAGTTGTATTTCACTAGATTTTAAAACTATTGGTTTCATTTTTTTATTTTTTTTTATTTTATTATTTTTTTTATTGCTTGAACATTAATCTGTCATTCTTAATGTATACATTTTTTAACACTTTTTTGAAAGATTCTAAAAATATATAAAGGGTAGTAATTATGCAATCTCTTTTGTATTTAATAGCGAGAAATTTTTCGAATTCATGTTAAAAGTGTATAATAAAATTTTTTCGTTCTTTTATATTGGTAGAATAAAGTATGTAAGCAATGAGTTATTTTAATTTCTCTTCCATGCCCATTCACAGAGGAGTGTTTTCTGAGAAGAAATTTCTGCACTGCAAACGATGACGGAATTAACTTTAATTATTCTAATTTAGGTTGATTAAGAAAGCTAAATTTAAGAAAGCAAAATTTAAAAAAGTTAAGTTTTGAATAAAGTTAAATTAAAAATTTGAAAGTTAAATATAATAAAGGATATTAATATAAGAAAGTTCATTTTTTTTATTACAGGAATTTACAGTCCTTGTTGTAGAAAAACTTGTTTGCTTAGCCCTTCGTCAAAATGTTATAAACTTTAAGACATGCAGGAAAGTGTTCTTCAAAACTCGAAAAAAATTTAAAATGATGTGGAATTAAAATTTCCGTATAAAAATTAAATCATTGCGTGTGGCATGTATTTGGTTGAACATTTATTAAAATGATTTTAAGACTCTTGTTTTAACGCTCCACGTTTCGGTATCAAACTTTGGACTAAATATTTTTACAGATAGGTATGCTTTTTTTTTTCTTTTTTTTTTTTTTTTAATAAATGTCGTGAAACTGCCGACCCAATTACGAATATTAATGCTTAACTTCGTAGTCTTTTTATTTTGAATCCAATCCAAATGACAAGGGAACTTATCGATCAAGTATTGGGAGAAAATTTGCCTTCGTGGAGGACTTTTTGAAGGAAACTAACACGCATTTGCGTTACATGGAGAGGAAAAACACGAAAACCTTCCAATGTTAGATAGGAATTCGCATCGACCAGTCATCACTAGGATTCAATCCCGGTTCACCACATTGGAAGTTCAATAGTTTCAATAGATTTCATTTCTTTAAAATGACATGAAAAAAAAAGCTTTAAATAGGTTATTTTTATTCAATATATTCCTTGAAATAACATAGAAAAAATTAAACGAAACATCGAATAAACAAAAAGGATATTAAAACTATGTCATATTTTTTTTTATTTTTTAAATTTCATCTATTAATACTAAAAGATAATGTGGCCTTAACTAGAATATAAGAAACAGAGTTTGAAAAGATCGTTTGATTTTATTTTTTAATTAAATATTAATTAAAATGTTTCCGTAATTCCGTTTATAATATTATAAACTGTAATATATATATTTGTTATATAATAATAAACTGTTTAGCTGATAAGTTGTAAAATGCAAAGACAAGGAGAGAAGGTACGGAAGCTTCAAATGAGATATTCAATGGTATTACTATTCCATGGTATATCAGATAAAATTGTACAAAAAAAAAAAAAAAAAAAAAAAGAAAAGAAAAGGAATAGACAGATAAAGAGATTAAATTCATTCACTAACTACTATTGTGGTCGTGGTCACTCTTAAACCGTTTCCTCAACCTCCTTCAAAGGCCCTAAATACTACCACCTAGTTTGCTCATTATATTTTTTAATAACAATTAATTATATTAATGCTCCGTCTTGATTTGCCTATAATAAGAAGACAATTGCTGTGTGTATGGATGGCTTCTTGAAGAAGATTTGCTAGGTACAAAGATGAAACACAATTGTTCGGTAAGGCTTTAGTGGGAAGTTTTGTACGCCCGATTAAAATCAAAATTTCCGTCCATTGTCCTCTCCAAGCAAAGTGTTTCTTTTAAATATGTGCTTGACTAACAACTTATTCCCTTTTCAGCATGAATGTCTAAAATTCAATGAATGAACTTTTTGAGTGATGTGATAAGATAAGCATAGTGTTGACACAAAAACATTACATAGTATAGATTGATGCTAAAATACAATATCGATCGAGTTTAAAAAATATCTTGACTTTGTAATTTCAGAGTTTTGTCATGAGTGTGTCTCAAAAGTTGAAGACACTAATATTTGTGTTTATTCTCCATTTCAAAATTAACTCCTACTTCAGCTCGTATAAAATAAATTATTTAAGGTATCAATGGGCACAATCACTCACAAATTCAAATTATTGCATTAAAAAATTTCCCATCTACTTTTAGACTTATTTTCTACAATTTAAAATTCAAAATTTCTATAATAAACATGCGTAGTATTAGAATATTCCACTCACACGATAAAAAAGAGTGGAATTCTAATTAATAAAAGTACTTCTAAAGACATTAACCTTTTATTTACCATATTATTAAAAAACTATCAAAAAAGTGCGAAGATCTTTTGTCCGATTAAATAATATCGATTTTAAACTTCTACTAATATGTATCCAATATTACTTATCCAATATTATTTTATATATATCCAATATTTTCTATGAAAAATAATTAATTTGGGACTTAAACCACTTTATAAAATTTTAATTAAAGTAGAAAATTTATTACTTTGCCTTCTAACTGTTTGAAAATGTTAATAAATCAATACAAAAATATGAAAGACGTACTACTTGCAAATTTTATCGAGACCGAAAGCTGAAAATTGAGGAATGAAATTTAAAAACCATAAAATGGCGTCCTCGAACGAAATATCAACAACTAAATAGTTCCGTAACCATAGATGATGTTCAACTTCAAATAATCGCGTGGTGTCAATTATTAATGATAAACGAAAATTCAGATTTCTGTAGGGAGAGATTTGTTCAGATGGGTTATTTTGTTCTATTTAAATGCTATAGAATTGCTGTTAGAGGGATTAAAAAGTCCCGCTGGTACACAAAGGGTAAAAAAATGTTTAAATATTTACAGAAAAAAAGAACCACTGAACTTTTTCGTATGAATGTGACAGCTAATTAATTTACGTAATGTTATGTAAGGGTTGTATCAAAGATTATTTTCAAAAGTCACATTCTAAAAAGTAAATCTAAAATATCCTAAGAATTTTCAAGGAAATGGCAATAAAAACATTCGCTTGTTATAATTTCTACAATAAGTAGTACAGCAAAAAAACTTTTATAGAGAAATAGTGATGAGAATACAATTAGTACTGTTGATTTGAGTAAACTATTGTGAGTAAAACTCTTTCTCTCTATATATACTTAGAAAAGAAAAAAAAAAAAAAAAAAACACAAGTTATGTTTCATCAATAATATTAATTGAATAAATTTAGTCAGCCTAACATGTCCCCTTTATCCAACTTCGAAACATTTTTGCAAATAAAAAGTTTATTGCTTTAGCATTCTTATGATTGACAATCTACACGGATTAAAACTTTATGTTTCCAGAAATATTTTTTATGTATGCTATGAAAGGTTAATGATTAAAAATCTACCAGGGAGATTAAACAAATAAACATACTTAGCATATAGTAGGAAGACTGGTAATTGAAAAACTAATGCTCATTAGAATTCAAATAATTGATTATTATAAATAAATAGATGAATAAATATAAAAACAAGTTTTATAGATTTTACCAATTTAAATTATATCTAATCAAATTATTAAGAAACACCTTATACATCTTCTGTAAATTTAAATTTTTTTCTTCTTTGATTGTCGATTAAAAAAAAAAAAGTTAAACCGAAAAGAGACAATTTATGAAAGGGAACATCTGTAACACGTCATCATAAAACCATCTTTTTAAAATCGACCATGGAAGAAAGCTGGTCATCCGACTCCTTTCAGTATCATATTACGCCCATTAAACTATTTCTTTTAGAGGGAGGAGGGGAGAGCCCAGATAGGAACTCATGAGTTTGGAAATTGGTTTTGGATCTTTTTATTTTCCAAATCTAAGTGTCAATATTTTCAATCTCATTTCTTTTTATGAATATCTTGAAAAGTCATATTTTTATTCATGAAATTATATTTATTTATAACAAATTTAGATGGTTTAAGTATAAAATCTGCGTTATCTCTTTTACGTAAATAATGTTTCTTAAAAGCCATTTAATGATTCTTTGAAAAAATTGCATTCAACTCGAATGCAACAATTTCAATTTAAGAAAAAATAACCAAGTTAACTGTTTATAATTTTAGTTAGCAATTTTTTAGAGTAGTTAATTGAACAATGTAAACTTTTTCGTCCAATTAATGAGTGAAATAATTTTCATAGTTCATTCTCTTTTTGTCAAAAGATAAATTTTGAATACTTTATTTTCGTTTCATAGTATTCAAATCGTGCACGATACTTACAACTAGTTTTAATTTCGAAATTTATTTCATGATTTGTTTGAAGCATAAATTTCTTGCTTTCAGGATTATCTATGTTTGATATTCTTATAATTTTTAACCAGGTGTTGCAATAAATTTATTAAAAAAAAAAAAAAATTCTAATTCATTCTAAGTGTATAGCGTTCGACTTTTTGTTACATATGAATATAATGAGCTGTAAAATACTTTGTTAGAACGGCAAATAATTTTTGAAATTTTGACAAAAGATTTGGAGATTGAGCAGTAAACGCATGAAACGTGCAAAAAGTGACAGAGAAATAGGATTACAGTAAACAAAAATTTACATTCTTTTAGTTATTAATTCGTTCTACACCCAAAAATTACACGATTAAATTACAAATAAGCAATATATTTTTCGAAATTCTCATAAATCTTTAAGATAAAAATTAATATTGAAATAAGTTTGTAGTTTTTTTAAATTCTATTTTAAACGTTTCTAGAACGAGATCTCATGAATAATTACAAATAAATTTTCAATAATAGATGCAACATTATTAAGCAATGTATCAGTAACGAATTATGTAATTGATTACCCTACAACTAGAATTTGGGTGCTTTTGAAATATGCAAAATGTTTTTACTGCGTAGCTATGTTTGGGCAAATCCGGCACATTTAAAAAACTAGGAAATAAACCATATAGCCAACTAAAAAAGAATAAAGCACATTGTGCTTATCGCAACAAGAATAACATCCCAATAGAAATTTCATTTTTAATTTATAAACTTAAATCTTAAAAGTTAATAAATTTTAAGAATACTCAACTATGCTTCCAATTAATAAAGGCAATCATTGCAAACAATTCTTTCGACACTTGTTCTTTGTTGCCTTAGTGAGAATATTACTTGTGATTGAATATTCTCACGAAGCTGACAAAAATGTTGAGTGCTTTGTAGCAGTTCATCATCATCATAAAAAAAAAAAAAAAAGTCCATAACTAACTTTAACATTAAATCTGCCGTGTGATTGAAAAAAGAAAAAAAGAAGAAGAAAAAAAACAGTTTATATTTGAGAATATGGATTGACAATAATTTTCTTTCTGGATCAGTTTTCATAACATTCATGTAATGATCAACTGCTTGTTTATATTTTATATATATTGTTATAACCTTGTTTATATTTTGTAAAATTTATATTTCAATTATATTTAAAGCTTTGTTTCATTGCGTAAAACGAATTTGATTACGAGTAAATGTTACTTGGGTTAATCATGTTGAAGAGTATCTTTATCTACTGTTATAGCTATATATATTCTTGTACATAACTTATTGCTTTAGCTGTGGAAAATTCGGGAAATTAGAAATATTTCGATCAATTTTCAAAACATTCATGTAATGATTAACAGCTCATTTGCTTCCTTGTTCATATTTTGTAAAATTTATATTTCAATTATATTTAAAGCTTTGTTTCATTGTGTAAAACGAATTTAATTACGGGTAAATGTTACTTGGGTTAATCATGTTGAAGAGTATCTTTATCTACTGTTATAGCTATATATATTCTTGTACATAACTTATTGCTTTAGCTGTGGAAAATTCGGGAAATTAGAAATATTTCGATCAATTTTCAAAACATTCATGTAATGATTAACAGCTCATTTGCTTCCTTGTTCATATTTTGTAAAATTTATATTTCAATTATATTTAAAGCTTTGTTTCATTGTGTAAAACGAATTTAATTACGGGTAAATGTTACTTGGGTTAATCATGTTGAAGAGTATCTTTATCTACTGTTATAGCTATATATATTCTTGTACATAACTTATTGCTTTAGCTGGGGAAAATTCGGGAAATTAGAAATATTTCGATCAATTTTCAAAACATTCATGTAATGATTAACAGCTCATTTGCTTCCTTGTTCATATTTTGTAAAATTTATATTTCAATTATATTTAAAGCTTTGTTTCATTGTGTAAAACGAATTTAATTACGGGTAAATGTTACTTGGATTAATCATGTTGAAGAGTATCTTTATCTACTGTTATAGCTATATATATTCTTGTACATAACTTATTGCTTTAGCTGTGGAAAATTCGGGAAATTAGAAATATTTCGATCAATTTTCAAAACATTCATGTAATGATTAACAGCTCATTTGCTTCCTTGTTCATATTTTGTAAAATTTATATTTCAATTATATTTAAAGCTTTGTTTCATTGTGTAAAACGAATTTAATTACGGGTAAATGTTACTTGGGTTAATCATGTTGAAGAGTATCTTTATCTACTGTTATAGCTATATATATTCTTGTACATAACTTATTGCTTTAGCTGTGGAAAATTCGGGAAATTAGAAATATTTCGATCAATTTTCAAAACATTCATGTAATGATTAACAGCTCATTTGCTTCCTTGTTCATATTTTGTAAAATTTATATTTCAATTATATTTAAAGCTTTGTTTCATTGTGTAAAACGAATTTAATTTCGGGTAAATGTTACTTGGGTTAATCATGTTGAAGAGTATCTTTATCTACTGTTATAGCTATATATATTCTTGTACATAACTTATTGCTTTAGTTGTGGAAAATTCGGGAAATTAGAAATATTTCGATCAATTTTCAAAACATTCATGTAATGATTAACAGCTCATTTGCTTCCTTAGTCCGCCCCTGTGTGTCCAGTATTTTAAGTTAATTTTTAAAGTTCCTATATTTAGTTTTCTTCAGCGTTCAACTAATACACCCGACTTATCAGAAATGAACTATCTGCTGCTGAAAAATAATGAGTCTACTTATCCACCGGAATATGCAATATATATATTTTTTTAAGAATGTTTAAAATAAGTTACCCCTTCCCCTCTTTCATAAAACCCATTCTTAATCATAAAAAATTCTTGGAAACTGCTAGATTACTTTTGATAATATCAAATTATATTTCCATTTCATGTTTATTCCAGATTTTTGTCATAAATGAAGTAAGTCCTTCTGATGTTAAAGATATACTGTGCTCAATTAAAGAAATTTTTTCACCCAGTGATAATCAGTTACAGATGAAAGAAAATAAACAAAAAATTGCTGTGCTTGTGGAAATATGTAAATTACTCGCAGAGCTAGCTCTAGAGAATTATTCTTCAAAAGAGTTGAAAGAGAATGAATACTTTGACAATCTGTTTAAAATCACGAAGATTCTATTAGATACTGTAAGTGGTTAAATTTATATAATTTCGCTACCGCTCAACCACCGGGCGTCTCTTTACCCTACTACGTTTATTATTTCTTCATTAACATACTAATCAATATTTTTAGTTCTTTAATTTAGATTTTCTTTAAAATCCCTTTTTAAGTTATAGTTAATTTTTTTTAAAAAGAAATATTGTCTGCTAGCTAAGAATAAAACCTTGTTAAGAAATTAAAAACATTCCGTTGTTTAAATTTATTTAATGCAAAACAGCTGATTATATGCTAAGCATACTATTTTTTTTTTTCGAGAAAAGGAATATAAATTATTGATTGTCTTTTTTTTGTTGTTGTTTTTTTTTCTTGTGACTTGAACATAGATTATCTAAAATAGTGTTGATGTTTTATAAGTCACTACAAAGAGTATAAAGATACCAAACATACAAAGCTGTCGAGTACGTAGTCAAAATTTTTAAGCGTCTTAAAATATCTCAGTATCTTAAATGTCGTCTTAACATCTTAGTCGTGAAATTAAATTTTTAATTATCTGACTACGTGTGATTCACTAATTATTTCATTATATCTTTTACTATTTCTTTATGATACTAAGTAGCTTTTTTTTCCTGATAATATACTAAACTATTTTGTTTAATTTTTTACTTTAGCACGATTCCCAAGATATTATTGTAGTATAATTTGTTATCAGGAAAGTGCCTTATTTTGTTAAGAGCAGGAAATACTAAAAATTGAAATATGTAAGAAGATTCCGAAGCCGTGCCAATTTTAGAGTCATCTGATTTTTTTAAAAAAAAATGCTATTAAAAATACGCAATTTTTCCAAACTTATTTTAATAAAAAAAAAAAAAATTAAAAAAAAAAAAACGTTGCAAGAAGGCTACCATACTTTTTACAGAAACTGTGTAAACCAATTTTTCCTATATTTTGTCAAAAGAGGATAAGAATGACATTTCTCCAACGGACCTACTCAATAATTTTACTATTTTCAGAATGAAATCTGTTTGATTGAAACATATTATTTCTTGAAAATTTAAAAAATGAGGAAAAAATTAACTTTTATTATTTATTTAAGCTTATTTCATTTATTTAATGATAGCGGTATTAATATTAATGATATGCGATGTGTAAAAATAAACTTGATCGAAATACTCCGAAAGTATATCCTAAAATATATATAGAATAAACTTTGGAATCGATATATAAAAAATACCTTTTCAAACAACTTCGAGTAGACGGAAACGCTAACTTGTTTGAAATAGTTGTCCTTGTAACTATTTAATTTCGATTCCTGGTGCTACATACGACTTTTCAAATTTCAATTGTAACCGGAATTTTTGCAGACTGTACAGTCAGCAAAAAAAAAAAGATATCACCCTGAATAACTTTCGTTCTAATGATCGGATTTTCACGAACTAAGTGTCAATCTTAATGGTTCCTGGGGGTGACCTCAAATATGCTAATTAGTTAGTGCTAACTATTAATTAAGTTACTAAATCAGACACAAAAACGTACTTTCTCTGAATAAACATATATTTTTTTTTACATATTTGGAATCTAGACACTTGAATTAGGGGGGTAGGCAAAATTTAAAAAAAATTGGGTCGAAAATTGGGCTGCAATAAAGGTTTATATATTTGGCGATAGTCCAGAAAACCGCCAAGAAAAAGTCGCCAGCGCTAATGAATATTTTAAGATAACCCATTGACTAATTCAAAAGAAGAATGCGTAATTTTACTAGGTTGCTAGGCAACCAAACTCTGTTAGTAAAAAAAATTGAAATAATGTTCTGTGATTGCTGGGAGAGGTTTAATTAATTGTTAATAGAAAATATCTCGAAGTTTCTAGGCAATAGACAATTTTTAAGCTGTTTTCTGTCTAAAAAGCAAAAAAAAAAAAAAGTTATTTTAATCTCCTTTGAAAAGAAAATTTGAATCGATTTATAAACAATTTATGATTATCTAAGTTTTTAGAATTTAAATACATGAACTTTTTTTCTGATATTACTTAGATTATGTTGTTTTTGCTATATTTATTCGAGGATTTCATACTGAAATCAAATTAACATAACTTATTATAGCTATATACAAAATTTTAGGGATAATAATTTTTACAGCTTTAATAGAGTCTTCTAGGCAAGAAAGATTGAAGGAAAAAAATGTAAATTTGAAAAATAAAAAGCTTGAAAAATAAAATGTAGATTGTATAGTAATTCTAATGCACATTCACAAGGTTTTCTATAATTTACGATATTTTTTTTTTCTATAACTCAAGGAATTGCTGAATGTTTAGTGGCATTTTAAAAACATTGAAATATGTTATATTTAAGAATAAGATATTGAAATAATATGTTAATTACGATAAGCTACATTTACCACCAATAACTGCTACTATGATTATTTTTGTTTTCTTATATATATCTGATACTCTCTTTTTAAACAGAGCTAATAAGGTCCTTAAGATACTGAAATGGGGGCACAAAAACTTAAAGATAAAATATTTAATTTCATTAACTCAAAATATCTGGTCTCAAAATTTTAATTTTTAAGTCAAATATAACTTTTTAAAATATTGATGCTCCTACTTTTTGAACGTTTTTACCACGTGAATCCTGTTAAAATATTAAAATGTATATGCTTACTTTAACGAGTGTAAAATCCTTATTAAAATAATGATCAAGACCCAAATCTTAAACAGTATAATTGACGATAAAAACTCGACTGTCTTCAAAACATATGAGGAGGGAAGTAAATGTCGACATGTTTCGAGCGTTCAAATATAATCGCCCATTCTCAAGACTTGTCAGGCTTGAATAACTTGTGACTTTTATTATTGGACGCTCAAAACATGTCTATTTTTATTATCTATTATTTTTTTAAATCAATGAAGTTTTCATATTTTCGATTCAGTTTCTTGGGATTATCCATTTAGTTACGCAACATATTAAATTATTTCACTCGATATTAAAATAAGTTTTACATAAGTTATAGGCACAGGTTCTTAGATTGAAAAAAATAATAATTCACTATTTTGTAAAAAAATCAATGCAGTAAAAGTTTTTTTTTTTTTTTTTTTTTGCTGCAATCCTTAACATTTTAATTTAAGGACATAAAAAAATCCCGTTTATAATTGAAATTTCAAAAGTCGAATGTGAAAATGGAATGTCTACTAGCACCAGGAATCGAAATTAAATAGTTAGCGTAAACAAGTTAGCGTTTCCGTTCTACTCAAAGTTGTTTGAAAAGGTATTTTTTATATATCGATTCCAAAGTTAATTCTACATATATTTTAGGATATACTTTCGGAGTATTTCGATCGAGTTTATTTTTACACCCTTATTTGCTTAAAATTATTAAATAATTTGGTTAAAATAAATTATTCAAGCTACATGATTTAATACATTTATAGTATAATAGTAAACGGTGCTTCCATCGCATATCATTAACCTTAATACCGCTATCATTAAATAAATGGAATAAGCTTAAATAAATAATAAAAGCTAATTTTTTCCTTGTTTTAATTTTCAAGGAATAATATGTTTTGATCAAACAGATTTCATTCTGGAAATAGCGAAACTATTGAGTAGGTCCCTTGGAGCAATATCATTCTTATCCTCTTTTGACGAAATATAGGAAAAATTGGTTTTCACAGTTTCTGTAAAAAGTATGTTAGTCTTCCTGCCACGTTTTTTTTTTTTTTTTTTTTTTTTTTATTAAAATAAGTTTGGAAATTGTGTATTTTTTTATAGCATTTTTTTAAAAATCAGATCACTCTAAAATTGGCACGGCTTCGGAATTTTCTTACAAATTTCAGTTTTTAGTATTTCCTGCTTAACCAAATAAGGCATTTTCCTGATAACAAATTATACTACTACAATAATATCTTGGGAATCATGCTAAAGTAAAAAATTAAACAAAATAGTTTAGTATATTATCAGGAAAAAAATCGACTTGGTATCATAAAGAAAGAGTAAAAGATATAATGAAATAATTAATGAATCACACGTGGTCAGATAATTAAAAATTTAATTTTACAGCTAAGATGTTAGGACGACATTTAAGATACTGAGATGTTTTAAGACGCTTAAAAATTTTGGTTACGTATTCGACAGCTTTTTTTGTTCGGTATCTTTATGCTCTTTGTAGTGACTTATTAGTGTAGTGACATCAACACTATTTTAGATAATCTCTGTTGAAGTCACACGAAACAAGAACAAAAAACAACAACAAAAAAGACAATCAATAATTTATATTCCTTTTCTCGAATAAAAATACTATGCTTAGCAAATAATCAGCTGTTTTGCATTAAATAATTTTAAGCAGCGGAATGTTTTTAATTTCTTAACAAGGTTTTATTCTTAGCTAGCAGACAATAATTCTTTTAAAAAAAACTTGACTATAATTTAAAAAGGAACTTTACTTTAAAGAAAACCTAAATTAAAGTACTAAAAAAATTGATCAGTATATTAATGAAGAAATAATAAACGTAAAAGGGTAAAGAATAAGATTTTTAAAAATGTTAAAATTTAATTAAATAGTTGGTACAATAGTTCTGCGAAACACTTGCGAAACACTTCCGGAAATTTCTTTTAATATTAAGACGATATAGGGTAAACCAACCAGAACACATCCCAGTGAAGGAACATTTCATAGATATTTTTTTAAACATAAGATTTTAAACGTTTTAATTTAGATTGATTGGTAACAGTAGCTTACTACCTAACAATAGGAAGTCATCTAACAATACATTGAATCACCTGGTCTTAGAGTCTTCTCTGGGAAATTTTTTGAATTTGTTAGTATCTGTTCAACGCCTTGTTTATTCTTTGACAAAATTATAAGGTCAGTGTTTGTAGTTATCCGTTTAAAGTACAATTAATTGCATATAATAATTTTTTTTCTTCCTCATTGTGAAAAAGAGAATTCAAAATATGGTTATTGAAGTTATGCTTTATTTATTTTAAGCATCATAACATAAGCAAGTACTGAGATTAGGGGGTGTTCATTAACTGGATTACCAAACGATGAAAAACCAATGAATAAACAAGTGTTCCTTTACTGGGATTTTTTCAAGTTAACGAAAATAAAAGAAAATTTTTAATTTTCTTGTACCTTTAGTCATGTTATACATCAAAATTATGTGCAAAATACAAAAACTTCTAACCAGTGAAGGAACAGGCATGTTCCTTCACTTGGAATAGATTTCCCAGTGAATGAACAGTATGTGTGAAATAATTAGTAGTTCTGCGATATGGAGTATACCTGAAATTCATTTAAATGTTGTATGAATAGTTCCTATAGCAATTTCATTTCAAAATGCAAATTTAATTGCTAAATTTATTTAAAGAAATATAATAATAATTTATTTATTACTTATCTTTATAAATGTAGTGATTAGTTATTACATCATACCTTAGACACCTTAATAAACTATGTTTACTGACTAAATATAACAACTAAAAATAATAATAAAAGCTTGAATAGAAAATTTCTTTGCAGGTTTTTGTGCCAATAATTAGCTAAATTATTATCTTATTGCGGTCTTTAACGTCCTGACGGGAACTGGTTTGAAAAATCTATTTAAAGACAATCATCCAGTTGAAAAATGGGTGAAGTTTTTTTTTTTAACATGACATCCACCGATAACTCAGTTTCAATGCGAAGATAATTTCAAAACGCAAAACTTCCCTTAGAGAATAATATTCGAAATACTGGTTTTAAGATCTTTAGGAGCGAAGTTGCCCTGGCATCATTTTAGAAAGTGATTGCATTTACAATGCGAACGAAACAAGAGTTGAATACTGCCCCAAAACGGAAATAATCTTTCTCCCTAAAAATTATAAAGATTTATATTCTAAAGTACCTAGGAAAGAAAAAGTACCTCCATTGGTAGTTTTTCCTTACTGAAGAATTATTTGAGTTATTACAGAATCAGTCTCTGCTATATATTTCATTGGAAAAAGCGATTCATGAAATGAAACGATGACCGCAGCAACATTTTACAAATATATTGCAATTGTTTCTACCCATGGCTAATTAAAAATGCTATCAAATTCCCTATTTTGCTTCTTCTGGATAGGTATAAATCTCATATCAATTTGAAACTGAGCAAGTTTTGTTCATCAAAACAAATTTTCTTGTTTAGTTTTCTACCAAATTCATGGAAATCTCCCGTTGGATCTTGAAAATAAAAGAATTGTAAAATAATATGTCGAGAAAATTTTACATCCATTTTTAAATAAGATTTTGAGGCATCAACTGATGGAGTTAAAATGCTTTTATGAAATGCGATATTTTTCCATTCGATGTAGAAAACGTTGACTTTAACAAATGCATTCAAAATTGACACCAAGAATTAAGGAGCAAGACAACTTATCAACAAAGCACATACTTCGAGAGTAACGATGCACTATTTCTTCAGAAGCTTGAGAAAGAAATTTTACAAGTTATGTTGTAAATTTTTAAAGGATCATTGACAGACAAGTTCAATCTCCCAAATATCCAATAGCTTGTGCTTTTCTCAATATGGAAGAATTTATTTCAAAAAGAACATTTGGTTAAGTCAAATTTTGGCACTGAAGCTGATACAACTAACATTGATAATGAAAGTATCTTGAAAACTGACTTTGAGATAAGTCCTCTTGAGTCATTGTTAGTTGCAAAAACAATTGGTTCCATAAGTAAATGGTAAGTACTGATGAAGATCCACTAGATATAAGTCAATGAGAGATGGATTTTACTCAAACTTCGAAACTCCTTTTTCAAATTTATTATCCAGTGAGGAATTCCAGAAATGGTACTGGAAAATCAAAAGAAATTTCGAAGATACATTTACATTGGCCAAAAATTTGGTAAAAGAGGAAGGTTAAATCAAAAGAAAAAGAAATAAATGACTTTTTTGCATTAACTTAATTGAAAATTTAAAGAAATTGAAAGAGCTGAAAAAAAAAGTTAAAGAAAGTATGTCCAAGAGAAAAAAAATACTTAAAAGATAAAAAAAAAAAAGCTTCAAAAAATATGGGGAAAAGAGTGAACAAAAAAGTGATCTAATTATAATAATAATAAAAACATCATCGGATTACACAATGATAAACATTTATAATTTAGAACGGACTATTAAACTGTGAGAAAAAAATTAAAAACATTTTTTTTTTAAATTATGTATTCAAACATATTTTACTTTCCATTCCATGACTGAAAAAAAATAACATTTTCCACGTTAACTGTGGTTGTATGTTGTAATTCCAAGAAAAATCTTGTTTTTAGACATTTGTGTGGCCTATGAATTTCTAACGAGCATCAAACATTCTCAAAATTAAATTTTCATTCACTGGAAAATTTAGTGTTTATTCACTGATAAGAACTATTCCTTCACTTGGTTATCTTACTACTTATTATTTAAACCACCAAAAGCTAAAAACAATATTATGTAAGTTATCTAATTTTTATTTTATTTTTTTTACATAATTTGCATTTAATAACAAATATGTCGACATCATCATTTAGCTAAAATTACAAATTTTGAAACTTTTATGATTTTTTTTTAAAGGCAAGCTAAACTTAAGTTTTCTTTCACTGGTTAGTTTACCCTATAAGATGATGAGAAATTTGCGATGTTGTGAGAGATGCTTAAAAATGTTCACTACGTATTTTTATTAATATTTATAAAATATATATTCAAGATATTGATAAATATTTTATTCCAAATCTATTCATACGTATATATATTATTGAATTTTATCAGTTATGGAGAAAGAAAAACTAAAAAATAAAAAATAATCTCATTAAATAAGCACAATCTGTTGTATAATCATATTCTATCAGAAGCATGCTTTTATAAAACTCGACATTCGTTGAATAAAATGTTTTTTATTCAATAAAATGTTTTATTCAAATTTCTTTACTAAATTGCAAATAGATTTTTAGATGACTAAAAATGAAACATCACATTTTATGGTTTAAAAACAATAAAAATAAAAAGATTAACAAACGATTATTAGCGAAAAAAATATGAATGAAATTTTACGCTACGCGCGCTAAGACAAGTTCCTCGTCAGTTTAGCACATTTTAATATTTATCGCCCCATTTAATTATTTCTTCATTGTCGCCAAATTATTTTTTTTTTAAATATTTAATTTTAATTTTCCTCATCTTTCTAATTAATAAAAACGGTTGAAACTTTAGATTTTTCAATTGAAAAATATGTAGATTAATATGGTATAAAAATATCCATGCCTTATAATTCAAAAATTTTTGATCCTCAATTTAATTAAATAATAAAAAATAATAAATAATTACTAAAAATTATTTTTTTCATGAAATTATCTTTGGGTAAATGAGTTTTATGAGTGGGTGTAATTTTTTTTTGAATTGCTTCATTAGTTTTTAAAATATGACTGAAAACGCAAAAAGTGAAATTAACATTAAGGGGTCCAAACTTTGAATCGCTCTCCTGACCAAACTATGGGGACCACATCTCCCAGATTGCGGCTACCCCCTATATTTTGAAGATAAGGAATCCAAATATGTAAAAAAAAATATATGTTTATTCAGAGAAAGTACGTTTTTGTGTCTGATTTCGTAATTTAATTAATAGTTAGCACTAATTAATTAGCATATTTGAGGTCACCCCCAGGAACCATTAAGATTGACACTTAGTTCGTGAAAATCCGATCATTAGAACGAAAGTTATTCAGGGTGATATCTTTTTTTTTTTTGCTGACTGTACATTCATGCTTTCTTTATATTTCAGGGTATGTATGAAGATGCTTTACACAGCTTTGAGTGTGTCGAGATGTTCTACTACAAATGTGCTTATTTATGGAAAGACAGTATCAGAACACTCACACAAAGGTTTATGACAGAATCCTCATTAAATAAAGAAAACCTGAGCTCTGTTATTGCTTTTAAATTGCAATGCAAGTTTTTAGAACACGAAATATCGAATGATTTCACACAAGTTCTCGGAATTCTTCCAAAGTGTCTGAAAAATTACTTTGAAAATGAAAAACCAAATAATGCTTCAATGTTGATAGAGTTTCTAGATACTCTGAAAAAAAATCTAAATAAAAAGTCAGATTTTAATGATTGTTTGAATTTACTCAAACTTCTGTCGTCAGTTGTCAAAAGTATTGTGAATTTTTTTCAGCCTAATGTCACAAATTGCAGTTTTTTATTTGTTTGGATTAGTGAAATCGCAGAAATAACTCTTCCCCAAAGCTCCAAACAAAAATGCAAAGACATATGCTGTGCGATTTTAAAGTATACTATGAGAGTACTGGTTTTACATGAAAACTCTTTCTTGTCGACGTCGATAAAGCTTTTACAATTTCAAAAAATTGTATGTGATATTAAATGTAATGACAAATTTGAAGTTGAAGTTGTGTCTGCCACTCTTTCTACCTTTCAAGTTATTTTCAATGGCATTTTGTATGGATCCAATGTAGAAACTTTAGTTGGACTCTCTAAAGGCGGCCTTACTTTTTGCATAAATATTTGCCGCTGTTATCTCAACATGCCATTTTGGCCGCATCATCGAAAATTGTATCATTTAACTGCTGAGCTAGATACTTCAATAAATTTAGTGAAGTTGCTAAGACTACTAATAAGAAAAGGTAAATAGTTTTCTACACTTTGCTGTTGTTCTTAATTTAGTTTATTTCTGTTATATTTAAAATAAATTCTACATCCAGAACATAAATTTTCATCCAGGCATAGTAGTGGTAAAGATAGTAGATAGGTTTAATAAAGTAGTGGTCAAGATTTTATAATTATATTTAAGAAAAATTTAAATTTCACAGTCTAAATGCTTCTGCCAGTGGCTGCAATGGGTTCTCATGCTAAAAAAGGGTATTTATTTCACATAACTTTGTTCTTACTGTCTTATATCTAATGTAATTTAATTGCTATATGTTTAATAGATCAAGTAATTCTTATTAATTTTCAAATAAAATTTTTTTAATGTTATGAAATATTTATAAATTGATTAAGAAAGTAGCAAATTTTAATTGCTCGACTGTTTTGTAGTTCAAATGTTGATGCCGGAATAGAAATGTTTCATTTTGGTGCATATTATTTCTAGGTTCTGGTTCATTCAAAAAATCTGAGCTTATTTTATTTGCGCAAGAGTTTATTCGGCATGCTGTCTCCAAATTTGAATTTAAGTTTTCCAGCTATCCATTGAAAAAATTTCTTGAATTTGGTAACTATCTTTGCTTTTGCTTGTTTATTTTTAGAAATTAAAATATGTGTATGTTTAATCTCGTTAAATGCAAATTTTTTTTTTTTAAATCTGAGTTAAGAAACACTTAAATTACTAGAAAGATTGATAAATTGTTGATTGGTTGCAAAACTAACTTTGATGCATAAGGGTTATGGAAATATGAAGCTATTTGTTCATTTTAAACTAGTTATATCTAATGTTAAATACAATTTTTTTAAACTTGTGCAGAAAGTCATTTAACTAATAAGATAAATTATTAATTGATAGTTTGACTATTCTTAATGCATGAAGATAATGGAAATATCAAACTATTAATTCATTTCAAACTAGTGATAAATAAACGTGTTAAATAGAAGAAAAAACATTCCTACATGGGCGGAAAGACACTTAAATTACTAAAAAGATGAATTGTTGATTGATTGTAAAACTATTCTTAATGCGCGTAAGGTAATGGAAATTTTGTTTAAAGCTTTTTTAAAACTGGTTTCAACAGAAACAAATATAAAGAGAATAATAATTATTAATTAAAATAAATTATTCTTAAAATATGAAGAATTCAAACTATTAATGGAGTTTACTTGGCTAGAACATAGCTATAATGTTTAACACTTGGTTCTCGTGATTTATTGCTTTTTGAATAGATATGGGAGATATCTTACCCTGTTTTTCGAAATATTTTTCTATCAACAGGTTTGGTGATAGATAATAGTAATTTGGTGTTAGAACATAGTCATTATGGAGATGTAAATTATTGCCTGTATCCAATTACCTATAAAATGATTGTATTAAAGGTGGAGATTTGACATTTTGGTAATATTTGAGAGTTTAATAGCTTAAGCAGATGGAAGAAATGAGATGGTTTTAAAATTGGATATTTGATACATTGCACAAATGGGAGGAGAAGATGATTGCAATAAATATTTTATTTGTGTTTTGTTTTCTTATTTTAAATTTTTATTATTAAATTTTGGAATTTATTGAATTAAATTTTGGTTTTATGATTGAATTTTGTGATGTTAGTTTTCTGTGGACAGATTGTTTTGGTAGACATTTACAAAGTGATTTTGCACACATTTGTGTGAGTTTGAATGTCTAATTTTTATAATGTACTATGTTTATTTTAAATAAGTTTTTTTAAGGTATTGGGGGATTTTATTGAATTTTTCTTTTTTTTTAAAATTTTTTTGAAGATGGGGAGTTTGAGTAAATTTTTTTATAGTTTTCAGTAGAGTTTGATGCAGAAACTGAGGTCTTTTATATGGGTAGTAGTTTTTGTAATGTTTTGTGTATTTTTAATAATGACCATTTGTGAATTGGTATAATCAATTCTGAGGACGTCAAATGAAAGATTTTATTTATTTGTGGATTGCTCTAATGAATAGTGTTTAACTTGAAGATTTCTGTCGGTTGCCTAGGGGTAACAATTTGCTACTGGTCTGCTGTATTTTTTAATTTATGTAATGTTTAAGAAATGTGTTTGTTACGTAAAATGAGTGCAGATTCTTTACTAATTTGTTGCTTAGGAATAATGATTCATTATTGAGCTACAGTGCTTTTTAATTTATATAATGTTGTCTTTTGAAGATGAAGTGCTGATGTTTGTTTTTTTTAAAAGTTAAGTGCTGCTGCCCGACTTATCCCACACTGTTGCTAAAAATTATTAGTATTACTAGTGAATTTCAAATTTTGTAGGATTGCAATATTTGAGTCTGTTTTCGACATCTGGGGCAGGCACATAATGAAACAGTTGTCTGAGTGTTTGATATAGATCTGTAATTATTTATGAAATGTATGTTTCGTGTGCCGTAAGACAAATGAACTTAGTAATTTTCTATTCCATTTTCATCATGTAACAAAAACAGCACCACTAACAGGGAACTTTGTTTCTTATTTTTGTCTTTTAGAAAATGGTGACCACTCAAAGCGAAATCTATGGGATATTTAACCATGATATTTCAGCTATACTAAACTAATTCATTTACTATAGCATCATTTAAGTATGTTCATCTGTTTTTCCAGCAATTAAAGCTAATAAATATAGTTAGCTCAATATAGAGCACAGTAAATAGAGTGAAACCTCCGTTAAGCGGACTTTCAAGGGACCGGAAAAATTGTCCGTTCATGAGTGTTGTCCGCTTATGGGAAATGTACCCTAATAACAAAGTACAACACTGTTAATTGCTTTTAGAATATTTTCAAAGATATAGAAATAATTAAATAATTTACAATAACTATCTACAAGGACATTTATTTAAACTTTAGGAAAAATAAAAAAAGAATATATAAAGAAATTTGATATAAATACATCATTCTAGATGTAGCTACAGATAAATGATATAATTTACTGATTAGCATAGATACTCAAGTCAGATGTATGATACCGAATAGGAGCTTTCAGTCCTCATTCAGTTTCAGTTATTAAGTTTAACTCCCTTTACATTGATAGGGAACATGGTTAATACCTTCTTGAAAGTAAACCTCCCATGATTCACAGTTAAGTTATGAGAACCTATGGAGTTGATTATTCACAATTGATCAGCTATCAAGTGTCTGAATAAGCCTTTCATTTATATAAACACATCAAAGATTATATTTCTGTTCTCTTTTTTACCCCAGCTGTGTTAAATACAGTCTTCAAATTGCTAAGAAAATTAAAGAAATTTTCAATGGGGGAGAAGCATTGAAAGCATTTAAGATGTCATTTCAACTTGAGGGGTCTCATAACCTGTGTGGTCCAGATGAAAAGATCAAAAGATGCAGCTGTCAGAATTATTTCAGAAGAGCAGTATCATTTTCTCTCCTTTCTTTACTATGATAAGGCAAGGTGACAGGAGAAAGATTGATCAGTAGTGAAATAGCTTAACAATATTTTTAGTTATAGATAAGGCAAAAAATTTACATGTTGTGAAAATGGGGAAAACTTGCATTTTTTCCCCGTGCAATTTAAAACAGAAATAGTTTTTTTTCTTTAAATTTTGAAAAAGTAGTGTCCGGATTAAAGAGATGGAAAATAACGTTTCAGAGTCAAAATGACTGTCCGCGTCCTGTTACGGGATTGTCCGCTGTGCGGAGAATATACATAATGGTTTATTCATAGAAGATTCCCGGGGAATTAAAAATATGTCCGTATTGAGAGGCGTCCGTTTTGCAGGAGTGTCCATAACAGGAGGTTTCACTATATATATATAATATTTTAAGCTTTTACTATTAACATATTATATTTTCTCTTAAAGCTTCTTGCGTTTATATCTTGGGAAAGGATTTTATTGCATCAGAAGACTACAAGGAAAGTTGTTTCTTCTTGGAATTTGCCAATGATTTGGTGACAAAATTCTGCGTACCTGATTCAATAGATAAAAATAAAATGGTTTGTTAATTATATTTATTCCCATTGTCTTGAATCCATTATCCAATTTGAATTTTTCATTTATAGTGAAATGATTGTTAGGAAAAATAAAAATAAGAAAATTCGTTTAATTTTTTTAAAAGTTTTCTTCTTTTGAAATAACATGAATGTTTTACGAGTGTACATTCGCATGTGAAAGTGTGACCAAAGTGATTAATTGTCTATTATTCGTGATTGCTAGTTTACATATTAGTTTTACGTAATTCTAAATACATATTTCCTGTTGACGCTCAGTTGCAGCCACAAAATCTTTTCAATTGCATCATTTGACGGACCCGCAATGATTTATACCCATCAAATTCAAAGAATTAGTTTCGTTAAAGCTGTGTTTCTTACTAACTAACGTTAACCTGAAAAGTATTAATGACATTATTTTTAAATATGTTATTTAAGATAGAATTTTAGTTGTTATTTTGATTTAAACTTTTTTTAAATAATTATTTTAATCGAATTTCAATACAATAATGACAAGCTTTCATTTTTAAGATCCCCTTTGAAAAAAGTTTTGAGCTCTTACGATTATATATTTTAAATTTTTGTAATATAATAAAAGTATTTTTAATAGTTGTCCTATAAGATAATTTGCAATTGTTTTACAATTTCAAAATATTATATCTAACCAGATCAGAAAACTTGTCTGTATCAAGAGCATTTGTTTAAAAATTGTAATGAGATAATATAATTGTGATTACTTTATAAAAGATAATTAATCATGTAATGCAAATTTATTTTTCGAAGTAAGAAGCATCAAATATGAATTAAAAGTGATTGTTTATAAAGATCAAATCATAGTTTTGGATTTCAATACCAACATTGCTTTATAAGAAATTCGAAACATTTACATCTCTTAATCAGAAACTTGTATGACAATGTTCAAACAGCATACTGCTTACATAATATTGTCACAAAATGCTTGTTTACAACCATAACCAAGTTTTTATCTTCCTGATCCCCTAATTTCTCTTCATAAAACTGTGGATATCCGCTTGCAATTATTCTAAAATAGTTCAAATGAAGTTAGCCATCAATGTCAAATTATCGTGCTGGTCATGTGAAAAAATGTTCAAATGTT
This sequence comes from Parasteatoda lunata, assembly GCA_949128135.1. Lineage (NCBI taxonomy): Eukaryota > Metazoa > Arthropoda > Arachnida > Araneae > Theridiidae > Parasteatoda > Parasteatoda lunata. The sequence goes on from OX421974.1 coordinate 64,234,371, forward strand.
ACAGTTGAATCGAACAAAAGACATTTTTAAGAATTAATCGAGCTGGAACCAGTAGTTCAATCGAATTTTGTTTCATTTGCATAAGGGCCTTTTTCATTAATTTTTTCTTCTTAAATCTTAATTTCTTTCATTGTTTATGTGCATAATATTGTACATATTGAATTTTAATTTTGTTGATGAATGTCTTATGTGCAATAATAAGAGTATGTATATTTTTTTATGAATTCAGTTAAGCTTATGGAAATTGAGAAGAAGCCTGATTAACGTATATAACCATTTGTTCAAGTATGAAAAAGCTCTCCAGACTATTAGACTGTGTATAATAAACCACAGGGATAAAATGCAAGAATGTATGGACTTCTGGATTAACACAAAAATTGCTGCTGCTTTAAACAATAATAAAGAAGTTAATAACTGGTAAAAATTACAATATATTCTAGATTTTAAAATAATTTTTAAGAGAAAAGTGCTTAAATAATTACATAATTGTCTTAATACATTTTTGCATAACCATTTGTATATTTTTTTATGTATATATTCTGAGAAATTTCATATTTTATTAGATAATTTTAATGATTCTTTTTAGTAATATTAAGTGTAGGTATTCGGATAATTGTTTTACACCTAGTCTTACCCTTTCAAAAAATGGGACAAAGTCGACACTCGTTATAACAATCTTAGTGGCAGCAAAATCCAAACATAAATTAAATTATTAAATTTATGGGTTGCTATATCGTGAGTGCATAGACATACCGTAAACATTAACTCATAGCTGAAAAATATTTGATTAATTTTAAAAAGGCAATACATTAATCATTATTTGGTGACTGACAAAAAATTGGTAATAATGCAACTTTGTTCTATATTATTGTATCCTTTAAAATAATATTTTATTGATGAAAATACATTGAATATATATTAGATCTGGGGTACTACTTTTGATAAAAAAAACATACATTAAGATAACTCTGAAGACCACGTATTTTGAATCTAATATGAACCATGCAGGGGGACAGATATTTCACAAAAAGAGTGAATAAATTTTTTTTAAAAATAACAGTATAATTGACAAACTAATTGTAACCGTCGGAAAAAAAGTACAATGATTAAGAATTATGACCACCTTGGACTTTGGATAAAAATGTAGAGGGCTCTGCCAATCTTCGTTACTTCAGTAAAAGTAGCAGAAGTAAAAGTTCGGAGCAAAAGTACAAAAAAGAAGGTGTAAACTTATGCTCATTTACTCAAATTCACTAAATTATCACTTATCCAGTTTTTCCACTAAGCTCTTCATTTATCCAGATAAAATCAAAACATATTTTAATTAATAAAAATAAAGTGTCCATGATTACTAATATTTCACAAATTAATAAATTCACTAGAATAAATTAAAAAGTAAAGTTAGAAACAATTCCAACAAGAAAAGTAGGATTGATAAATTTATTGCACCCATTGAAAAGAAATTTACAAATAAAGTAAATGCATCCTTTTACATAACATACTTCTCTCTGATATGGTGTGATGGTGTAATATACACTTTTTATTATCAATGTAAAATAATCCATCTTTCAACTACGATCAAATCGGATTACAATCTAGGTATCTTGTTAACTCTTTCAATCAAAGGGAATGCCAGATGTTTCCATTTAAAATGGTGTAACATTTAAGGAATTGGCAATGTTAATAATTTCTTTAAAACTTTTATTGAATAACATGATGACTCTTTGCCAATGGAAGCATTTTGCTTTGAAAGCACAAAAATATTGAGACTTATGATGTAATTTTCAAGTAAATAAAAAAAAATCATCTGAATTTCTATGCTATAATATTGGAATAAATGGTTCAGTGTGAATGTTTCCAATAGGCTTTTAAATAACACTCTGCTTATAGAATAACAAACGAGACTTAATATCTTCGTCGTTAAGATGGAAGGGTCAGTATAACAGATGGCATAGCTTTAAGTTGAGTATATTTAATCGTTTGTTGAATAGTTGAAGAATTTTATGCATTTTATTGCTACTATTGAGTTTGTTTTTAAACTATTAGTTTTTTAATCGATGTAACAAGTTACAGTAAGACTTTGATTATCCGAGCTAATTGGGACTGCTAATACCTCAGATATCGGAAATCTCGGTTAATAGAAACCATGTATAAAAACCTTCCGTGCTTGCGAATTTAACTACTTTTAAAGTAAAAAACAATAGAACGTTTTTTAAATGATAAAAATAAACATATATGAACTTTTGTTTCACAGTTAAAAAGATTTAAAAAGGAAATCAACTCTAGTAGTAAATTTTAAAAAGTAAAATTAGTTAACTATTAGTTAAGTTAACTATACTTAGTTAAATATCGAAAGACGCATTTTCAAAAATAACACAAATCTTAAGAAAATATTTTTTTTAAAAATTTAATATGCATTAATTTGTTAAATTTACATTCTTTTAAAAAAGTCTGTTACCTTTCGTTGCAAAAGTCCAGAATTTCTATCATGGGCCGCCCTTTCGCGCCAATTTTTGAGCAACAGAAGATCCATCGGTGTAGCATTGTTTCGTTGCTTCAAATATTTTAGGGCAGTTGTCAGTGCTTGAACACCTTCACTATGACTTATAGTCACAGAATCTTCAAAGTCCTCATCTTCATTTTCTGTGTCATTAATGTCCGATGAAGGATTAACGGCTTGTGTGATTTCATCATAATTGAGAATTTCAAAATTTGGATGTTGATTTTCAATGTTTAGCCACTCTCAAGTGTCCTCTTCCAAAACTTCTCCACAACCTTCAATTCCATTGATGATCTCAAGAAGTTCTCATTCTGTTGGTGTGTTTTCCGTCTACTGGGATTCATCCTGTCTCTTCTTTTCAACAATTATTTCATTGAATGTTTTACGAATTGTAGCTGAATTCACTGATTACCATGCCTGGGCAATCATGTAGATAACGTCTTTCACATTAATTTTTTCAAAGCCTCATTTAGGTTTTCTTTGCATTCAAGAATATGAGTGATGAGTTTCTTTTTCTAGTGTCTCTTCGTTGTTTCAATTACCCCTTGATCCATTGGATGTCACGTTTGGGGGAAGAAAAATCGCACGTATTTTTCCTGAAATGAGCATTTCTTCTTCCAGATGACAAGGAGCATTGTCTATCAGCAAAACTGCTTTAGGTGGGAGATTTAGCTGCGCCAAATGTTCCTCTACATGTGGTACAGAGTCACCATAGAACCACTTTTCAAAAATTTCGGAATTCATCCAAGCAGACCTCTGATTTGTGTATTTCACAGGCAAGGAATTCACATTAATATTTTTAAATGGTCTCGGCTTCTTTGATTTACCAATGAGAAGCAGGAGTAATTTATCAGTCCCACTTGCATTTGCACAAACTAGAAGGGACACTCGGTCTTTGCTCTTCTTGTAACCCGGGGCACTGGCTTCTTCTTTAGATGCCAAGTTTTCGATGGCATCAATCTGTAAAACAAGCCAGCTTCATCGGTGTTATAAATTTGATCTAATGTCAGATTTTCTTTTTCAATCCTTTCTTCAAATCTTTCAACAAAGTCTTTAGCAGATTCTATATTGGCAGACAACTTCTCACCTGCAATCACCAGTTGTCGAATTCCATGTCTCTTTTTAAATTAATCTAACCAACCTTGACTTGCAGAAAAACTTTCATTTTTGTTTAATTTTTGGCTGAGAAGAAGGGCTTTCTCTTTTAGAATGTTCCTGGAAATAGGAATGCCCTGCGCGCGTTGTTGCTTGAACCAAAGATAGACTGCTTCATCAAGTTTTTCAGTTTTTGCTTTCTTTAATGTCGATCATTCTTCTAAGGCTTTTGACGAATCCATCTTTGAACAAAAAGCCTCTATTTGAGCTTTGTTTTGTCTCCAATCGCCTACAGTGGTTTCACCAATTCCAAATTCCAAAGTAATTTTTTTCAAACTCTCACCATTATTAATTCTTTTAATAGCCTCAAGTTTTTTACTCATCGAAACTACAACTATCTTTCTTTTTTGGTTTGGCAATTCAAAAATGAACAGCTTACTAGTGTGATGGTCAAACGTGAAATGATTTAAGCAAAGGTTCACTACAAAATAGGGGATTCGCTAAAGAAAAAGCAAACAAAAGAATGCTATGAAACACAAATGCCTATTGTAAGAGTCGCCAATCCCCTCCGCCAACGGGAAGTGTCCAATAACATATTGCACCTGGTATTCAATAGGGTCACATGACCACTGTTAACAAACAAAGCATTCATGGATGTTGTCTTCTCAGGGTGTAATATTTCTTGGAAGTTCAGTGCTTTTGAGGGGAAGAAGTGCCTGTAACACGGACAACGAACTAAAATGTGTATAAATTTTTCCAAGCTCATTTTGGAAAGGAGAAAAAAAAAGGTAAAAAAAAAAAAATTTATGCTGCGTTATTGCCTCGGTTAACAGAAACCTTGGTTAATTGGAGCTCGGTTAATCAAGGTTCTACTGTATATTAAATGAGTGTAATTTTAATGTATTTTTTATATTTTCCAATTCTATGTTTTTGTTTTACTTAAGTGTTGATGCTATTGTAAATACAAATTACCTAATTTTTTAGGACTATTAGTGATGTCTTAGGAGATATGAAGGCAGACGACAGTAATATTGAAATGAATTTACTGAGGAAAGAATTGCGAAAATGTAGCATTAAAGGGTATTTTTAAGCAATGATAAATTATTTACTCTTTATTCTAAAAAAAAAAAAAAAAAAAAAAAACTTCAGTTGTGAATGTTTAACAGGAGTCAGAGTAATTCTGAAATTTCCAAGGTTTAATAAATAGCATTGAAATTCAAACTTTTGCTTAATTTTTCCTAAAATACATCAATTTCCATCTCATTTTTGATAAAAAAAATAAGTACTATTATAAATTAAATATGTAACAAAATTTTCCGGAAATCAAATTTTTAAAGGTGGAACTTAAAAACACAGTTTATTTTATTTGTTTGTAAGGGAAAGCCAGATAAGCGTATATTTAAGATAAATATTCATTTTTTATCAGTAAATAGTTATTATAATCTTAAACTGAAGAAAGAAAGACATATTTGTAAATTTCAATTACTTCTCCAGGTTATCATCATAGGTATGTGTAAATGGTATTGGTATGTGTAAAATTTTTAATATATTTTAAGTAAACTAAGAAATATTGAGAAAAAAGAAAAAACCTCGTTTAAATTTTTTTCAAATTTTTTGATTTAAACTTATTTTTTTTACTCAAGAAATTTTCCGGAATTTTTACTCGGGCTCACAGTCTCCCCTGTTATAATTAATTGTTAGGTGCAAATGCTGTGGATTTTTAGTAGTTACTAACCACTTTTTTAACAACAGAATTAAAGAATGTGAAATATTTTAATACAATAATTTTTTTTTAATACTGCTTTATTTTCTGTTGTGACGTTTTAAATTTGTAAATAATTAACTCATTTTTAATAATATTTAAAATTTTTGAGAAAATTTTACCTTTATTCTTGTCTTATAAATGAACCTATTTGTATAGTAAATTTCAAATCAATCTCTTAGTTATTTCAATATCTTTATAAGTCACTTTTATTGTCTAAAAAAAATTAAACTGGAAAAGGTTCATTAAGCATGTAATTTTCATAAGACTTTAGAAAATTTATATTTCAATATTATAATAATTACTACTGATTAATTTTTTCTTGCACTTGGAATCAACCATTAAAAAAAAGTTTTTTTTATTGAATCTGTGGTATATCTATACTTTTAGAAAGTTTTTGGAAACAGAAATTATTGCGATTATTAAAAGGCTTGAAAGCCTACAGGATCCAGATACTTCCAAAACTGCATTGTTTTGTGAAATTTTAATGCTGCCTCCAACAATAGTTCAAAAAGTCTGCGAAAGTTTAAATCTGTAAGTACATTTATGATAGTGGTGTTCCATTACTTTTGTGTTTTTAACCTTTATATAGAAAGTATGCATAACCTTTTACTGTTAGTTTTGTTTCAGGAATATGTTTAGAAACAATAAGTTTTATCAAAGTTCATCTAATGGAAAGTCCCAAAGACAATAAAGCAAGACTTCTATTGTCCATTGCTTACTTTTGGCTGTATTATTCACAGTCTAAGTTGTTACAAAGGTTTACAGAGGTGAGTTGTCAAAGTTCATATTATCTCCATAATTTATTGCAGTGTTGGGGGGATATGCGTTGGATATATGTTGGTCGGCATGGGGAGCTGATATCTCATCATCCAGGAGTTAATCGTGAACAAATCCAAATTTACATCAGGTGCACAGTCCACAAAAAAAAAAGATATCACCCTGAATAACTTTCGTTCTAATGATCGGATTTTAACGAACTAAGTGTCAATCTTAATGGTTCCTGGGGGTGATCTCAAATATGCTGATTAGTTAGTGCTAACTATTAATTAAGTTACGAAATCAGACACAAAAACGTACTTTCTCTGAATAAACATAATTTTTCTTTTTACATATTTGGATTTCTTATTGTGGGTTTAACCCGCAAAGCAGAGTGAGAGTACGCTAAAAATGATGAAAACACAAGTAAACTGGAACACAACATTTATTACAACTTTAAATGTTTAACTGAAATCTAAAATTCGTAACGTTAAACATAAGAATCATCTACAATCTTAATCCTATGACGGATATTAGGCCATCGGCCATAGACTAAAAAGAAGGATGGGCTGTTCATTACCCATGAAAAGAATTGTTCGTTCTTTTATAGAACAAGATGTCTTATGTCGCATTGATTAGCTGATTATTTCTTGACTTCTCTTCACTTCCATACTGGAGACGAATCTGTAAAAGACTAAAACACTAAAGTTTATAACTGGAAATTACTTATTTCCACATTCGGCCCCATTATAAACTTTATTAATAAAATACTGAAATTTTTCTTTACTTAAAGGTTTCGTAAGAAAATCTGCTAAGTTGTCTTTATTACAGATGTACTCCAATTTAAATAAGTTTTCTTCTAACATATTTCTAATAAACTGATATTTTACGTCTATGTGCTTAGTTTTCACATTTTCAATCGAATTTTTGGAAAAATAAATTGCAGCTTTATTGTCACAGAGTTGAATTGGTACTTCTATATTTTCTAATACATTCAATTCATTTAAAACTCTTGAAAACCAAATAATTTCTTTAACAGATTCTATAAGTGAGATAAATTCGGATTCCATAGAAATAAGAGCTACACACTTTTGTTTACTTGTTTTCCAAGTGAATGGTATACCAGCAAAATATATTATATGCCCACTTGACGAATATCTGTTGGTTAAAGGACATCCCCAATTAGCATCAGAAAAAGCTACTAAGTTCTTTTTATTTACACTTGACAAGTTAATTTTCAAGTCTTTCGTATTAAACACATAATTTAATAAACAACTATATTCCAATGTTGATAAGAATAACTATTACAATATTGCGATAAAATATTAACTGAAAATGCAATATCAGGTCTACTTCTATTAGCTAAAAAAGAAAGACATCCAATCAGAGTTCTATATGGGAATTTTTTTTTATTAAATCTGTTTCAAAAATTTCTTCTTCTTTAACTTTAGGTGGTAATTTAATTCCAGATTTTAAGGGCAAATTTACAAAAGTTTTAGGTAATTCTTCACATTTCTTCATTAACTTTTCAATATAAGTTACTTGATGTAAATAAACACTATCATTTACAGTTTCTAAGTTTACACCTAACAAATATTTCAATTTGCCTAAATCTTGAATTTCTAATTTACTTTTAAGTAAATCAACTGCTTCATCAGTTTTGTTTTGATCTTCCCCAAATAACACTATGTCGTCGACATATACCAAAATAATAACTTTAGATTTTAATTTATAAACATAATTACACCAAAGTAGTTTTTGAAAACCTAGTTGTCCTAAAGTATTATCTAACTCAATATTCCACTGTCGTCCACTTTGTTTTAAACCATATATAGCTTTATTTAATTTACAAACCATATATTCTTTAACTTTAACTTCATATCCTTTTGGCTGAGACATATATAAAGTTTCAGTTAAATTTCCGTATAAGTATGCACTTTTAATATCTAACTGTACACATTTCCAGCATAAAACACTTACTAATAAAATGAATAGAAATCGTATAATTGAAAAATTTACTACAGGTGAAAAAATGTCAGAAAAGTCTGTTCCTTTTACCTGTTTAAGACCTTGAGCTACCAGCCGGGACTTGAACTTCTTTATCTGGTTTTTATCATCTCTCTTCACAATATACACCCATCTGCTTCCGATGATTTTGGCATTTTCTGGAGGTTCAACTAAATTCCATACTTTACGATTTTTCATTATCTGAATTTCATCTTCCATGGATTTATTCCACTTATCCTTGTCGGCTGATTCTTGGGTTTCCTCGTACGTTCTAGGCGATTCCAAGTTGTATACTTCGCCTTCGAAAATATCTTCGAAATCTTGAACTACACATACACAATCAGTAGATGAATCTTCGCTATCTTCTTGCTTTTAACTTTTAGACTTAAATGAAAATAGTTCTGGTTGGAACTTTAATCCGTTTTTGGCTCAAAATCGTTCTACTTCGGTAGTTGATCGAAGTCTCTCTTTGCTTGAAGGTGGGTAATAATAAACGTCTGTTCTTGAACTTAATTTTCTTGGTGCTTCAATTCTTTTCCATTCTTCAATGTTTATTGGTAGCATTTCTTCTTTCTTTGTAACCGTTTCTTCGTTATTGTCTAACACTTGTTCTTGGTAGCTGTCTTTATATCTTACGAATTCACACTTCTTATTCGTCCAAAATAATGTCTCTACTCCATTTTTCGTTTCGTTAAAACTAGCATGAATAGTTTCTACTACTCTTCCTTCTTCTGGAATATAGATCCTATAACCTTTCGTTCTTGTTGCGTAGCCAACTAAGATTCCTAGTTTTGATGTCTTGTTCAACTTGTTGCGTTTCACTTTGGGTACATGAACAAATGCCAAAGAACCAAATATTCTTAAATGTCGAACTGATGGTTTGTATCCATTCCAAATTTCAAAAGGTGTCAATCCATTTGTTAACTTGTGTTCACTTCGGTTTCGTACATGAACGTTCATATACAGAGCTTCAGCCCAAAATCGGTCATTTAGACCACTATCGTGAAGTGATGCACGAACAGCTTCAACTGCATCACGGTTGAATTTTTCAGCAATCCCGTTTTGTTCTGGAGAATAAGTTGAAGTTCGCTCTATTCGAATTCCCAGATTGTTTAAATAATCTTCAAACTCGGCGTGACAAAATTCCATTCCGTTGTCTGTTCTGACTGACTTCAATTTGCAGTTTAACTCTCTTTCGGATTTTACGAGATATGTTTTGAAACATTTAAAAACTTTTGTTTTTTTCTCTACAGAAAAAACTTCCACTTTTCTGGAAAAGTCATCTATTATCGACAAAAAATATCGACTTCCACCCATTGAAGGTGTTGGAGAAGGTCCCCACAAATCCATATGCACTTTATCCAGTACTTTATTTGTTAGACGTTGATAATTCCTTTTAAAAGATGTTCGGGTAGATGTTCGGGTACTTTGCAAGTAATACAAGTTTCAGATTTACCTTTCAGTTGCTCAATTCTTTTTACAACATTGTTATTACTCATATGCTTAACAAGATTGTCATTTAGGTGAGCAAATCTCCGATGACACAGTTTTATATCTAATGCAGCGTTAATTTCATTTTTAAGTATTTCAGATTTACATTTGTCAGGTAAACCTTTCACAACATACAGTTTATCTATTCTAGGTACACTAAAAAAATATCAGCTACGGTTATCGTAGATTATCATTTTTGAATTTTGCCAAACAATTTTATATCCCGCTATATCAATATTAGATCCAGCTATTAAGTTACCTCGTAGATTTGGAGCATAGTATACATTCTTTATTATTAGCTTTACGAATCTGTTATTATCTTTAACATAAAAAATTATGTCACCTACCCCTTCTACTTCTGATGTACTGTTCTTGTCCCCAACGAGAACTTTTGCTTTATTCAGAGGACTAAACGTTTCGAACCATTCTCGTCTGTTCGTGAAATGGGATGTTGCTGCTGAGTCAATAAGCCATTCTTCTAAATCCAGTTCTGTGCTGTCGACCTCGGCAACTTCTTCGTTAATTTCAATATCCGTATAGTAAAGACCAGTAGCGGGATTTTGCTTCGCACTTTGAAGATCTTGCATCTTATTTGCAGTTTTGCTTGCTCTACAATCTCTTGAATAATGACCTTGTTTATTGTAATTGAAACACGGCCCCATACTTTTATGTCAATATCCTTTGCTCTGCAAGTTTCGTCTGTATCTAGTTTCTTGTGTATTTCTCCGCCCCAGACCGCTTCCGCTGTGTATAATGTCTTCGTTCTTCAAGCAATTCCTTTCTCTTGATGATTTCATGTCTGTTTTAGCTAAGTAAGCATTTGTAACTGGATCGAACCCACTTTCTCGAGCTTTTAGTTCGGTTCTGCCGGATTCGCTGATCAATTGACTCTCAATATTATCTATTGTAAATTCAAAATCCTTTAAACGATATAAGATCTGTACTAAATTGTCATATTCCTCCGGAAGTTTTCTTATTATCTGGAAACACACTAATAGTTTGGGAATCTCGAACCCAGCTTCTTTAATCTGTGCACTTTTATCTCGAACTCGTTGACAGAATATTCCAATCACCTCTTCATTAGGCTGAAATTTCAATTCGTAAAATTCATCAACCAGGCCAGCAATTCTTGCTCTTGATTTAGGTTCAAAATTTTCTTTTAGAATGTCCCAAGCTTTCTTTCCATCTGTTGTAGACTGAATCAACTTCAAAAATTGACGTTCAACACCTTGATATATCTAGCTTTCCTTATCTCGAAATTCTGTTTAACTGATTCTGGGGCAGTGTCTGAAGGTGGTGATGGTGGTTCAGCTCCACCGACGAATTCCCTACTTCCACGATCCATCAGAGCTACTCTCATGTCACACTTCCAACTCTCGTAGTTGAATGCTCCAAGTTTGGGAAAAGCTAAATTCGTTGATTCTAAATTTCCTTCCATATTCAAAACTTGGTTTCTTCCTGCTATTAAAATAAATATTTCAACTCCCAGATAGAATTTCTTCTAAATCTATATCGATGTGGGCAAATGGCCCATAACCTTTGTGGGTTTAACCCGCAAGGCAGAGTACGCTAAAAATGATGAAAACACAAGTAAACTGGAACACAACATTTATTACAACTTTAAATGTTTAACTAAAATCAAAAATTTTTAACGTTAAACAAAAGAATCATCATTATCATCTACAATCTTAATCCTATGACGGATATCAGGCCATCGGCCAAAGACTAAAAAGAAGGATGGGCTGTTCATTACCCATGAAAAGAATTGTTCGTTCTTTTATAGAACAAGATGTCTTATGTCACATTGATTAGCTGATTATTTCTTGACTTCTCTTCACTTCCATACTGGAGACGAATCTGTAAAAGACTAAAACACTAAATTTTATTACTGGAAATTACTTATTTCCACACTTACCTTCAAAATATAGGGGGTAGCCCCAATCTGGTAAAAAGTGGTCCCCATAGTTTGGTCAGGAGAGCGATTCAAAGCTAGGACCCCTTAATGTTAATTTCGCTTTTTGCGTTTTCAGTCATATTTCAAAAACTAATTAAGCAATTCAGAAAAAAATTGCACCCACTCCTCATTTACCTAAAGATAATTTCATGAAAAAAATTATTTTTAATGATGATTTATTATTTTTTATTATTTAATTAAAGTGAGGATGAAAAAATTTTGAATTATAAGGTATGGATTTTTTTATACCATATTAATCTACATATTTTTCAATTGAAAAATCTAAAGTTTCAACTGTTTTTATTTATTAGAAGATGAGAAAAATTAAAATTAATTATTGAAAAAAATATAATTTGGCGACAATGAAGAAATAATTAAATGGGGCGATTAATATTAAAATGTGATGAACTTACGAGGAACTTGACTTAGCGCACGTAGCGTAAAATCTCATTCATATTTTTTTCGCTAATAATTGTTTGCTAATCTTTTTATTTTTTTTAAACTATAAAATAAACGTTAAACGTTTAAAAATCTATTTGCAATTTAGTAAAGAAATTTGAATAAAACATTTTATTGAATAAAAAACATTTTATTCAACGAATTTATAAAAGCATGCTTCTCATAGAATATACCAGATTGTGATTATTTTTTAGTTTTTTTTCTCAATAACTGATACAATTTCAATAATATACATACGTATGAATAGATTTGGAATAAAATATTTATAAATTTCTTGAATATATTTTTTATAAATATTAATAAAAATACGTAGTAAACATATTTAAGCATATCTCACATCATCGCAAATTTCTCAACATCTTATATATCGTCTTAATCTTAAAAGTAATTTTTTAATCACCTGTCCGGAAGTGTTTCGCAGCACTATTTACCAACTATTTAATTAAATTTTAACATTTTTAAAAATCTTATTATTTACCCTACTACGTTTATTATTTCTTCATTAATATACTAATCAATTTTTTTAGTACTTTAATTTCGGTTTTCTTTAAAGTAAAGTTCCTTTTTAAATTATAGTCAAGTTTTTTTTAAAAGAATTATTGTCTGTTACCTGAGAATAAAACCTAGTTAAGAAATTAAAAACATTCAGCTGTTTAAAATTATTTAATACAAAACAGCTGATTATTTACTGAGCATACTATTTTTTTCAAAAAAAGAATATAAATCATTGTCTTTTTTTTTTTTTTTTTTTCGTTTCTTGTGACTTTAACATAGATTATCTAAAATAGTGTTGATGTTTTATAAGTCACTACAAAGAGTATAAAGATACCGAACATAAAAAGCTGTCGAATACGTAGCCAAAATTTTTAAGCCTCTTAAAATATCTCAGTCCTAACATCTTAGTCGTAAAATTAAATTTTTAATTATCTGACCACGTGTGATTCACTAATTATTTCATTATATCTTTTACTCTTTCTTTATGATTCCATGTAGATTTTTTTCTGGATAATATACTAAACAATTTTCTTTAATTTTTTACTTTAGCACAATTGCCAAGATATTATTGTAGTATAATTTGTTAACAGGAAAAATGCCTTATTTTTTTTTTTTTTTGAAATTTGTAAGAAGATTTTGAAGCCATGCGAATTTTAGAATCATCTGATTTTAAAAAAAATGCAATAAAAAATATGCAATTTCCAAAGTTATTTATATTTTGATTAAAAATAAAAATAATAAATTTTTAAAAAACGCGGCAAGAAGGCTAATATACAGAAACTGTGAAAATCAATTTTTCCTATATTTTGTCAAAAGAGGATAAAAATTATATTGCTCCAAGGGACCTACTCAATAATTTCGCTATTTCCAGAATGAAATCTGTTTGATCGAAACATATTTCCTTGAAAATTAAAACGAGGAAAAAATTAACTTTTATTATTTAAACAAGCTTATTCCATTTTTTAATGATAGGGGTATCAAGGTTAAGGATATGCGATGGAAGCCCCGTTTACTATTATACTATAAATGCATTAAATCATGTAGCTTGAATAATTTATTTTAAGCATATTATTCAATAATTTTAAGCAAACAAGGGTGTAAAAACAAACTCGATCAAAATACTCCGAAAGTATACCCTAAAATATATGTAGAATAAATTTTGGAATTGATATATAAAAAATACTTTTTCAAACAACTTCGAGTAGAACGGAAACGCTAACTTGTTAGAAATATTTGTTCTTGTAACTACTTAATTTCGATTCCTGGTGCTAGGGGACATTCCATTTTTACATTCAACTTTTGAAATTTCAATTGTAAACGGAATTTTTTTATGTCCTTAAATTAAAATGTTAAGACTTGTAGCAAAAAAAAAAAAAAAAAAGAATTGTACTACATTGATTTTTTTACAAAGTAGTGAATTATTATTTTTTCAATCTAAGAACCTGTGCCTGTAACTTATGTAAAACTTATTTTAATATCGAGTGAAATAATTTAATATGTTGTGTAATTAAATGCAGGGTGGCCACCCACCTGGAAAACCTGGAATTATCAGGGAATTTTTTTTACACTGGAAAAAACCTGGAAAAATCAGGGAATTTTAAAGAAAAGCTGGAAATTTTTTCTTAGATATTTTTTTAATTTCACTAATTTAAATTATTTACTAATTTTCTTAATTTAAATTATTTCATCCATTAGTTAAAATGTCATCAACTTAGCTATACTTTGCTTGCATCAAGATTTGCTCCATTATAACCCTGTTAAACTAGAATGCCACATAAAATTCTGTCAAGGGTTGCTAAACAAATGTAGAAACCTTTGATCTCTATGGGACTGTAATTTAAGAAAGGCAAAGATAGTGCTAGTCATGGAAGAAAGGGTTAGGATATTTGCTTCTGTTTTAAAATTTTGTCGTGGGCTGAATCCATTTATGATTCAAGTTTGTTCCGATGCTTTGGTAGTAATTTTTTTTTTCTATTTTGACAAAATGAGTCAAAATGTTTTTGTATTTTTAACTTAATAAAATTTGCCAAAGATTAGTTGGTTATAATTTAATAATAATAGATTTTATATTGCACTCTTTTTCTGAAAGCTTATGTGTTCCTATTCAAAGAAATCTGTAAATTATTTTTTCTCAGCAAACTAACCAATCACACATTTCTTTGCAATCGCTGAACAGCAGTGTTTGTCGACAAATTGTTACAATTGTTGCATTAATGCTAATTTTTTCTATTTCATTTTAACCTTTTATAACATATTTTAATTTAAAAAAATGTTTTTTTTAGAACTAACTATATATTAATATTTAATTTTACTGTTTTGTTGGTAAATATTTGATTTTTAATTCGAAATTCAAATTGTATAGTTATATTGAAAGTTGTGTATTGAAAGTTCGTAAATGTTGCTTGCATTTCAGAGATGATATTTCCAAAGCTATCCCTCTTTTTACCCTAAAAAGCTGACAAAGACTAAGGAATATATAGGAAACATATTAAATGATGTATAAACATAAAATATAAATTTTTTTAATTCATATGTGTTTAGTCGGAAGAAGGAAAATGAAACCTAGTGTTTTAGTTATGCACTGTTCAAGATTCTAGTTGTTAAAAAAAAAAAAAAAAAAAAAAAAAACTATGCTAAACTAAACAACTGTGTTTAGATTGGAATTCTTTAAATGTTTTAATTTCAAATAAGAAAAAAAAGTATAAAATTTAAGGAATTTTATCAATTTTTTTTCTATAGAGTATAGAGCAAAAAATTAGACAATTTCACATTTGTGACATTTATTTTTGTATACTGAATCTCTTAAAATAATAATGCTAATTCAAAACAACATTATTTAAAAAATTGACTTGAGATATTGGTTTAAAGAAAAAATACAGTATGCAGTACAGCTTTATATTGAAATGTAATTACAGTGACTCACAATATTGTTGGTACACTTATGACATTCAATGAAATAATACTATCCATTAATTAAAATGAATATTTCAGAATGGATATTTAATTATAAAAAATTCATTCTAATCTTAACAAAACTGTATAAAATATTTTAAAAACAAAGGAAAAGTTTATTTTTCAGAAATCAATCATCAAAAAGTGACAAAAACTTTATGCCACAAAAGTCATCGTACATTTTCATGAAAAAAAGTAGAGTTTCCTTTCGCATCTACAATAGCTTTTATAAGTTTTTAAATACATGTAACTAGTTTTTTTTTGTCGGGAAATTCGTGCAAAGTATTTTTTTAAAAATTTTACAGAAATTTTTACAACACTCAATTGCGAATTTATGAATTTTTCCGCAAATTTTATAATTTTAATCTCTGATATGAAATCCTTCTTTTAAGCATTTTATCACATATTGCACCGTGCAATATGATAAACTAATTTAACATATTTATTACTGATTTATCTCTTATGATGAAAAATAATCAAATTTGGTCTATTGTTTTATTGCGACCACAAGCCGTTTTTAAATGATAAAATAAAATATTACGGAATTAGCAAGCAAAAATTAAAATATAATTTTGCTATCATAAGTTTGATACTAAATTGCAAATAAATAAATAAAAAATTAAATGAAAAATAATTAAATAAAAAAGTTAAAGCAATTGACAATAATTTTTAGTCTGAAATCCGAAAACATTTAACTGTACAATGATCTTAATTTTTTGAAAATTAATATTGTACCAAAACATTAAAAAATAAGAAAATAAAATCTTGTCAAAAAAATTTTTTTTCAAGAAATGTTTAAAAAAAAAGACATTTTTAATGAAATATTTTATAATATAGACACTTTTCTTGTACACATCTTACACTTTATAAGAAATAAACAAAACACGGACCTGGAAATTTTGGATTTTACCTGGAGATTTTTACCTGGAAAACCTGGAAAAATCAGGGAAATTTTAAATCTGATTTGAGTGGCCACCCTGAAATAGATAATCCCAAGAAACTGAATCGAAAATATAAAAACTTCATTGATTTAAAAAATAATAGATGATAATAAAAATAGACATGTTTTGAGAGTCCAATAATAAAAATCACAAATTATTCAAGCTTGACAAGTTTTGAGAATGGGCGATTATTTTTTAACTCTCAAAACATGTCTACTTTTACTTCCCTCTTCAAATATTTTGAAGCCAGTTGAGTTTTTATCATCAATTATACTGTTTTATATTTGGGTCTTGATCATTATTTTGATAAGGATTTTACACTCGTAAAATTAAACATATGCATTTTCATAGTTTAACAGGATTTATGTGGTCTTTAAAAACGTAAGAGCATCAATATTGCAAAAGTTATATTTAACTTTAAAATTAAAATTTTGAGACCAGATATTTTGAGTTAGTGAAATTAAATATTTTATCTTTTAATTTTTCGTGCCCCCATTTCAGTATCTTAAGGACCTTACAAGCTCTGTTTAAAAAGAGAGTATCATATCAGATATATATAAGAAAACAAAAAAAAAAAATCATAGTAGCAGTATTTGGCTATTTGCTAATCATCTTTATCCAAAGAAAACCTTGTAATCTAAATATCGAGCAGAATGAAGCGAGTTTATAAACAATCAATCATACAATATGTAACATATTATTTCAATATCTTATTCTTAAACATAACACATTTCAATGTTTTTAAAATACCACTAAACATTCAGCAATTATTTGAGTTATAGAAAAAAGAAACATCGTAAAATATAGAAAAACTTGTGAATGTGCATTAGAATTACTATAAAATATACATTTTATTTTTCAAGCACTTTTTTTTTCTTTAAACTTTCATGCCTAGAAGACTCGATTAAAGCTGTAAAAATGATTATCCTTAAAATTTTGTATATAGCCATAATAAGTTATGTTAATTTGATTTTGGTATGAAATCCTCGAATAAATATAGCAAAAACAACATCATCTAAATAATATCAGATAAAAAGTTCTTGTTTTTAAATTCTTAAAACTTAGAAAATCATATAATTTATAAATCGATTAAAATTTTCTTCTCAAAGGAGATTAAAATGAAATAAAAATTTGCTTTTTGGACAGAAATCAGCATAAAAATTGTCTATTGCCTAGAAACTTCGAGATATTTTCTATTGACTATTAATTAAAACTCTCCGAGGAATCACAAAACATTATTTTAAATTTTTTTACAGTCAGAGCTTGGTTGCTTAGCAACCTTGTAAAATGAAGCACTCCTCTTTTGAATTAGTCAATGGGTTATCTTAAAATATTCATTTGCACTGGCGACTCTTTTTGGCGGTTTTCTGGACTATTGCCAGATATATAAACCTTTATTGCAACCAAATTTACAACCCAATTTCTTTAAAATTTTGTCTACCCAAGTGTCTAGATTCCAAATATGTAAAAAAAAAATTTTTTATTCAGAGAAAGTTCGTTTTTGTGTCTGATATCGTAATTTAATTAATAGTTAGCACTAATTAATTAGCATATTTGAGATCACCCCCAGGAACCATTAAGACTGACACTTAGTTCGTGAAAATCCGATCATTAGAACAAAAGTTATTCAGGGTGATATCTTTTTTTTGCGGACTGTACATCAACGATGTTGCGCAAAAGCTTACCCAAGATCGACCTCTTGGTCAGGGAACTACTAAGTTGTTACACATGGAAGACATCTCTCAGGACCTCATGGCTAAGTGATTCATGTGTGTAAAAAGAAAATTACCAATTCTAAGAGAAATGTCACACGTATAAATGTAATGAACGTGTAAATCAAGTACAGGTAACACATTTTCATATCTTGTAAAAAACAAGCATGATCATTTACAAGTGAATTAATTCGTAGTAAAACTTGACATCCGAGATTGTCACAGAATATCGTCTTTGTATGTTAATAAAACAAATAAGAGAAAACGAAGTTTCTGAAGAAACAAGTTTATTTAAAAACATTAGTAATAAAAAATGTCACAGAGTGACGAAAAGAAAGAATACACAAATGATCTGCTTCAACAGAAGCTTAAATACTGATAACGGTTGACGTCATGATCCACGCAAGAACGACCAACAGCAAATGAAAATAAACTGGCCGATCCCTGCAGACCATGACCTCACCGACACAAGTTGAATGCATGAGATCGACGACCGAAAATCGAACCTCATACCTTTTACCTTCTATTTGTCTAACAAAACTTACCCTTGGTAGCATATAAAATACAATATAAGTAAAATATACAAATCTTCATCACATTACCAACATTAAACAATTTTAATTCATTTCCCATTTGAATACCCTGTTAAGAATACCCAATCGTTACATTGAGAAAAATTCAGCACAATGAAATAAAAATCAGTATTTTGTAAGTATTTTAAACGATATATTTTTTAGAAAGTTGAATAGTAAAATGTAATTTTAATTCCTCAAATACTGTTGAATGAAATAGTTATATAATGTTCATTGTGTTTGATAATGTCCACACAGCTACGCACAAGAGATTATTGCCGTCACCCATGAAATTTTATGTACGATTATATATAAACACATCATTTTCAAATAAAATACTGTACTGTAAAGAACAGTTGCGCACCTGTTCACTATTGCCAGCAATAGAAACATACAATATTTCACAAGAAAATAATCCTTAATAATTTTTTTATTTACTTACTTAGTCAATTAACCAAAATAGGGAAGCTCATGTAGGACAGCAATTTATATTAATTATTATATTTACCTTATTGTACTCGAAGGTTGTATCCATGAAGTGGATTATTAATTGGTTGGCTCGTAGAATAATGACGATCTAAATGAGAAAGCCGACAGGGTGCAAGTCTTAATCTAACACTGTATTACAAAACCTTTATGAGAAGATGAGTCTAATAGTCTAATTTTAAAATTTACATCACTTTGCTTCTTTAAAATGACATAAGGGCCCAAAAATGACATTGACATTTCATTAAATTATGCTGCATATAATTCATTTAGAATATCATGTTTTGAAAATTTCAATGATTTAAATTTATGAAGATATTAATTTTTTTGAATGATTTTACTCAAGAAATTTTCATGATTTTTGAGTTGGGCCCACAATCACCCCTGCAGTAGGATTCTCTTTCAGAGCTTAACATTTTTTATTGCATAATTTATACAGTCCCTAATGTCTTAACAGTTTCATGTGTTAAGTATGCAGATGTTTATATAATGGGATTCCTACTTAATTGGCTGCATCTGTCACCTATTGTATCAATCGTGCACTATAGGCAGTGTTGCCAGATTAGGGGTTTTCCCCCTAAATTTAGGGGGATTTTTTGTCTTCAGTGGGTATTTTAGGGGAATTTGTTTTTAGGGGTTTCTTTTAGGGTTATTTGTGAATTTTACTAGTTTCATTTTGGTTACGTTCTAATATCAAATTTTATAACTGAATGTGTGAGATGGTACTATGAAAATCAATATGTTACACCAAAACAAAAAGATTAGGATTTAATTTTAGAACTTAACCCTTTTGTTGAATGTAGTAAGTTATTACTTAGCTCGATCAACCTGTACGTTTGGTGAATTTGAATTTAAATTTTTTAATGTGCATGGTTTAAAAAGAATGTTAAAGGATAAAGGGAAAAAAGAAGTACGTACAGAAGTACAAGAAAGATTGGGAAAACGAAAAGCAGTTTAATGGTAAATTAGTAGTGCATATGTCCATCCAAAATGTTCAACAGCGAAAACATATAAAAATCAGAAAGTTATGACGAAAATATGTTGGATATTTTATCCGAAATTTAAGCATAACGTTAGAATTAAAATATTAAAAAGACTATATCGTTGATAATAAAATATTTATGAAAAAATGTGCGAGTCAAAAGGTATTGAAAAAAATATCTTAAATATTTTAGTAGAAATTAAAGATAATGTAACGATTGAAATGAAAAAAATATTTGTTTGTTGATAATAAAATATTAAAAATTATTAAAGCAACGTTTTCTATACATTATTTAACTTTTGTACTATTTTTCAATACTTATACTATAAGTTAAAAACTTTGGGTTGTTTAAAAATTTTTTATGGGATTTTACAACGCATTCTAGGGGTAAACGGTTATCGGCACCTGGCAGCACTGACTATGGGTTCTTTTTTATTTGCAAATACTTTATTGGATAGTTAATTGTCTAGTAAAGTGTAAATTAAAAAATTAATGTTTCTTCATTTTTTTTATTTATTTATTTTTATGATACTTTCATTTCATTACTTGATATATTTTTTGTTGCATTTTTGTTATCCAAAAATAATGAGATAATTTGAATCACATAATTATTTAAATGCTGCTACTTTTAAACATGTTGTTTCGATATGAGCTTGTAATTTTGCTTCAAAACTGAAGTTTCGTATTATCATTCTCATTAGGAGGAAGTATCAAACTGCCTGAAACCATCATCTGATGTTACCAATGACGTAATTGGTGTAAGTGACATAGATGCACCGTTATTGACATTGTCTGTTGAAGTCGTAAGGTTACAGAATTTAGATCATGCGCTTGACCTGTGGACCGAAATTTCCAAAGATTCTGTGCAAGCTTGGTCCACCCTTTCTAATGAAGTGAATCTTTGGAGTGTTTTAACCGTAATAAATACCACAGCTGAAATATATGCTACCTCTGTCCACGTAAGCTCTTATTTTTATATTTTTGAAAAATATACTGTGTTTATGCTTTCAAATTATAGTTTGCGAATTGCCAGACCATACCGTTGATTGGAAAGGGTTGGTATAAATTTACTATTGGCGTTAGACTTAGACTTAGAGGTTGGGCAGCTCTGACGAGCAGGGCACATTGACCAGAGGTCTATTGTACCCAAACCCTAGTCATGATTAGCAAGAAAGCCCTATAGCTCTAATAAAATTCAGCAGACACCTTACAGGAACCTCTTGCAGTTCCCAGGCATTGACGCAATGCTGCCCTAAGTGCTCAAATCTTTGAGCGGAATAGTAATCACAATCACAAAGTATGTGTCGTGATGTTTCTTCTTCTAAATGACAACCCCGACAAATAGGATTGGATTCAATTCCCATAATGTGTAGGTGTCTCCTGAGGATACAATGACCAGTAAGAAGACCAATGATCTTCCTTAAACTGTTTCTATTAAGCTTTAAGAGCTCCTTTTGACGTATGCTAGGACAGTCTCGATTCAGCTCCTTAGCTTGTCTTTGACCGTCAGCAGCGCGCCATTGCTCATGGGCAATCTTGCCGTAGAGCTTGAATATGGTTGCCCTGAATGAGGAGGGAGAAATTCCCAGTGCAGGTTCAGGGCCCCAGAAAATTGCATTAGAGCCAGCCCGTGCTGCTTCATCAGCTAACTCATTTCCACCAATACCCATATGTCCAGGTACCCAATGCAGGGATACCTTGTTATGAGCGGACAGGTCACAGAGGACCGAGAAGCATTCCCACACTAACAGAGAGGTGAATTTACACCTTGCCAGTGATAGGAGAGCAGCCTGACTGTCAGAACAGATGCGGATAGTCTTATTTTGATATCTCATGTCTAAGCATAACACACAAGATAATGGCATAGACCTCAGCCTGAAAGACAGTGGCATAATTTCCCAGGGGAAAGTGAAGTTTGGTACCGTCATTGGAGCAGTAGATTCCAGCTCCTGATTTGGTGCCAATCTTAGAACCATCAGTGTACCAAATTAGGCATTTGCCTTTAAGCCACCGAGGACAGTTGAACCATTCATCTCTAGTAGGAAAATGGATCTTGAAGGGTTTATGAAACGCGTATCTTAGTGACATAAGGTCACTAGGCATAATAGAAGTGGGTATTCCCATCACTTGTGAAACAAGATATCCCCAAGACAAGTGCTTGGAATACTCTTTCCATAGGCCAAGGTTCATAAGACGCTTTACGCCTGTTTGAGCTTCAACCTCAATGCGTAAGTTCAAAGGAAGAAGCCCGAGCAAGCTCTCAAGAGCAGCTGTAGGAGTGGTCCTGAGACATCCTGACAGGGCTACACAGACCATTCTTTGAAGTTTGTTTAGATTGGTTCTTGCGGAACTCAATCTAGTCCTTGACCACCAGACGACTGCGCCATAAGTGACTATAGGACTAATGATCATTGAGTAGATCCAGTAAACTATTTTGGGGGACAATCCCCAGGTTCTACCAATAGCATTTCTACAGGACCAGAAAACCTTTCTGGCCCTGTTGGTACAGTAATCAAGTTGATGGCCCCAATTTAATTTGGAGTCAAAGTAAACCCCGAGAAATTTAACTTTCTCTTTGAGTTCCAATTTATGGTTCAGGTAGTATACATTACCTAGACCAAGTTGCCTTTTTCGTGTGAAGGCTACATAGCTTATCTTAGATGGATTGACAGATAAGCCTGATTCAGAGCACCATCTAGCTACCTCTAGAAGTGCATTATTCATGATATCAGAGACTGTTTTTCCATGTTTACCTTTGACAACAATAACACCGTCATCAGCATACCCGATACAGGGAATGCCGAGAGTAGTTAACCGAACTAGCAGAGAGTCCATTACCATACACCATAGGATAGGGGACAGAACCCCTCCCTGTGGGCATCCTGAGGTTGCTTGCACTTTCATGCTTGCACCCAATAGAGAGGAACAAACATACCTAGAGGATAGCAAATTCATTATCCATCTGGTAATGACTGAGTTAATGCCTCTGTTTCTAAGTGCATTGATGATAGTCTCAAAAGGGACTTTATCAAAAGCACCTTCAATATCAATGAATACTGCAAGAGCTATCTCCTTATCTTTTATTGATTTCTCAAGCAGGTAGGATAGTTCGTATCGAGCTGTGTCAGTGGACTTGCCTGGTTGATAGGCATGCTGTGTGGAGGACAATGGCCTTTCTATGAGCACAGTGTCTCTGAAGTGTCTGTCAATTAGCTTTTCAATCGCTTTCAACAGACACGAAGTGAGGCTGATTGGTCTGAATGATTTAGCCTCAAAGTAATTCTCCTTACCTGGTTTTGGTATGAAAATCACTCTAGTATTCCTCCAAGAGAGAGGTAAATATCCGTATGCTATGCAGGATCGAAAAATTCTACATAGAGTAGGGGCTAAAGTATTTATCCCCTGAATAAGCATCATTGGTATGATGTCGTCCATACCTGGTGACTTGTAGGGCTTAAACGACTTTATAGCCCATACAACCTTCTCATAGGAGACCACCCTCTTGGCGGCCTCCCAGTCATACCTGTTACAAGTAGTAGTAATATGTGGATTATCATTCTCCACAGGATGAGATCCAGGGAAGTGTGCTGCAAGTAGTTCTCCAAGAGCCTCTTCCCCTGATTCACTGTATCTTCCGTTTGCAAGACGGATGACATTTAAATTGCAATTGAAGTCTTTAGTAAGAATTTTTGCAATCTTTGCAGTGGCAGAAGTAGTGTTAATGCCATCGCAGAAAGTCTGCCATGAGCGACGTTTGGATGCTCTGATCGCCTTGTTATAGGCAGTTAGAGCGTTTCTGTAGGTCTGCCATTCTCCAGATTTCTTTGCTCTGTTGAATAGCTTCCTACATTTTTTACGTAATTTACTAAGCTCAGAAGACCACCAAGGAACTCGCCTTGGGGAGCTAGTAGACGTAACCTGACAAGAAATATGATATGAATAGAGTATGATTTGTTGCACTTGGTCAACAGTCCACTCTATATCATTAACATTATTGTACTTACCAGAGAAGCTCCCCATCCTCCTCTCCAGAGCTGCTCTGAAGGAACCCCAATCAGCTGTTCTGGGGTTCCTCCTTACGACCTTCAGTCCTGAGAGGCCTTTAATAGAAAAAGTAATTAGTTGGTGATCTGAAGCAGTGACTGCCCCAGATACCTTCCAATCATTAATGTAATCTACTGAACTAGAATTACATAAAGTAAGGTCAATGACTTCCCTTCTGTTACAGGTAACAAAGGTAGGTTCATTGCCTTTATTAAGGACATACAAATTAAGATTTAAGAAGTGTTCCATAAGTACATCCCCCCGCTGGTTACAATTACTACTACCCCACACTGTGTGGTGAGCATTTGCATCACAGCCGAGGATGATTCTATAGTTTAAACTACAGTGGGCAATTAGGGCCCTAGTAGTGTCATCTAGTGGGTCCTTTTACTCATAAGGGAGATAGGCTGAAACTATGACAAAGTCAGAGATTTTCTTTTTGTCATAGAATTTTAGTTTTACAGCAACTAAATCCCTGTTAAGAAAGTTAACAAGATTAAGGGCATTTAGATTAGACCTAGCTACAATGCAGGTCCTGGGAAGGTCACAATGGGTATCATAGAAGATATTGAAACCTTTAACATTGAGACCCATTATTTTACCCTTGCGGGTCCTGGGCTCTTGTATAAGAGCAATATCTAGTTCTCCATCATTTAACCTTTTGGCCATAAGGCTAGAGGCAGCAATGCTGTGATGGAGATTGATTTGGCCAACCTTGATTGTATCTATTTGGTTAGCAGTATATGTGAAACCAGGATGGCTCTAACTATCCTGGCTAACTTTAGAAGAGATATCTTCCTTTATCAGCTCCATTGCTTCATCTAAATCAAGCATAGAAGCTGGCGAGTCAGGCCGTAAGGTTACGTCTGACCCCGAGTCCAACCCTAGCTCTGAAAAATCAAGAGCACCAATTGAACTTACCTTGGAATCAGGGGAATTAGCCGGCCAAGGTTCATCCTCCTGTTCCATGACTTCCTGGACGTCAGGTTCTGCAGAGGGCTCCGATGTTGTTGGAGCCTCAACTGCCTTCTTTTTATTGGGATCGTGTAGGATTTTAAAAACCCCACGATCTATGCCAGTGAGTGCACAAAAATTTGCCCTCTCTATAGCCAACACGTCTTCAGGCTCCACCTCAAAGATCCATCTAGAGGTGTTAGGTCCCACAGCACTTTGCAGAACCCTCCACCCCATAGACTTCAACCCTGGGTTTAGTCTCTGAAGACGCCACAAGAAGGTGCTTTGCTCAGAGAATTGCTCCCTGGTTTTAAAGGCCACCTTTACAGGCTTGGGCAACTCATCAGCACTTAAGACTTTAAGCATGAGGTCGCCCAAGGGTCTGTTATCAAAGTGGCCCCTGATCCACTCTACAGTGTAATCATTACACTGTAGTACCAACGCTCCTCTAAGAAGGTTGTTACTGTAGATCTCAGGCATCCTTTCACCACCTGGGATGGCGTCAGTTTGCTCCAAGATCTCCTTGAGTATTTCATTTGAGTCTCTCAGAGAAAGCCTGTCCGAAGGAAAGTCCTCCCGAACAATGGCAATCTTGATCGACTTTGTAGCGCATGCAAAAGAAACTCCAGATTGGAGGCTCCCAGTTGGATCCCCCTCTCCAGTTCTGCTATCCCCGCTAGGGGGAACCGCTTCCCTGGATTGGGCTTTCCTCCCAGGAACACAATCCTCCCTGGGCTTCTTTCCACTTTGTGTTGGCACACTGGGTGAGGGCGTTGCATCAGAAGACCTAGGTCTCTTAGCTCCGCCACTCGCTTCAATGGCCCTCAATTTTGTCAACTTTTCCCTCCGGCTATTGGACATTCCAATGGCGCCAAACACACTATCCCCTGAGTGCCTCTGGGGACCAGAGACTCCTAGAGAGGAAGGGCCTGTGCCTTTGGACGCCACACCGGCTTTCAAAGTAGGCTCTAGAGCAGCAGTATTAGCACTTGGCTTACCATGAGCTACTGGAGACTGTAAAGAACTTTTTGAACACGAACCTCTGCCTAATTCCTGAACGCATCCCTTGTTAACCGCCGCGACGGATGATGCTGTATCAAAAGCTTTTCATGTGCTCCTCATATTGTTTGCCTGCCATTTAGTTACCCAGTGAGGGGATCATCTAGGGGGCACCATGTGGAGGCGGCAGGCATTACCCCCCATATTAATTATTAAGCTGTATCTGAAACTAGTGCTTGGACTTTCAAATTGAAGATGTTTCAAAACAAGAATTTATCAATTTAAGACCTTCTCAGTGTTATGTTATTGTAATAATAAAATGATTCCAGTTTTTTTTTTTTCAGGAATTAAAAGAACTGAGGTGCCTTTGTCTTACTCAAAAGATTGCATCATTACTTGGAGTCGAAGAAGAAATCTCCAGTTCATTATCATTAATTCAGTTTCTTCTGAGATTTGGATATTTGAAACTTGCATCTCATTTCTTGGAACAGGCGAAAAAAAATTTTCCTAAAGAACAGAAAAACTGCTTCAACTTACAAGTTTTAAAATTAAAATTACGTTTCAGTGAAAGTCTTCTTTTGTATCACGAGGGAAAAGTAAGTTTCAAGCGCCCTTGAAAAAACTTTGTAAAGTACTTGAATTTCATTTTGATTTTCAAGGGCCCCTAGAAGTACTTGAAAATAATGTCAAATCCTTGAAAAATTCCAAATGACCTAAAAAAGTATCAGAAACTTGCAAAAACAGCCCTATTTCCTGCATTTCTGTGTTTAACTTTTGACGCTCGTAGGTGTGAGTGAATGACTTTCCTGCCTTTCAGATGATAGCGCGTACCGTTTGATTTTTACGTGTGTTTGTCTGATTTTAGAAATTTTAAATATTGGGAACTGCGCCGGATTCTGACAAAATTTCAATTCTTATTCAGGCGATTTTAATATCAATCATCGATCTTCGTATTTAACTGATTTAAAAGTTAAGTGTTGCAATTCGTTTTGGTGAGATTCAAAAGTCGTACTCGCATTCCCATTCACGCAATTTAAAAATATAATATTGGGATTTGTACTTAAGCGTTTTTAAACCCCAATATCGCGACTAGTTTTTACGCAAGTTTCAAATCAAATGTCGCTATTCGTATTCACACATTTTTAAAATCCAATATTGCGATTTGTTATCACACGGTTGTAATATCAAACATCGATTTTTGTATTTATACGCGATTTGAAAACTTCTCGTTGCGATTCGTGTGCATGTGATCATATCAGGTGCGTATGATCGATGCTACTGAAAAAAAAGTTTTAAGTATGATTGGTTAATTAAAACAGTCAAAATGACCGGAATTGTTAGTAAGAATTAATCAGAAGATATTGAGGTGAAAGTTGGAAACTGTTTCAATTTAAAATGGTTGACCGGTAATAAATTAAAAATGATAATTAAGCCGCAACATCCTATAATTGATTAATTTTCTTTAATAGAGAAGTGGTCAAAATTTTAAAATTATATTTAAGAACAATTTAAATTTCACTGTCTAAATGCTTCTGCCACTTTAAATATGAAATAAAAATCTCCCGGCTGAGTTGTTTTTAAATATCTAGTTGATATCACAGTATTATATAGAACACTCCCTCCCCCACCCCCCATCCTCCCAGTGACTACGTTGGAGAAGTTCAGCTTTGTTTTAATTTTTGTCCTCTTTATTTAGCTCTTTTTTTTCAATTATATTTTACCACACACATTCAGAAATTATTTAGTATATATGTTAATGCTAGTTTTGTTCTTTACATATCATATAAGACGCTTGAGTTTTTTACAAATAAATATCTTTAATAGTTTTAATTAGTAAGTTTTCTATTTCCTTTACTCTAATTGTAAATTTGTTATTACAAATAAGTTTAAGTGTACTTTGTTTTTATTTTTGTATAGATTGTTTGAAATGTTCCTCTTTTCTTCATGACTTATTCAGAGGTTGTATACCTATCTTAAAATAGGCCTTATGTAAAATTCAAATCCGACGTTTTTATTCATCACGAATTTTATTCTTGACTTGATATCAACCACCCTTGCTTTTTTTATGCTTAGATCACTTTCCAAAATCAAGAGAGAGCAATGGAATTCTTATTTTTCAATACTGCTATTATCATCTAACATTTATTATCAACTAACTATTATTGTCAAAACATTTCAGTTTAAAATGTTAAAATTCAGTCTATCTTTTACTAAAATTTAAGTCCTTGAAAATTTTATAATAAGTCTTAAAAAGTCCTTGAAAAGTACTTGAATTTTATTTTTAAAGTGGAGCATGAACCCTGCTAGAGTAGGTTCTACAATTGAAGTAAGAGATCTTCCAACAAGAAAATGTCCTGGTGTTAAAATGTTTAAATCCTCTATATCAGAAGAGAGAGGAGTCAAGGGACGAGAGTTGAGCATTGCTTCAACCTGAACTAATACAGTAAAAAATTCTTCATAGGTAAAATTAAGAGTTGCTCACAACACGTTTAAGGTAGTATTTGATGGATTTTACTCCCGCTTCCACAATCCACCAAAATTTGGGGCTCTAGGAGGAATGAATTTCCATTAAATGTTCTCTTCCGAGAAAAATTTTGTAAAATTTTCTTGTTGAAGCATTTTGTTATGAAATTCTCGTAGTTCTTTATTTGCGCCAACAAAATTGATCGCATTATCCGAAAATATTTTTGAACATTTTCCTCGCCTTGCTATAAAGCGCTTAATTGTTGCAATCATTGACTCTGAAGTGAGATCCGATACAATTTCCAAATGGATCGCTTTAGTTACAAGACAAATAAATATACAAACATAAATTTTGGCTAGGGGACCCTTTCTTTGGTTTTTATTTTTAATGAACAAGGGGCCGCATAGATCAATCCCAACAGAATTAAATGTGAAATCTGGATTAATTCTTTCCTTTGGAAGGTCACCCATTTTTTGATTACATATTTGAGGATTTGCCTTAAAACATGCAAGACAATCATGTGTTAGTTTCCTACACAAATTTCGACCATTTAAAAGCCAATACCTTTGTCTTAATTGAAATAGCAAGGCTTGAGGTCCAGAATGCAGATATTTTTCATGATAGTATTGAATGATCAATTTTGTCAACTTACAGTTAGAGGGCAACGAGATTGGATGTTTACTACTATAACTTAAAGAAGAATTAATTAACCTACCTCCAACTCTAATTATACCTTCTTGATCTATAAAAGGGCATAAACCTTTAATCTTACTGGATGTAGGAACAGTAGCATTTCTAAGGAGACATTTGATGTCATTTTTAAATTCAACCCTTTGAGTTTCCTTGATTAAGAACATTTCTGCATGCCTTAAGTCATCCGAGGTTAAAGGTCTTATTACTTTATTCCCAGGGTGTTTGCAGTTGTTGGAGAACCTGAAAAGATAACTTAGAACACGTAAAATTTTAATGAACTTAATACTAATTTGAAATAATGTATTAGTAAGCTGGAAGAGTTAGTAATGGATAGAGTTATTTTTGTGTCACTAGGTGTTTCTTTCTGTTGCGCATAGTCCTTTTTCATTTCACAAAGATAGTCTGGTTCAGGAACATCAACATTGTCTTCAGTGATTAATAAGTCAATGTTTGTTAAGAAATCAGGTCCCTTGAACCACATAGAATTGTCTATAATGGACTGAACACTAGCACCTCTAGACAAGAGATCGGCAGGATTGTCCTTACTTGAACAATGATGCCAAGAAGTGAGTCTCTTAATTTCTGAAACACAATTTGCCACGAACTGCTTCCATCGCTTTGTGGAGCCTCTAATCCAATAAACAACAATTTTCGAATCAGTCCAGAAGTAAACTGCAGATGGAGTTTTCATATCCAGAATGTGTTTTATTTTATTAGTAGTAAGCCTTGCACTTAGTAAAGCTCCAAGAAGTTCTAGTCTCGGCAGAGTAATCTCTTTTATCGGCTCTTGGAAGCTTGATCCAGGAATTCCATTGTCTTCTGGATTGGGTTCAAAATTACAAAGCTGTGATGTTGAACATTAGTAGTCATAAGCCCAAAAATTGGGTCAGCTGTTAAACAACGGTTAGAAAATAAAATAATTAGCATATTTAAGGTGAGGCTCTCAAACCATTGTGTTTGGGTCGTTTTCACAGGAAAATCTAGTAGAGATTAAAAGTTATTGAGGGTGTTCCATTCCCCCCCCCCCCCTCTGTTCACTCATAGTTTAGTGTTACTGTTCTTGCCTCTAAATCATGCTAATTTTGTAAATTGTTGAATTGCTTCTTACATTTGAATTTCATTGCAGTATGATGATGGATTAATTCTATTTCAAGAAGTTTGTTTTAATGTTTTGACTGAATCAAATTATTTACCTACGAAAGTTCTTCTTATTGAAGCCTTGCTGTTGAAATCCCAGTTCCTGCAAGTATCAAATGCGGCTTATTTATTAGCCAAAAATAAAGAATTTTTGATGAAGGAGGCAGAAATTACAGTCACATTAAAGGCTTTAGAATTAGCTGAAAATCTTTGGAATATCTTGTGTCATAAAAGTACAAAAAATTTTCAAACAGGTTTGTATTTTATCACTTACGTATTGTTTGTAACATGTTAAATTAATAATGTTAAATAATAATATAATTATAAATAAGTTAAAAATTATTTTTCCTATAAACTCTTAAAACATTAAGTCAAAAGTACTGTTTTTCGTTTTGTATTTTTTTCTTGAAATATTTTACTGCTTTACTCTTTTTATATCTAGTTGAGGCAACGTTTTTAGTTTTAACTTGTTTTGTATTATACGAATTGTGAGTGATTTTATTTTATTATTTTTATTTTTTAATGATTAGTTAAAAAGAATTAACAAATATAAAAAAATCTTTCATTTTAGATAGGGTAAACTAACCAGTGAAGGAACACTTAAGCTCCGCTTGGCTTTTAAAAAATCTTATTAATTTCAAAATTTGTAATTTTAGTTAAATGACAGTGTCAACATATTTGTTACTAATTGCAAATTATGTAAAAAAATTTTAGAGAACTTACATAATATTGTTTTAAAGTTTTGGAGGTTCAAATA
The DNA here is from genome assembly GCA_949128135.1 of Parasteatoda lunata. Classification (NCBI taxonomy): domain Eukaryota; kingdom Metazoa; phylum Arthropoda; class Arachnida; order Araneae; family Theridiidae; genus Parasteatoda; species Parasteatoda lunata. The sequence goes on from OX421974.1 coordinate 64,265,586, forward strand.
ACAAGTAGTAAGAAGACCAAGTGAAGGAACAGCTCTTACCAGTGAATGAACACCCAGTAAAGGAACACTTAATTTTGGTTATTTTTTAATGCTCTTTATGAATTTTTAAGCCATACACATATTTAAAAACAAGCCTATTCTTGAAATTATAACATATAAATACTTGGAAAATGTTAACTTTTTTTTGTAATCATGAATTAAAAATTAAAGTGTCAACATATTAACACATACTGTTCATTCACTGGGAAATCTATGCCCAGTAAGGAACATGCCTGTTCCCTCAGTGGTTAGAAGTTGTTTTTCGTAATATTAACATACTTTTGATGCGGAACATCACTAAAGGTACAAGAAAATTAAAGTTTATCTTTTATTTTCATTAACTTAGAAAAAAAAACCAGTAAAGGAACACTCGTTCCTTCACTGGTTTTTCATCGTTTGGTAATCCAGTGAATAAACACCCCTTTATCTCAGTACTTTATTATGCTATGATGCTTAAAAAAAAAATTAATAAAACGTAACTTCAATAACTATATTTTGAATTCTCTTTTTCACAATGAGAAAAATAAAACTATTACATGAAATTAATTCCACTTCAAACATATAAATACAAACACTCTCCTTAGAATTTTAAGAAACAAGGTGTTGCAGAGATAATAACAAATTCAAAAATTTTTCCAGAGAAATCTATTTGACCAGGTAATCCAAAACATTGCTAGATGACTTCCTATTGTTTGGCAATAAGCTATTGTTACCAATCAATCTAAAGAAAAACTTTCAAATTCTTATTTTTAATCAATATATATGAAATGTTCCTTCACTGGGTAGTGTTCCTTCACTGGCTGGTTTACCCTACAAAATTACAAAAAATCGTAAATTTTTAAATATCGAAATAAATCCTTACATCTGTAAATTTTTATTATCAGATTATTTTTTTATTTACATTATATTTTTTATGACATCTATTTTGTATTAAATTTTACTATTTATCATCATTTTATTTCAACTCTCTCTTGTAGAGAATTCTGGAAGAAATCTTTTTCCAATTTTTTTAATTGTCATTAAAATGTAAAATTTATTAAAAACAGACATTTTTTAAAAAATAAAAATTTTACCAGATAAAATTACTGTTTTTCCCCCTTAAAGCTAGAAGCTTTTAGATTTGTTTATAATTAGCTTGTTTTGGGGATAAACGTTTATTTTTCACATTGAATAATAATTTATATGTAAAATATAATTTCTTCCTCTTTTTTAGATTCTATAAATTATAGAATGTCACTACTCAAGTATATCCTAATGCTATTTCTGCAGCTTGGAGAATTATTTTCCCAGAATGGAAATATTTCTTATGCGAGATTATGCCTTAAAAAGGGGTTAAGATTGTCACTATCTAAACTTTTGACATATTGGTAAGACTTTCTGGTTGGTTTTTATTTGAAAATATTATTTAATATTTGAAATTATTCCATTGCTAATTTGTGAAGAACCATAATTATCATTTGATGAATAGAAAATTAAGCTTAATGACTAAGTTTTTAAAAGAGTCCCTTACTATTTTGTGCTCAGCAGAAGAAAACAATTTACTTATCGACCTTTTGGCAGAGAAACCTTTCATTATTTCCTTTTCATTATTTCCTATTTCCACGGGGAAAAACCTACAACTGATTTTGTTCAGATTCTTTAAAAAGAATTGAACTTTAAATACAAAGTTAAATTTATAAAAAATTATCTTAATATATTGGACATTATTATATATCTTTTTTTGATATGTTTCATAGTTAACTCATTAACTGAGAAATAACTGTGCACTATTGCAATCTAGTGCTAAACAGGTTTTTCATGGGACTTAAAAACAGCTTATAATTTTTATTTTAATCTTCCGATTCTGAAAGCAGGGTTTAAAAAAAAGATGGCTCTTTAAAAAAAAGAGAACCAGATGGATTTTATTGTGGTTTTAAGATATTGCCTAGCATATAACTTTTTTGGATATTAATATTTATTTCTAAAGAGAACAGTTTCAGGTACCTTTCAAACCAATAATTCAATAGTTAATAAAAGTAAAAAAATAACTTTTATGTAGTACCATCTTTTTCTATGGGTATTAAGAGAATATACTGAATTTTATTTTTAGTTTAAATAGTTAAGTGGGAACCTTGATTAATTCATTTTTCAGTTTCAAGTAAATGAAGTAATCGTGTGTTAAAATAAATACATTTGAATCTATTTCAGGTCTGCAAAATTTTTGCTACTTTTGGGACAGATTGATTTATTCTGTGAGAAAGGTGAAAAGTGTACTTCGATACTCTATAAATTAAAACACATTATAGATGAAACTGGAAAGGACAAGATTTCTTCTCTTCTATTTAACTTAGAGAAGATGTCCAATTTTGGAGACACTTTTGAAAAATTTTTATTGCAACACAGTGAAACCCTGAAACCAAACCTTGATACAGGCTTATCTCCAGTGCAAAAAAAGGAAAAACTATATCTTGAATTTCAAACTCCTGCAAGTTTCACTAAAGACCTCATATCGGCTTACGCAGTTAAATTAGAGATTTGGTATCTGAGTTGCTTGCAGCTTTTAACAGAAGGAAACAATTTAGTTGCAGAAAAACAATTATCTCTCTTATTGAAAACTTGCAAAGATTTTAAGAATAGTTTTAACTTAAATAAAATATGTGATTTTGCAATTGAAGACATACCCCTGGAATATTTGGAGCCAAAATACCAATCAGGTCCAGAAATGGAGAAGTTGCCTGTTTTAGTTATGTGCCAACTATCATTGGTTCAGTTGCTTAAGAATGACTTTGAAGGTGTTAAAACTGAACAAGCTTTAAATGCTTTAAATACATCCTTAAAGCACAAATATCCAGCAAGTTATGGGATGTTACTGTTATACAGAACAATAGCCACATTAAAAAAGAAATTGTCCATAAAAGGCAATTTAAATGTAGAATTTATCACTATGCCATCAATATCAAATCGCATACGTGTAGAAAAAAACCTACAAAATTCTTCAGTCCAAAGAGCTCCTAAAAAAAGGAAGAGATGTGAGGAGGACTCCCCAGATGATGTCATGAGACATGCACCAGAGGAAAAGTCCCAGTCTAATTTGGGGGAATTCTCACAAAATTTAAGCTCAACTGATGTTACAAAAATCGAACCTAAGGATACTTTTAGAAAGATTCCAGGTATCTATATTATCTAACTATGCTATTAATATTCATTTTTTATCAGTAAATAATTATTATAATCATAAACTCAAGAAAGAAAGACATATGTGTAAATTTTAATTACTTCTCCAGGTCATCATAGGTATGTGTAAATGGTATTGGTATATGTAAAATTTTAAATTAATTTTAGATAAACTAAGAAATATTGAGAAAAAGGAAAAAAAAAAACCTTGTTTAAATTCTTTTCAATTTAAACTGTTTTTTTTCTCTCCCAACTCAAGCAATTTTCCGGAATTTTGACTTAGGATTACAATCACCCCTGGAATATGTATCCAAAATGAAATCAATATCCGATACTGTTAAAAATTGTGAGCATAATTAAACATAATTTTAAAAAATCATTTTATATACTAGTGCATTCAGCAAAAAATATTAGTCACCATTTTTGTTAAATGTGTTCGTGAAATAAGATATATTTTTTTGGTCTTCTGTAGAAAGGGATTTGGAAAAACTTATAGATGAGTTATGTGAAATAAATGAACTGGTTCACCATAATATGCCATATCCACTCTATCAAGATGTTTGCAGACTTATAGCTATACTTAACCTTGCAAAAGTGAGTATATGATAATCTTTTTTTTTAGTTTAGTGTAAGTGATACAAGTTCAAGGGGGCCATCTGTAGTTTTTTTAAATGAAATTGTAAAAGTGATCAAAATAAGGTATAATTTAAGAATTTGTCTATGGAACTGTATGAGTTTAAGAAATTAGAAAAGCTGAACTAATGCACAATTCTCTTGATAACTACTGATTATATATAAATAATTTTTTAAAAATAACTTTGACAATAGTTTAAAAAATCTGTCAGGCTTTTACCAGTAGGTGTTGGTTAGTCTTATGTTTATCTGTGAAAGATTGGTAAAAGTCTGATATGGAATCGTAATAAAGCATATTTTTACTTTATTACTTTTTTTACTAATATTTTTTTTTTTACTTATTGCATTTTATTATCGTGTTATTACTTTCAAAATTTTCAGTGCTCTTATTTTGTTTTAGGACAAAACTTAATAATATTAAGAGGCAAGATTTTAATTTAAAATTTTTAAATAGGTATGAAGAGAGGGGCTTTCAGAATTTTTAAAGCAGCAAAAAAATCTTATGTTTTTCAAATTTGTCATTCAAAAATACTTTAATTCATCTCTTAATGATTTTTTTTTAAAACAATTGATATAAAAAGATTTAATTATCACAGATTTGTTAAATATTATGAGAGTAGGGACAATATTAATTTACTTCTGACGAAAATTTCTTAGCTTCAATAACTCATTGTATTTGCATATAAATTTTTTTTATTTTTTTATAATCATCTCATTAATGAAATACTGTACTAGTTAACCAATTTTAATTTAAAAAAATTTAGGGGCCAGTCACTAATTTACATTTGTAATATAAATTTATTAAAATTTGCTTAATTCTTTACATATTTTTATAAATTCGGTATGATCAATATTAATCTTGTTAATGTTTTGTTGAATATACTATTACAAATAACATTTATTTAAATTTTAAGAAAAATACACTCAATAACCTTAAATAATAGTTAAATTGATTAGAGTTTTAAATTACCTTTTACAGAATTAAATAAAGTAATTATTAATTTAAAAAATAGTATGAGCCACTCAATAGTGAATTTATTTAAATTGCTTTTGCCAAAAGCTCATTTTTAAGAAATATTTCAGCTATATTAAATAAACTTTTAGGTCTTTTCCAAACTGAGACACCATTGATTCACTTGCTGTATGATGAAATAGTGTCTCTAGTTTAAGCATTGTTAGGACGTTTTTTAAAGAATTCTGCTTTTTTTAGTTTGACAGAAAAGGACTTAAAATCTTTGGATCTAGAAAACGCCGAAATTTGGCAAAATTCAAATTTAATAGATGTTGGACTAGATACCACAAATGTGATGACATCCTTATCTTCTTCAGAAGAGAATTCAATGTATGTAGGTGCCAGGTCTATGGCATGTGCAAAAAAGTTATTAAAAGCGTTGCCTCTTGGAAATAGGTTACTGTACCATCTTAAAGTGTTACATCCTGTAATGAGAATGGAAGACACTTCTATCAAGTCAATAAGATATCTGACAACAGTAACCCCATTCATTATAAATCCTGAAGAGGCATCTTTGTTACTGTTATGTGGAGAACCAGAAGGTTATTCTTCTGACTCAAGTGAATATGAACCAATTGATGTGTTTTGGAACTATTTTGTGAATTGGTGTGTTTTTGTGTGTACTTGGACTATTTTGTGCAGAAAGATAATTAGGGAAATATCCTCTTATAACAAAGCTTTTTAAAGCTCTTTTGTGCATACCACATGGGAATGCGGATGTTGAAAGAGGTTTTAGTACTAGAGAGGTTTTAGTTTTGTTCATATGTGTGAATAAAAAGCAGGGCTGCCATTAGCGACTAAAAAGGAGACTAAAGCGACTATTTTAAAGCAATAGCAACTATTTTTGTAGAAATATGAGTAAAAACGACTAATTTTAAATCAGTTGCGTAAAATCGGCGACTTTTTTAAGCCAATTGGCTACTAAAACGAAAAATAGCTTCATGAGTCCCCCATCCCCCACTTTTTTTGTGTGCTTTCATTTTACCCATACTTCATTCTTCTTCACTGTTTGATGTCATAAGCAAGGCAGAAATGTTTAACCTATCAGACAAATGGAATCGAAATTCGCACTATGTGAATGCTCCTCCTACTGCAGAAAGAAAATGTAATATCTCTTAGGATCTCATCACATCAACCAGTGTTCTCATCGTAAACTTTTACATTTTATAAAATAAATTTAAAGTTAAAACTCCTTTGGCAGTTTGGAGTTGATGTAAACAAAATACTCATACAAAATAATAAAAAAATACTGATTGCGAAAAACTTCTTTTTTAACAATATGAATAATTATTTTCATTTATAATATTGAATAGTTGCTTACAATTATTAAAAGAAATAACTTATTTAACGTTTTCAGAATAATAGCAATGAAGCAAACAATCAGAAAGAAATAAGTTTCTACTTAAGTCAGACTGTCTCTACAAGCTATGGACAATGCTATTTAAATGATAGGCTCTATTGTAAGGTAAACAATGATCAAATATGTAATCTACTAAAAGTATCAGATTTGCCTTTACAAGATGGAACTACAGGACATAGATGGAATTACAAGATTGATCTGTATTTGAGTGCTATACCCAAAGGTAATATTTTGTATTTTATCATTAATTCTTTGACTATTTAAAGTCAAATCTTTATTTTGCTATACCATCAGAAAAAAAATTTCTTTAACAATGGTGCACAGCCTTTTATGGAATAAAAATAAATAAACATTGGGAGGCTTCAATAAATTTAGTTTTTGTACCTCTTTGTGTTTGTGTTTAAAAAAAAGGTAGTTAATTGCATATTTTATTTTTGCAGATTGGACTGTGGTTCAAATCAATACTGTACCTGATAAAGATTGGCTTGGAGGCCCTTATAACCAGCCAACGTCTTTTAAATTGATCATAACCCAGTATTGTAGTAATTTATCTCCACTAGTGATTTGTGTAGACTGTTCAACTTTTGGCACAGTAAGTTACAATGAGCAATGTAAAAAGTTTTCTATGAGTGTGGCATATTTGTTTCTGTATTGTTAATATTTCAAAATTCTACTATCATTCATTATTGATTATTTTATTACATTTCACATTACATATTTCTAATCTCTATTTTTTCAGTCGAACTTTAATATGATGGATGAGATTAAAGGAATTTTATCGGAAAACTCTAAAGATTTGAAAGAAACTAATAATACTAGGAAGTGGAGGAGGATCCGTTCTTACTTGGATGAGAAACTGAAAGTAAAATTCTAAATTACTTAATTTTTATCTTTTGTTTCATTTTAATTTAGTGTTAAATTATTGCAGTTAAAATATTTTTGATATTCTGTTTAATAATTTTTTTAACAACTTAATTTTGATTAGCTAAATCTATTTTTATATTTTGTTTTAAATCTATTTTTATATTTTGAGAGAAAATTTAAAAAAAAAACATTTCTTGGTGCCAAGGCTTGATCTAGAAAAGCGGGGACCCTAGGCACTAAATTGTTGTTACCAAATTTACATGTTTAATTTTGAAGAGTTCATAAGTTATTTATAACATTAGTAAATTACAATATGTAAGCGAATTTAAGGTTATATTTATTTCAATTTTTGTTCACTTTCATTTCTAATAGACTCACTTTCATTTCAATAGGAGAAACACAGAATATATTTGTGACATTTATAAAGCCCACAAAAGTGTGGGGTCCTAGGCCTGGGCCGTTCAGGCCTTTTGATAAATCAGACCCTGCTTGGTGCTGCTTCATTTTGAGGATTTTAAGAGATGGAATTTCTAACTCGCATTTGATCGGCAATGACTCGCCATTGGCAATCAAATGCAAGTTGGCAACTACACAAATTTTAAGGACTGATGTAGAGCATTCATTTTTGCTGAATCAATCAATGCACCACATTTTTTAAGAAAGCTTTCTCAAGAATTTTTCAATCTGTATCTTCATGAATGCTATTTTTTTCTTGTTTTTAGGGTTTCTTGAGTAGCGTGGAGAATTATTGGTTAGGTTGTTGGAAAGGGCTGTTACTCCAGTGAGTGAAGAGAGAAAAAAAAACTGATATTGCTCTCAGTCAATGAAATATCCAAAATTTCAAAGATGAAAGACTTCTACGGGTATACATTTTCCCACTATTATTAATTAGTTTAAGCAGACAATATTTTAAATTAGGAAGGGAGGCACAAAAACGTACTTATCTGAATAAATATTTTGACGGATTATGATTCCTGACCCTCAAAATATAAGGCGCAGCCGTAATCTGAGAAATATAGTCCTAATAATTTGGTCAGGAGAGTGATCGAAAGTTATGATCTCTTGATGTTAATGCTACTTTTTGGGTATTTCGTCATATCTTGAGAACTTTTTACTTGAATTGAAAAATTTTAGCACAAAATTATAAAATTAGTTTATCCAAAGATAATTTTATGCAAAAATGATTATAATTCATTTTTTTATTAGTAATAGTCGAAAAAAGTTTGAATTGTAGAGTATACAAATTTTTTTAAGGAATAAAATTTTTTATTTTAAAATAAAAAAAGTTATAAGAAGTTAGTTGAATAGACAAATTTTTTGAGGTCTCTCCCTCAAACTACTAAAGATTAAATCCTAATACGTAAAAATCTGATCAATGGACTAAAAGTATTAGCCTGCCGCAAAGTATGTCAGCCAACTGTAAAAATAAAATAGATACAATTATAAAAATAGAATCAAATTTAAAATGTAATCAAATATAAATCAAATATAAAAATAAAATTTAAACAATTTAAAAATCTTTATAAACAGAAAAATAAAAAACGTGATAGAAAAATATTTAAAAAAAATGATGGATTGAAAAAGATGGAAAACTATATTGAAGGTTACTACCTTCAATATAAATATCGAAGGTAGTAACCTTCAATATTTTAGAGGAAATAGCGAAAAACTAGTATGAAAACAAAATTTCCTGGAAAAGGATACGATGAAAATTATAATGGCTTCGATATTGTAAAAATCAATTATTTAAAAATTTATTTTCAAAATTATTGCTAACCTAACTTATTGTGTTGCAAAATATTTCGTGAAAATAAAATTTAACTGCACACTCTTATAAAAATCATTATAAATAAGAAAGATCGAAAAGCAATCAAGTCAAAAAAGAAAATGCTAAAGAAATAAAAATGAAACGACTGTCTTAAAAAGAAAATTTGCTTTTGATAAGTTGTCGGCTTAAAAACTTGTTTGCCAAAATTTTCGCAAAAATATTTAATTTTTTTTATGTTTTCTAACAATAATAATAATCATTTTTTAATAATTGAAAACGTGATCAATATGCAAAATTGCAGCTTTATACAAAATTATTAATGAAAACATTTTATCCATATTGCAGAAATGAAATTCTTCAGATTTAACAAAGAAAAATGAATAGGTAAAAAAAAAAAAAAAAAGTCTTATTGGAACAGATCGAAAACGATCTTTTCTTCAACAAGACAAAAATTATCTCAAAGTATTATCAAATAACAAAACATAAATAATGCTCAGAGAATCACTTTCCTTTCTTGGATTTGCACTAATTGAAGAAAGCACTTTTTCATCTTTCATTGGCGGTGAGTTACTTTCACTCCTAGTCATATCGGAATTCATCATGTTAGCACATCGCTACTTGATAGTTCACAAAGGAAGAAACACACGGAAAAGATCGTCATGGCAATCGATGTTGCCTCATGATCGGGGGAATGCTCTTCTCGCTCGCTTGTGAACATCGGTGTTGAATCTGAAGAATCGTTCTTCGCGGCATCGGGAAACATCGTACTACGTACTCATGACACGTAGATCAGAATTTTTGATGCTTCGTAAGAGACGCTAACCTAAACATCGGATCGGTGATGCTTACACAACATCGATGTTTCGAGATTGTTACTTTACTAGTTTCTGGAAATTTCACTATCACAACACCCAGATATCATCACAACACCCAGAAAAGCCTTAAACTTTTCAAACCTATAATTTAAAACCTAATTTTTCAATTTTTTTTTATTTTTAAAAACAAAGAATTAGGCTCCAATTTCATTATAACACATATTGTCTTTTACTACCTAAAAATACAATTCAAGAGAATCTAATGGCTTCATTAAAGTGTATTTGTACTAAAATATTCCTGTGAGATAAATATGTAAAATACCAATCATGGCTGTAATTTATTTGGAAAAAAGATAAAATGGATAACAAAAAATTTTTTTAAATTTTCTTTAGAAACTAATAAAAGTATTAATGACAACTAAAATTCATAACAGTTATAACATATAGACAAGTAAATATGTGTGTTGTATTAATAATAAAGTTGTATTTAGGGATAATTAACTTAGTGTGAAATCGTAAATATGAAATAGTTTTAGTGCCAGTTCTTTCACTTTTTCAACTAATTAACAGTTTTGATAATATAAAAGTAAATGTTTTTGTAATTTTTTAATTATATGTCTTATTTAGGAATCTTCTACTAAAATAATATCAAAAATTCTTATGCACTCATGAAAAATAGTTATAAATTTTATTCTGTATTCATAATGAAGCATTAAGTTTAATTGTTCTACATTGGAATGGAAAAAATATCTTGTCACACAGTTAATTCTTTTTTTTTCTTCAGTAAAATCTTTGTTACGAATCCGCCACCTCCATCTGGCGGACAGAGCCAAAAACTCTTTTTTAGCTGTAACCGTAACGTTGAGTTTATTCTTTTAGTATTAATGTTTCTTTTTCGAATACTTGGGGAGCAACCGCTCCGTTCTAAATGATTACTTCTACGCCTTAATTGTAAATTTGTAAACATCTTCATTAAAATTTTCCTATTATTCTTTAGTATTATTCTAGTAATTACGTCTCCAGGTATCTATTAACAGGAAAATACAGTCAGATCCGAGAAAGAAGAAAGAACGATTTAAAGAAAGAGGTAAGCTTTTACCCATTTATTTTATTGGCTTTAAATCGTTAAAGAACTGTAACACGTTTTAACATATATTGGCGCCCGAACAGGGACCTGACTGTTCTTGAAAATAGATAAATAAATTTGAGATTGAAAGGGAATAGGAATCGAAAGTGAAACTGTTTTACTAAAACTTTTGTTTACGAAAGAGATCGTCAGAATTAGAATACTTAAACAATGGCTGACGACATGATTGCACGACTTAAAAAGCGTAGAGGAATTGTAAGAACATCGGCGACTAATAAAATGAAAACCATCGAAACTGAACTCAAAAAAGAAACTGTTTCAGATTGTTTAGAAGAGTCGTTAGAATTGTTGACGGAATTAGCAACTGAATTAGAAACTTTGGACAGTGAACTACAAAAAATTCTGGATCCTAAAGAACTTGATGCGGACATTAATTCGGCCATGGATTATCGCGAAAGAATAATTACATGGAAATTTAGAGCGAAAAAGAAAATAAACTCATCATTATTGATTCCAAACGAAAGCGCAAAACAATCTACATCTCAAAACGAAACCACACCTGATTCAAGTTTAAAGAACACTTTAGAAAATATGTTTCAAGATAAAGTTCAAATAAATCTACCGAAATTATCAATCCAAAAATTCTATGGAGATATAAGCCAATGGTTTAGTTTTTGGAACTCGTTCGAATCAGCCATACACAACAATAATTCATTAGATAAAATTAGCAAATTCAATTATTTGAAATTTTATTTGTCGGGAACAGCGCTTCAGACTGTCGAAGGATTTGCTATAACGGCTGAAAATTATGATAATGCTATTAAAATGTTAGAAGATAGATTTGGACGCAAAGAAATTTTAATCGACACCCACATGAATAAAATTTTGAATATTTCCCCCTTAAAAAACTCCAGTGATGTGAAATCATTCCGAAAGCTTTTCGATGCGATTCAAACAGAAATTCGAAGCTTAGAATCACTAAATATTTTATCCGATACTTATAGCGCTATGCTGTCTCCCATGTTATTAAAAATGATCCCCCCTGATTTGGTTTTTGAATTTAATAAGGAGATTAAGAATTCCTCATATAATACAAAAGATATACTAGATTTTCTTTCTAAAATTTTGATTGCTAAAGAGCGTTCATCTTTGTCAGTCATTCGAAATGAAAATCAAAAAGAAAAACCTACTATTTCTTTCACTCCGCGGTATAGAAATGAACATAAGAATCAAAAAATAATCACCGGCGCCGAACTGTTTTGTTCTTCGGAAGTAAAAAATCATAAATATTCATCGGATTGCGGTTTCTGTCGTAAATCTCACAGAAGTGATCTATGCCCGCTCGCTTTAAAATTGAGTTCAGACGAAAAGAAAAATATTTTATTTAAGAATGGCGCTTACTTTAAATGTACTTCCCTTTCTCACATTAGCCGTCAATGCAAAAATAAAAATATTTTTTGTAAACATTGCGGACGTGGTCATGTTTCGATTATGTGTTATAGTTTAAATAATAAGGAAAAAGAGAAATCTAACTATGAAACAAATGATAATATGTCTGAAAATAGTGTTTTAGCTAATAATTCTAGTTATAAAGAAATTCTTTTACAGACTTTAATTGTATGCATTAATGTTAATGATGTAGATTATTATGTTAGAGGGATTCTTGACACTGGGTCACAAAAAAGTTACGTCAGTAAATTTATTGCAGAATCTTTAAAATTGAAGTGTTTAGGTGAAGAATCTGTGAATCACGGCCTTTTCGGAGGAATAGTTAAACAAGAAACCCATAAAAGATATTGTGTAGAGTTAAGTAATATTGATAAGAGTTTTTCTTTAAATGTAGATGTAATGGATCAGGAGAAAATTTGTATACCATTACCGAAATTAAACGATGCTAATAGTGTTAGGGAATTGAAGAATTTAGGAATTTATATTAGTGATATTTTCATCAACGACAATGTTTGTTTGTGTGAAAAGGATCCGAAAGAATTACATTTTCTCTTGGGAGCGGATATAGCTAGCAAAATCTTGACCGGAGATATTAAACATCTCAGTAATGGACTATTAGCAGTAAAAACAAAACTAGGGTGGACAATAATGGGCAAAATTGATAATAACGATACGAAAATTGAAAATTCTTTGTCAAGTTTATCGTTGTCTTTGCATGTTTCCGATTCTAAATTAACAGACTTATGGCGCTTAGACACTTTAGGAATTTCTGCGCGAGAAGAAAATCAAACTAAGAGTTTATTAGAGGAAGAGACCAAAAAGCATTTTGCGAACACGATTAGAAAAGACAAAACTGGTAGATATGAAGTTTCGTTACCTTGGGTAGTAGATAGTTCCATTTTGCACAATAACCGTTTTATGGCCGAAAAATGTCTCGTTAAAACAGAAAATAAGCTAATTAGTACAAATCATAGGGACGAATATCAGAAAATTTTTGAATTTTGGGAATCTGAGAATATTATTGAGGTGGTAAATGACAATAAGATTTCGGGAACACATTACTTACCCCATAGACCCGTATTTAAAGAAAACAGTGAGACTACGAAAATCCGACCGGTTTTCAATGCATCAGCGCACACAAGAGACAAACCATCACTTAATGATTGTTTGACTAAAGGACCTAACTTAATCGAAATTATACCCAGTATAGTGAACCGTTTTCGGAAATACCGAATAGGAATTTCGTCGGATATCGAGAAAGCATTTCTTCAGATTAATGTTAGAGAAAATGATCGCGATTTTTTGAGATTTTTGTGGTATGATAGTGAAAGAAATATTAGGGTTTATCGGCATAGGCGCGTTGTGTTCGGCCTTACATCAAGCCCCTACTTGTTAGCCGCTACACTAGAACATCACTTAAGCAATGTGCCAGAACATTTCAATCAAACTGCGGAATTATTAAGATCATCTTTCTACATCGACAATTCCTTAACAAGTCTAAATGATGTGAACGAAGCTGAAAAGTTCATAATAGAATCAAAATCAATTTTAGCATCCGCACATTTTAATTTGAGATGTTGGAAGTCTAACGTACCAAATTCCATCACAGAACAAAACGAATCTGAGAAGATACCAGTGTTAGGCCTAATTTGGGATTTAGAAGAAGATAGTTTAATTTGCAAAGTAAACAAGAACTATGATTTAAATGAACCGGTAACCAAAAGAAAAGTTTTGTCCATAACTCAGAGAGTTTTTGATCCAATAGGATTTACAGCTCCTGTAACTTTAGTACCAAAGCTAATTCTTCAGGAGACTTGGAACCAGAAAATTAAATGGGACGAAACTCTCCCCGAACTTTTGCATAAACGATTTAGAATTTGGCTAAAACAGTTAAACCTACTTTCTGAAACAAAAATACCCAGATGGCTAAATGTAGACTATGAAAATCAAGATAACGTTACAATCCATGTTTTTTCGGACGCTAGCAAACATGCTTATGCAACTTGTGTATACGTAAGAATTGAAACCACATTTGGTACAAAAGTCCAGTTAGTGAATGCTAGAAGTCGCGTAGCTCCCATAAAAGAAATGACTATACCACGTTTGGAACTACTATCGTGTTTAATTGGTGTTAGACTTGCTAAAACAGTACAAGAAGATTTAAGAATGAAAAGTAACCCTATAACGTATTGGAGTGATTCAACGACAGCAATTGGTTGGATCAAAAGGGACCAAGCTTGGGGAACCTTTGTCCACAATCGAGTTCAAGAGATAAGATCGCTAACGAACATATCTGACTGGAGACACGTTCCTGGGAATTTAAATATTGCTGACCTCCCTTCTAGAGGATGTACTCCTGAACAATTGCAAAAATCGAAATGGTGGGAGGGACCTTCTTTCCTATATCAACCTTTTGAAGAATGGCCCCAGTCAGAAGAACAACCGGATGAAGAACTATTAAACAAAGAAAAGAGGAAAACTATACTTACTCTGATTGATAACGAGAATGAGGATTACGATTGGTACTATAAATATTTCTCGTCTTATAAGAAGATAGTTAGAATGATTGCCTGGATTTTCCGATTTTACCAAAACTCAAGAAAAGTAGAAAGGAATTCCTCAGAAAACCTATCTGTGTCCGAAATTGAAAAAGCTGAAAAGGCAATTTATCGTTTGATACAAAAGGACGCTTTTTCCAATAAAACTGATTCAAATTTTCGTACTCTCAGAACCATTGAAACGGAAGAAGGAATTTTAAGAGTGAAGACAAATATAGTTCAAAGGAAAGATAAAGAATGTTTTCTGTATCCTGTGCTTTTACCCTACAATCATCCAGTGGTACACCGTTTAATAATTGAAAAACACATCGAACATCAACATGCAGGAGTAACAACACTTATGTCACTTCTAAGAGAAAACTTTTGGATTTTAAGGTCAAGGAAAACCATACGTAACATCATAAGAAAGTGCATTACATGTCAAAGATTCGATAAGCGAAAACTAGAAGTATTATCAGGGATTCCACCAGAAGATAGAGTCCGAGACGCAGCGGTATTTGAAGTCGTCGGTATTGACTTGGCAGGACCACTGTTTCTTCGTGATGGCTCCAAATCGTGGATTGTGTTATTTACCTGTGCTATATACCGTGCTTTACACCTGGAACTGATAACATCTCTGTCGACGGAAGCCTTCATCCAATCCCTGAGGAGGTTTATTTCAAGAAGAGGCAGGCCATACATTATCTATTCTGACAATGGCACCAATTTCGTAGGAACGCAGAGAGCACTCATGAACATTGATTGGCAGACAGTACAAAATATGACAACTACTCAAAAGATACGTTGGAGATTTAACCCCCCATCCGCCGCATGGTGGGGTGGATGGTGGGAGAGACTAGTTAGAATGGTTAAACAAGTCTTAAGAAAAGTTCTGGGTCATGCTTCCCTGAACTATGAAGAACTTAACACAATACTATGTGAGTGCGAACAGATTTTAAATTCTAGACCAATTACATATGTGTCTGAAGATGCAGAAGATCCTTCTCCTTTGACACCTATGATGTTTCTCCATGAACTACCATCATCGGGAGTCCCAGATATTGATGAAATAGATGCTAAAGAACTTAGTCGTAGAGCCAAGTACAGACAACAACTTCGTAATGATTTGAGAAACAGGTTTCGCAGCGAATATCTAGGACAGTTGAGACTCTACTCTGATAAGAACAAAAGATTTGATAAAGTGAATGTTGGAAACTTGGTGCTTTTAGAGGAGGCCAACAAAAAGCGTATCCATTGGCCCTTAGCTAAAATTGTAGAGATTCTACCCGGAAAGGACAATGTGATTCGCCTTGCTAGAGTCAAAACGGAAAACAGTATTTTCCTCCGTCCAGTGCAAAGACTCTACCCTCTAGAACTTCAACCTCTAGAATTTGTCCCTAGAATCATCGAAAGAAAGGACCCACCTGATCCAACAATTCATGTGAGTGACCAGAATGATGGAGCAGCCATTCAAAAGTCTGATATCCTGAGTGGCGATCGAACCAGCTACCCTGTCACTTTTCCAGTGACCAGAGTTGGACGAGCTATAAGACCACCACAACGTTTGAACTTGTTGAGCTCTTCAATTATTTCAGACCTCAAGGTGGGAGAGTGTTACGAATCCGCCACCTCCATCTGGCGGACAGAGCCAAAAACTCTTTTTTAGCTGTAACCGTAACGTTGAGTTTATTCTTTTAGTATTAATGTTTCTTTTTCGAATACTTGGGGAGCAACCGCTCCGTTCTAAATGATTACTTCTACGCCTTAATTGTAAATTTGTAAACATCTTCATTAAAATTTTCCTATTATTCTTTAGTATTATTCTAGTAATTACGTCTCCAGGTATCTATTAACAGGAAAATACAGTCAGATCCGAGAAAGAAGAAAGAACGATTTAAAGAAAGAGGTAAGCTTTTACCCATTTATTTTATTGGCTTTAAATCGTTAAAGAACTGTAACACGTTTTAACAATCTTGTTTATTGCTTGTTTAACTTTATGTACTTAATAAACTAAAAACATAGAACATGAAAAATTAATTTTGTAGATTTTTTTATGCTTACTCTATGCTTGCTTAATGTATTGATTTACTATCACACTTTCTTCCTCTTTAATCTTTTATTCAATTTTTGCTTTATTGTTTAAGATTCTACTAGACTCCGCCTCTTTTCTCACTCGGGAACACTTAGCTGCCTGTATTTGTCATCTTTGGAGTTGTGAACCACAATGTGAAAAATATTCTAAACTTTTCAAGGCTGTTTGGAAAAATAGAATAAAATCAAATACAAAGAGGAATCCTGTTGCTCTACTTCTAGAAAAAGTAATTTTTTTATGTATATTAATTGAATCTAAATTGTGGAATCAAATCATTTGCCAAAACATAATTTTTTTCACTAATTTTGCGGTTTTATCTCATTTGGCGAGGTGGTGAATGCTTAGCATGGACCCTGAATAGAGTGTCAATATTCTGGATATTACTGGCTAAGGTCAGGCTAAATTTCACCACAGTAGTTAACCCTCCACATACTCTGGCGATTTGAGCAGGGTATCAATTTCATCCTGGACTACGGGTCACATGAATATCATTTCGAATTTCATTTTATCTAACATTGCTCTCTCAACAATTAATTGGGAGAGAGTGTAGTGTATATGTTTTATAATTTTGTATCATTTTTATGATGTATTATACTTATAGGATATTTCAGCAATACCATGGGAAAGTATTCCCATTTTGAGTGGTAATCCTATTACTCGCATGCCTTCCCTTGGAGTTTTGAGTGCACATCTAAGTCTGCATGGAGAAGGTTCTATCTTTCGCAAACAAGTGGATTGCAACAAAACTTATTACCTTCTCAACCCTGATGAAGACCTGCCGAGTTCTCAAGAAATTTTTGAAGAAAAATTTAAGCTGTAAGTTAATTTTAAAATAAGTGTTTAAAATTATATATTCTGGTATTTAATTTACCACCTGATTGTTATTCCAAGGGATTTTAGAACTTCGGACAACGTTCTGGCCGACCATCATTTTCGGACGAAGCGATTGCGAAAGTGGAAGAAGCAGTGACGATTCGGGACCTTAACGAGATGATCCCTGATTTCAGCAAGTCCTGCATTCACAACATTCTGAGAGACCGCTTAGAATATACCAAGGTATGTGCAAGGTGGGTCCCGAAATTGTTGACGGATGACAACAAACTGCAACGTGTGGAAGCGGCCTGCGAAACGGATGGAGAGGAATTTTTAGACTCTATTGTCACTGGGGACAAGACCTGGCTTCTTCGGCTTCGGTGAAGCCAAAGAAGTCTGCTGGCAAAGTGATGGCGAGTGTCTTTTGGGACAGGAAAGGGTTGTTGTACGAATTCCTACTTACGGGCACAACAATTAATGCATATCGCTACTGTCAGACGTTGAAGAACCTTTGGCGTGCGATTCAAAACAAGAGGAGAGGCATGCTCACAACACTCGTCCGCACACCGCCCGTGTCACAGCTGATCTCATCAACAGATTTGGATGGAATACTGTCGCACACCCCCCTTACAGCCCAGACTTGGCCCCCAGTGATTACCATCTCTTCCCTGAATTATAGAAACACATGGGAGGGAGGCATTTCACAACCGATGAAGAGCTGAAAAAAGAGGTTTTAAGCTATCTTCGCGACGCAACGGCAGAGTTTTACGATTCAGGCATAAAGAAGATGCAAAAATGCATTGATCTGACCGGCGATTATGTCAAAAAGCAGAGGGAAGTCTAAGCTTTCCAAACATGTGTTATTCAATGCCAACAAACATCATGAAAGTTTGTTGGGATTTTTATTTTATGGACAAGCCTCGTAGAATACATATGATTTTTCGTAAACGATTTGAGTTTTAGTCAGTGCCATTTCCTTGATGTGGAAATGCCACTTTTGTTTGCATCATTGTACGATGTACCGATGAATAATATTTAGTATCTATAAAAATGATCCCAACTGATATAATTATGTATAAAAAAGAATTTACCAATTATGAATTTTAAAGATGTTATAAATAAATTATTACTTATGCTATTTTGTTGCATTTTATTTTATATCACAAAAGTTAGTTAGCTTTAAAATATGAGATGAAGTATGTTTGTTTGAGATGATTGGTTTTTCTAAAAGAACTTTTTTTGATGATTCTTTCAATTAACAGACAACCAAATTGGAAAGGCATTGTGGCTAGAGTACCTGAAGATTCAGAACTCTTAGAGGCTTGGAAAGAGAATGATGTATTTTTGTAAGCATCTATTTATGTTTATAAATTATTTCTAATTCATACTATTGTTGATGTACAATAATAGTTTTAATTTTGATTTACTTCAATGCTTCAGTTGACGGACGGGCCATTAATAATTGTAGAAAGTAAATAATAATAATAATTGATTTTACTACCATTTTTTTAAATCTCTTTTCAGCGTTACAGCCTTAAGAATAATCATGAAAAAATGTTTCATGAATATTGTAACATTTAAGGTTCATTAATTTTCATTAAGGCTGTAAAATTTTGTAAAAATGTGATAATTCTAAAAATATTTTTAGAACTTTTCATAAAAGAAATTTCGTCTCATATGAATAAAATTTATTGATTAGCTGAGGAAAAAATCATTTTTTAAAATTTTTTTTTTATTCATCGCTTGCTATTTATACTAGATATTTCTAAATCTTCAATTTTTTTGTAAACAAGTGAACCATTTTAAATATATTTTATTAAAATCGCATAGGTATATAGGGCATGGAAATAGCAGGCAGTACATAAGCAGCAAAGGTTCTAAAAAGCTAGAATTCAATGCGGTGGCTGTTCTAATGGGTGGAGGCAGTGGATGTCTTTTTCAGAGGGGAAGAAGATTCGAAGGGGATGGATTTCCTTTGCATTGTCTAATGCGTGGAAGGTATGCAATATTATTTTTTTGAATCTCATTTTGAAATCTTTGCTTGGTTACAGGTCTCGAAAAACCATCCGCACTGCGCCCTCGGCGGTCAAAAATTCCCTGTGGACAACAAATCAAATAATTATAAAGGCATTA
This sequence comes from Parasteatoda lunata, assembly GCA_949128135.1. Classification (NCBI taxonomy): domain Eukaryota; kingdom Metazoa; phylum Arthropoda; class Arachnida; order Araneae; family Theridiidae; genus Parasteatoda; species Parasteatoda lunata. The sequence goes on from OX421974.1 coordinate 64,285,341, forward strand.
ATAAAGATCAAAAATTGATAGATGCGCTTGCTGCGAATAATTATTTTCATGAAAAAGATTTTTATTTTTAATTCTCATCGGAAAATTTAACAAATTTACGGTTGCATGGATTATATTTTGTTAAAAAAATGTGTCATAATGTGCATTTTTAATTATAACGATTTTAAAACAATAATAGTAAACTAATAAAATTCAAAGAGCTTTAGTTTTGAACTCGTTCTGTTAAATCATATATTTAAATATAAAAAAAATGCTAATATAAGCATCTATACTTCAGTTATAATAGAACCAGACGCTCCAAACTAATAATTATGATTGAATAAGCAAATATCCTTTCTTCGGTTTTAATTAACCCAAGTTCTGAAAACCGAAACTATAGTATACAGGGCTGCCATTGGCGACTAAAAAGGAGACTAAAACGACTATTTTAAAGCAATAGCAACTATGGCGACTATTTTTGTAGAAATATGAGTAAAAACGACTAATTTTAAATCAATTGCATAAAATCGGCGACTTTTTTAGGCCAATTGGCTACTAAAACGAAAAATAGCTTCATGAGTCCCCCCATCCCCCATTTTTTTTGCGCGATTTCGTTTTACCCATACTTTATTCTTTTATTCTTCCTGTTTGATGTCATAAGCAAGGCAGAAATGTTTAACCAATTAGACTAATGGAATCGAAATTCGCACTATGTGAATGCTCCTCCTACTGCAGAAAAAAAATTTAATATCTCTTAGGATCTCATCACATCAACCAGTGTTCTCATCGTATACTTCATTTTTAAAGTTTATAAGCATAAACTCTATTTTATTCATTTTATATTTAATGTTTACTTTTTTTAATTTAATGTATAATTTAAACGGTTTAGTTTAGAATTAAGTATATTTTCTAAGTATGATTTTTATTTCCACGTGTGTCGAACACGTTTTTTCTTTTTTTTAATTCATACAAAGTAGCAAAATTTAAAAAAAATTGTCTTTAGCTACACAAGATGTGTAGTTAATAGTTATAGCGATTTATAATGGAAAAAAGGTGCGTGGTTATATTCGTTTTGTCGGATTTATCTTATGTGTTTGCTTTACCAATTCATTTTTAAACTGGAGTGGAGAAGAAAAATAGCACAACCTGATTCAGATTGTTTCAGCAAAATGTTGAAATCCTAGTTAAACTCTAGATTAATATTAATAATCTTGAGCCAGAATCATGGCAATATAGTCACAAAACCCCTATTGGAAAAAATTCCCGGTATAAAAAAATTTATACCGGCTTATGAAACACCGGTTCCGGTATGATACCGGACCCAGTATCATACTGGAACCGGTGTTTCATAAGCCGGTATCAAATGGATCCCGGTATGATACCGGAACCAGTATCATACCGGAACCGGTGTTTCATAAGCCGGTATCAAATGGATCCCGGTATGATACCGGAACCAGCATCATACCGGAACCGGTGTTTCATAAGCCGGTATCAAATGGTTCCCGGTATGATACCGGAACCAGTATCATACCGGAACCGGTGTTTCATAAGCCGGTATAAAATTTATTCCAGTATGATACCGGAACCAGTACCATACCGGGACCGGTGTTTCATAAGCCGGTATAAAATTTATTCCGGTATGATACAGGAACCCAGTATACTGGGATGGTGTAACGGTTTATTTTTAACACAAGTATAGTGAGGTACTACAATTTGATACAGGAAGGTTAGTAAACTGCTCTAAATTAGAAAATAAAACATTAATACAATTGTGTAAATAAATAAAGTCACCTGGTTTATACAGGGAAAAAAAACACTGACCTCAATTCACACTTTGTCAAAAGCTATAGCTTGCATTATGTTTATAAAAATCAAATTAACTGTTTTATTTTTTAAACTTCTTCACAGTTAATGAAATTTTTTAAACAATTAATTAATATATTAGAAATAATTGTCAATAATATTTGAATCTAAAATGCTACACAAAAAATGTTTTGCAGCAACATTAGAAAAGTGTAAATGCATTCTTCAGATTTTATGAAAACTGATTGAGGATTAGAAATATTATGTAATGAATAGCCAAAAATCAGACTAAAATAAGTCAAAATCTAAATTTTTAACTTTTTTTTTTTCATATCTTTTCAACTGACAAAATAAATTTTAATAAATAAGCCACGGAAATGTTTGACAAATGCAAATTCACATGCACAATAAGGAGACCATGTTAAGTGTATATATCTATAGATATTAATTTAAACAATCTAATTATAAAATTATGATTTCATTTAAATCAATTAACTTTGGTTTATATTTAAGTAATTGATAAATAAAATGGAATACAAATAACACATATACCAAATAATGTTTGAAATGCCGCCAAAAATATTTGAAATCAATCTAATTTCACATTGTTCATTTACTTTGAAATGGGACATTGTAAAATATAATTATATAGTCATGTTACATCTTGACCAATGTACTTGCTTGCTACTATAGATTTAATAACAATCCATTTTAATTTTAGATATATTTGATATTTAAATTATAGTTAACTTTAATCATTAAAACATAATAGTGGTTAGAGTAGTAATAATAGCTACAAATAAAAGCTCAAATGACACAAGTTATTAACTAATATAAATAAAAAATTTGAATTATTTTACTGTCATTCTATTGACATTTTTCTTAAGATTCCTTGACGTAAAGCACAATTTGTTATACTCATTTTCTATTTGAAGTATTTAATTTTTATGATAATTTACTTATCACGTAATATCTGAAAAATAAATTAGGAAAAAAAGTTATCGCCTACAAAAATTAAATCTCAAGAGCGAATTATTTATATAGCGACACAAGTTCATAAAGTATAAATTTTCAAAGGCTTTTCTTATCTCACAATTGGTGTGAACTCAACAAGATATAATTAATATAATAATAAATATATATACTGAATAAAAACACACAACACAATATTAAAACTTTTAAACATTGAATATGACATAATTTAAACTCTGTCTTCAATAAGATATAAGAATTACACAATTACTAAATTGATATAAACATTACCATAACAGCCTAAAAAATATTAATCTTTTTATAATCAAATGAAACCAAATTTGTCATATTTTCGTAGTTTCTATGACGTGAAGCGACTGAAAAGCACTTTTAGTACACTTGTGTGCAAATTCAAAAATATAGCTTTCAAAAAGTTGATTAATTCGCATAGTTTAAATGATATCTCTCCCTTGTTGTGATTCACTTTTGTTTTCCACAAACAGATCCGTCGTTTGCAGGCCTTAGCTGTGTCAAACATGCACTTTCTAACAGTCAATTTTCAAGTCTCTTCGACGTCACCTAACCATCTATTTGGAGGTTGTGCAGGATCCCTCAGACTTTTCTTTAATGTCTATCTCTTAGAATTATCTTTCTAACTTCACCAAATAAGAGCCAGCAACAATGTTTCCATTTAGAGCTCCTAATATAAACAAAATTTGAATTAACAGAATGTGTAGACTAAACAACAATTTCAAAAAATCTCATTTTTAACATTGCCTTATCTTTTAATATTATGCTTTATCTGTTTATGCTAAATTTTAGATTACAATGTTGATTAAGTGAATATTTCAGATTGCAGTGTTAATTCCATTAGACATTTTTGACATTTGTATACTTTCTCCTAACTATTAAATTGACAACAAAAATTATTAAATGAATAAAAATAGTAAAGAATTTTTAAAAGCTTTCAACTTTTTTCACATCATATTAATAAATAAATAGACAATGAAAAATGCTATAAATGACAGTTAATTAAGGTTATATTAACTAAAACCTTAATTATGTTAAATTTTTCATATGATTATGATAAATTTTACCATGACACAAATAGGATGCATAGATTTTTCAGCTCATATGACTTGATTAAAATTGGTAAAGCATTATGCTTATTATTTCTTTTTAATAATAATATTTATATCAATAGGGTACTACATTTACTCCAATTTTTAATTAACTTTTATGCATTTTAAAAACTCAGAAACTAGCTGTTAGAGATGTAAATAACTTAGACAAAGACCCAGAATGCCAAAAAAACAGATTTCATATATTCAATTCTTACAAAATTAAAATGAAATATGTATGCATATTAATAAGATTACGAATATTCAGGGAACTGTTCAATCATACATTTTTTAAAAAATCCATTGTCTACAGTAACATATGCAACACATACAAAAAGTTAGACTCAATATTTAATCTTATTATTAAAATCTTGAAACATAATACCATAGAAATTTGATACTATTCTAATAATATTAAATTAAACCTTACTTTGGTTCAAAATAAGTATATACAGTTACAGCTAAATATGATCTAAAATTTCAAACAATGTATGATGTTAATTTATAGATCAGCTATTGTAATACACAGACTGTAAATAAATAAAAGATTAAAATAAATTATTTATAATTAAGAATAAACAATTATCCAAATTATATAGTCTAATTTATGCAGTAAAATAATTTTTTAGAATAACTATTAAGTATGAGAAATACAATTGCAATTACTACTTATTTTTACTAATTGAAACTTAGATCAACACGACAATAGTAAGAAAAAATGATGGTCCACCAAAATTTTATTATTTTTGTAATTTGAAAGAGATTTCTAATAAAGGGAAGTTAATGTCTAACAAAGGTATCATAGGCTCATACTACCCACTTCTTGTTGACAACACAAAAGAATTCACAAACGCCCACATCATGAAAGCACATTACCAACCAACTTTTTAAAGTGACTCAATGCAAAAATTTAAGTATGGATGATCTGAACTTTTGACCATTTTAGTTTCAGTACAATAATTTTTAAACAGTTCAGCTTATAACTTCGTCAAAAGGTTAACACTTAAATTCATTATCACGCAAAGCATATTCAAGTCTTTAAACAAATAAAATTTGAACGTAAAGCTAAAAATTGAACTATTCAGTGGCTGAACTCAGAAGTAAAAATATTGAAACATTTAAATTTGCATATACTTTTTATATTCATTAAAATCTAAGAAGCATTCAGTTCTATTTTATAATTAATTTGTAACTACAATATGATAACTTACAAAAAGGTTTCACTAATTCAATTTATTAACAAACTGAATATCTTTATATACACTGTATCACTTTCATGCACAAAGATAAGAATATAATGAATTCAGGACTGCAAACTACTATGTTTTTTGCAAAATGTTTTATTGATATAGATAACTAAAACTTTCAGAATTCTGGGAGTTTTGCAAACATCTTAAAAACATCACCGCCACTTTCGGGTCGGCCCACCTCCTGGAGAAATTAAAACAAAAACATGAAAGAACAGGACCAATTTAAAGAGTATAACTTGTAGCCATCCCAGGCAAATCTCTACTAGTCTTTCTTTTTTAAATAATAAATAAATTTTGTAAGCTTAAAATCTTTTAGGCATCGTGACAGTTGTAGCTGGTGCAATGGATCCTGACACTGAAATATCCCTAAATGTAGATTTATAAAAGATAAAATAACTATCGAATTTTTTAAAAAAAATTCTATAATAGTTTGCATGTTGAATGTGTCAAGAACTAAAAAAACATACCTCTATTGAAATAAAAATGAAATATGCTGTTTTCCAAATCATTTCTGAAAAAAAAAATTTATTTAGAAATTATACATCTACAAAATATATGTACGCTATTAACTAGGTAGTGATACTATCAAACTTTTAAGTATCAACTGCTTTGTTTTTAAAATGATATTTTAGTTTTACAGAAACTTCAGGGTACCAACAGTTAATAAAATATCATTAAAACTAAATGCTTTAAAATTTTTAAAATAAAATTAAACATTAAAAATAACAAAAGAATTTGAGATTAACACTTAATATATAATGCGAAGTTTACAAATATTATATACAACTAAATAAACAATTAATTTGTTAATAACGGTGATATTAGTGAGAATTTATGTAAAAAACATGTGGACAAAGCGATTCAATCAAAGTTTCATTAAGAAACCCAGGAAAAAAACATTCAAAATACTTTCCTCTCATGCAATGAAGTCTATATATCGTTACCCTAACCTGTGCATGCACAAGCAAAGCAGTAATAATTCAAGAACGTAATATATGTCTTGATAACTTAAAATATAAACACTATTCATACTCAAGCGTACGTTTTAACATTTCTGTAACTAACAAAGATGCAAATAAAAGCAGGAAATAAAGAGAAAAATGCACTTACTAAAATATACCGCCATTCTTTCCACGATGCTCGATGTCCGGACCGGATGTAAACAAGTGTGATTGGCTGTGAAGTTCAGACAGAGAAACGGAAAGAACTAGAAAAACTGTGCTATATAGCTCAGGTAGCGTGATATGGATTTAACGAACTAATTCATCGATTCGTGGTAGCTTGATAAAGAATTTACGAACTACTAAAAGTCGATTCTCGTCTTTTGCGTGGTTCCCATTCGTTTCTGAATTAATCGCTCTTTTTCGCTTTTATAGATTCAATTGAATTGAATTAACTATATAGTTATAAAACAAATTTATTAATTTCATTCAAAAAAAGTTTATTTTGTTTTATGATTTAAATTTATTAATAACAAATTTCTAAAACGGACTGAAATTTATAAATTTATGAAGGAGAGGTTTATGTTTGAAGGAAAAAATTTGAGATTTTATATCAATTTTTAATTTATGAAAACATATTTCTTTTGCTACGAAGTTGTTTGAAACCTAAACTAATTAATTTATTTCGCGAATTGATAAATTAGTTTCGGTTGGGAGTAACATTGTTCTAGAATAAATTCAAATATAATAAATAAATAAAAACAATTTATAATAAAATTTAAAGTGATGCAATTAAATAATATGTCATCATGACTTTGAATAAAATAAATTTTGTAAATCAAAAAATAAATAAGTAAATAAATAATAAACGTATAAAAACACAATCTATTAGTATTAAATTTCTTTTATTAAAAAATTACTTACATTTAAATGATTTTAAGCAGAATTTAAAATAATTAAAATGTGTTAAAATTTTACTCAAAAACTTCCTTTTCTTCAAAATTATAAAAGGATTTTAATATTTTTAAATATGTATTTTTTTAATTAATGTACATAGAAAATGTACGCTATAACCGCCTTTGATATATACGTTAAGAATTCTTATACAAATCTAAGAAATTAATTATTTGAAAGAAGTATATAATTTAAATAAATAAATAAATAAATAAAATAAACGAAGTTTGAAAATGTCAAAACCGTTAGATTTTCAGAACAATATGTACTTACTAAGAATGAAGCTATATTTTAAAACTCCCAGTATGTTTGAAAACTGGTATCAAAATTCCCAGTGCGATTTTATATCTAGTATCAAAATTTCCAGTATGATCCATACTGGTTAAATTTCTGATATAGTGCCATACTGGTTTTACACATTCCAGTATGGCACTATACTGGTTTTAAAATTTTCCGTATGGTGTTATACTGGTTTTAAAATTTCCAGTATGGTGCTATACTGGTTCTGAAATTTCCAGTATGGTGCCATACTGGTTTTAAAATTTCCAGTATGGTATTATACCAGGTTTTAAATTTCCAGTATGGTCATACTGGTTCTGGTATCATTTTTACTGGTTTTTGATACTGGTTTTACAATTTTTTTCCAATAGGGACGTTAGAGTTTTTGAAGAAGTATTTTTCTCGGTCGGAAAGAAATGCCTATGATTTTTGTCTTCTCATTTGAGAATAAATAATAACGGAGTAAAGTATTTTAGTTATTTTTTTTTTCGGAAAAATTTTGAATGATTTATTTTCTAGTTATCCAGAATTATTTGCAAAGGATGTCTTTCTCGCACTTAAGAGGGAAAATAAATGCTCACGATTTTTTTATTTTCATTTCTTCAATTCATTTTATTTTCATTCAAAATAAAGAATTAAGAAAAAAAAATTAGTTTTCTTTTTTGCAAAAGATTTTGAAAGTAAAGACATTTTTTACTCTTCAGAACAAAACAAAAAAAAGAAGAGGAAAACAAAAACAGCATGAGCTAAACATAAACATTTATGAAAGAAAAATATTATTAAAACAAAAGCACAACAGAAGATCAGAGTTAAAGATTCAAGATTAAAAAAATAAGCTGAAGAAGATGATCAAATTCACAACTCTTTTTTTTAACTGACTCCTTAACTAGGATCGTCCTTTTTTTTATCCACATGTAAAATTCTCACAAATTTTTTTTTTCACTTCACTGACCATCAGTTTTAAGTTTGAAATTCTTCTTGAACATTGTTATTGCAATATGATTCAAAGTCATCCCAAACTCATCAGCAAAAATTCACTTAAAAAAAGAGGAGTGTAGAGACAATCCATGACAAGTGGAAAAGACATATTTCCTGGGGAAAATGAGGGGAGGGGGAAGTGTCTATTTTACAGCTGATGTCAACACTGGCCCCACCCTGATTTTCTTCATTCATTCCTGATTTATGCTTCTCCACTCCACTCTCACCCCTACACTCTACAGCTATTCATAGGCAAAAAAGGAAAGCTCACTCTCTTATGAATAGTGATTTATTTATTCTAAGAAAGAATGGGGGAGTTAAAATTCCAGGTGTGTTGACCATTGTTTGGAGTATCATTAAGCATGAAAAAATAAATAAAAACATTAGTAACAGGTGGAAAAAATGATGATGAAATTTCATTGTGAGATATTGGGGGCTTCTGAAGAGCAACACTTTTTAAGGGAAAAAAAGTAATACTCTATTGGCTGCCCTATTCGATACGCATTCCTACTTCTACTAAGTTTTCAAGCCTTAAATCAATAACGCCGCGACATATCTCCGTGAAATTACGGTACTTTAAATTAGTAACTTGTACATCTGTTATTAGAAGTACCTTGCAGAAAGTCAGAAGAAATTCTGCCTCAAGATTAATAATAATTGTATTGTTAATTAATATTAATTACAAAATTGAATAAGTGACTGTATTGATAAGTGTCTTATAGTAAGGCTAAAAAAATTAATGCATGAAAGTATCATTTTTTTAATAATGCCTAAAAGTTTTAGTCCCTAGTTTTTTTTTAATTTTAATTGCAACTATTGTTTCTTAGATGATATCTGAAGCTTTATGCCTCAAAGAATAAAATTGAAAATAAATATTTTTAAAATGTTTGGAAGTTTTTTATAGCAGTTCCTTCAGCAGTGCTCTGTTTATATACACAAATAAATGTACATTTTTTATAAAATGTGAAAATTTAACTGCATATTATTTGGATTTTATACTATTACAGCACAAATAATTAAAATTATGTTAGAGGATGATACAATTTTGGCAACTAAAGCAACTATTTTTCTTGTTTTTATCCAATGGCAGCCCTGAGTATATAATCGCTCGTAATCTGAATGATCTCTGGTTTTAATACTTCAATAAACGAACAAATAAATTATGTGTGATGAATAGACATCTTTAAGCAATGTACAAAATAATATACTGGTTTACAAAAATAAAAAATATTTTAGAATTTAAATTAAATTGCTTTTTAATGATCAACACTGATTATGCGCAATGCTTTGGTACGGCAGGGATGTCAGAAAATAATCAATAGGATGATGCGAACGCCACTTTTTGTGCGTAAAACCAGTCTGTCAAGAGCGTGTTGCTTCTCTACCCCCCCCCCCCTGGGAAAAGTTAAATGTCCTTATCCCCTATATTAGTCCTTGGGTATGACAAATGTATCAATGTACTTAATAATTATGTGGAAAATGAAGCTACATCTTGTCTTTAATATGTCATGATATTTTTTTCTTTCATATGCATCTCTGTCCACTTTGTTGTTCAGAAAATTATTTTCAGACTCCCCTCCCCCTCGTCATAAGCTAATAAGTTTAATTTACTCTTAAGTCTTTCTTACAATAAAAATTTCTTATCTTAATCACAGCTTTTTTAAATGTTCATATTTTAAATCTGAAAGTTTGACTGTCCGTTGGAATAACCCTTTAAAGTAATATAATTAAATTATCTCTAAAATGATCATTGAAATCTTTCCTGTTAAATTACTGGCTTTTAAATAAAAAAAAATTTTTAAAGAATTAAATCAAATTTAAAAAAAGAAAAAAATTTAACATAACTGGCATAATTTGAATTAAATTTATACCATTAATATAAGTTAATAAATTTAGTAATAATTTTGTAATATTACTAGAATTTGGATTGACTCAAGTACTTGAGTCTCAGATTTGCAGTTCAGTAGTTATATTATATATATTTAAATATATTTTAGATAAAATATACATTTAAGCTAATAAGATTCACACGTAATTTGGTAATTAATGAACTTTATGACACTCTCTCTTTTAAGTTAGCTTAAATTTTTTTAAAGAAAAAATTTGCCAAGATTGCTTAATTTTTTCAAATATTTTGAATATCTCTATACATCTTTGTCTTATAACTTTCTTTTTTCAATACGCTTATTTCATATCAAGCTAAAAACTGTATTTTCCTGATAAAATTTTGATGCATGTAACAAAAAATATGGTCTAGAATAGGGATGAACAGCCTGCAGCTTTAGGCCGATGGGAGACCCCCGAATGTCTTCACCTTCTATCCAAGAAATAATATAAAAAGCTAAAAAACATGCCTTCGAAAAATTTATAAGTATTCTTCAAATTTGTTAAAAATTTCATTGTTATAACATTAAATTATAAAACATTTGAAACGTGCAAAATTTGCAGGTCAGATGGGACAAGTTTTTACCATATAAAAAGGGAGGTACTTATCAGTTTGCTGCGAAGTATAATTTTTTTTCCTCTGTGCTCTGATTTTGACAAGTTTTTAGTTACTTTTACTAAATTAATGGAGATAATTTGTTTTTAGTTTAAACCTTTTTACTTATTTAACTATTATTCTATGCTGTTACAACTACTTTTATTTCTTTTCAGTCCATGTGTTATTGGCAACCTGTGGAGTGTTTCAAATAAAGATATAGATATATTCACTAAGAAATTTCTTGAACTCTTTGTTCCCAATTATTCTGTAGAAAAGAATACTGTAGTTGATATAAGTAATGCAGTTGCTCAGGCAAGAGCTTCTTGCCAAATGTGTTACATAAATGGAGCGGCCCCAATTATTTATGGGTTACCAGTTTTGGCTGAAAAATAACCTAATTTATGTATATAGTGTTTAAAGGAACTTCTAATGTAACTATATAACCGAAAGTGTACTCTTCTGTAATAAAATTCTTTCTTGTACTTTATAGTCAAATTAATTAATAATGTTGTTTTTATTATGTTAAATAATTATGTATTTTAAAAACTTACAGTTTCTAATAAAATAAGCTACACACTGCAAAAAAATATATATATATAAGTAAGAAAATAAATTTAGTTATATAGTATTTTGAGGAGAAGGAAAGAAGAAGGGCCAAAGGCATGAAACCGGTCTTGCCCCAAATAGCGTATTCGAGTGTTGCGATCGCCAATAGTATAGTATAGAAAGTTGCCTTAATCTTCGTAACAATTGTAAAAAATTTCGTATAGGTTTCAGTAAAGGACGAATATTAAAAAAAATACCTCTAGGAATTTTTTTTTCATTTAGTTTACTCATCAACCCACGGAATTGTGAACTAAAAAAAATTAACACACTTTTTTTCACGTTTTTAACACAATTCTCGCCTTATTTCCTTTGGTCTTATTTAACGCTGCAGCTTTAAAAATAATAATTAATAATTACATTTATTTTTAACTTTATTTTATATGGATGGTTGATTGAATGTAAACAATAACAAGCATTCTAAAATCGAAAGAAATTTATAAAACTTCCGGTTTATCCCTCCGCTTATGTTATGTGTACGAGGTGATGTGTGAGCTGGCTTAATATTCTAGGATGATTTATAATTGTGATTTGTTTTAAATTTATGAGTAATTTTACAATTTATAAGAGTTTTCAGTAATTTATAAATTCTAATTCTTCTAGTGAGCCTAAAACAAATTTAGAAAAATTAATATCACAGCATAAAGAAAGTGTAAGGTTAGCCATGTTTTGAGTGCTATCCGTGATTTGGCTATATTTGTGTAAAATAGCACCATTTGTTACTTTTTGTGCAGCATTATAGCAAGCTTGCAGAGTCTCCGAATTCATTTGCTGTTTGCCTTGTTTAAAATTATTCATAATAATAGTGGATGGCGTGCTTTTTCTAGCTTAGGTAAAAAAAATCGATCGGAATTAGTAACCCGAAAGTCATACGACAAATTTTAACCCTAGCGCTATCTATGGCGTATCTCCTGTTTTTCATACGTGAATTTTTGCATAAAGTGGAAACGGCTCTTAAGACATGTTTTATATTAACTTCTACTTTAACTACAGACTCTTTAGAGGGCGCGTTCCTTTATTCTATGGATGTTAAAGCGGTACGATAACCAGCAGCTCTAAACTCGCAACCATCGAACGAGCTATAGATGGAAAAATGACGTCATTTTGATGTCGCGTTTCTACTCCTAGGGAAAACCTGTAACCTTGCGCTTTCGAACGGATTTTGCTAACGGGCTGCGATCTTCATTTTTTTCCTCCCATCTATTGGATGTCTTTCACCTAACAATTTGCTGAATTGTCTAGAGCCTGCTTTGGTACTTAGGGAAAAAATAGGGTAATATAAGGGAAGATTAGAGAAAAGGGAAAAATGCACTTTCTTCACTGCGAGTGTGATTTTTCGAATGATGTTTTGATCGCCATTTTTGCCTGCCTCTGCTGTCTCGTTAAAATTACTGTGTTGTTCGATGATTTTGTATAAAAAACTGCCCTTTCTAGGGCCAACTTAGATAGATAGACTTAGAGATTGGGCAGCTCTGACGAGCAGGGCACATCGACCAGAGGTCTATTGTACCCAAACCCTAGTCGTGATTAGCAAGAGAGCCCTATAGCTGAAATGAAGTTCAGCAAACATCTTGCAGTTCCCAGGCATTGACGCAATGCTGCCCTAAGTGCTCAAATCTTTGAGACATCACAATCACAAAGTATGTGTCGTGTTGTCTCTTCTAGATGACAACCCCAACAAAGAGGGTTGGATTCTATTCCCATAATGTGTAGGTGTCTCCTGAGGATACAGTGACCAGTAAGAAGACCCATGATCTTCCTTAATCTATTTCTATTAAGCTTTAAGAGCTCCTTTTGATGTACACTGAGACAGTCTCGATTCAGCTCCTTAGCTTGTCTCTGACCGTCAGCAGCGCGCCATTGCTCATGGGCAATCTTGCCGTAGAGTTTGAAAATGGTTGCCCTAAATGAGGAGGGGGAAATTCCCAGCGCAGGTTCAGGGCCCCAGAAAATTGCATTAGAGCTAGCCCGTACTGCTTCATCAGCTAGCTCATTTCCACCAATACCCATATGTCCAGGTACCCAATGCAGGGATACCTTGTTATGAGCAGACTGGTCACAGAGGACTGAGAAGCATTCCCACACTAACAAAGAGGTGAAATTACCCCTTGACAGTGATAGGAGAGCAGCCTGACTGTCAGAACAGATGCGGATAGTCGTATTTTGATATCCCTTGTCTAAGCATAACACACAAGATAATGGCATAGACCTCAGCCTGAAAAACAGTGGCATAGTTTCCCAGGGGAAAGTGAAGTTTGGTACCGTCATTGGAGCAATAAATTCCTGCTCCTGATTTGGCACCAATCTTTGAACCATCAGTGTACCATATTAGGCATTTGCCTTTAAGCCACCGAAGAGAATTAAGCCATTCATCTCTAGTAGGAAAATGGATCTTGAAGGGCTTGTGAAAAGCTTATCTTAGTGACATATAGTCACTAGGCATAATAAAAGAGGGTAAATCCATCACTTGTGAAACAAGATGTCCCCATGACAAGTGCTTGGAATAATCTTTCCATAGGCCAAGGTACATAAGATGCTTTACGCCTGTCTGAGCTTCAACTTCAATGCGTAAGTTCAATGGAAGATGAAGAAGCCCTCTAGAGCAGCAGTAGGAGTGGTCCTGAGACATCCTGACAGGGCTACACAGACCATTCTTTGTATTCTGTTAAGATCAGACCTTCTGGAGCTCAATCTAGTCCTTGACCACCAGAGGATTACGCCATAAGTGATGATAGGACTAATAATCATTGAGTATATCCAGTAAACTATTTTGGGGGACAATCCCCAGGTTCTACCAATAGCATTTCAGCAGGACCAGAAAATCTTACTGGCCCTGTTGGTACAGTAATCAAGTTGATGACCCCAATTTAGTTTGGAGTCAAAATAAACCCCGAGAAACTTGACTTTCTCCTTGAGTTCCAATTTATGGTCCAGGTAGTATACATTACCTAGATCAAGTTGCCTTTTTCGTGTGAAGGCTACATAGCTTATCTTGGATGGATTGACAGATAAGCCTGATTCAGAGCGCCATCTAGCTACTTCTAGAAGTGCATTATTCATGATATCAGAGACTACTTTTCCATGTTTGCCTCTGACAACAATAACACCGTCATCAGCGTACCCGATACAGGGAATGCCAAGAGCAGTTAACCGAACTAACAAGGAGTTTTGATTCGATATTCGAATAGTGTAGTTATCACAATATCGAAAGTTAGTAAATGTTGCTTGTATTCCAGAGATATTTCCAAAGCTATCCCTCCTTTTACCCCAAAAAAGCTGACAAAGACTAAGAATTATATAGGAAACATATTAAATGATATATAAACATAAAATAATTTTTTTTTTTTACTCACATGTGTTTAGTCAGAAGAAGGAAAACAAAACTTAGTGTTTTTAGTTGTGTGCTGTTCAAGATTCTAGTTGTTAAAACAAACACAATTGACTATGCTAAACTAAAAAACTGTGTTTAGATCGGAATTCTTTAAATGTTTAAATTTCAAATAAGAAAAAAAAAATTGAAAAAGTATAAAATTTAATTACTTTATCTTTTTTTTTTCAATTGAGTATAGAACAAAAGATTAGACAATTTTACATTTGTGACATTTATTTTTGCATATTAAATATCTTGAAATAATAATTCTAATTCAAAACAACATTATTTAAAAATTTTACTTGAGATATTGGCTTAAAGAAAATATGATGAATGAATTTTGTAAAAAGCACTGTTAAGGTATAATGCAGTATATAGTACAGCTTTATATTGAAATGTAATTACAAAAAGGAAAAGTTTATTTTTAAGAAATCAATGATCAAAAAGAGACAAAAACTTTATCCCACAAAAGTCATCAGATACTTTAAAAAAAAAAAAAAACTATCTATTTGTAAATGTTCTAATTTTTCGTTAAATTAACATTTATTTGAGTTTCCTTTTGCATCTACCTACAATAGCTTTTATAAGTTTGTAAATACATGTAACTAGTTTCCTTTTTTTTTTTTTTTTTTTTTTGTCTGATAAAATTTGTGCAAAATATTTTTTTAAAAATTTTTATAGGAACTTTTTTAACACTTAATTGCGAATGTATGAATTTTTTCACAAATTTTATAATTTTAATATCTGATATGAAGTCCTTCTTTTAAGCATTTTATCACATATTACACAGTGCAATAGGACACAATAAACTAATTTAACATATTCATTACTGATTTACCTCTTATGATGACAAATAATCAAATTTGGTCTATTGCTTTATTACGACCACGAGCCATTTTTAAATGATAAATTGAAATATTACGGAGTTAGCAGGCAAAAATTTAAATATTTTTGCTATCATAAATTTGATACTAAATTACAAATAAAAAAAAATAACAAATTGAATGAAAAATAATTAAATAAGAAAATTATAGCAATTAACAATTTTAATTCTGAAATCCGAAAACATTTAATTGTACTTCATGGGGTAAAATTTTTGTTACTATTTGATTATTGATATCTTAAAAATAATTTTTGCTTTGTTTTTAAAATATTCCATGCAGTTTTGCTAAAAATAGATTATACATCTTATTATCACATACCCATTGTGAAATATTCATTTTAATTAATGAATTTTTATTTCCTATTTCATTAAAAGTTATAAGTGAACAAATACTTTTGAGAGCCACTGTAATTATAAAAATTTATTGATGTAATATATTATGTTATAATCACCTGAAATTGTTTTCCTTTGCTTAATGAAAATATATTAAACAATACTTATCCAAGGTTATATTGGTCATTCTGTTTTTGCCATTTTGTAGGTACACTTTGAGCAAATACTACTTAAAGTAACACATTAAAAAAAGTTTATTCAATAAAAACAATATATTCTACAAGCTAAACATATTATTTTCTCCACATGTCTTAATTTTTTAAAAAATAATGTACCAAAACATTAAAAAGTTAAAAAACAAAATCTTGTAAAAAAAAAAATTTTTTTTTTCAAGATGATATGGTAAAAAAAATGACATTTACAATAAAATATTTTATAATATGGATACTTCTCTTGTACACATCCTACACTTCATAAGAAAAAAAAAAACATGCACCTGGAAATTTCAAGATTTTTACCTGGAAAAATCAGGGAAATTTGAAATCTGATTTGAGTGGCCACCCTGTGATAGTCTCAAGAGGGACTTTATCAAATGCACCTTCAATATCAATGAATACCGCAAGAGCCATCTCCTTATCTGTGATAGAATTCTCAAGCAGGTAGGAGAGCTCATACAGAGCGGTGTCTGTGGAATTGCCTGGTTGATAGGCATGCTGTGTGGAGGACAGTGGCCTTTCACTGAGCACAGTGTCTCTGAATTGTCTGTCAATTAGCTTTTCGATCGCTTTCAACAGACAGGAAGTGAGGCTGATTGGTCTGAATGATTTAGCCTCAAAGTAATTCTCCTTACCTGGTTTTGGTATGAAAATCACCCTGGTATTCCTCCAAGAGAGAAGTATATACCCAAATGCTATACAGGATCGAAAAGTAGGGGCCAATGTATTCACCCCCTGAATAAGCATCATTGGTATGATGTCATCCATTCCTGGTGACTTGTAGGGCTTAAACTACTTTATGGCCCTTACAACCTTCTCATAGGAGACCACCATCTTAGCGGCATCCCAGTCATTCCTACTACAAGTAGTTGTGGTAATGTGTAGATTATTATACTCCACAGGATGAGATCCAGGGAAGTGTGCTTCAAGTAGTTCTCCAAGAGCCTCTTCCCCTGATTCACTGTATCTTCAGTTTGTAAGACGAATGGCATTTAAACTGCAATTAAAGTCTTTCGTAAGAATTTTTGCAATCTTTGCGGTGGCAGAAGTAGTGTTAATACCATTGCAGAAAGTCTGCCATGAGCGACGTTTAGATGCTCTGATCGCCTTGTTATAGGCAGTTAGAGCGTTTCTGTAGGACTGCCATTCTCCAGATTTCTTTGCTCTGTTAAATAACTTCCTACATTTCTTACGTAATTTACTAAACTCAGAAGACCACCAAGGAACTCGCCTTGGGGAGCTAGTAGAGGTAACCTGACAAGAAATATGATACGAATCGAGTATGATCTGTTGCACTTGGTCAACAGTCCACTACACATCATTAACATTATTGTACTTACCAGAGAAGCTCCCCATCGTCCTCTCCTGAGCTGCTCTAAAGGAACCCTAATCAGCTGTTCTGGGGTTCCTTCTTACGACCTTCAGTCCTGAGAGGCCTTTAATAGAAAAAGTAATTAGTTGGTGATTTGAAGCAGTAACTGTCCCAGATACCTTCCAATCAGTAACGTAATCTACTGAACTAGAGTTACATAAAGTAAGGTCAATGACTTCCCTTCTGTTACAAGTAACAAAGGTAGGTTCATTGCCTTTATTAAGGGCATACAAATTAAAATTTAAGATATGTTCCATAAGTACATCCCCCAGCTTGTTACAATTACTGCTACCCCACACTGTGTGGTGAGCATTTGCATCACAGCCGAAGATGAATCTACAGCTTGAACTACATTGGGCAATTAAGGCCCTAGTAATGTCAGCTAATGGGTCCTTCTCCTCATACGGGAGATAGGCTGAAACTATGACAAAATCAGAGATTGTCTTATTGTCATAGAATTTTAGCTTTGCAGCAACTAAATCCCTGTTAAGAAAGTTAACAAGATTATGGGCATTTAAATTAGACCTGGCCACTATGCAGGTCCTGGGAAGGTCACAACGGGTATCATAAAAGATACTGAAACCTTTAACATTGAGACCCATTATTCTACCCTTGCGGGTCCAAGGCTCTTGTATAAGAGCAATATCTAGTTCTCCATCATTCAACCTTTTAGCCATAAGGCTTGAGGCAGCAATGCTATAATGGAGATTAATTTGACCAACCTTGATTGTAGCCATTGGTTAGCAGTATGAGTGAATCCAGAATGGCTCCTATCTATCCTGGTTATCTTTAAAAGAAAAATCTTCCTTTAACAGCTCTATTGCTTCATTAATACCAAGCATAGAAGCTGGTGAGTCAGGTTGTAAGTTTACGTCTGACCCCGAGTCCAACCCAAGCTCTGAAAAATCAAGAGCCCCAATTGAACTTACCTTGAAATCAGGGGAATTAGCCGGCCAAGGTTCATTCTCCTGTTCCATGTCCTCTTGAACATCAGGTCCTACAGAGAGGTCCGATGTTGTTGGAGCCTCAACTGCTTTTTTCCTGTTAGGATCGTGGAGAATCTTGAAGACACCACGATCCACTCCAGTCAGTGCACAAAAATTTGCCCTAGCAATCACTTCCGCGTCTTCAGGCTCCACCTCAAAGATCCATCTTGAGGTGCTCGGTCCCGCAGCACTTTGCAGAACCCTCCACTCCAAAGACTTCAACCCTGGTTTTAGTCTCTGAAGACGCCATAAAAAGGTGCTCTGATCAGAGAATTGCTCTTTGGTCCTAAAAGCAACCTTCACGGGCTTGGGTAGCTCATCAGCACTAATGACTTTGTGCATAAGGTTTCCCAAGGCTTTGTTGTTAAAGTGGTTTTTAATCCACTCTACAGTGAACTCATTGCACTGCAATACCAACGCTCCTCTTTGGAGGTGGTTACTGTAGATCTCAGGCATTTTTACGCCACGAGGGATGGCGTCAGTCTGCTCTAAGATCTCTTTAAGGATGTTATTAGATTCTGTCAAAGAAAGCTTGTCCGCAGGAAAGTCCTCCAGGACTATAGCGATCTTGACAGACTTGGTTGCACATGCAAAAGAGACACCAGTTTGGAGGCCCCCGGTTGGATCCCCCTCTCCAGCTCAGCTATCCCCACTGGGGGGAACCACTCCGCTGGATTGGGCTTTCCTCCCAGGAGCAACATACTCCCTGGGCTTCTTTCCTTTTTGGGTTGGCACACTGGGAAGAGGGAGTTGCATCAGAAGACCTAGGTCTCTTAGCCCCTCCGCTCGCCGCCATGGCCCTCATTTTCCTTAACTTCTTTCTCCGACTCTTGGACAATCCAGCGGCACCAGACACACTGTCCCCTAAGTGCCTCTGGGGACCAGAGACTCCAACAGAGGAAGGGCCCACGCTTTTGGACGCCTCACCAGCTTTAGAAGTTGACTGCACAGCAGCGGTATTAGCACTGGGCTCACCCAAGGGCTTACCATGTGCTCCTGGAGACTGTATAGAACTTTTTGAACAGGAACCTCTGCCTAATTCCTGAACGCATCCCTTGTTGACCGGCGCGACGGATGATGCCGTATCCAAAGCTTTATGTGTGCTCATCATATGTTTGCCTGCCATTTAGTTACCCAGTGAGGGGTATCAAGGGGGCACCACGTGGAGGCGGCAGGCATTACCCCCCTAGGGTCAACTTACATTAATACTGTTGACGACTTGGAACGGAATTCGGATAATGATTTTTTGGATGTGGTCAAACCTATGGTTTCTTATACTGATGATGGCGGCATGGAACGGAATACTGACGATGATTTTTTGGATACGGACAGTCCTATTGTTTTGCAAAATGTTGCTGAGGATATTGAACGAAGTGTTGATCAGGATCCAGATCGAGCCACAAGCAGTCTCGAATGTTGTTCTTGCAGAAAAATGTTTAAAAATAGAAAAACTTTACAAAAACATGTGCTTAAATTTCCTCCGACTGAAATTCAATCTCTGTGTCCTTCTTTAAAACAAGGTAAAGTTTTTCAATTTCCTTGTAATATGTGTTCAAAGCAATATAATGATATTTACAACCTACGCCTTCACGAAAAAAACTGCTCATGGAATTATTGATACAAAATCTGGTGATTGTCCCATGAGTAATTTTAAGGGATCAAAAAAGGATTTAAAAATACATTTTGAAGCAGATCATGACATTAATATTGAAGAAGAGACTCTTCAATTCGAAAGTGAAAATGACTTTGTAGCATGGAAAGCTAAACTGGAGAATGATCATGCTTTTAGCTTTGTTAAAGAACATGGTGTTGCACATACTACTGCTGGTGTGGAAAAACAGTTCTTCATTTGTAACAGATCTGGTTACTGTAAAGGCAAAGGGCTGAGACACTTAAAAATGCAAGGCAGTAGAAAAATAAATGGCTATTGCCCTGCTGGCTTCACTGTGAATAGTTCTGCAGATGGGTGCCGTGTAAAATATATCAAAACGCATATTGGCCATACAAATGAAATGGGACATTTGTCATTAACCGAAGAAGAAAGAAATTTCTTTGCGGCTAAAATTGCAACAAGGATTTCATTTAATAAAATTTTAGATGATTTTAGAGACAATATCCCTCCATCTGGAATTAAACAAGTTCATTTGCTAACAAATAGAGATCTGCATAATATTCAAATGGAATTTGAGGTTGAAGCTTGTGGTCTTAAAAGTGATGCTGCAAGCATTGATCTTTGGGTGAATGACAAAGATAATAAAGATGTTTTATTTTATAAATTTCAAGAGCACGATTGTCCAAAGCATCAAAATTTACAAAGTGATGAATTTGTGCTTATTATTATGACTGAAGCACAGAAAGAAATGATTACTAAATATGCTCCTGAATGCATATGCATCGATAGCACCCATGGCACAAATGCTTATGATTTTCAACTGACAACATTGTTAGTCCTCAATGACATGAGGCAAGGACTTCCATGAGCCTTCATGATTTCAAGCAAAGTAAATCAATAGGGGATATCTCAACTGCAATTCTTATGTCTGATATGGATTAAACATATTATAATGCCTGGTTATCAACATTTGACACTATCCCTACTAACAGACTTTATTGTGCCTGGCATGTTGATAATGCATGGAGGAACTATCTTCACAAAATTAAAAACCAAGATCTACGTGTTTTTGTGTACAAAATTTTAAAAACTTTGATGTACGAAATTGATAGAAATACATTTGAAGTTCTCCTATAAAAAACTAAAGATATGTTTTCTTTAAATGATGAATTAAAGCAGTTTGGAAACTACTTTTTTCAGTATTATGGAAATAATTCACCATGCCGGGCTTACTGTTATAGAACAAACCTGGGAATCAATACCAACATGCATCTTGAAAGTATGCACTGGATACTGAAATATATTTATGTCAAAGGTAAGAAGGTAAAACGGTTAGACAAATCTGTTATTCAGATTATGAAATTTATCAGAGATATAGTCCGTGGGCCGAACTCATTTATCGTTCAAGTTCGTTCCGATACTTTGGGGGCAATTTTTTCTTTTGACAAAACGATTCAGAATGTTTTAGTATTTTTAATTTTATGAAGTTCTCCAAATATTATTTGGTCATAATTTAATAACAATCGATTTTATGACGCACTCTTTTTCTGTATGCTTCCGTACTCTCATCCAGTGAAATCGTTGAATTATTTTTTCCTCCGCCAAGCTAACCAATCACGCATTGTCTCCTCACAGTCGCTTACAGCAATGTTTGTAAGCAAATCGTTGGTTGCATTGATGCTAATTTTCTCGATTTCATTTTAATCCTTTGAATTTTTTTAAAAATTTAAATAAAGGTCTCTTTTTAGAGCCAATTATATATTGATAACGCTTCATTTTCCCGCTTTACTGTTAAATATTTGATTTTCATTGCGAAATTCGATTTGTGCAGGTGGTCACATTGCAATGCCTCTCTGACCTAATCAAGAATTCGTCTCCGATTTTAAGATACAAAAATATATACTTAGCTTAAAAATAAGAAGGAATTGTTTGCCCTATTTTAATAATATTTGCTGAGTTAGAAATTTAAAGGGGATATTTATATATAGATCCCACCAAAGAAATGAAAGTATTGTGGTTATGTTGATGAAATGTTAAAAAAATTTTTTTTAAACAATTTTCATTACTTTATGAAGATAAAATATTAGTTCCAAAATGATTAAAAAAACTATATATTAACGTTAATGATCCATTATTCTTAAAAAAAATATTATTTTTGTTTCACTAACAAAGGTGCTATGGTAAGTATTGTTTCAAAACATGGTTGTTTTGATGGCTTATTTATCTAATATCTTTAATATTAAACATTTTTGTAGAGTAAAGCGCACATCTTATATTGCTTGCATTTTAATTTTACTTAATTATTACTTCTTTTTAAACTCTGAATGGCGTATAAATTTAAAATTTTTTATTAAGATGTGCTTACTCGGAAAAAAGAAAACAAAATTTTTTATGTTTTTTTTTTTCCCCTCTTACAAAAAAGCTATAAAAAATACTCCTCTTAAATAAATACTACTCTTCTATTAAAAAAAAAACTGTTAACTAATCTAAACTAAAAATAAATCATGAAATTTAAGCGAATTTATGTAGGTTTTCTCTGTAGGGTCAGCAACAAAAAATTCGACAATTTTGTATTTAATCATTGAGTATTTTTTTTGGAATTAAATTTGAAAACAATAGTGTAGATTCAAAACATGATTTAAGCATTTAACTTCAGATATTGGTTTAAAATATGTGTTTAATCAATTTTCCAACTGGCACTATTTCGACAAATAGTTAAAGAATGTCTCTACACTTAAATGTAAATAAATTATTGAATATCAAACCATAATGAAATTTCCAAATATATTAATGTCTGGAATTATATTCTCTTGCTAAATAAAAATATATTCAACAATACCTGTCTAAGGTTTTTTGGAACACTCTGTATTTGTATTTTGCTACACTTGCAAAAACTATTTGAAATAACACTTGAAAACATTTTTTTTTTCAATTAAAACAATAAATTCTACATACTAAATATATTTTCTCTAAATCAATATTATTATTTTCAAAATTAATGCTGTACCAAAACATTAAAATTTTAAGTAATGAAAACCAAATTTTGTTAAATTGTTCAAATAAATTATGTAACAAGATAGTTCAGTGTGTAAAATATCCGGTTTTTATATAGTAAAGAAAGTTTTAAAGCTTCAGTAAAAGACAGTGTACCAAACAACAAATTTAAAAAAATATCAATTCAAATTTATTGTAAATTTTACACAAATGAAATTTTTCATTTTTATGTCAAACTGAATTTCAAAATATTCATTTGTATGAAATGGTTTTTTAGCTTACTAAAATAAGTATCGTCTTAAAAAATAAGGGAGAAATATCTCTCGATTTTTAAAGAAAATCAGATTATTTTCTGTAGGGTAGCAGTTCTTAAAAAGTTGATGCAAATTTAAATTTTCACAGAGTGGAGGAAAGATTTATATATTCTATAGAATTCAAGTTTTAAGTATTTTTACAAAAATAATAAAAAAACCTGTCAAATAATCGCAGATGCAGTATCATAACCCTTCATTACAACTATAACTGTCATAGTCTATGTTTTACCTTTTTATATTGAATTATCAAATCATCATGATTTAAAATGAAAAGAAAAAAAATATTTTAAGATCTTGAAGTAACTATAATTGTGTAAAAATGTGGAAGTACATACTTATAAGAAACTGTTAAGTGTTTTAGCGCAAAAGAAACGTGAACGAACGGGAAGATATCGTAGTATGCAGACAACTGCTTTTGTTCTGATTGGTCCATTCCTTGGCCACCAGTATTGAGGAGGCCCGATCTTTTCCCTTCTAGCCTTCAGTAAGAGTGGGGACAGAAATATAGTGAACCTCCAGCCTCCTTCCGCGAGGGTAATAATTCAAAGCTGTCAAATTGAAAACCCGTTCCACTGTCTCCCCTACTTTTTTGGTGGGGGTACGTGTATTTCCTGCTGGGGTGCTATGTATCGAAACTAATTGACTGACTCTTGCAACCCGCGAATGCCAGCTTGCTTCCAAAAGATATCTGAAGAAACTTGCTCTACAATTCATACGAGAACGAGATGTATTATTCTTTATCTCCTTCTCGTATTCTTTTTCTCGCTTCTTAGAAAAACTTTAAAAATATTTCTTTTTAACAGTAAAACGGCTTTATTTACAAAAAGGTTTTTATCATTTTATTTAACATGCACTTTTTCTAATTATATCTTGAATTGTTTATTATTTTGATTTGATTATTTTGGGATTTAATAATAACCTTAATATTTAAATTTATACAATTTTACTATGTAGTCATATAAAATTAATTCATTTAAATTAATTATTCATTTAAAGTAATTATTCAATTAAAAATAAATATAACATTTTTCTATAAATAAAATAAAGTTTGTTACGAAAATTTTAAATTTATTTGATAATTTGTTTTAAAAAATTTTATGTTAGAGTTTTATTTTTATTACTTTTTTTTCTTTCAATTACAATTCAAAGACAAATGTTTTTTTGTTTTTTACAATTTTTTTAAGGATAGTTACACCGTTTTGAAACTAATTAAATTCCGCAACTTTAAAAAAATATGTTGACATTTAATCCATTGTTTATACAAATATGGTTGTTCGCTATGTAAATTCAATTTAGATCTAAAAATTTGAATTTTGCAATTTGAATCAATTAAATTAACCTTCACTAGAAACTAACTTCATTTTAGTTATTACTCTTGCCAACTACATTTATTATTGTATAAATATCTCCAAACTAGAATTATAATTCTATCTTAAAAAATAAACACCGGGGATATTTGTTATTTATCACAAGCAAATTGCAACATCAAAATTAAAAATTATTCGATTAAATGATCGCAAAATTTTAAATTATATTAATACAGATCTGGTTTCCGATTATATCACTAAACTTATTCTAATACTTTAGCTCGGATACTGTAGCAACTTCATCCACTAACTCATATTCGACATTTTTACTATATTATTGTAAGTTATTGTAAATTTCTACTTAATTATTGTTACTTTAAAAACCTTCCGCAAAAAATGTTATTTAGCAATATTACTATTTTTTTATTTTTTTACTGATCTAAAACAGTTATTTAGTATAAATTTATTAAACTGCATATTTTGAGGGAGCATAGTCTTATATGAAGTCTATTTTTTTTTTTTTTTTAAATATTACTTATTACTTTTTGTTGTTAAACGGTATTATTATTTTTATCAAATAATACTAAATTATTAAGTAATGTCTCGTGATTACTTTATATAATGAAGGAACGTCATTTTTAATTTTAGGCCTTTAACTTAAAATTATAATAACCATAATAATTATAACAGAGAATA
Source organism: Parasteatoda lunata (assembly GCA_949128135.1). Taxonomy (NCBI): domain Eukaryota; kingdom Metazoa; phylum Arthropoda; class Arachnida; order Araneae; family Theridiidae; genus Parasteatoda; species Parasteatoda lunata. The sequence goes on from OX421974.1 coordinate 64,310,785, forward strand.
ATGTTAAAAGTGGGTAATAAAAGCATTTTATTTGTAAATACCGTTAAAAAAGGACAAATAAATAACTTTCAAAGGAATAACTTATTTCGAAGAGGATCCTTAAAAGCTATCTTTGATAAGCTGTGTAATTTTCTAAACGTAAAAGTAAAATTGTAGGAAAATTGATTTAACTCTTTCATTTCAGTATTGCTGGTTCATAAAAAATATCATCTTTTCTGTTGTAAAAATAAATTATAACATTTTCGACTAATAAGCTGAAGTGACAGTTAGTTTAAATTTTCTTTTCTCTAATAGATCATTTCGAAGAATCCTTAAAAACAACGAAATAAAACAATTCTATGTTTTTATACTTCAAGATTTAGATTTATGAGGCTGCTCACTGTAATAAATATGAAGATTTATCAAGATAATCGATATAAATAAAATAAAAAATTACGATATCGAAATTTTGTGAAAGAAAAGGCATTTATTGATTTTAATTAAAACTAACAACAGATTGAGATAAGTTTCCGTTACAGAATTCTATCAAGTACAAAAAATTATCGTTATCTAGTTTATACATTCAAACAGACAGTATATAGATGTATAAACAAATATAGTACATAGAATATGGGTAATCAATATTTCTGTAATGCAAAATAATAATTATCTGCCAAATAGTTGTATCAATATCGATGACTAAACATGCAAAATTGAAACAAAAAATCAGATTATCTATCATACATACCATAATGAATTGCTCCAACCCGATTTCTGTTCGTAAAAAGTTAATTCAAAATGGTGATTAACTTAACGTAATTCTCAGATAATATAGCTGTTTATAATTCTTGATGTTATTATTCATTTCCCTCCCCCTATGTTGGTAATTAATAGTTTCATCACAGATATTAAGAATTTATGATGAGGTTTACAACTAATTTCATCTTATCATTTCATTTTTACTGCTTTAGTTTCTCTGACAAATCTCTAATGTTTGGTTTTCGTTATTTTTTATTCAAGATTGTTTGATCAGTTTTCCTTCTTCTCACTGTTAATTTTGAATCAATTCTGAAATCTTCTTTGAACCTTGACCAGTATAACAATATCTCAAACTAACATATTATAATACTGAACGGAATAAATTTTCGTTGAATGAACATATTATGCAGGTAATGATAAACAAAAAATTTTTTTTAAAGAAAATGTTTTTATACTTAAAACAATTTGCAAAATAATTTTTCAAACCCAATGAAGTAAAATATACACAGTTCAATAACGGATGGTTCTTTATTTTGGTTGTTGCGAGCGAACTTACGACTTGAACGTTAGAAAGGCTTTGATGATTGAGAGTAGATTTACAAAAATTAAAAATTGATTTTGAAGAATTCAATATCAATTTTTATATTCATATCAGTCATCCTGTAGTGCCAAGAATCAGGAAAGAGTGTTAACGATGATCAATTCGTTAACTGTTCAAAAGTATGTGCCTTCATCTTCTTTTGCATTAAGTCTTTTAGAAGAATGCAATATGGGAGGGGGGTGCGTCTAAGCCACTCCAACTTTTTATTTTTTTATCTCTAACACTTTGAATCTGTGTTTCAAGTTATTGTTTGTCTGAAATGGACTCTTCAGTTATCCTTTGCATGTAATTCATTCTCAATATTCCTTTCTTTTAGTTTTTTCTATTATTTCTTGATATTTGGATCGACTAATGTTGATACTTAGAAATTTTGAGTGCGTGAATGAGTGGAATGTTGAAATGGTGGGCTCATGCGTTATGCAGTACAAAAGTGTCCAGAATTTTTCTGTTATATTTTCCACTTGAAAAGATATAATCTGAGTCATCATTTGAAGCTTTCTATGAATGGAGAGTTGAAGCTTTCTTCTCTTCTTTAGCTGCTGGAATATAGTTATGACGTTATTTACGGCTCAAATTGCCTCTGAAAATTAGCACTCAAAATCTTCTTCTTCATATGCACTACAGCCCCCTATATGTCAAGGTGGTCTCAGTTTCCTCCAATGGACCCCATCAGATGCCATGATTCACCAGCGATTGATCTTTAATGCTTTAAGGTCTGTATTGTCTCTCAAAATTGTCAAATTGTCTCCGGAATCTAACTTTATAAATAATATATATGTTTTCACTTGCTCCTAAGCCATCTTCAATTCTCCATGTCTTTAACCTTTTGAACATAAGCTGATCTATTCAACTCTGTGCTCTGACAAACTCAAAAATTTGAAATGCTTTGACTGTTTTACACAAGGTGCGAAATTATTCGATCTCGTCCGTTAGATCATTTTCTCTTAGGTAAGAGCTATCCAAACTTAACTTCGTATACCTATTAGTTCTAGTAACTATTAGTTCTTCTTATCTTATGCTAGGGATTGATTATAATTTTCTGAAGCTCCGTGTTTTAAATCATGTCTATTTTTTCCTTTTTTTCTTAACATTTCGTAATTATTAATCAGATGTCTTTACTTGTATGAGCAGCGGAATACATTTATGCATGTGTCAATGACACAAGCATAAATTGAAGTAATTATGTATTCTGTTTTATAAAAGTTTTGACGACTTTAGTTTTTATTACATTGATCCAGACAGAAATAATCTTGAGTATAGCTTTCAGAAATTATTGGCTTTTCATCTTTTTCACAAATAATATAAATTGCAAGTTATATATGGCAAATATTTTCACTGTTTTTTCATTATAATTATTCTACGAGTAACTAATAGATTGTATAATAACTTTCAACAATCCCATTGTTTAGTTTCTGTTTATTTTCAATTCCCGGATCTTTTCTTAGATGGATCCATTGATTACTTGTATGATAAGAAATTTTGACTGAATGAATACTTACATTTAAACGGTGGTTTCTGCATGCATTACTGCATAAAAATTTTCGCCGACATCACACTGAGTGTAATCCGTATTGTGCATTGAAACCCTTCATAAATATTGGCTTCTCTTTATCACTGCGAATACATGCTTCAATCTATTTATGATACAACTTTCCTTGAGAAAGTACCATTTTAATGTATTCCACCACAGGCTTCTAAATCATTTTAAATTTTATACATCTCCCATATTTCTTGAATATTAGTAAATATTTCCAGCACTATTCTATAATAAGTTATGTATACAAGAATATATAACAATAGATAAAAATACTCTTCAACATGATTAACCCAAGTAAAATTTACTCGTAATCAAATTAGTTTTACACAATGAAACAAAGCTTTAAATATAATTGAAATATAAATTTTACAAAATATAAACAAGGTTATAACAATATATATAAAATATAAACAAGCAGTTGATCATTACATGAATGTTATGAAAACTGATCCAGAAAGAAAATTATTGTCAATCCATATTCTCAAATATAAACTGTTTTTTTTCTTCTTCTTTTTTTCTTTTTTCAATCATACGGCAGATTTAATGTTAAAGTTAGTTATGGACTTTTTTTTTTCTTTTTATGATGATGATGAACTGCTACAAAGCACTCAACATTTTTGTCAGCTTCGTGAGAATATTCAATCACAAGTAATATTCTCACTAAGGCAACAAAGAACAAGTGTCGAAAGAATTGTTTGCAATGATTGCCTTTATTAATTGGAAGCATAGTTGAGTATTCTTAAAATTTATTAACTTTTAAGATTTAAGTTTAATAAATTAAAAATGAAATTTCTATTGGGATGTTATTCTTGTTGCGATAAGCACAATGTGCTTTATTCTTTTTTAGTTGGCTATATGGTTTATTTCCTAGTTTTTTAAATGTGCCGGATTTGCCCAAACATAGCTACGCAGTAAAAACATTTTGCATATTTCAAAAGCACCCAAATTCTAGTTGTAGGGTAATCAATTACATAATTCGTTACTGATACATTGCTTAATAATGTTGCATCTATTATTGAAAATTTATTTGTAATTATTCATGAGATCTCGTTCTAGAAACGTTTAAAATAGAATTTAAAAAAAACTACAAACTTATTTCAATATTAATTTTTATCTTAAAGATTTATGAGAATTTCGAAAAATATATTGCTTATTTGTAATTTAATCGTGTAATTTTTGGGTGTAGAACGAATTAATAACTAAAAGAATGTAAATTTTTGTTTACTGTAATCCTATTTCTCTGTCACTTTTTGCACGTTTCATGCGTTTAGTGCTCAATCTCCAAATCTTTTGTCAAAATTTCAAAAATTATTTGCCGTTCTAACAAAGTATTTTACAGCTCATTATATTCATATGTAACAAAAAGTCGAACGCTATACACTTAGAATGAATTAGAATTTTTTTTTTTTTTTAATAAATTTATTGCAACACCTGGTTAAAAATTATAAGAATATCAAACATAGATAATCCTGAAAGCAAGAAATTTATGCTTCAAACAAATCATGAAATAAATTTCGAAATTAAAACTAGTTGTAAGTATCGTGCACGATTTGAATACTATGAAACGAAAATAAAGTATTCAAAATTTATCTTTTGACAAAAAGAGAATGAACTATGAAAATTATTTCACTCATTAATTGGACGAAAAAGTTTACATTGTTCAATTAACTACTCTAAAAAATTGCTAACTAAAATTATAAACAGTTAACTTGGTTATTTTTTCTTAAATTGAAATTGTTGCATTCGAGTTGAATGCAATTTTTTCAAAGAATCATTAAATGGCTTTTAAGAAACATTATTTACGTAAAAGAGATAACGCAGATTTTATACTTAAACCATCTAAATTTGTTATAAATAAATATAATTTCATGAATAAAAATATGACTTTTCAAGATATTCATAAAAAGAAATGAGATTGAAAATATTGACGCTTAGATTTGGAAAATAAAAAGATCCAAAACCAATTTCCAAACTCATGAGTTCCTATCTGGGCTCTCCCCTCCTCCCTCTAAAAGAAATAGTTTAATGGGCGTAATATGATACTGAAAGGAGTCGGATGACCAGCTTTCTTCCATGGTCGATTTTAAAAAGATGGTTTTACGATGACGTGTTACAGATGTTCCCTTTCATAAATTGTCTCTTTTCGGTTTAACTTTTTTTTTTTTAATCGACAATCAAAGAAGAAAAAAATTTAAATTTACAGAAGATGTATAAGGTGTTTCTTAATAATTTGATTAGATATAATTTAAATTGGTAAAATCTATAAAACTTGTTTTTATATTTATTCATCTATTTATTTATAATAATCAATTATTTGAATTCTAATGAGCATTAGTTTTTCAATTACCAGTCTTCCTACTATATGCTAAGTATGTTTATTTGTTTAATCTCCCTGGTAGATTTTTAATCATTAACCTTTCATAGCATACATAAAAAATATTTCTGGAAACATAAAGTTTTAATCCGTGTAGATTGTCAATCATAAGAATGCTAAAGCAATAAACTTTTTATTTGCAAAAATGTTTCGAAGTTGGATAAAGGGGACATGTTAGGCTGACTAAATTTATTCAATTAATATTATTGATGAAACATAACTTGTGTTTTTTTTTTTTTTTTCTTTTCTAAGTATATATAGAGAGAAAGAGTTTTACTCACAATAGTTTACTCAAATCAACAGTACTAATTGTATTGTCATCACTATTTCTCTATAAAAGTTTTTTTGCTGTACTACTTATTGTAGAAATTATAACAAGCGAATGTTTTTATTGCCATTTCCTTGAAAATTCTTAGGATATTTTAGATTTACTTTTTAGAATGTGACTTTTGAAAATAATCTTTGATACAACCCTTACATAACATTACGTAAATTAATTAGCTGTCACATTCATACGAAAAAGTTCAGTGGTTCTTTTTTTCTGTAAATATTTAAAAAATTTTTTTCCCTTTGTGTACCAGCGGGACTTTTTAATCCCACTAACAGCAATTCTATAGCATTTAAATAGAACAAAATAACCCATCTGAACAAATCTCTCCCTACAGAGATCTGAATTTTCGTTTTTCATTAATAATTGACACCACGCGATTATTTGAAGTTGAACATCATCTATGGTTACGGAACTATTTAGTTGTTGATATTTCGTTCGAGGACGCCATTTTATGGTTTTTAAATTTCATTCCTCAATTTTCAGCTTTCGGTCTCGATAAAATTTGCAAGTAGTACGTCTTTCATATTTTTGTATTGATTTATTAACATTTTCAAACAGTTAGAAGGCAAAGTAATAAATTTTCTACTTTAATTAAAATTTTATAAAGTGGTTTAAGTCCCAAATTAATTATTTTTTATAGAAAATATTGGACATATATAAAATAATATTGGATAAGTAATATTGAATACATATTTGTAGAAGTTTAAAATCGATATTATTTAATGGGACAAAAGATCTTCGCACTTTTTTGATAGTTTTTTAATAATATGGTAAATAAAAGGTTAATGTCTTTAGAAGTATTTTTATTAATTAGAATTCCACTCTTTTTTATCGTGTGAGTGGAATATTCTAATACTACGCATGTTTATTATAGAAATTTTGAATTTTAAATTGTAGAAAATAAGTCTAAAAGTAGATGGGAAATTTTTTAATGCGATAATTTGAATTTGTGAGTGGTTGTGCCCATTGATACCTTAAATAATTTATTATATACGAGCTGAAGTAGGAGTTAATTTTGAAATGGAGAATAAACACAAATATTATGGTCTTCAACTTTTGAGACACACTCATGACAAAACTCTGAAATTACAAAGTCAAGATATTTTTTAAACTCGATCGATATTGTATTTTAGCATCAATCTATACTATGTAATGTTTTTGTGTCAACACTATGTTTATCTTATCACATCACTCAAAAAGTTCATTCATTGAATTTTAGACATTCATGCTGAAAAGGGAATAAGTTGTTAGTCAAGCACATATTTAAAAGAAACACTTTGCTTGGAGAGGACAATGGACGGAAATTTTGATTTTAATCGGGCGTACAAAACTTCCCACTAAAGCCTTACCGAACAATTGTGTTTCATCTTTGTACCTAGCAAATCTTCTTCAAGAAGCCATCCATACACACAGCAATTGTCTTCTTAGTATAGGCAAATCAAGACGGAGCATTAATATAATTAATTGTTATTAAAAAATATAATGAGCAAACTAGGTGGTAGTATTTAGGGCCTTTGAAGGAGGTTGAGGAAAGGGTTTAAGAGTGACCACGACCACAATAGTAGTTAGTGAATGAATTTAATCTCTTTATCTGTCTATTCCTTTTCTTTTCTTTTTTTTTATTTATTTTTTTTTTTTTTTTGTACAATTTTATCTGATATACCATGGAATAGTAATACCATTGAATATCTCATTTGAAGCTTCCGTACCTTCTCTCCTTGTCTTTGCATTTTACAACTTATCAGCTAAACAGTTTATTATTATATAACAAATATATATATTACAGTTTATAATATTATAAACGGAATTACGGAAACATTTTAATTAATATTTAATTAAAAAATAAAATTAAACGATCTTTTCAAACTCTGTTTCTTATATTCTAGTTAAGGCCACATTATCTTTTAGTATTAATAGATGAAATTTAAAAAAAAAAAAAAATATGACATAGTTTTAATATCATTTTTGTTTATTCGATGTTTCGTTTAATTTTTTCTATGTTATTTCAAGGAATATATTGAATAAAAATAACCTATTTAAAGCTTTTTTTTCATGTCATTTTAAAGAAATGAAATCTATTGAAACTATTGAATCTATTGAACTTCCAATGTGGTGAACCGGGATCGAATCCTAGTGATGACTGGTCGATGCGAATTCCTATCTAACATTGGAAGGTTTTCGTGTTTTTCCTCTCCATGTAACGCAAATGCGTGTTAGTTTCCTTCAAAAAGTCCTCCACGAAGGCAAATTTTCTCCCAATACTTGATCGATAAGTTCCCTTGTCATTTGGATTGGATTCAAAATAAAAAGACTACGAAGTTAAGCATTAATATTCGTAATTGGGTCGGCAGTTTCACGACATTTATTAAAAAAAAAAAAAAAAAAAGAAAAAAGCATACCTATCTGTAAAAATATTTAGTCCAAAGTTTGATACCGACACGTGGAGCGTTAAAACAAGAGTCTTAAAATCATTTTAATAAATGTTCAACCAAATACATACCACACGCAATGATTTAATTTTTATACGGAAATTTTAATTCCACATCATTTTAAATTTTTTTCGAGTTTTGAAGAACACTTTCCTGCATGTCTTAAAGTTTATAACATTTTGACGAAGGGCTAAGCAAACAAATTTTTCTACAACAAGGACTGTAAATTCCTGTAATAAAAAAAATGAACTTTCTTATATTAATATCCTTTATTATATTTAACTTTCAAATTTTTAATTTAACTTTATTCAAAACTTAACTTTTTTAAATTTTGCTTTCTTAAATTTAGCTTTTTTAATCAACTTAAATTAGAATAATTAAAGTTAATTCCGTCATCGTTTGCAGTGCAGAAATTTCTTCTCAGAAAACACTCCTCAGTGAATGGGCATGGAAGAGAAATTAAAATAACACATTGCTTACATACTTTATTCTACCAATATAAAAGAACGAAAAAATTTTATTATACACTTTTAACATGAATTCGAAAAATTTCTCGCTATTAAATACAAAAGAGATTGCATAATTACTACCCTTAATATATATTTTTAGAATCTTTCAAAAAAGTGTTAAAAAATGTATACATTAGGAATGACAGATTAATGTTCAAGCAATAAAAAAAAAATTAAAAAATAAAATTAAAAAAAAAAAAAAAATGAAACCAATAGTTTTAAAATCTAGGGAAATACAACTAAGGAATCAGGACTGAAAACATCAAAATGAGTTTGATTGCCGGATGTTACAAAGAAAAGGTTAACTCTAAGTATTACAACTTAATTTTTAAACTATCACGATAAAATTTCGTGTTCTTATAATAATCACAGTTCGCATTCTTTCTATTTCCTCTGGCAATCAAACTGGTTTTAATATTTTCAGTCTTGCCTTCTTCAGCAGTGATTCATTGTATTTTGATATCAATTGTATTTTTCTCCCGTAAATATTATTTGTGTCCACTAATGTTCTTTTACTTCATTTTTTTAAAACATTTTATGGAAATTCAATAAAGGATTTTATTACTTAACACCTTACATATACATATGTTCATATTTTTTTTCGTTTACTGAATTGAATAAAAATTCCACAATGCTTTTATGTTCCTGTGCATTTACATTAGAACCCTAAAAACAGGGATAAGTGCTTGGTCATGGTTGGAGGATGTGTGTTCTTGTGAACTAGCTTTTTTTTATTTTTTTATTTTATTTATTTAAATTTTTTTCCGTGGAAAAACAAACTATCCCAGCCATTGGAGTATTTAAAGCTATTTATAGGACGGAAAAATTGAAACACTTTACGTTTATATTTAATGTAAATGTTTTTTTAAACCAACAAATGAGTGTACGACATATATTTTTTTTTTTTTTAAGGAAAAGTCTTTTCATATAGTATATTGGTCTTTATAGTATGTTGGAAGATCTTTACGTCATTATCTTGGTTTAATTAAACTCACTTTATTCAGAAGCTAAATATTTTGATTCTAAAATATCTTTAAAAAACAAGAAGTAAAAAAAAAAGACAAAAAAAGGGGGAATAATATATTTAAAAAATAAATTCTACTATCAAAATTAGTAAAATGCAAGAAAAATATTATTTCTAAATAAATAAAATTTATATGAAAGGAACGAATTAACAGCGAATATAACTTTCATAATACATAACAAGCTTATAATTAAACAACCGATTTTTAAAACGCTCCCCGTATCAGTTCTTCAAAAGGGCTGTGAGAGAAAAAGATTTCCAAAACTATGTGAACAGAGTGAAAGTATTTCGGAGAGAGGGAGAGAGACCACCTACAGAGATGATTAGTCACTGTGAAACCACAATCGTATGAACTTGGGGGAGAAAGTTGCTTCCCTCCCTTACCCAAAGGTAGAAAGTGACTTGAGTTTCAAAGCCAATATTATAAAAAGTAATAAAGATCAAAAAATTTGACCCACATTTTCGTGGATAGGAAAGATTGAAAAAATTATTAGTATTTTTTTTAAATTGATTACTCCGATTCTTAAACAAGAAAAATCGGATCAAAGTGTGACAAGCCCGCCATAGACTTTACATGTTAAAAGCAGAAGTGAGGAGTCTGCTTGGTGCAACACTTTTCTCCCGGCAACCACGATTGAGGACCCCGATTTTCTTCTCTTTTGGGAATGCCGTGTCTATCCTTGTTTGCCATGCTCTTGAATTTAACTCGGCGTGGTGAATACGGGTGTAAGAGACCTTACTTTTCCTTCCATTCATTAACCTATTATATTGTTTACATATATTGTTACAAATTTGTAGTTCTGTAAGTATGTACGTTTTTAGGAAATTCTGCTTTTTCTTAACATAAACTTTATTTTTTAAGTTCATGCTAAATAAAATGAATTTTCAAAAGAAATTCATTTACTGTTTAATAAGTTAAAATAGCATACACTTGTAATAAATTACTATGTTCAGTCCATGTGGTTAAAAAAGGAGGGTTTCATGCTCAGGGAAGTAAAAATATTTTACAAAATGAAATATCTACGATTTCTTATCTATGTATATCTCCCCCCCCCCACTTTGATGCTTCTTACACTATTGTATTGATATGTTTTGCTTTGGCTACATTTACACAGTGTCAGAAAGCACTATTTTCGTAAATATAATCAATGTGAACTGATGACAAGATATCCTTTCGTTGATATTTTTTTCCTTTTTTAATTTCTCTGCAATTTCTATGTTAAATATTTATATTAAATAAAAATTTCTACGTTTATTTTATCTTTTGTTAGTGTAGTTACAAAATAAGAGAAAAGAGGAAGTTCATAAAACATACTGTCAATTAAATCGAGGTTTCCATTGTCAATTTTGCTACCAAAGTATTTCATGTTAATGCTGAAAACCATTGATATTTCCTTAATAATACCCCTTCCTGCCAAATCACTCACCAAATCACCTGAAGTGTTTTTTTTACTTGTAAAATTTTTTTAAAAAAATTTTAATTGTTTGCCTGGTATAGATACAGAATTATTTCTGATTAGTTATTTTTATTCATGGAAATTTAATCTTATAGAAAAAATTTCTGTATTAGTTACCAACACTAAAGAGTCACCTACATGTGGAGAAAATTTTGTAAAAAGATAAAAGAAAAATAAATTCATAAAAAGAGCAAGTTTTAAATACTCCCAGTTAAACTGCTACATCTTTGCAAGTACAGAAATCCTTTGATAATTGTATTTGGCACAAACATGTATTAATGTAGAAATATCTCTTTTATATTATTAAAAATTGGCTTTGAACTTTTTTTAGTTATATTTTCAGACAAGTCAATCTGTTACTGTGATGTATACCTATGATCTTGTGAAAAATTAAAGAAAAATTGTTATATACTATTTTATTATTATAAAGAAGCATTAAATTTGAAGCTTTCGACCCATGAGGCACCTAATTAAATTGAATTGGTCGATAAATTAACTGTGCAAAAAGTCTTAATCATATTTCAAAAGCATGTTTTTATTTCTCTGTTTTTTTTCCCTTCTTTTTTATGTCTTATGCATGCTTTTTTGTAAGCAGTTTTACAAAATAAAAGCTGTTAACTCACTGTGTTCCATAATAAAATTTCTATTTTATGTTTGAACTGGTCATGAAATGCATTCGAACCTGATTAAGGCTGTTTTTCACAGGCTCTGCTATAATATGCAATTTTTTTTTTTTGCAAATTATATTTTATTTTTATAACTGCTATAAGTTCGCAACTGTTACTCATGACTGTTACCTATCTACGCTTATTTTGAAAATAGCGTAAAACACCAACATGGAGAAAAGCCACAATTTTATGAAAATGCAAAAAAATTATGGTCTAATTTTTTAATATTTAAAAATTTACTCCAATGCTGCATTACCTTAAAAGTTGCAGAAATTTAGCATAAGGCAGTGATTTTGGTAATTTTCATGTAGGTGGAAAAAGGTTACCAAATTGGCGATAAGTTATTTGTCTGTTTTAAAACCCAGATAATTCTTCAGTAAAAGATGATATATATATACAGTCGAACTCGTTTATAATGAGCACAAAGGAACCATAACATGTACTCAGTAAATCTGAGTGCTCGTAATAAACGGGTCCTTAAGGCAGGCGTGCAACCAGAAGAGGTGGGAGGGCTTGAGAAGGTCAAATGATTGAGTTTACTTAGAATTTAATTATTACTTACTTACTTTAATTACATTAATTAATTTAATTAAATACTTTTCTTAATTTAATGACAACTAACCCCCCCCCCCCCCCAACCAGCCGATTAGGCGCGAAATCGATACGTCACCGCCTACTCTCACGTGACTTTTCTTATGCTTTAGATTAGAGCAGTGTTTCCCAAACTAATGACTTCTGTGTACCCTTTCTAAATTTTTTGTAACACTGTTTACCAATATTAAAAAAAATAATGTATTTTTTATTATAAAAAAATTGCACAAAAGTTAAAAATCACAAATGGCTGTTGACACCACTAATTATTAACTGTTAAATTTGCAAAAAATAGCCAATGGAAAAAAAAAGTAATCGTAATTTTCACGGCTAGCTTTGTTTTCAAATGAATTTTTTTGAAATTTTCGTTTGTTGCAAGATATTTCACATAGGAACACGAACCCCCACTAAACTGTTCCCGTACCCCTGGGGGTACACGTACCACACTTTGGGAAACACTGGATTAGAGCGATGAGGGCAATTAAGTTTCAGTTCACATGTTTTTTTTAATTTCGCGCGCATTTCTTATCATTTAGAAAAAAAGATGAGACAGAAATATGAAAAAAAAATTGCAAGACAGAAAAATATTGCTCGCTAAAACCGGGTCTTGCTCGTTAAAAGCGACTTCTGTTCCATAGACTTAACATTGATCCAACCAAAAATTCTAGTTTCCCTCGGTAAATCAGAGCTCTCGTTAAATCCGAGCTCGTTATAAACGAGTTCGACTGTAGTTTGAAATCATTGCATTGCTTCAAGTGTGAGGCACTTAAACTATGGCTTTGTTATTTCCCTTGGCAACAGAGCTACGAAAAACAGTATTAAGATAAATACATAATGTGATATTTATTTATTTTTGAGATGAAGGAAAAGTTTTCCAATCAATTTATCTTTAAAAACAATAATATTTGAATTGTTTAAAAGGAACATAAAAACAAACATCTCCCTTTCAAGACAAATAAATGTTGCACCTAATAAAAATTAATTCCTCATTGTGACCTTTACTGGGCCATTCATTGTGACCATTAAAACTAGTTTATCACCAATCCTAAACAGTATAATGAGGATAATGGGTTTCTACCTGGAACTTAAGCGGGGAAAGGACAGAGCTCATTCTAGGCAGGGTAAACAGGGCGCAGCACCCTGCTGCCCTTTTAGTCAAAAGAATCGACCCTGTTGCCCCTGATGTAATAGACTTCATACCCTTTTTGCCTTTTCTTTCCTCAACCCTTCTTTATTTTTCCCCAAACTCTGCAATGGATTTCTTAAACTTTTATCATTTTCAACTCTTTATTTAGTTGGTCATTGCTGTCAATACATAGATTTATATGGGAGAGGAAAAATAGCCATCACACCCCCTTGTTGCACTTATCTTTGAAAGTTTGCTGTTACTTCCACTATCATTAAATCATGATTACTATTAATCATTTTAATTATTAAATCATTGCTACAGACATTTAAAAACATACATTTATTATTTTATTAATATATGCATACATTTTAAATAAATTTCTAAGCTAATTAGCTCATTAACTCAATATATGTTAATTTATTAATAAAAATTAGTAATTAACCCTAGTGTCAATGACCGGGTACCTTTTTGCGAGGGTCATCGTAATTTTTATCATTTCTAATTAAGCCTCGGCAAAATCGCTTTTAATCCTCGTTATTTACATGAATCCGAACTGAAACATATCGTTGTAATATTTTTTCGGAAAATTTATTGTTAGATTTTGTTGCTGTAAACTTTCTAATACCATTACTCAATGACCGGGTACCCATTAGTCTCTCATCTACATGTAAAATCTATCTGACTATTATCACGACAAATATAATAATAACAATAATAATAATTATTATTATAACTAGTTATTATTATAATTATATACTATAATTATAATTATTTATTATTATCTATACAAATATAATTATAGAAAACAATATTTTTCCGCACATATTATAGCTGTTTATAGCTATTATTATTATTATCTTGACAGATATAATTCTATAAAAAATTACGTTTCAGCACATGATTTACATTGACATATTGAGATTGAATGCTCATCACAAACTGGGTTTCCACACGTTTTACAGGATTTTCTCGTTTTTCTCTGCAGCTTCTTAGGAGCAAACAGACATGTTTGGCAAACTCCAACAACTGGCTTTCTTCCAGTTGAATCCCGTGCCTGAAAATCTGTGGTAGTACTGGAGCTGGACGGTATTGCTATTCTATTTGAGGTTTTCAGAATGCTTTCTACACCTGATCTGGTTGAAAAATGTTGCATGCTTTGAATATTTGCGGACCTTTCCTGTACTGTTGGAAGACACAAGTTTTCACCTAATTGACGCAAAAATAAACGGCGATCATTCTTTTTATGGCTGTGCATATCGACATTAGCCCTATATATAATATAAGCAGCTAGAGCAGATATGTCCAAAATGTTGAAAAAAAAACTCAAGTGGCCATCTCTTCGTTTGCCTCTGAGATGTATATTTTCGAAGCATCTGATCCATGGTGTCAGCGCCAGACTTTGTATTGTTGTAAAAGGTAATGATTTCTGGCTTTTGGCTGGCACCAGAGGTGCTTGTATCATGATGTAAAGTAGATAGCAATATAACGGCTTTTTTCTTCTTTGGAACATATGAACATATTGTAACACCGCCATTGAATCCGAATAATGAACTCAGCGAATCGCGTATTTTACATGGTAACATTTCAGCTGGGATATATTTCTCATTTCTTTTTAGTGTTCCTACGATTGTCAGATGCCATGACAACAAAAGTTGAGCCAAAGAGAGTGATGTGAAGAAATTATCCATTGTAATGTTTCTGCCTGAGCGTTTGTATGGAGCAGCCAGGTCTTTTACGACCCTTTCGCCCTAGTTGACTTCACGTTGTCCTCTGGATTTTCCAGTATACAATTGTCCAGAGAGAGGATAAAAATTAAGAGCATCGCATATCCACCATACTTTTATACCATACTTTGCGGGCTTACTTGGCATAAACTGGGTAAATCAAGTTCTTCCGCGATATGGAAATAATTGCTCATCTATTGTCAGATTTTCTGATGGCTTATATTTTTCTCCCAAATTATCATTTAGTAAAATCCAGAGATCACGAATTGCTGCAGCTTTATAATTTTCGAGTCGTGCAGTACATGTGTTTTGATTATCAAATCGAATGAATCGAAGGATATTCCAAACCCTATTTATGCTCATACTTGCTCTGTAAAGCGGATATGAAGTTGTTTTCCACATTTCGCTTGTATCATCAGTGTTGGAATTATTAGCACCTGCTGTTAGTAGAATCCCAATAAAAGCATGAAATTCTTCAGCTGTCAATTTCATCCATATTAGTTGTTTCTTGCGTGGATTGTCTCCATTATATTTGTCATAAATAGTTATAGCCTTCTGATTCGTATATCTAACGATCATATCAACCATTTCATCAGTGAATATGCACTTGAATGTGTCCCGAATTGACAAGTTTTGTGTTGATTTGTGAGGACTACTTTTTTCACGAACAATGTTATGTGCTGGTGTTTGGTTATAAACAGGTGGGTCTTTATTCCGAACAGTTCCATCTTTGGTTTGAAACGTATTCAGTGGTATGACCAATACATTATCATCTTCGGAAGAATCACTGTCACTAGTGCTATAACTGTTGATTTCACTATCGCCACGGTTTGCAACTGTAAAACAAAAGAATAAAAAATTCATGTATATTTGGAATAATCTAAAGTTTATTGCATTTATTTACATTACAGTGTACCAGCATTATAAGAAGAAAGTGGGTACTAGACCGCGTTACCCACTTATCATTACCTATATATAAGATATCATTATAACTGATAAAACTATATTATCGATTCTTGTTATAATGTGAATATATTTATATAATTGAGTGATGGAATTGAAAATAAAATTCAGGATTGAATTTGTTTTTACAAAATTTATAACATAACAGTGTATTACATTAGTTTAAAAAATACCTTCATATTCATCATCTGAAATCTCTTCTTGGTCGCCATTTTTTCCAGGCATATTTTACTGTCATCTTCAATATCCTGATCAGAACCTTCATCGCTGGATCCACTTGAAACTGCATCAAACAATCTTCGAATATATGCTTCCTTTTCTGCAGCACTCAAACTTTGGAATAAAAAGAAAGATAATTTTTCCCTTATAAGGAAATATAAGTTTCAATAATTAAAATGTAGAAATTTCATAACTAAAGTCTACTGCGATTTAATTAATTATTTTGTCAACTATCATTTATTTAATTATTAATATTTATTTTATAAAATATTATTAAAATTAAAAGTAATGAAATAGCATTTAATTTTTTAACCAATTGAAATTAATATTTAAAGGTAATTTAGATATAAAATTAAGTCTAAAAAATAAAAATATACATTACCTTGCGTACTGTCTTGCAGATAATTGCTCCATTTTTTCTAAGGAAAGTTTTGATAAAAAATAATTACTAATTCCTTATGAATACAAAAGTTTGCAATCAATTGTAATACGAAGAAAATCGTCCGTTTCTTATAGACAATCCAACATGAAAGGTACTCATAAAACGAAAAAAAAATATCAAACCATTTTGCTTATCAGTAAAAGAAGGATGCATACATTTATTTAGTCGGGGAGGTAAAGAACAGTAACATTTATAAAGAAGGGGGTGTTAGAAAGGCAGCCTATTTCCGCTTTACTCTTTGGAAATTCGATGCGAGTACCCGGTCATTGAAAGTAAGGGAAACGTTTGGTCATTGACGCTAAGGTTAATATGATTGCTTTGCTTCTTTTAGAAAGGTAAAAAAAAAAAAATTCTTTTACTAATTGACAATGTTTTTTAATAAGACATGTAAATTTTTGCCGTTTTAGAATAATGTTGCCCTTTTTTTAAACTTTTGCGCCCTGCTCTTTTTTCTGCCTAGAATGAGCTCTGGAAAAGAAAATGCCTTTTATTCACATCTATCTCCAATTTTTTGTTAACAACTGAACTTTTTAGTGATCTTGGATATTTGACAACAAAGTGTGCTATGGCACTAACTTTGGTAATTACTCTTGGGAAAGAGAATTTTTTTCTTCTGCTGATGGTGAAATTTTTTAATGAGCATTTTAGTTTTCTAACATATTATTGTCCTATAGTCCGTTCAACGAGAACTGATAGTGGAAGTAAACATAAGGGTTGCTGTTTGATCGCCAACGTTTGCCACTTCAAGGGTTTCTTCGCTGAATGAGCGATTTCATTTTAATCAACAGAGCATTCGCTTTTATAGAAAACGAAAACGATGTTTGGTTCTTGATACCTTAAAATTAGATAAGAAAGTGCAAAATTAAAATATTTACATGGAAATACGTCTCTAATTGTTACAGTAAACAGATAATTTTATTTTAAGAATAGTTTTAATGTATTTTATTTATTTTTTTTAAGTTTAGATTAAATTACGTTTAATATATTTTTTGCATAAATATCTATGCAAAACATAACTTTTTAAAATTCCACCGTAAAAGTTGTATAGAATTGGAAGAATATGTTAAAAAAATATTCTTTATTTTCATAATTGAAATTTTTTAAAAGATTTATTAAAAGTTAAATAGTATTTAAAATAGTTTTATGTTTCACTGATCGATTGACAGAACTGCATTTATTTGTATTTTTAAACTGTTATCTTTATTTTTCTAAGGGAAGCATTACGAAAATAATTACACTAAAAGAAACTTGGAACTTTTTTATATGTCTCACAAAATCTTTTGTTAAGAAAAATATACCCACTTAACCTATAAAAAAAAAGCAGTTTGTAAACCTCGAATTCAATAGGTATTTGAAAATAGAATCAAGTGTCAAAATTATTTAATTTTACTTATCATTTGAATTTCTGTAATTAATTAACAACTGTACCGAAAACAAAAATAATTATATTAAACTACACAAAAAAGAACAAAATTTTAAGAATTACTGTATTAACGATGAATTAATCATGGATAATAAAGAATAATTATATCATTAAAAAACAAAAATGAAACTAGGTACTTATCTCAGGATTCAATCTCAGAACTTGTGGAATCCTCATCGTTTGAATTGATATTTATTACTAGAGAATTAACAGTGTTTTCGATGGCTTCGTCCAAATACCACATTTCTTTTTCGATTTTCTGAGTATGCTCAATGCAATTTTTCCACTTTTCAACTACAATTTCATTTAAACTTCTCATGCACAATCCTTCTACTTCTGATAACTTGAAAGTTTTGTTTTCTTTGGCCACTGAACCTTTCATTTGGGCCCAAATCAGCTCAATTTGATTTAATTCAGCGTGATAGGAAGGAAGCCTTAAAATCATTATATTATTACGTCTAGCAAGTTCATCCACCGCGAATTTGTCAAATCTGTGCTTATGAGCCTCCACTATATCCAGTAGTTCTGTTTTTAGCATACCTTCTTCATCACTAACAATGTTTTTAGATTTTAGCCATTCTTTAATTACTTGCTTTGTCGATGATGTGTTAGGAATTTTTAGTGATATGGTGCATTGTCCATCACAACGACAGAGTTCGGCTCTAGAAAGGGTAGAATTTTCTCGAACCATTCTTCGAAACACGCCGCATTCATATCCTTATGGTAATCCTTGTTTTTTTTCGATTTAAAAAGTAGAAGTCCTTTTAAAAAGCCTGCGTCGCTACTAATGTTTTAAAGTTTCTTAAGGAAGCCTTAAAATCATTATATTATTACGTCTAGCAAGTTCATCCACCGCGAATTTGTCAAATCTGTGCTTATGAGCCTCCACTATATCCAGTAGTTCTGTTTTTAGCATACCTTCTTCATCACTAACAATGTTTTTAGATTTAAGCCATTCTTTAATTACTTGCTTTGTCGATGATGTGTTAGGAATTTTTAGTGATATGGCGCATTGTCCATCACAACGACAGAGTTCGGCTCTAGAAAGGGTAGAATTTTCTCGAACCATTCTTCGAAACACGCCGCATTCATATCCTTATGGTAATCCTTGTTTTTGTTCGATTTAAAAAGTAGAAGTCCTTTTAAAAAGCCTGCGTCGCTACTAATGTGCACAGAACTCATTCTAGGCAGAAAAAGGGCAGGGTGCAAAATTTTAAAAAAAAGTGCAATATTATTCTAAAAAGGCAATTTCTTTCTATGAGCATTATACGTTCTATTAAAAAACATTGTCAATTAGTAAAAGAATTTTTTTTTTACTTTATTAAAAGTAGCAAAGCAATAATATTAATTACTAATTTTTATTAATGAATTAACATTATATATCGAGTTAATGAGCTAATTAGCTTAGTAATGGCTATTTTTCCTTTCTCATATAAATCTATGTATTGACAGCAATGACAAACTAAATAAAAAGAGTTGAAAATAGCAAAAGTTTAAGAAATCCATTGTTGAGTTTGCCGGGAAAATAAAGAAGGGTTGAGAAAAGAAAGGGCAAAAAGGGTATGGAGTCTATTACATCAGAGCACTAATTTACTTCAGGGGCAACAGGGTGGATACTTTGACTAAAAGGGCAGCAGGGTGCTGCGCCCTGTTTACCCTGCCTAGAATGAGTTCTGAATGTGCGTAATAATAAGTCTCTGACCTTTGCCAGGAGATGATTTTAATCCTGTAGAAAGACCAGATAAAAATGCCTGTTTTGACGAGATAATGGACGTATCATTCCACACTTTGTCTTGCGTATGTCCAGCATTCAACCATGTCTCATCCATATAATAAATTTTTGTTCCTTCTTGTCTCATTTTGTTAATTGTTCTTAAATATCTTCGCCTCCACAAAATTATTTCATCTTTTTCAATGAGTGAGCTGTTCCGTTTTCCTTTTTGATAATTTGAAGCCTATTTTTTTAACAGGGAATAAAATGACGTTCTTTTAAAGTTTGGTAAATCAGAATCATCGTTCACAGCTTTGAGAACTTTGTTTATTGTCGAAATTTCGTTACGGCAGAAAAAATCATGAACTTTTCTTCTTACAGCATTTTTGTCAAAATCGTCAATGTCATCCAAAAAAGTTTTATGAGATTTAGTCCTCTTCGGTGAATGTAATATAACATCCCTTTTAAATTTTTTCATTATTCTGAAAACAGAAGCTGTGCTAACTCCCGTTGCAAAAGCCGCATGGTCAGCCACATGAATGATTGGAACATCAGGTTTTGAATGCACTTCTGTTTTATAAATGTTCAATATTATTTCCTTCTCAGCTTTACTTATGTAAGATTTCTTTTGCCGTTTTTTAGGAGGACTTAAATCCATCACTTTATTTTCCATATTGCGCATGAAACACCTGCCAAAAGACACCACAGCGAAACAAACAACCCACTAAAAATTAAGAGTTTTTGCTTGACTGATGGGTGCTATTTGTCATTATTCCGGCGCCAAGTAGACAACTGTATTGCGCCAAATAGCACACCGCTTTGTTTACTTTCACTATCAGTTCTCGTTGAACAGAATATAATTATATTGAAGTGCTCTGAACTAATATAAAGATTTTACATTTGTTAGTGATAGGATTTAAAAAAAAAAAAAAAATGGAGATTGCAGCAAAAGGGAAATATTAGCCAGCAATCTTACAAAATTTCAAATTTATTGCATATAATTTTTTACAGATATCAAAGAATAATTGATATCTGTAGAAAGTTATATGCTTTAGTGCTTTGTATTTAAAATCACCTTAAATGCTCTTTACTGTTTTATCAGTAATGTATCCAGTGTTTTCATTACAGAAAAAAAATGGGAGAGAATTTCTCACCCTTTGTCAAAAACAGGGTGAGATTTCAAAAAGTTAAGTGAGAATTCTAAAAATTAAAAAAACACGAATAGACTTAGAAAAAAAAATATTTCTTTAATTTATAATACATTTTTAACATATTCTAATTTCTAAACCATTGAATATTTTTGCTGCATCATCATATGAAAAATGTTCTATATCTACTTTTTCATCAGCTATTCTCATTAGGTTGCACAAATGCTCATCAGTCAATCTGTTACGATGTTTTGTTTTAATTCGGTTTCGGTTGCTAAATGACCTTGCAACAGATGCTGAACTATTCGGAATCAGTAATAAAATTTGTAGCATTGTGCACACACTTTCCTATCCTCTACATCTGCCAGCATAGGCTTTTGAATTATTTCTGTTATAGAATAATGATGTTCTTTGAAGTTATTTCCATGTTCATACTTCTTGTTAGGTTTTCCAGCATAGTTTTCACAGATTTCAACTTTCACAAATTGCTGTAAATTGTCGATGAGGGAGTTAGGTAATTCATTAACAGCTAAAAATAGAGCTAACTTTAAACAACTTATTATAAAAGACAAATTTTTTTTTCTCAACACTTGTAACAGTTTTCATGTCTTTCAAAATGGCGGAAGACTAAATTTTTTCCCAAATTCGAGAGATTTGCGCATTTTAAAATTGATTAATAGAGTTCGCGAACCTCTCGCGTTAATCATTTTTTAATATGAGAAGAAGAAAAAAAATTTGAGAAAACAATTCTCGCACTGTAGTGAAAATACTGTGTGTATCAGTTTGCTCTTTACTTTTAATGTATCAGTATACTTTTTCTTGTTTGTAAGATTCAGTTGCTTTTTCGCTACCCTCATATTTTGTCTTAATGAGGTTCAACTGTATTTAATTTTTTCTTTAATAGAGTAACAGTTCCTTAGATTTTATTTACAATTCAAGGAAAAGTATGATTAGTGCCCAACAATCCAATCACTTCCAAATATATTTCATAACTCTATTCATGCAGAATATATTTTTTTATTAACAATATTAGAAAAAAATCTTATTATACTGATTAAATTTGTTTTTAACAGATTTTATTTAAAATGCTGTCTGCTCATCAAATATTCAGAGATTCCAAAGAGAATGATTTGACTTCTGTGGCCAAAGATAGAAAACTAAGTATGTAAAGAGTCAATAAATTTCATTTAGGAGATTTTTCACTTTAGGTTATACGTAAGATTTGAAGTAATTAGATATGTACAAGCATTAATTTTGTTTAAATGCTCTTGTGTCTGAGAAAAAATATCAAACTTACATGAATGAAAATAAGAAATTTTACAAAAACCCTTAAATCAAGAATGATGTAATAAAATTGCATCTTAACTTTGACCACAAAATAAATTTTAAAAAATATTTCCATTTGATGTGAATAATATAGAAGTTAAACTTTTTCTGACTAAAGAAGAAGACTTCTTTTAGTTTCTTATGGACCTAGTACAATTAAACAGCCAAAATGTTAAACTAAAACTAATAAAATTAATTTTTTTGCTAAATCATAAATTCTTATAAAATCGCATGATTCGATTTAACATTTTGTAACTACGGAACCTCATCATTTTGTATTTCGTTCTTATTGATCTATCTAGCATGTCTATATTCCTGCAACATGCTATGTCAGTGTGCCTGTAACTTTGTAAAAGCGAACCAAGAAAACGCAAAGATATGTAGTATCTAAAAAAACATGAGCATATGCAGTTGCTTCAAATCTTGCGTAAGGAGTCTTACCTTACCTTAATATATTTTTTTTTTTCTGAAATATTTCTCAAAGTAACAGTGAGTTTAAATCCTTATTTTTTATTTTTTAAAAACTGATAAAGATCTTTTATTTGGTAATAAATCCTGGTACTTGCTGAATTATGTATTATCTGATGTTACTATGTCTTTGTCTACACAGCATAGGTTCATACATGTCTTGTCATTGATAGTACTTATATATAAAACAATTTTTTTTATTTTTGTCATATTTATATTAATTTGTTATTTACTGAATAGCAAAGACAATTTTCCTGTGGATATTATATCAAATTTTAGATGCATAGTATAACATACATGACTTGGATTTTCTTACCACTAAAATGCATAAATCTTATAATGTTCTTTTATTTTTGAAGTATATTTTGAAAACATTATTCAAATGATGTATGGTTTGTTATAAAAATATGTTCCTTTAGATATTATTTAATAATAGTTTACAGCAGAGCTTGAAAATTATATTTCCTGTAACATATTTCCAAAAATTAATAATTAAAGTAAACTGTAACAAAACAGATTATCTTGCACAAATGTTTAGAAACATTTCTTATTTTGATTTACAAGAAAAAAAAGAAAAAATCTAAAGATAATTTTTTGGTATTTTATGTACGATACCAAATATTATAATTATATATTTATAAATTAATACATTAATTATATTTTTATGTAATTGTACTAATGTGCCACTAGAATTTATTTTTTTTGTTTAAAGCAAGATTTTAATAGTAATAAATATTTTTATTTTAAATTTTTAATAAATATTTTTGCTTCATACACCACTGCTTTTCTTTTATTATATGTGTTTTTATTTCCATCTCTTCCATCTTATTTCCATTCTTTTTAAAATGAAGTGAAATATGAATGGAAACAATTTAAATATTTTTTTAGATTTTTTAATAGATTAATTTAATAGATTTTTTTAGATTTTTTAATTTACAATAATGTAACCCTCAGTAACCTAATAAAACTTGTTTAACAGCCAGGCACCCTAGAACAGGCTATTTTATAAGCTAAACATATTTCATCCACATCTACTCAAGATGATATATTAGAAAAATAACATATTGAATTAAATACTTTATAATATTGGCACCTTTCTTGTACCCATCTACACTTTATGAGGGGGGAAAATGCACTGACTTGGAAATTTTAAGATTTTTACTGGAAAAATCAGGGAAATTTGAAACCTGATTTAAGTGGCCACTCTCCACAGCTCAGATCCCAGCTTTATTAGACTCTTTTGATTGTGAAGTTTTGAACCATTCCTCCCTACAGCTGAGATCTTGTGCTGTGTGATTTTCATCTTTTCCTGTAATTCAAACATCATTTTGGGGGCAATCGCTAGAATGATGACGAATACGTGAAAACAGCTGTAACCTCTTGGTTAATGAAGTAGGCGGCTAGTTTGCATGAAGAGGGTAATCTAAATATAGTTTAAAGGTATATTTAATTTTTTTAGAAATTTTGCAACTATGCTGAAAAAAGGAAACATGTAGAATCTGAAAATAAATTTGCATTTGTTTTTATTCTCAAACGGCCCTTACTTACAACAACCCTTATTACGAACAACCCTCGTACATACATGTTATTAATAAAGTGAGGGATAAAAAGAATACATCTAAAAAAAGATATATATTTATTTATTATTATTTTTTTCTTTTAACTTTTTCATTATTATCTGGGTATACATAATGTTGCTTTGCAATAATATATTTTTTTTTTATTTCCTGTTGAAAAACTTACTCTTGCTTGAAAATATTTCCCAACCCTCACAAAAAAGTGAAATTAATTCATTAAATTATTAAATTAATTGAGTTAAATTCATTTTCTCCATTCAAAACTGGTGATGATATACACTACCAGTCAAAAGTTTGCGAAAATTTTGAAATCTGCAAAGAAAAGGTCTAAATTCAAATGTTCATAGAACTGCGAAAAATCATTAAAATTACATGAAAATTTGATATGATCCAAAGTGAACCTTCAACAGTTAGTTACATATGATCAAATTGCAATACTTTGTTTTTTGCGAACTGAATCCAGCTTTTCATTATGGGGAAAAAATTTGTTAAGTTTGAACACTTGCCAAACTTAGAATTTTTTTTTTTATACTATCTGTTGATGTAAAATTGTTTTTTGAACCGTTCCATGTAAGCCCTCAAAATTTCAGATCGATTTGATTTTTTTTGACGAAGTTATAGAATTTTGAAGAACTTGTACTTTTCTCGATTTTTGAGCATTCCACATATGCAGTCTTTTGGTCTATACATCTTCTTCCAAAGAACTTTTTAATTTTAATGTTTTCTATATTTTCAAATAATTAATATTTATTATAAAACAAATATTCTTGTTCATTATTGTAATTATTAGTGTTTATATTTATTGCTTATATGTGTTAGTTTTGTTGTGATATTTTTACTTTACATTAAATTAAAATAAAAAGTTATAACAATAATTACATAAATAATTTAAAAAAAATAATAACAATAGTATAAAAAATTTTCATTTTTACTAAACTATTTTATTTACAACAGGTCAAATATTTAACATATTCATATTCGTATTTTGTAATGAAATAAATTAGCATTTAAATCTTAGATTCCTCGAACCATCCACCTTTTGCTTTTATTATAGCCTTACATATGCGTGGCATTCATTCTAACAAACCATTAATCACTTCAAGTGATACAGAGTTCCATTCCTGTTGCAAAATGTCCCAAAACTGATTTTGATTCGAAATTTCAGAGCATCGAATTTGTCGATCCAAATGATCCCATAAAAATTCAATCTTGTTACAATCAGAACTCTGAGCTGGCCACATCATAATTTTCAATCGGCCTTCATTTTATTTTTTTAAAAATAATTTTTGCATAATTTTGACGTGTGCTTGGGATCATTATCTTGCTGAAATACAAAATTTGGACCGACAACTTTTTCACCCGAAGGAATAGCATGACGTTGCAAAATAGAATGGTACTTTTTTGGTTCATTATTCCATCTATTTTAATTAAATCTCCTACAGTATCGTTTCCAAAACATTCCCAAACCATTATGCCACCCTCTCCGTGTTTAACCGTTGGTCGAATGCAATTTGGTTGTATTCGTTCTCCTTCACGACGCCTTACAAACATGCGACGTTTGGACCCAAAAATGTCAAATTTTGATTCATCAGTCCATAGTGGAATGTTCAATGTGTAATGTATATGTGGAATGCTCAAAAATCAAGAAAAGTACACGTTTTTCAAAATTCTATAACTTCGTCAAAAACAGTAAAATTGATCTGATATTTTGAGGACTTACATAGAACGTTTCAAATAACTATTTTCCATTAACAGAAAGTACAATTTTTTTTTTGCAAGTTTGGCAAGTGTTCAAACTTATAAATTTTTTCCCCCATAAAAACAACCCATGATGAAAAGCTGGATTCTGTTCGCAGAAAACAAAGTATTGCAATTTTATATTGATCATATGTAACTAACTGTAGAGGGTTCACTTTGGAACATATAAAATTTTCATGTAATTTGAATGATTTTTCGCAGTTCTATGAACATTTGAATTTAGACCTTTTCTTTGTAAATTTCAAAATTTTTGCAAACTTTTGACCGGTAGTCTGACATGGCAAAGAAAATTTTCAAATATAAAGTTCTTTAATCTAATAAATTCTCCAAAACATTATTTTATAAACATTAACATCCTGCCAGATTCGCCTGTAATGCTTTAAGAGCATATTAAATATATTTTATTGTTATGGATGAGGGATATTTAATAAAATACACTTATAAATTTAAAACAGGTTTTTATAAAGAATAGGACTGAATCTTCGAAAATATTAATTACTTTATGTCTTGAACGTTCAGCTTTAAAAGAAAAAAAATTCAATGTTGATAGCAAATGTCTAACACATTTGTTAATGCATATTTATTAGATTTAATATTATATCATTTCTTTGAAAAAGCTAGTAAATGCTAGTGCACTTTATATTTTTAGAGGTTGCTTATTTTGGATAATGAGATTTAGTACTTAAATAATTTCAACTCTTATTTATTTCTTACATTACCTACATATATGTATATACTTTTAGGTAAGTAACTTCAACTTCTATATTAGATTTAATAAAGTACCTAAAATCTAGTTTTTTACAAAATCCATTCCATAACACCTCAGCAGACCAGCTTTTCCAAGTTATAATGTATTACCATTTATTTTATTAATGTAATTTTAATAATACACCATGTATCGGCTTTTGAAAATGTAAAATTTTTTCCTCACTAGACTCTGCTGATAACCATAAAAATGTTGGCCAGAAGATATTAACAAATATTTACTGTGAAACAAAGTCAAATCCTGATTCTGTAGAAAAAAGTAAAAAAGAGTCTTCTCCTGCTATGAAAAGTTGTCCTGAAATTGAAGTAAAGAATCAAGAAAATGTATTGAAGGTTAGTTGCTTTTTCATTTGTTTTAATATTCATTTATGTTTAATTTATTATTAGATAGGTGTTAAATTTAAAAAGGCTTAACTTATTAACTAAACCAGGGATGGGCAAACTTTTTAGGTGGAGGGCCAAAAATCGAAAAAGAAAAGTTTGGTGGGCAATGTAAAAATTTCTAAAATAAAGAAACAATATACAAGTTTTAATTTAAATGTTTAATGAAATGAATAAAATTACGATTTAATTTTTAAAAGTTCCTTGTATTGAGGTTCGAAGTGAGATGTTCTTATTTTCAGGAACGAGACTAAATGTTTGTCTGTTAGTCTACATCTGAAGTTATTTTTTCTAAGGTTCATAGTGGAAAACACTTGTTCACATATATAAGATGAATCAGACATAGCACTTATTTTCTGGCATGAGGTATTAAATTTTGGCATGAGTTATGAGTTTTTCAAGCCATCTTCATAATTCTTAAGCTTTTCCTTATTTACTGAGGGTATTGAATTTTACCTCGAGAAATGAGACAAATCATTCTTTGCTAGCTGCCCGGCAAACAAATTAAGCTTCAGATTAAAAGCTTTGAGATGGACCCAGATATCATCAATGAATTGATTTTTCCCTTGAATCTTAACATTCAAGTTGCTCATATCATAAAGAAGATCTGTGAAAAATGCCATTCTGTATCTTCGAATATAAAATGGATGTATATTGTTTATATTCGTAACGCATCAGCAAGTTAAAATTCAATCCACGGGCCGGATAAAACCTTACGGCGGGCCACAGTTGACCCGCGGGCCGTAGTTTGCCCATCCCTGAACTAAACAGACACTATTTTTTCCTTTGCAACTCAGGACTGGCTACTGTTCAGCTACTTAATGGGTACGTTGATATTTACGAGGCGCATCCAGAAAGTGAGTTTCCCAATTTTGTTTAAGAAAAGAACTCACACTTTCAGGAACCTATTTATTGGCAACAAGTACAGCAATGTTTCAGCTATTTTTCAACATATCCACCACCTGAATTGAGACACTTGTTGTATCGTGGGATCAACTTTTGTATCCGTAGACAACTCTGTTGTCTGTGAATGGAACCAGCGTGTGACAGACGTCTTCAGCTCTTCGTCGTTGCCAAAACTCTCACCGGAGGACAGGAATTTCTTGAGGTGTAAGAAAACGTGAAAATCGCTGGGAGCAAGATCATTGTCATAGAGGAGCACAACACCTGCAGTAAGCATTTCACGCCTCTTGTTTTGAATGGCGAGTCGCAATTTCCGCAGTGTTTCACAGTAACGGTCAGCGTTTACTGTTTCATCACGTGGATGGAAGTCAATGAACTAATGCCCTTCCTGTCCCAGAGCACCGTCTACATCACTTTCCGTACCGACAGCGTCCTAAGCGTTGAATTTTGTGTTCGGGTGTCAGGTTTTTCGTCACACGCTGGTTCCATTCTCAGACGGCAGAGCTCTACAACAACGAATACAAAAGTTGATCTCACGATACGACAAGTGTCTCAATTCTGGTGGTGACTATGTTGAAAAATAACTGAAACATTGCTGTACTTGTTGCCAATAAATATATTCCTCAAAGTTTGAGTTCTTTTTTTTAAAAAAATAGGGAAACTTACTTTCTGGATGACCCTCATACTTTTATTTTATTCATTCCAATTCCTGATATTATAATCAATTACAGACCTAATCACTTAAACTAATTCAAATATGTTAAAAATTTATTGTTTTATTGTACGAGTGGCTCTCAACAGTCCTTAACTCTCAGATGCTTTTTTTCCCTCCAAAATAATATATATTTTTGTAAAATATACACAAAACAAGCGTATCGTTATTTTCCTTGTATGAACCTCAAAGAATTGTTGTCATAAATTTTATCTGTAATTTTTTTTTTTATTTTTATAGATTCAAAGAAATTTGAAAATTAACAATAGTAAGATGATATATTTATGAAAAGAAAACAACCACATCATATTTACATAAATTAATTCCTTAATTATTTCTTCATCTGTTTCCTAAACAAACGTATTTTTTTTAGCATTTTTACTGTATTCAGTATTTTTTAAGAGTTTTCAGTATCTTAATGCTTAATCACTTATATTCCAAAACAGGCAGACAAATTAGGTTCTTCATGCCATTTCAGTATTATTATTTGTTTTCTTTATTTTGGGTTACGCCAGGTGTCTGCCAAAGTATTTGCTATGAATTTTTACTACAATATTGTTTTTTTTTTAGGAGACTAAGAAATCTGAGGATATAGAAGAGAGCCCTGAAATCGAAAATATGTATATTTATAAGGGACCAAAAGGTATGTTATACACAATTTTAATTTGTTCAAAGCCATTGTATAGTTATAGTTTTCTCCTTACTATTTTTTCTGAAATTATTTCATTTATCTTATAAGGAAAATATTTGTATCACTCATTTCCCTTGTTGAATTTGAGTTCAAACATCCTAAATTGAAAAATGTATTTCATCTTAGATCTATTATTTCCAATGACTCTATTTTCTCAATCAACTAATTACTTTAAATTAATATACATATCAATAATAAACAAATTAGAACTTGCTGGCAACAGTTTGCTGAAATCTTTTTTTGGAGTGAAAAATGATAAATTAATTTAATTTCAGCTTTGTAAGTGATAAAGAATAAAGTTATTGTGTATTAAAATGGAACATGAAAGATAAACACTTAGTATTTCTTACTTGTTTGTGCTCATTGTATTTCTTTTGACTGTTTATTAATAACTTGCATTGTATTTAGATGAGTATGAAGATGATATACCAGAAGATTTAGAGTTAACTAGAGATGAACTTGATTTCTGCCATCAAACCAGATGTCTAGAAAGATTTGGTAACCCTGAGGAAGAACTAATGGAATTTATTTTTTATGATACTGGTATTTTAAGCTTAGATGTAAAAAGATTCTTAATTAGTGAAAAGATTCTTAAGAGTGAAAAATGATAAATTAATTTAATTTCAACTTTTTTATTGATGAAGAAAAAAGTTATTGTGTATTAAAATGGAAAATGGATGATAAACACTTAGTGAAGTACTTTGTACAACTAAAAATTCTTTTCACAACAATTTAAAAATATTTAATTTATTTTCTTCGTATATACAGGGAAACAGCCGGCAAAGAATTCTGCTAAACAACTTTACAAGTTAAAAGAAACATTTTTCAAAGAAAAGAACGAATTCTAAAAGAAACAAAATAAACAACTTAAAGAATAAAAAATGCTGTTGCCAGTTATAAAAATTTTAGAAAGTTAACTTATCAAAATAAATCAAAAGGGCAACTAGATCATACAAGAGCAGCTAGATCAAAAAGTGCAACTAGATCAAAAATTATGATGACTGAACGCTTGACGTAACACTCCCACCTTTTGATTAACTATAACATCAAAATATTAATCAAAATCAGTCAAGCTTACAGTATGCACTACTAACAAATTAGAGTTATGAAAATTAAAGTTATAAGAGTTCTGAAGGAAACTATTCGGTCAAAAAATCTAGTCGGAATCTTTACAGTTCTGCCACTCCTTGTTATGACTCTTCGAGTTGAGGAATCAGTAACTGAAACGTTTCCTTCAGGAGATTCCGCTATATCATTTGTTTCAGCAGCCTCCACCGGACAAGATATCTCAAGAGGAAAAATTCTTTGAACGGGTCGAACCATCTCTCCGGTAGTGGTTTTAATGCGAGCTACTCTGATGTGCCCATCATTTCCTACGTAGGTTTCTGTTATTCTTCCCATTGGCCAGATGACCTTCTTTTTACCTTTGGTTTCAATTAGGACGATATCTCCCACAGCTATTCGTTGATTGCCTTTAACTTTGGACGAGCGCATTACTAATTTTCCGAGGTATTCGACCCTAAATCGCTTTTTTAAAGCTTCCCTTAAATTTTGTTGATAACGAAATCTTCTCTTTAGGTTTACTCTGTCGATATTATCCAGGTCTGGAACACCCATCTCTGTTAACTCACCTAAGAACAACGCAGGTGTTAATGGAATCGGATCATTGGAGTCTTCGGAAACATACGTTAGTGGTCTTGAGTTCACAGTACTTTCACAATCGATAAGAACACTTTGCAGTTCTTCGTAATTCAATGAAGATCTACCTAAAACTTTTCTCAAAAGGGTCTTGATCAGCTTCACCATGATTTCCCAAAAACCTCCCCACCATGGAGCAGCAGGAGGACTGAAGTACCACTGAATTCGATTTATCGAAGATTCTATCTCGATAGCGTTCCAATCTATGGATTTGAATAAGTTGTCGGCTCCCACGAAGTTTGTTCCATTGTCACTATAGATGACCTTTGGTCTTCCCCTTCGGGCTATGAATCTTCGAAGAGCCAAGAAAAAACCATGTGTGGAAAGTGACTGTATCAGTTCTTGATGGATAGTGCAGTACACAGCACATGTGAAGAGGACGACCCACGCTTTCGATTGGTCATTAAGAATTAGTGGGCCACATAGGTCGACTCCATTGATTTCAAAAGGAGACGCATCTCTGACTCTATTTTCTGGTAAGACCACAGGAACAGTTTGGTTTGGTCTGGCTTCGATCTGTTGCATCTTATACATGGGTTCAGTGTCTTTCTAATTGCTCTTTTTGGTCTTGATTATCCAAAACCTTTCTCTTAGTTTAGACATCAATACATTTAAACCAGCATGGCACATTTTCAGATGCAAATCCAAAATTATGCAGTCAACAAGGTCATGTTTGCTAGGTAGTAGAATAGGAGCTATAAAATCAGCGTCGTCTTTCCTTTCTGTCAACTTGGTTTTGACGCGTAGTAGGTCTCCCTCATCTTTAAACACAGATATTGTTTTGAGCCTGTCAATGTCTCCTGGGGCAAAAACCATTTGCTGAACTAGTTTTGCCAACCTTGTCTCAGCTATCAGCAATTCAGACACTTTTAGTTCCCCAATTTTTCTCTCTTCTTTCTTGATCTGTGAATTTTTTGTGAACCTCAGCATCCACGCTATCATTCCTAGAATCTTTGAATATTTAGAAAAGTAAGAAAAACCATGAAAGATCTACATTAATGTCGCAAGTTGCTACTGTTAAATATTGCCGTTGGTCAGATATTATTTCTTCTCTGTCGAAGTTAGGATTCAATTGAGACCCGTCTTCTATTGTCAATTGGTTGCAAGTGGTCAGAAAACCACCAGACTTAGACCGTTCTTTTACAACTTCCTCGTCATTGTGGACATCAATCTCTGTGGTACTATTCCAAGTTGAGATAGGTTCTTTCAACCAGGCTGGACCCTCCCACCATTTCATAGCTTTCAATGTTTTAGAAGAACATCCTCTGGAAGGAAGGTCTGCCGGGTTCAATTTTCCTGCAACATTGCGCCAGGAGGAGAAGTCGCTCAATTTTCTTATTTCATCTGTGCGATTCCTAACAAAAACTGACCAATTTTCTGCTTTGGTTATCCAAGCGAGAACTGTTGTGGAATCGCTCCAAAAATATTGCTTGATGTTCTTCCAGTCGAGAGCTTGTACAACTGATTGTGAGAGTCTAGCTCCCACCAAGGCAGCGGTCAACTCTAGCCTTGGTATGGTCCCTCCTTTGAGTGACGTAATACGAGACTTCGCTGACGCAAAACTGATTTTAACGCCATCTTTTTCTTCAATCCTTAAGAAAACCACAGCTGCATAAGCCTCTTTACTGGCATCGCAAAATTTATGCAAGGAACAGTTCTCTAGATTTTCCGAATTAACTTGAATCCACCTGGGTATCTCAATTTCTTCCAATATTTTCAATTCTGCATACCACTGAAGAAACTCTTTTTTCAGATCTTCTCTAATCTCTTCATCCCAAGCAACACCCATCACCCATGCCTTTTGTAGTATTAACTTTGGGCACAGCATGACTGGAGTGGTAAATCCAATAGGATCGAAAATGCGGTGAGCGATAGACAGAATAGATCGTTTAGTGACTTTTTCCATATTGATTTCTTTTAACCAACTCATATTTACCTTGAGGGTGTCTTCCACTTTATTCCACTTCAAACCTAATACAGTTGACTCTGTGGGCAAGTCTTGGCAATGTGAGTTTTCTCAACTCGAAACTCCCTTTTTTCATCAATTCAATAGATTTTTGCTTAAATTCTTCCATTTCAAGTGGAGTATCTACACTGGTTAAAGAATTGTTGACATAGAAACTCTGCAAGAGCCTTTTCTTGAAATCATCATTGTTATCTTGGTCATTTTGAATATGATACCTGATGACAGATGCCAAAAGAAAAAGACTACTCGTTACTCCGAAGACAACTCTTGCATGTCGAAATATTTTACACTTTTTGTCCTCCTCATTTTGCCTCCATAAAAACCTTAAAAAGTCTCTATCTTCTTCGGCGACACTTAATTGTAAAAACGCTCTTCTCACATCTGAAGAAATACCAATACTTCTTTCTCTAAAACGCAATAAGACATCCGGAATAAGTTCGATTAAGTTAGGGCCGCTGTGTAAACAGTCGTTAAGGGAAGGGTGTCCTTTCATACGGGCAGAGGCATCGAATACCGGCCTTATTGGGGTGGTACTGCTTTCTTTTATTACAGCTCTGTGGCAAGTAATTTCCTGGTAAGTCTGTTTCATTAGAGGGTACTTCTTCGATGATTTTTTTGTCAAGCCAGCTTTTGAAGACCTTTTCATAAACATCATAAATATTCTTTGATTTCAATTGAACTGTGGTCCGCTCTAATCTCCTCTTTGCCAAGTTAAAGTTATTGGGTAAGAAAGTATCATTTTCCTGCCATGGTAAACGGACTTCGTACCTTCCTTGATCATTGACCTTTACCGTCTTAAGAAAATGTTCCTGTGCTTCAAAATCTTTTTCCATTTTCAATTTCTTCTCTATGGGATATTTGATTCCTATTAAATCTAATCTCCATAGATCGGCCATCTCAGCTTCTTTAACGAAAAGTGATATCACCGACATGGCGATACTTTCGGTACCAGGCTTATGATGAGGTACTTTTCCCATTAAGGTCCATCCAAGATTTGTTTCGGTTGCAACCATGCCATTTGACAAAAACTTTTGCTGTCCAGTCATTAACTTGCCTATCATGTCTGCTCCTATGAGTATTTGTACTTGTTCATAAGTCTGGCTAACATCATTTAAACAAATTTTTAAACTCTTAAGTTCCTTCAGCCATGGACCTCTGTTTACAGGTAATATCTTCTCGCAAATAACATCTTGGCCCAATACCTCCAAATTGCAAGATAATTTTCCTTTCAGCGATGGAACTCTTATTTCATATTTCTTGTGTTTTCTAACATCAGTAGTTATACCTCCAAAAAGGGAATGAGCCACATTCATTTCTTCTAAAGGAGTATACATCATCTTCTGGGCAACGGTATTAAGGATGTAGGATATCTGCGATGCTGTATCAATTAGCAGACGAACATTCATTTCTTTACCATTGGAGACCAAAGTTTGCAGAAAAACTTCTGGCGTCTGATTTAAATTCGCCATATTAAGTTCATTTACAGATGTTTCCGTCTGCGTCTTTTCTCCCTCTTTCGAAGCTGATTTTCTCATTTGTTCTAGGTTTTCACACATGAGTGTCACATGTTTTCGACCATAAACCAGGCATTTTACAAAATTCCTGCAGTACTTAGCTACGTGACCGGGAGCCAAACAAGCAAAACGCCCTTTTTTACTTCTTACAATTCCCTGCCTTTCAACTAAAGGCTTTTTCTGGGCGGAAAAACATTCGAAACTATTATGTGTTTTCTAACATCAGTAGTTACACCTCCAAAAAGGGAATGAGCCACATTCATTTCTTCTAAAGGAGTATACATCATCTTCTGGGCAACGGTGTTAAGGATGTAGGATCTCTGCGATGCTGTATCAATTAGCAGATGAACATTCATTTCTTTACCATTGGCGACCAAAGTTTGCAGAAAAACTTCTGGTGTCTGATTTAAATTCGCCATATTAAGTTCATTTACAGATGTTTCCGTCTGCGTCTTTTCTCCCTCTTTCGAAGCTGATTTTCTCATTTGTTCTAGGTTTTCACACATGAGTGTCACATGTTTTCGACCACAAACCAGGCATTTTACAAAATTCCTGCAGTACTTAGCTACGTGACCGGGAGCCAAACAAGCAAAACACCCTTTTTTACTTCTTACAATTCCCTGCCTTTCAACTAAAGGCTTTTTCTGGCCGGAAAAACATTTGAAACTATTATGTTTGCCTTCACAAAATAAGCAACCTCTTCTTTGTTCTTTTACGTAAGAAGCTGCGTGTAAAACAGCGGCTGTTGATGGTGCTCGAGATTTATTCTTTTCATATTCAACTTTTTTCTTCTTAGCTACCTTGTTACCTTCAACTTTGAGCAGGCCAAACCCATCCATAGCTAAATTAATTCGGGCTTCACCCTCCACTTCTGCCTTTAAAAACACCATTAGTTTGTTTAGCCTTTCTTTGGCTTCTAATTTCGGAGTTGAAGAATTACTCCGATGGTAGGCCTTTAAAAATTCTTCCGGAAAACAGGATTCTAACATCGGGTAGAGAATCGATGCACACTTGTCTGTAGTAACCCCGAAAGTGTCTAATGCTCTTAAATATGTTTCCAGCTTATCATATAAGGAGGTAAATGGAAAAGATCTATTCACCTGAACATTAATAATTAATTTGAGAAGTTCTCTTACGTATATCTCCACCAAAAGATCCTCGTTTCCAAATCTCGATTTCAGACTATCGATGGCTTTAGTATAATTTGCCCCAGTTGGCGGGAAACTTTCTACAATCTCTCTTGCTCTGCAACCCATCACAGTAGCTTGTATCAGATACTGAAATTTGTCTTCAAGGGCAATATCCGCATCCTTATCTATGTGCTGAAATTGGCTCCAAAACGGAAGCCATTCCTTGACATCGTCGCCAAACTGCCTAAATTCCAGCTTTGGCAACGTAAACTTTCGCCTAGCATTAACAGCTTCGGCATTAATTGAACTTGAATTGGCGGCATTTTGAATTGTCAATTCTCGATTTTGCGCCTGTAATCTGGCCATTTCCAATTCATGAGCCATTCGGGCTTTTTCTGATTCTATGGCTTCTTTTTCTTGAAGTATAGCCATTCGGGTCTTTTCCAATTCCATGGCTTCTTTTTCTTGAAGTATAGCCATTCGGGTCTTTTCCAATTCCATGGCTTCTTTTTCTTGAAGTATAGCCATTTGGGCCTTTTCCAATTCTTCTTGTTTCTTTCTCTCTTTAACAGTATCTTCAAATACCTGTTTTACGAATTGTGGATCCTTTTTATATTCATCGCTAGCCAAAATCAAATCTTTTAATTTTGCTAAAGTAGATCCAACCGGTACTGTCTCTCCAATTTCTTCTAGAACCACTAACAAATCTGCTTTCTTAAATCCCCTTTTGAAGAAGCTTGCCATTTTTTTTTATCTGCTGTGGTCTCTGTTCGAGCGCCAAATGAAGTACTTTGTACAACTAAAAATTCTTTTCACAACAATTTAAAAATATTTAATTTATTTTCTTCGTATATACAGGGAAACAGTCGGCAAAGAATTCTGCTAAACAACGTTACAAGTTAAAAGAAACATTTTTCAAAGAAAAGAACGAATTCTAATAGAAACAAAATAAACAACTTAAAGAATAAAAAATGCTGTTGCCAGTCATAAAAATTTTAGAAAGTTAACTTATCAAAAGGGCAACTAGATCATACAAGAGCAGCTAGATCAAAAAGTGCAACTGGATCAAAAAGTGCAACTAGATCAAAAATTATGATGCCTGAACTCTTGACGTAACACTTAGTTTTCCTTACTTGTTTGTGCTCATTGTATTTCTTTTGACTGTTTGTTAATAATTTACATTGTATTTAGGTGAGCATGAAGATATTATTACAGTAGATTTAGAGTTAACAAGAGATGAACTTGATTTCTTCAATGGAACCAGTTATATAGGAAGAATTGATGAGACTGAGGAAGATGAAGCCATGCTAGAATTTACTTTAGATTTTGCTGGTAATTTTTAGCTTAGATAAAAAAAAATTCTTAATTAATTTGATGTAAATTCATTAGGTAATTTTTGATTAGGTGGTTGCAAATAATCTTCACAATTTATTTATTTATTTTACAGGGTGTGTAGTGTTTTTAAAAAAGTGCTTAAAGGTGCTTATTTTCAGTTTTTAAAAGCCCTTAAAGGTGCTTTTTTTCATTGGGTGTTTTTAAAAAGTGTTTAATTTTTCCCTTTTTCAAAATCAGATTTTTCCTTTATCATGTTAATTTTTCGCTGCAAATTATGCAAAAAGACAGAGTTTACATTGTTCGATGAAACGTTTTCACAATTCATTCAACCCCAACCTGTTTTGGGGTATTGCTCATCCGTTGCGCATGAAAACGCCATTCGTTTTACATGATTCAAAATTTCATGATTTTCGACAATTGTCAAAAACAATGACAAAAGTTTTTTTTTTGTTTGATATGACGGTTAAAACAAGATAAAACCGTCAATTGTCAAAAGCTTTCCAAACCTGCCTAATTATGATATTTTTTTAAAGTGCTTAAAAATATTTATTGAGTGTTTGAAAAGTGTTTATTTTTTGTTGAATAATTTGGCTATATTACATAAAACAAAATGGCTATAACACAAAATATTTAAATAAAAAATTTACTTTTGTTGGACACAGCTAGTCGAAATATGCCTACATTTATTTTAATGTTGTTACTTCATAACTTAAAATAATTTTAAGTAAAATTAAAAAAAAAGAATTTAAATCATTTTTTTAAGGTTATTATCGGCTAGAAAGGCACTAGTAAATTCAAGAATTTTTATTATTATTTATTCCAATTTTTTATTCATTTCTTTTTATTATCAAACAAAATATCCAATAATGTCTTTATCCAAAAACATTAAATAAAATAAAATAATGAATTTACTTGCATGCAGGTAATCAAATGTTACCTATACTTTTATTTTAGTACTGTAATCTTCAAATTTGTACATAGCTATTTATTCCTGTTCATGAACTATTGCATATTTGCACTTCACAATCTTAAAGCATTGGAAAATTAAACTAAATTGGAAAATGTTAAATGAGCTGATGTTTTGTTTGGAGAACATGAAGTTAAAGTATGCTAATTTTTAAAAAAGAAAACCTGAACCAAGAATACATACACTTTTATAATTAAGAACAGGCATTTAAATTTAAAAAAAATAGAAGAAGTAAGGGATATTAGATCAATCATATTCATTTTTAAAAATTAAATATATTTTTGAATGTGCAGGTCTGATTTTGTACTCCTAAATTTGAAGCATCCACTTATGCACCTTTCATACATTTGCTTTCTGAAACACTTGATGCTTAGCAGAGGAAATTATTGAAAATTTGTCTTAAAACATCATGAAATGTATTAAATAATTTGCAAATTACAGGAAAATATGTTTTTTTCCTAAGTTCTGAAGAAATAAGTGTATGTCCTAATTATTTAAATTTGCCTACTATTGATTAGAAATTGGTATAATTTAACTAAATGCTTTTATTATCTTTAAATTTTTATCTAATTTTACTTGGATCTGATTTTTGATTTTTTAGTAAAAATTTTAAATATCTTTTACAAATTTTGCCCTAAAATAAAGTTTTAAAATTAAATGAAACAAGGGAATTGAAACCTAATTGGTATTTTTTATTATTTACTTTCTTGTATCTGATTTAGTCTTTTAAGATTGGTTTTGTAATAAAATTTAAGTAATTTGTAATTAGTGTACTATTTTAAAGTTTTATCAAAGAGAAAGATTCACAAAAAGGCTTGTTTTTATTGAAGAGTTTTGATATTTCAATTGCTTCTTAGGTAATGGCCACAGTTTTAAATTTAGTATAATCAGCTTTTTTAACTATTAAATTGATATGCATAATAGTAAACTTATTTCAAATAAGCCTCTAAATACATTGTTTCATAAAAATTCAGACTACTTAAGTGCTTTTTCAAAAGTTCAACTAAAATCTTCATGTAACTTTCTGTCATCTTTAAAATTAATACAAAAGGTTTGTGCACAATATATTTCAATTGCTGTACTTACAAATCTTGAAACATTGATAACAATTTGTGCAATTATTATAAGTTTAAACTTTTTTTTTAAAAAATGCTTTTTAGTTGTTATCTATTTGAATTGTTTTAATTATCTATTGAATATGGATTTTAAAATTTTTTAATGACATAGTAATTTTTTTTAAAAATTGCATAATACCTTTGAAAAGTCCCTGAAAAAAAATCTTAAATTCATATATAAATTACGGTGTGAATCCTGGCACCAGAAAAGAAAGCATTACAAACTGTCTAGCACATTCCTCATATGTCAAATATTTGAGAATGTTTAAATTCTGGTTTAAATTGTGCTAATTTAAAGCGTGAAAATTTGCCACATTTTCATACTTTTACCCTAATAATCTCCCCCCCCCCCGGCTTTCTTTGGAAAAAGAATTAGTTTCTCTGAAATGCTAATCACTTAATTTCATTAAAAAGTCATCAATGTTCAATTTGCAGAACAGGCCATTAAATATTCTGTAAAAAGTTTTCATGGGTGACCTAAAAGAAAATCTTAACTTCCCTGGTTTGTAATAATAAACTTAAACTGGACAGAATGTTACCTTTTTTGTGCAAGTCTGTTAATAAGAAAAAGTATTATTATTTGATTACTAAGAAATGTAGGAATTTAATATGCACTTGAAATAAAACATTATTTCTATTTTTAAACGGTATCATAGTGGCTTAATTTTTTCCCCTTTCTAGATATGACTGATTTCCATACTCCTCCATCAACCCCTGTGCTTGAAGAAAACGTGTCCAATCATTCCCTTTCCAAGTCCTCCTAAAGACTGAAATTGAAATTTTAACAGAATTTTTTCACTTCATTTATAGACAATTATTTTTTGGCTAAATATATTTTACTCAAAACTTTGTATAAATTACCATAAAATTTTTCAAATTATTTGTACCATTTATTATATATTTTATATTAATAATAAAGATTTTAAAATAGAATATTGAATATTTGTATAGAGTATTAGTTCTTATTATTCTGTTCTTACATTGCTATATTACCTCTATAAGAAACAGAGCTTATTTCCACAGAAATTTTGTGTATCAAAATTTGCTTTTACAAATGTTCTTTGAATTATGATACACTTAAATGGAAGAAGTACTGTGTTAAGACTCTATTCGAAGAAATTTAACATAGTTTTTGTACCCTGTTAAATTTCATGTACTGTTTCATATGTTATACCATGTAAGTGGAAGAAATTAAAAGTTTGTTTACTTTTTTGATTAAAAATGTTCTGTTCTTTTAATACTAGTAGTAGTAAGCATCTTGGCAAATAAAAATGTTTTTTTTATATAAGTAAACTGAATTCAACAATACATTAAATTTTTAGTATTTAAGAAACATTTATATATATATATTTCATGTGTGGAACTATCATAAACAGTGTTTCTGGTAAGTGTTAATATATTTCAAAACTGACGCATTTTTTCTGATTCTTTAATGCAGTTGTTAGCCTCAAATGCTACAACTAGTTGTAAATTTGACAGGACTTTCAATCTCCCACCATTAGAAAATATGATAAATGAACTTTTTATTTTTCTTAAATAATGGTAATTATTTCCTTGTTATATCAAAAATTATTTCTCATCTAAGGAACCTGAAGGAGGTACATATGTAGTTTGAAATCTTAATTTTATATAATTGGTGAGGTGAATATTTCAATTGAAAAACTTTTTCAGCAAGATATTTTTCAAAAAATACTTTTTTAAATGGCTTGTACCAATCAAGCCATTATAATTTTAGAGATATGTGTCTAATTTATGTTAAACACAGATCACTTATGCATGTGCACTAAGGTTGTTTAAACAAAAATATAATTTCGTAAAATTGGTAAATAATTTGCAAAGTTATTCGAAAATCCACTACTTTATCTTTCCAATTTAATATTCGGAGAACCGAAATCCCTGGCAAAGGTTCTCAGATAGACATCAGCGGTGAGTTTTCTAGAAACTTTACTACCAGATTTTTGCATTTTCCCTGAGCACTGATCTACTTTTAAATCAGGGTTCCCACGGTCCTTAAAAACTGCTTAATTTTTATTTAAGAAAATTTAAAAGTACTTGATTTTGGTACAAAGTTTTTAAGTCCTTAATTTTTCAGCATCACTATAGTTGATAGGAATAATTTTTCAGTTCTGTTTTTTTAAACAAAAAGTTCTTTTATCATCTAGAATTATGTCATGAAGACAAGAAGGGAATTAAAGCATGTCCTTTAATTAATATATTAGTTCTTCCATTAACATATTTTGCCTAGAATGATACTCCAAGGGTAGTACTGCGCATGGAAGGGATTTTGCTTGGTTTTTTTTGGGGAGTGGTGGGACAGTTCTAAAGGTACCTAAGTAGAAAACCCACGCTGACCTTCAAAATTGACAGAATTCAAGAAATTCAGTTTTACTAGTAACGCATCTGCATATAGGAACAAAGTAAAACCCTAAGAAAAGATGTATAAAAAAAATAATAAAAAACAATTGAACTGTAATCCATAATGAAAACTCTTAAAGAATTAAATAAATTTGTAATACGTAACTATGAACTTGTAGAAAACAATAGCATTTTTTAAAATTCATGATTGTACTAAAATTAAACAGGTGTGTAATATACAGAGTTTCCTCAAAGAAATCGAGAGAAATTCCTCATAAAGAAATCGATATTGTTATGATTAATCAAGATAGATCTAAGGAAAACGTTTCTAAGAAAGCTAAGGCATTTAAAATGTTTTACTATTTAACATTATTTTTATTAATTTTTAATTAGGATAAAGATCTTATGAAAATTACCTTA
This sequence comes from Parasteatoda lunata, assembly GCA_949128135.1. Lineage (NCBI taxonomy): Eukaryota > Metazoa > Arthropoda > Arachnida > Araneae > Theridiidae > Parasteatoda > Parasteatoda lunata. Next base: position 64,352,884 of record OX421974.1, read on the forward strand.
AAAGTTTGCAATTTCAAATGTAAGGAAATTTTATATAAGGTATTTTTATTGCAATACATTCCAAAAATTGCTTTTATCACTTAATTCAGCATTTCAGATGCGTAATTAGGAAGAAAAAAAGTAAATTTTTTTATTCCAAATGCACCATAAAAATTCTTCACAATGAAATACATATTGCTACGCTAATAATGAACAATAATAGATTTGAGAAATGAGTTAAGGAAGCACTTCATACATATACAAAAAAAATTGCCTCACTTGTTTGCTTTTTCAGAATTATGAGATTTTATTAAATCGTTTTTCGTCAAATTAAACATTTAATCAGAAAAAGGTGATAATTTTCAATTGTGGAAATATATATAAAAAATTATTCACAAAGGAATCGATACTTTTGCGCAAATAATAAATTAAGATAGACCTGAGAAAGCAATTTGCGATCGCAACGGTCGAGTATGACATCTAGCGGGAGCCTGAAAATATCAGACATTAATTTATTTAGTTCCATCAAAATCATTGGCAGAATCAGACGCCATTTTCTTAGCAGCAAATACGAAGCAAAATTTCCCTAAGGAAAAGGCCGAAGAACTTGAAAAAACTCTCCAGAATATTGGTAAATCCTTCAGAAACAAAACACGCCAAACATTTGAAGAAAAATTCCTCAATTTTTAACTTCTACGATCAACAAACTTGCAACTGATAACTTCCGACTTCGGTATTGCATACTGTTCAGATGTGTGTATTACGGTAAAATACATTTCTTCTGTCTTCAATTGATTACAAATTAAAGTGAAATCAACATTGCTTTCTTCATTCCAATAAATAAATGTGAACGTACAGAACTGTAATAGTTATAGAATATTCTTCTTCTTTATAGAATAGTATATATTTCTGTATCTACATAGTTCAGAAAACAACAATAAAGTATCATCCGTATTACTTAAAATAGTATCATTTGTGCTGATTATTAATACATTTTTATCGTTTTCTTGGTAAGTATTTTTTAGTTTTGAAAGAATAATTTCAACTAGAATTCAGCTATTCTGTTTTAAAGCTACATATTAAAATTCATATCGAGATCTTACAATTATAAAATTTTGCTGTGTGGTATGTTCTCTAAAAGTAATGAGATAATCTATGTATATATTATTTTAAAATAAAATTTTGAAACGAAGAACATTTCATTTTGGAATTCTCCAGATTTATAAATCAGGTAAGTGTTATGATTTTTATAATAAAAATTTTTCTTGTAAATAATTTTTTTACTCTTATTTGATGATAGTTCTCTACAGAATGGTTTTTTACGTCTGATTAAGAACTATAAGGAAAAAAAAAAGAAACAATATGGAAGTTTTTTATTTCAATATGAGGAATTTTTAAAATTGTTTTTTTTTTATCCTAAGAATTCTTTATTTTATGTTTTTTACTTTATAAATTTTTGATTAAAATTGTAGTTAAAATAATTGTTTTGAAAAATTAAATGGTATAAATGGTGTTTATGTATACGTTTTGCATATTCTAACTTGCGTATTAACGCCACCGCAACTACAGATTTGGCGGTTTTTAAGTGCCGCCAATCTACACCTAAAATTTTTGCGACGCATCATAAAATAAAACACTTTATTTAAAATTAAAACACTTTCAAATTTCAAAACATTTTATTTAGAATCAAAGTAGTTAGTCGAAATTTCGGTGGAAAATGGGCCGATGTAGAGTTTAACATAGATTCAAAAAAATCTCAATTTTCTTTCGTCGCCATATGAACTCTAATAAATAAGATTCCAAATGAAATTACATTTCCAAAACGTACGTTTACCATAATAAAGTTTCATGTCATGAGAATTGGTACATTTCCGTTTTTTTGGTATATTCGCTCGTTTTTTTGGTATATTATTTAATATTTCGCTCATGAAAAATAAAATTGCATCTTGTTTTGTTTTTGGCAAATCCCAAAGACGAATTTTCGTAGCACTAAAAAATGGCGTCAAAAAAGAATTATTATGATTTTTTTTTTTTTTTTTGTAAGCATTCTTTATTTTACGTTTTTCAGTTTCTAAATAATGATTTTTATTGAAACTTAAAATATTTTTTATAAAAATTGTTGTTAAAAAACTTTTTTTTACAAAATTGAATTTTATAAAATTATGAGGCTTATGTACTCTTTTTGTTCATTTTAATTTTTGAAGTAATATGATTCTTAAAACTATGGAAAGTTTAAATAGGCCTTTCATGTTATATCATTAAATTTAGCAAAACTATTTCTCGGGCAGTAGGTTTTAACTCTTCTAAGAATATACATTTTTTTTTTTTTTTTTCTGCTTATGTACAAACATTTTTCAGATGTGCTTTTGATGTTCCTTCTCTGAAAAAAAAGAGATACCATTTTGTTTTCGCTTGCATAAGAAAGAATATCAGAAATTTTCCTTTTTTAAATTTAATAAGCCACAATAAAGAAGGAACGTTGCAATGCTACACGCTACATTAAAGACGTATCTAAAGTAACTGAATGACTGTTCATGTAGAAATCGCAGGTATTCGTCGTCTCATACAACAACGCCCCCTATAGTTCGTTGCGATCGCGAATTAATACATTTAAAGTGCTTTACTTTAACCTTATTATTTTATTCATTTGTTCCCAGTTTCAAAAGTTATAAAAAATATTTTTATATATTTCATTATCATACGCAGCACTTTACTTTAACCTTATTATTTAATTCATTTTCAATAAGATGAAGATTTTAATGAAACTACTTCAATAGTTTGCAGTTTCAAAAGTTATAAAAATTCAGAAAAAAAGTTTTATTTAATTTTAATCCAATAAAATTTTTTTTAGCATTATTTTATTCAAATGCAATTTCAAAAGTGATAAAGTAAAAGAACCAAGTTTTATTTTATAGTTATACGACTAAAAAGGAGTGCAATTTCTTGTAACATTACTAAATAAGATATTATATAATAGTATAATAAAAAAAGGAATGGTAGATTCAAAATAAATAATAATCTTCACAGAAAAATCGATATTTTTACACAAATAATAATTAATTGGGGAATATCTTAGGAAATTGATCTACAAAAGCAAATTATACATTTAAAATAATTTTTCCTTAGAAGGCAACAGTGAACTATTTTGTTAATATGAAATATATTTCAGATGTTTTTGTATATAGTTTTAAAAACTTAAATAAACATGTATTCGCGATCGCAACGAACTATAGGGGGCGTTGTTGTATGTGCCGAATCCCTGCGATTTCCATATGAACAGTCATTCAGTTACACTGGAGACGTCTTTAATGTAGCATGTAGCATTGTAACGTTCCATCTTTATTGTGGCTGATTAAATTTAAAAAACAAAAATGTTTGTTTTCTTTCTTATGCAAACGAAAAAAAAATGGTATCTCTTTTTTTTTAGAGAAGGAACATCCAGAACACATCTGAAAAATATTTGTAAATAAAGAGAAAAAAATAGGTATATTCTTATAAGAGTTCAAACCTAATGCCTGAGAAATAGTTTTACTAAATTTAATGGTATAACATGAAAGGCCCATTTAAATTTTAACGTAAAATAAAGAATGCTTAAGAAACAAAAAGAAAAAAAGAACCATTCTTTTTTTGTCGCCATTTTTTAATGTTACGAAAATGCGTCTTTGGGACTTGCCAAAAACAAAACAAGATGCAATTTTATTTTTTTAGGAGCGAAATATTTTATGGAGTGAAATATAACGAAAATGTACCAAAGTCCATAACATGAAACTTTATCTTAGTAAACGTCCGTTTTGGAAATGTTATTTCATTTTGAATCTTATTTATTAGAGTTCATTATAGCTATAGAATCAGGTGAGAGAAAAGTTTGTTTTGAATCTATGCTAAACTCTATATCGGCCCATTTTCCACCGAAATCCGATTGACTACTTTGATTTTAAACAAAGTGTTTCATTTTAAGATTTTTTCCAAAAATTTTAAGTATAGATTGGCGGCACTAAAAATCTGCCAAATCTGCAGCTGTGGTTAATACGTAAGTACCGAATTTTTCTTCCATACTTTTCTGAATCATACTACTTCAAATATTAGAATATGCAAGAAGTATACATAAACACATAATTTAATACCATTTAATTTTTCAAAAAAAGTATTTTGACAACAATTTTATCAAAAAATTATAAACTAAAAAGCGTAAAATAAAGAATTCTTAGGATAAAAACGATTTTAAAAATTCCTCATTTTTCAATAAAAACTTTCGTATTGTTTCTTTTTTTTTTTAAATTCTTATAGTATTTAATCAGACGTAAAAACAAACATTTTGTAGAGAACGATCATCAAGTAAGAAAAAAAATTATTTACAAGCAAATTTTTCATTATAAAAATCATAACACTTACCTGATTTATAAGTCTGGAGAATTCCAAAATGATATGTTCTTTGTTTGAAAACTTTATTCTCAAATAATATATACATAGTTTATCCCTTCATTACTTTTAGGTAACATACCACACATCAAAATTTTATAATTGTAAGATCTCGATATGAATTTTAATATGTAGCTTAAAAACAGAATAGCTGAATTCTAGTTTAAATTCCTTCAAAACTAAAAAACACTTACCAAGAAAACGATAAAAATTTTATTTATAATCAGCACAAAAGATACTTTTTCAAATAATTCGGATTATTCCTTATTGTTGTTTTCTGAATTAGGTAGATACAGAAATATATACAATTCTATGGAGAAGAAGAATATTCTATAACTATTACAGTTCTATATGGAATTCATTGGAACACATTTAGTCATTGGAATGACGAAAGCAATGTTGACTTCATTTTAACTTGTAGTGAATTGAAGACAGAAAAATTATTTTACCGCAATACACACATCTGTAACAGCAAGTGATCATGAAATCATGTTATGTTGTTGGTAATAGAAAGGTAAAAATTATTGAGAAGTTGTTCTTCAAATGCTTGGCGTGTTCTGCTTCAATGTTTGGCTTGTTCTGATTAGTTTTTTCAAGAAGTTTTACCTTTTCTTTAGGGAAATTTTGCTTCCTATTTACTGCTAAGAAAATGGCGTCCGTCATTGCCAATGGTTATGTGGGAACTAATGCCCGATATTTACAGTCTCCCGCTAGATGGCGTATCGAGTGTTGCGATCGCGAATTATAAAATTAGTTACATTGCCTTGACATAAGAGTTTCTCTGTTTCTTTAGTTTGATTATGCCAACCAGCACTTTAGTATATATAAAAGTAAAATATAATTTATATTTTAGAACTTTTGCTTTTATTTGTTCTTTAGCATTTATGCTATTTTTAACCTAATTGATTTGTTTTATCCATCATGATTGCTTGCATCTTAAAAAATATCTTTAGTTGATTTATCGAGAAAATTACATTGTCAACTTTCATCATAATTAACAACACTTAAACTAAAAAAAAAGTTGTTCGCAAGTATAATACTACTAGTTTCTATTGCACGTATTTCAATTATAAATTTGGAGTTTAATTAAAAAAAAAAAAAAACTATAATCTTTAAACGCGATAAAAAGATTTTGTTAAAATTTAAATCAAATCAATAAAAAAATATTTCATTTATCTATTTAATTATTTTTTTACTAAGAAATTGAAAATAAAAAACACTTCTGAGAAAACTCCAAACAAGTCAATTCATCAGAATACGACATCAGGTCAATGCTCTTCACAGTCATAAAATTTTAAAATTAAATTCCAGCTTAAAGTTTCAGATTAAAACTAAATTTGAAAGATTTAATTAAAATTATTACAAAATAATGCAAAGAGAATTTTGTGTTTTCATATTTGTGTTACATGATCTTATGAAAATTCTAACACATGATCTTATGAAAATTTGCAAAACAATTCCCGAATCTTTTAATGAATATTTTTCAAATCTGATGCAATTCTGAAACTGTCGTAATATTTAAAATAAATAAATATAAAAAAAACGCATGAGTCCTATGTTTCGTTTTAAATGTAACCAAGTCGCTAATATGGTAATTATCATTGTTCCTGACATATATAACAGAAATTATTACTATCTCTCATTTTTTTTTTTTTTTTTTTTTTCATTTTCATAAGATCATGTGTTAGAGGCGACGAGTATCATGCGCTGCACCAAGTCCCATAAAAACGAATGAACTTTCTTTTCAATAATGTTAAAATTCATATTTGAATTATCTCGTAACATTAAATATTTTTTACAAAATAAAACAAATTAGCATCCCACTTTTGTTAGACATATTCCAATAATCAAAAACTTCAAAAAATAATATTTAATGACATATTAATCTTTTCTTTAAGAGACGAGTTTCATTAGAAACAATTTATTCATTTGTGTAACTTTTTTAAATTCTTTCTGACCTTACATTTCTTTAAAGGAAATTTTAAGATGTTTTTTCTTTAAAAAAATTTAATAAATAAAATCTTCATAGTCAGTCACTATTTTATAATAGAGGAATGGAATAGTTTTTCTCATTTTTAGACAATGACAAAGGGGAGAGAGGAAGGTAAGTTTATTTATTTTAATAAAACATTTTTTACTAACCCATTTCTTAGAGAGATATTTGTTTATTATGATATTAAATATGTATTTAAGAGGTCTATTCCCTGGCGTATTTTTAACTTTTCTTTTTCCATTTCTGCATTTTTAGAAATCTTATATTGAGTAAAATAATGTGTTAAAATGATTTTTCCCAATTCGAAGCTATGAAGTTCAACGAGTTCGAATTTATTATTATTTTATTACATAGAAGCAAACTGAAAATTGTTTGAATAGTTTCTGATGTATCAAAGGGTCTAGGATGATTTTTTTTTTTTTTTCCTGGCGAATGCGAATTATGTCTGACGATTCGTATGCACTGCGTATCTACTGTAGCTTCTATTTTTAAAACAACCCATTTTAAAAATCAATATAATTTATTATTTTACACGTAATATGCTTTCCAAAAAGAGGGGACGAAAAAAATTCTGAGAAAATTGTGCAGTACTTTCACAAAAACCAGGCAAATTTTAATTCAAAAAGAGAAGTCCGAATATATTCATTAACAAAGATATTAATACAAGAATGAGTCTTTTTATTTAGTATTTATGGCTCAACATCTTTATCAATAACACAGTTAGGAACGTTCTGTTATTCGTCTCAAGCTATTAAGTAAAAAATCTGAAGGAATGTTTATTAGGAAAAAAAAAGAGTATAATTTTGTGTTTTAAATCGTGTATTAAATATTATTTGCACCTGCACTGATTAAATTGCATATCTTAAATGTGCCTCTTAAAACACGGAAACTGCATCTTAGTACGAAAAATATTTTGTCCTATTAGTTTTTATTAATGAAATATATCTTTGCTGTTATAAACTTTCAATTAAAATGAACAATGATGTGTTAATAAACATTGAAAATATATGGATAAGCTATCTTATTAAATCTACAATATAGTAAGTAAAAATCCATTTTAATATGTATAAAAAAATTATTTAATATCTATGTATCGGAAAATTAAGCTTGTTTTTCTCTTGTTTTAATCTAGCCATACAGTGTTATTGTAAGTTCCAAAAATCAGAATCATATGTGATGCCTTCAACTAGCAACCAACATTATTTATAACAGAAGATTTTCGATTGCAATTGCTAAGAATACAAAAGAGAATCAAGTTCTTGATTTCAGATTAGTAAGAAAATATAGCTTCACCACAACTAATAGCTAATTTTCTACAGAATTTTTTAAACTTCTTATTTGAAATATTCTCGAGCAGCATGACAAATAAAACAATTTGTTTTATTCCGCTTGCGAGTAGTGTCTTATTTTCCACCACCCCTATTCTTATTATCAGGGGTGATTGTGAGCCCAATTAAAAAAATCTTGAAAATTTCCTGAGAAGTATCATTAATGACGCATTTCAAACAATTTATATCTTTATAAATTTAAATCATTGATATTTTCACAACGTGAAAGTCTACATAAAATTATGTGCAGCATAATTTAAATTAATAATTATGTATTTAGTTTACTTTTATCTCTAATCACATTTATTATTCTACCAGAAAAAAATATTTACTAATGAAAGAGATGCCAAGTATAAATTCTAGTTCTAATATTTTTAAATAAAATATACAAGAATTTTTATACATAAATGCGATCGATGATTTCTGTAAACTTCTGGACTGTGGGTTTACCGGATCGAGGTTAGCGAAAAATCTGGAAACCCGGATTTTTTCCGGAGCACAATCATCTCTGTATTATTTTCAATTTAAAAATATATAGAGAGAGGGAAGGTGATTTAGTTTAAATAGTTTATAAAGCGAGGCTTGAACTAAGCAAAGTATAATAAACAATAAGAGAAATTGTGCTATGTTTACAAATAATTTGAATAGTCGAAAATAGAATTTTTTATTTAAAAAAAAAAAATGCAACTTGCAATTTATTTAAATTAGTAATTTTGACATGAAACTCTGGTTATACATCTTAATTATTATAATTTAGCTCATCTCATTTGTAATCTTATATAATAATTATAAATTTAATTTATAACAATGTACATTGAACTTTTAGTAATCTATTATCAACCAACAACCATAAATTCCAACGTCAGGGCTTTATTGCTAACATCCGCTGTAGCAATTTCGTCATGGTGCGGGGATTAGTTCGCCGTACCATATGATTAATGTATGGGAGCATTCTTGTGTGTTGGCGCCTCATTGATAAGATTTAGTTTTGAAATAGTCAGATACTATATAAATATAATACACCATTTCTTCCAATATATTTAATAATTCCTTTAAAATGTCTATTATAAATGCCAAAATTTCCTATAATTTACATAGATTTATCAAATTTTTCTTTACATAAGTGTTTAGAAAACGTAATGCTTACATTAAGCTTTCTTTTTTATTTAAAAATTCTATCATAAATTTTCTATTTCAAATTTTCTTCATAACCGCTTATCATCCCACTAAAAATTAAACAAGTCTAATAATATTGCGATCCAGTTGCAGACAATAGATTCAGACTAAAGGCATTTGATGTATATGTAAGCATAAGTAATTTGAAATGTTAATATTAGACAGTTATCTGGGTGATTCTTTGAAAACATGACAATCGGAAATTTTTTTTCTCCAAATTTAAAGTCTTCAAAATAATCAAAAAAAATTTTTTTGTATATTTATTTAGTTACATTTATTAATATCTTACAGACAGCAGTGTAGTTTATTGACATTTGTTCAAGGAAAAAGATTTAATTGATGTAATCAATTAAATCTTCATATCGAGCAAAATTAGCTGCCAAAATTTAAAAAATAAATAAAAAGCTTTTCTTAAAGTTTATAAATACAAAAATCAAATAAGAGCTGGGTAGTAGAGAGAATTTGTAATCTGACTTAACTAAATAAAATAAACTAAGTAACTTTTTCCTAACTTTTCAATAAATTCTGCATTCAAAATTTCAAAGTAATCATGTCTATAAATCGGAATTGTAAAGAAATTAGCCCAACTCCGATTATGAAAATGATTTAGACACATGTTTATAATCATGAGGATAAAAATATTACTTTTAATTATCTTACTACAATCGTTTAAATTATTACTTATTACAAAATTAATTTATAATCTTTAAACGTTTTTGTGCCTATTTTTTTTACTAAAATATTAAAACAGTACACATAAAGCTATTGAGACTGAGGGACAATCTAGCTATTGATTTTCTGGAAACGGCAAAACGTTATGATTAAATGAGAATAAATAATATTAATTGCGAAAATATAAATCACCATTGAGATAAAAAAAGGGGAGGGGGCTTAAATAGAAAGAAAATTGTAAAGAGGAACGAAATGCTTCTGTTACTTTTATTATTCTTTGTAATTCATTCTATTTTCACCTTCAAGGCGATCTTCCAAAACAAACTATTTCGTATTTTTACAAACTTTGAATTCATGATTTGGACTGTTTTAAGATTAATATTGTCTATGGAGCTGTAATTATTTCTAAAAGCATAAATACATTACAAATAATAAAGTTAACGAATATCTTTTAGATTGATAGGTTCATATCATTGACACATAATTAAACATATTTTTTTGTTGTAAAATTACTTACTTTTTAAATAATTACATCCTAATGCACCTTTATTATTACGATTTCATGACAATCCATGTTAATATTTCACCAATTTTTATAGCAAATAATACAGATTTATAAATCATTTAATTAAATATTTAACAAATAAGGTATCCTTCAGCTCATAAAATTCCTATGCCAAATTTATTAAGCTAACTTGAAAAGGTAAAAATTTAAATTTAATGTATCATGCTTAGTTTCCTTCAATATTTATTAAAGAATTAGCTTGGGTTAAGAAATTTATTTGTTATGCGTGATTGTGCATTAATAGTTTTTACAAATGCATGTCTTGAATCTAAGATTAAATGAAAATTTCAATGTATTATAAGTCGGTGGTTGGCTTTCTGAAAAATTTGGAGTCGAAAATTTCAACTACCAACTCAACAACTATGGTTCGAAAAATATGAAAAACTGTTTTAAAGATAAACTAAATATATAAAACGATTAATTGTAAAAAATGTATTAAAAATTCCTGCATGGGTTTTTTAAAAAATGATAAAGTAAATTCGAAGCATCCGCGCATTGTTAAGATTTTGTTAAGTCGAAAAAATTAAATTTATTTTTGGAAAAGGCATAAATTATTAATAGAATAAACTTTATGTTGAGAAGAAAGAAGAGTTAAAATATCTAAAAATTATAATTGAAAAAAATCGACTTTTTTATACTAAGAAATTTATTTGAAGAAATCTATTAAGACGGCCAACTGTAATAGCATTTTTTCCAAATTTTTTTATTATTAAAATCTTTCTCACATTTATCTCTCATTTCCTTTATGTCAATAATTAGGAATAACTATTTTAAAGTTACTAAAAGTTAAAAAATTAAAAAGGGGGAAAAAGCGCATAAAATGTTATTTTACTTGCTGCAGGGTACCCACGGTCTGGAAAATTTTTCAAAGTGGTCGCAAATGTGAGATATAACTAGATATTTTAAGCAAAAAATATTTAATTTAAAGGAAATATATATTGGTGGAAAAAATAACTCAAGAATAGAATTTACGAATGAAAGATAAATTTAAGCATTTTTCAGTCGTGAAAAATCTTAGCTATCACTAATTTATTTTTTCCAGTCTTTTTTTCTTCTCATTTTTAAAGGCGCCTTATTTCGTATGTTTCTAGCACATTTTTTTTTTCTCATGTCGAGGAAGAGTTCAAGGTGCAGAAATCCCTATGGCCGAAGTACCTTGAATAATCTTATATCTGACATTATAGGAGATTCATTTAATATAAATCATTTAATAATAATCATTTAATAGAAAAATCTTAGTTGTATACTGGGAATAATAATAATAAAAAATAAGGTTGAAAAATATAAATAATAAAAGAAATAATGATAAAAGAAATAATAATAAAATATAATAAAACAAAGAGTAAGAAATAATAATAAAAGAAATACGGCCTTTCAAACCTTCAATATTTGACGTAAATCAGATGGCTAGAGCTTATTCATCAGTAATAAAGTCACACAATCGTTGATCATGAAACATCGATGCATTTTACACAATGAGATAGATATAAATAACTCAGCATCAGTTTGGCCCGTTGAAAAACTCTTCTTAAAGTGCTGCTTGCAATTAATTTTATATATTAAGGTTTTTTTTTAGAAACAATACTTTAAATTATGTATGTACAGAAAGATAAATTAAAATAAGAGAGATTAAGATATTTCAGAAAAGCTTCAAATTTAAACTGCTGAGTTTCATACCAAATCTTCTCCCCCCTCACCAAAGAATTCGAAATTTTACATTTTTTTAACGATTTTACGATAACATCTTTTGAAAACAAACGTAATGTATTTTATGTATCATAAATTTTAGTGAGAACAGCGTGAAATATTTTTTACTATAGAAAATTTTGTAGACTTAAAAATATTAAAAATTTTTTTTTTGTCTTTTTTCGTTGTAAAAATGCTGGTTTTTTCAGCAATGTAATGGTTTTTTGTAAAATGTTTGGTTTTTTTCAGCAATTAACTTATACACCCGACGTACCGAAAATTTCAAACTCTTAAAAAAAAAAAAAAAAAAAAAAATTAAAAAAGAAAATAGGGGATTGACTTATATACCAGTAAATACAGCATACAGAGTTTTGTATTTTTATGATTGGGTAAAGTAGAATGTTATAAATCTTTATTGCAGCATTAAACTTTTGGTAATAAAAATAACATTTGCAAAGAGTGGGGTAAATAATATATGTATAGTTTAATATCACAAGAACAGAAGAGTCGAAATTGTCTATCCTACAGTACGTACTGTAGATACGTTGATCAAAAAAGGACGTTAATAAAGTTTGACGAAACCACAAAAAAAAAAAATAAATAAATAAAAAAAAAATAGTAAGATTACAAGTGAAGCACGATGTAATGAATACAATTTTTATCTAAGAAAAAACTTACTCTTGGAGTCGACTTGTGAAGAATAGAATTATTTATTGATTCCATAACAATGAAAAATACTGTATTTTGATCAGTTCTGTAAATAACCAAACAATTTGTTGATTCGTGAAGTTTTATTCGGCTTCAGTATTTTTCCTTTTGGAAAAAACCAGAGTTTTTGGAATTATTAACTTCATCTGAAGTTTAAATACATCATAATAAAAGCTAATAATTTGATATATATCTGGTCCTAAAATTGCTGGGTCCAGTTATTCAAAACCAAGAATAACAACAACAAAAAAATTTAAAAAAAAAATCCAGGTGTATATATGTATAAACTAAAGACGTAACTTATGGACGATGAACTACATAAAGCATTAACTCAAATATTTCACTAGTCGGACGGAGATTTTATTTAGCAGCTGTTAATGTTACAAACTTAACCTTGTACTTTTTAACTACACTGAGAAGATAAGGAGAATCCTAAATCAAGCCCAGCAACCTTATCAAGTCAGCCGAATTCAATTTCGTTTAGATTTTTATAATAGAAACTAACGCGTATTTGTAGTGAAGAGAAAAAACGGTGCACTGTTAGCCTGGTAAGGGAACTCAACCAGATAGAAATTGAACCTATTGAATCTTTACCGATATACATTTTTATTCCTTTATGCTTCAGCTTAATTAAATTGAAAAACCTTACTTTAATATTTAATAATTTGAATTTATTTAATCTATTTAATAATTTCAAATTTAAATAATGTTTTACAAACAATTTTTTAACATATTTAATAATTTGAATTTTAAACCAGTTTTAACCAATCTATCTTAACCAAACTTCTGCATATTATTTTGGAAATAATATATGAGCATAAAATGCTTGAATTTTTACAGTTCATGTACTAAAAGGTTTATGACTACAATTCTGACCATGGTTGGCAATCATTATTTTTTTCTACTCCAAAATCGTACATATTTGATTTAAATTGGATTTTTTTTAATTTGAATAAAATTAATTGTTTTTTTTTTTAAATTTACCATCCAAAGCATCTGATACAATATTTTAATAATATTATTGTTTGAAAATAATAGAAGTAAAATAGTTAATATTTTTAACTAAAATTGGATAAAATTATTATTATATTATTACATACTAATCACTGCGTTTAAAAAAAATTATAGTTATATTTCTCAGGTTCAACTTGGTGATAATTGTTAAAAATCGGGTGAAAATTTTTTAACTAGACTTCTAATGAAGAGTAAATTAGTTTAGTAAATTCTGTTTATGATTATATTGCACATTCTTTAATGCTTAACTATTACAAGATTATTTTGTTTATAATAATGGCTTTAAAACGAGTTTCCATAGAGCTAAATGATTTAAAATCAACAACGGTAATTGAAATAAAAATAAGATATGTTCAATAAAGCAAAATCAATAGAGAAAAGATACTGATTCATTAATAGAAGCCATAAACAAATTGCTATGTATTATTGTCACCTATAATGCTTAATTAAATTTGGTAATTAGCTCTACTGGTATATGCCAATTGGTGCTGTTTTCAATAAGTATTATTTTACTATGGTCCAAATCTAACAACATAAAAGCCATCGACGAGGGCTATAAATAAAAAAAAAATGTCGGTTCATGTCTTTTAGTTTTATTTGATTTTGTAGAGTTGTTTAGAGCTGCGGATTCTGTTGAAATGTTCGAATCCAACTTATGTCCGGATTTTCCCATAAACTTGACTCCTATCAATAAACACAATTAAAATTATCACTCAATTCTAGGAAAGAACTAATTGTTACGAAATCGTTTATAATTTTTTTGTAATACAACTTAATACTATTTAACTAATTTGAATGCTAATAAAAAAAACCTCTATCTTTATTCTTTTTATCTACTAAGTTGATAATTGAGTCAATCAGCAGATTAATATAAGCTTTACTCTATAGTTATATGCATTACAAATATAATCTTATATCGAGTTTTGCTGTCAATTCCAAATCTAAAAAAAGAAGAAAATATTGGAATTTTTTTTTTTTAAAAGGCGGGTTCTTTAATCATTTAATAGAAATCCCGTTGTTATGTTGAAGGATACAGAAACCAATGCCGGCAAATAAAGAATTTATTAAAACATAATATGCGGAATTATATCTTGCACACACAGTGCTATGCTAAAAGGAATACATCCGAATCAACCAACAATCAGTCAGCTTCTTCAACTAATATATATCGATTTCCTTTATCGGGAAGTCGTCCCATTAAATTACGCAACTTGCGCAACTTATCTGAGAGGGAGAGGAAAAATGGGATTTTATTTGCATATCAACAACACTCCCCCTGCGAATAAATACACATTTTCCCACAAAATATAAAACATAAATAAACTAATTTCTCATACAACTTAAACTTATTAACAATTCATCAACTAAATTTATTTGTGACAAAGTCCAAGTGAGCTTGTCAAAAGTTACAGCATTAGTTAGGAAATCTGCGATGTTTTCGTCCGTTTGCACATACTCTACTTTAATAAATTTTGCCAATTATATCCTTTAAGTAATGAAGTTTCAAATTGATATGTCTCGTTCTAGAAGATGATTTTGTACTATTCAACTAATCAATTGTAGATTGATTGTCAGACGGAATGGTCACAGGTTTCTTTACAAATATAGAACAATGCAATTCTTCTAATAAATTTAATATCCACATTAGTTCTTTACAAACACCACCTAAAGAAGCAAGTTCCGTTTCATAAGTATATAGAGCAACTGTTTTTTGTTTATTGCTCTTCCATAAAATTAAAGAATCACCTAACATTACAATTTCTCCTGAAAATGATTTCCCATTTTCAGCATTTCTCCAGCTTGCATCGGCACGAGCATTCAAAAGTCCTGATTTGTTACTAAAAAATAATTTTTTATCCTTTGTACCATTCATATACCATTCATATATACTCTTTTAGCTAAATTAAAATGTCGTTTCTCAGGTTTACGATTAAATTGAGATAAGAAGCTCATGACAAATGCTAAGTCTGGTCGAGTTCTGTTCGAGAGATATAAAAGTTCCCCTATTAATTCTTGATATTGTGTTTGATTAACCATTTCGTTTGAACAATTAAAACTCCTATCTTCACTTACGATTGGTGTTTTTACCCATTTAGAATCAAACATACCATATTTCTGCAATAAATAGTTTATATATTCAGTTTGAGACAAAATTATGGCCTTTTCACTTTTATTTATTTCAATACCAAGAAATTTATTCTCTGTATTTTCTTTGCTTCAAATATCCGAGATAATTTTCCCACTATATCGTTATACATTTCCAAGTCTGAATAAATAACTATTAAGTCATCTACGTATATTCTAATATAAAAATGCTTAGAATTCTCTATTCTAGTGAAAATACAATTATCCGAAGCTAGCTGTTTTAAACCAAGTTTTTCTAATTCCCGTTTAAGGAGTAAATGCCAATTTCGATCTGATTGGGGTAATCCATAAAGACTACGTTCTAACTTGCATACTTCATTTTCATCATACAAATGTTTAAAACCTGGGGGAATAGTCATATATACAGTTTCTTCTAAATCACTATAAAGATAGGCAGTTTTTATATCTAAAAATTTTACTTCTAAATTTAATTTGGCAGATAATGCCTACAACAAACGCAAAGATTCGGTACTTAACACGGGTGAACAAGACTCTAAATAATCACGATTTTTTACTTGATTAAAACCTGCTGTTACTAACCTAGCTTTGTATTTATTTTCCTTCATAGTAAAAACCCATTTATTCTTAACTATTTTTACATTTTCAGGTTTATCAACTAGATCCCAAACATCGTGTTCGCGAATAGAATTTAATTCTTCATTCATTGCTTTTTTCCATTTTAACCAATTTTTATCACGTTACCTTCATCAAAATTACCTGGAATATTAGTTACTAAGTTTGAACTTGCTTTTTCCTTTATTCTATCTGACCGACATACACCTAGCTCTAGTAACCTGTTTTCGTCTTCAGTTATTGGTTGTTCATTTAATTCCCTAATTTTTTCTTTAGTTGAACCTACTGGACGACCACGAGTTTTAGTTTCACTTAAGTCTCGGCTATCCTTCAAATCCAGTGGAAATTTAAAACTTGTATTTTGGTCTTCTACGTTAATTTGGATATTAAAAAATTCATCGATGTCATTAGATTTATCCTCACTGAACAAATTACTACTGCCTAATAATTTCTCATTAAATTTTACTGACCGCTCTTCGATTACTTTATTTCTTTCAGGGTCGTAAATACGATAAGCTCGTCTTTCATTCGAATATCCCAACATAATACCCTTTTTACCTGGAATAGAAAGTTTGTGTCTTAAAGCTTTAGGAACGTGATAGTATGCTGCAAATCCAAAAACACGCAGATATTTATAGTTCTGCTTTTTATTAAAGAATAATTCTTTTGGAACTTCAGTTTTACCTTTTCGAGGAGTTAGGTTAGTAACATGTGTTGCATAGGCTATTGCTTCAGCCCAAAAATTTAAAGGAAGTTTACTATCATAGATTAATGTTCTAGCTCTATCTAACAAAACTCTATTAGCTCGTTCAGCTTTACCCAAACTTTCTGGGTTGTACGGCACAGATTTTTCATGTGTAACTCCGCATTCAGTGAAATAAAACTCAAGATCTTTATTTACAAACTCAAGACCATTATCACTACGAAATTTCTTAATTTTCTTATTTAGTAAATTTTCAAATTTCAACTTAAAACTTACAATGTTATCAAATACTTCGGTTTTGTTCTTAAGAAAATAAGTAAAATACATGCCAGAGAAAAATCATCTTCTAATATTAAAAAATATCTTGAATTACCTAAAGACTTAACTTGGAATGGCTCACACAAATCACCATGTATTAATTCTAAAGTAGTTGAACTTTGAGAAGTTAAAATACTATAATGAGGTTTTCTGGTAATCTTAGAAATATCACATGATTCGCAAGACAATTCATTATCAATTTTTAAATTTAACACTTTAGACATTTTACGCATATAATCAGCATTTAAAGGACACAATCTTTTATGCCAAATTACATTCATTTCAGCGTTATTTTTAACTTTGTTACACCCAGAAAAACATACCTCGTTATTAACATTAGATTTTAGCTTAACTTCTAATTTTTTTTCACATTTAAAGCTTTCAAAACTATGCGTCCATTAGGAGCAATAATTAAAACTGAGCTTGAATGTGATTTAACCTTATACCCTTTATCCAATAAACAAGTAAGTGACAGTAAATTATGACGTAATTCTGGTACATACAATACATTACTAATTATAATTTTTGCATTATTACTTAGTGAAATAGCTTCAACAGTTCCGATTCCTTTAGTATCCAATGTAAAAGTCTTACCAGCCTGGCATATTTTGCTGTCGCAAGCATCTACAGATCTGAACCAGCGTTCATCCTTGCACATATGAGACGTTGCTCCGCTATCCAGGATCCAAAATTCGTCCACTTGTCCATTCTGTTCAACTGAAACTAAGGCGAAATTTTCTGGAGTAGCACTATCGGATACCAATGTTTCTTGAAAATTTTGTTTTCGACGACCTCTTACTCTACTGGACGATGGTTTTTAGCCTCTATCTGCTCCCACTTCTTGATGTTTCGAATAACAATCCCTTGCTATGTGTCCCGGTCGTCTACAGGCGTAGCAAATTTTTCTTGGTAACCTCTTCTTCTGAGTAGCATACGCAGATTCCGAATTTCTTTGTCCACGGGATTTCTGTAGTAAATCTTTTTCTTCTTCCCTTAAGACTTCGAGTATATCTTCGAGCGACCTTTCTCGTTGAGTTTTTTAAACTTGTTTTATGCGCTCATATTTTCCAGCTAGACCTCTGACAGTGTAAAACACCAATTCTCTGTCAGATATATTTAGTCCCAAGCAAGCACACTTAGTCGATAATCCTTTAGCTCGAGCTATATAATCGTTGACGGTTTCTGAATCCAGCATTTCTAAGCCCTTATAAGTTCGGCACCCGCATCAATCTTTCTATCTTCTTCAAGCCCAGTGTAGGTAGCTTTAATCCTTGTCCACAAAGCTTTTGCATTCTTTTCTTCTGCATATTGCAAAGCCTGCTCGTCTGATAGCGACAACTTCAAGTATGATACGGCATCTTGGTTCGTAGTTTCCCAAACTTACAATTTAACAGGGTCAGTTGGAGCTTCCTCTGTCAATGCCGACATTAATTTTTTCAAATTCAAAACTGCTTTAATTTTCATGGCCCAAAGATGATAATTAGTTCCAGTCAACTTCGGAATTCCAAAAACTAAGTCTTTTTCCATGATGATCGTAAACCACGCTCTGCTACCAACTGTTGTTATGTTGAATAACACAGAAGCAAATGCCGGCAAATAAAGAGTTTATCAAAACATAATGTGCGGAAATTATATCGTGCACACACAGTACTATGCAAAAGGAATACAACTGAATCAACCAACAATCAGTCAGCTTCTTCAACTAATATATATCGATTTCCCCTATCGGGATGTTATATATATATATATATATATATATATATATATATATATATATATATAACAATTTCCTGTATTCCCTTAATTTCTCCAGACAAAAATTTTTATTATTATAATATCCAGTAATAATATAAAATAACTATAAAATATTAATTTGCATAAATTTGTTAATTTATTTATAAAATATTAGAGAATAAGACATTTGTTTTGTTTTTTCATGTTGCCCTTCTACCTTGTAAACTCATATTAATTCTCCCTGACGCAATTGTAATTTATAAATTAAAAAAATATAAGAAGAAAATAGGAGTAGTATTAACCCTAATTCCAATAAAATTAGTTACACAGTTCAAAAATTATATACATAAATAAAATAAGAATAATATTAAGATTTAATGATTGATATATATATATATATAAACGGATATGTCAAGCTCATTATTTTTCTTTCTTGTTTAATGCCAAACAATTTCCTGTATTCCCTTAATTTCTCCCGACAAAATTTTTTATTATTATATCCAGTAATAAAATAAAATAACTATAAAATATAAATTTGTAATTTTTTTTTATAAAATATTAAAGAATAAGACATTTTTTTTGTTTTTTCATGTTAAGTAATAAAACAGCTTTAGAAACAGATTAATAAAAATTGATTTCGTTTCATTCTAAATTTTTTTTTGCATCCAATTTACAAATATGCATAAACATGCATAAAATTATTTTATACATAATTATAATTAATAATTATATCTGAAAAGTTTTCGAACTTAATTTTAGAAATTCAAACTATTTTCAGTCTGCATAAAATCAACAAAGTGTTTTTTTTTTAAACGATGTTTCTAATTTTCGTCCACAGGAAAACATTTCACCCGATGTTTTTATGGTCTCTTCGTAGACATCTCATGTACCATAATTCCTCTATTAGACATTAAGATTTCCATCATAGAGTCTAGTAGACATCATAGATGATACAAGGATGATTCAAACGTTTTTCTATAGCTCGGTCATGGATGATCTATCATGGTTGAAGCACAGAGGCATTTTATAGATGATCTTATGATGGGGACAAGGCGCACTGTGGATGTTACAGGAAGTTTACGAAACGACCGTCAAAAAACATGTAATGCAATATTTCTTTCTGGTCAAAAATCAGAAGTATCGTTTAAAAATTTTTTTTCGTTTGAACAAAATATTGAAAAAACACTCTTTTAATTTAAATAACTAATATTCAGTTAGAAATCTTCTCCTAAATAATTATGGACTATAATTTTATTTGAATGGTAATGTGTAATGCTGTTCATGTAACTTAAATATACTAAAATATATATCCCTCTTACACTTTTAAAGATAATCTTTCCTAGCATCGACATCCGTGTACCTTGTGTTAAGCCTTTTTAATAGTATTTCACCTATTTTTCTATTCATCATTTGGCTTGTAACTTAGCTGAAATATATTGTAATGATGAGTGTTTTTACAATAATACAATTATTTAAACATTTTAAGAATTCAAGCATTATTTTTATTTTTTTTTTGGAAATTGAAACATAAAAATAAGTTTGGTTAAAAAATATTTAGAATTTACATATGCTTTTAATATTTTAATATTTATTTATTTTGTTCAGTTAAGTTCAAAAATATTCAGAATTTACATCTGCTTTTAATACTCATTTTGTTCAGATATTTATATCATTATGAAACTGGGAAAATTCGATCGTATAGTTTTAGCGTATATTCTTCTTACACTTGTATTTAGAGATAATCTTTTCTCGTATCGATATTCGTGTATCTTATATCAAGTATTTCTTATCTCAAGTTATCTCTCAAGTTATCTTATATCAAGTATCTTATATCAAGTAGTAGAATTTCCTCCATTTTTCAATTCATCATTTGGCTTGTGACTTAGCTGAGACACTTTGAAATGCTGAGTGTTTTACAATAATACAATTATTTTAAAGATCTCTGGCATTAAAGTTTTTTTTAAAAAATTGAAACAGATGTGAACTTAATTGAAAATTATTTAGAATTTACATCTGCTTTTAATATTCATTTTGTTCTAATATTTATATCATTATGGAACTGGGAAAATTCGATCAGGCAGTTTTAATTCTAAAATTTATACGCAAAAATACTAAAACATGAAGATTTATGTGTATAATATTATACATAATAAAGGACATATTTTAGTTTACGTGTATTTTTTTTTATATTAATTCACAATAAAACGTGCAACAGAGTTAAAAAAAAAAGTCTCAATAGAAGTTATACAACAACAACTAAATATTTTACCATTCGAATAGGCCTCCTAATTATTAATTATCATACTTAATTATAGTTGACTAATATTGGTTCAAAAGCCTTAGAAAAATGAATTCGCAATTGCACCAATGACATAAACAACATGAACAAACCCTAAAATAGGAAGTAAAGTAACATATATATCATACTCGCTAATCAAATGTTAAAAATTTATTATATAGATTTTTCCATCTCAACAAATATCAACATTCGCTTTATCTTAGATTCGTGCGTTATAGACAGGAAAAATTTATTCTTCGAAAAATCTTATCTAAATAAGTTTTCATAGCCTTAAAGATTGAGAAGAATTCCAACAACGAATCAACCCTTGTGGCAGTTTATCGATTTACATTTCTATAAAGTAACTACGTTTTAAAGAAAGAAAAAGCAGCAATTTTTCTTGAAAAAAAGAAAAGAAAGAAAAGAAAATATGGAAGCAATAAAGTTTGGATGTATTTTTCTCTATTTTCTCTTAATGATATCTTGTTATGTCCTATTTTTATGTGAGAAGAAAATAATACCAGCGATACTACTTTTCCCTTAACCATAATATTAAAAGATCGAACTCACTTCTTAATTGTGTTTATCTAATAAAACAGTTGGATCTATTCTAAATTATTTTCCCTTAAAGCAACCGACTAGTCTTGACAACTTTTTTTGTAAATATTAATATAAAATTTTAAAAATATTAGTTTATATGTTTTATTATGCGTGAAAATCAGTAAAACTGGTAAAAAAAATATGTTTTTAATAGCCATTCATAGGTAAAGATAAGACAATTTTTTGCATATACGCTAAACAATGTAAACAAAAAATTCTATCACCCAAAACAAAAAATTCCATTGAGGATTTTATTTAGAAGACTATCAACTATGTTTTTAATTACTATCTTAAAATTTAGTGTTTGTACTGAGTTAGGGATCAATGTAGTCACAAAAGAATTTTTTAAAGAAAGAAAAAAGAATTTTTAAGAAATTCCTAACGTGTTATAACGAAAAAATATGCATTAAAAATTAGTTTCTTCGTCTTTCTCTTAGTCTTCTGTTCAAAATATGATTGCTATTATCATAAATACTCATGAAAAATTGTAAACAATTATTTTAAAAACAATATGAGATATTGTGCTTAAGGTGGTGTGAAGTGTGAAAAAAAAATCTGATTTTGAGATAAACGAATTTGCCTGTTATTATGCTTGGAGAAAAGCAGTCGTCCCGAGTGCGATTTTCTAATCCAGCGGTCTTTAATGATCTTCTCTCCAGTTCGGCATTTTATCAAATAAATAAAAATTTGATTCTTGACTTTTTTTTAGTTCAGATAACAAATTTTAAAATGCATAAAAGCTTGCCTTATAATTGTAATCGGCTATACCCAAAATATAAATTGCAAAAAAAAAAAAAAAAGAAAAAAGAAAAAAAAAAAAGAAAAAAAAGAATATAAAGGAGAAAAAAAAGCAAGTAGTTAAAGGCAGCAGATTTTTTAAATTAGCTCCCAGGATGTTGTCAATGTTATTTGAAATTTTTTTCTTTTTTTTTTTCTTTTTTTCTTTTTTAAAACCTATTTGATTAATTTCTCGCAATGTCTGATTTGTTTGTTAAAATTGCATAATAATGTTATAAATATTTTTCGCGTTACTGTTTGGACAATATGTAATGCCTTAAAATTTTATTTTTATTAATGTGTAGTGCGTTTAAAATTGAAAGCCCTAAATAATATTGGTCCATGCTTGATCACATTTTGGTATTGGTGCGAAGTAAGGCATAGTTGCCACGACGATAGTTCTATGCGCTCCTATGGCAATAAAATATGAAATAAATTGTTTAAATGTAAGATTTGGTATTTAAAGTAATACTTATAGTCTAAAGCCTAGATAAAGTACTTAATATATTTAAAACTTATGCTTAATGCGGATTATTTCGCCTTTAGTTGTATAAATACACACTTCAATTAATAGGATTCATTTATATGCATGCATTTATGCATACATATTGCATACGTATATAAATTTAAATGAATTAATGATCAACCAGATCAATAAAACGAAGTGTAAAATGATCAGGTTGTGGTTAAAAAAATGAAACGCGTCATTTTATAACCATGTATTTTTTAAAAATTACAACAAGAATTGAAGCCTATCAAGTTGAACTTACTATATATATTTTTTATAACTTTATTAATTGAAAAGTTAACATCTTAGTGTAGTAAAGTTAACATCTCATCACTGTCTGTTTTTTTCCTTTGTTGTAACTATATGGTATTCTACTATAACATTAAATACTACAACATGCATGTACGTTGCACTTGTATTTTTATTAAACAATGTAAAGTCTTAAATAAAAGTAAAAGTTCTGATGTTTATTCAAAAAAAAAATCACTTCAATGCAGCACGCTAACCAACTGCTGATATCTAGAATTTAATCCATATCGAATTGGACATGAAATATAATAATAAAGGAAAAGAAAATGTTGCCTTTGATAAACAGCTAACATTATGTCACGCAAATATGTTGATAAAAATTATTTGGTTGAAGTTTTAAAGTTGTGGTGAAAATAAAATCGAGAATATCATTTTTTTAAATTAATATCACTTGGGTTGTGAGAGTTATTTGAATGTTAATTGTAAGAAATATTGAGCCTAAAAAAGTTTGAATTATTATTTCTTAATATATTTTTCAGTTCATACATTAAGAAAAGCGTAGTTGATAATAGTGCTTTAACTTAGCTTTTTTAAATTACAGATTAATATTTTTTTCATTTTTTTAAAAATTTTATTAAACTAATAAAAAATTGTTTGAGATTTTATTCGTATATAGCGATTCCCAATTTGTTTGGTTTTGGAACCCTAAATGATCGGCCTTCTTTTGGCAAAAATATGAGATTTAATGAACAAATTTCATCCGCTATTGTGAATATATTAATTAACGAGAAACTAATTATTTTGAAAATGTGTAGTGATTTAATTTTAATTAATTCATTCAGAAATTATTTAGTGAATAAATGAATGAAATATTTTCATCTTATCGTTTTATTAAGTTTTAAAATAAGGTTTCATATTATACTTATGAATTCATAGGTCTAGTTCTTAATTTGATTTCAGTGCATGCATAAACTGGAAATAAATGTGGTGAAATGTGGCTTCTATCAAAATAAAAATGAAAAAGGAAGAAAATAAATGTTTATAATGGTTATTAGAGAAACATACTTTTTCAGTTTTGAATTTGGTTATTTTTATTCTATGCAAACTACTAATGGAATTTTCCACGAATGCATATATCCTTTTCATAATTCTTTCATTATATTGCTATATAAGGAAAAAAAAACATTGTTTTTAAATTTATTTTATTATAAGCATTCCAATCAAATAATTTCCTAAAAATAGCGGAAATATCCATAAAAAGAATGGATTATTAATTAGATACTTAAAAATTTAATTAATGGCTTCGAAAGTTGTAACTAGTTAAAAAAAAATTCGCAACACTTGCAATTCCTGTGGCCTTTTCACGGAAGCCCAGGGTTCCGCAGAGCACCACTTGGGAACCGCTGGTTTAGAGTATATGAATGTAAAATCTTACAAATCTTTTTTTATTTTTTTGTTTTGTTTCAGTTGTGAGAGAAATCTCTGTTCTTTCAGCGCCAAGTGAGAAAAGTTGATGTTAACTCGTCAGGGGAAAAAATATTACTTTTCGTCTCCAACTTTAAGTTGCAAATCATGACAAGAACAGGCCTTCAAAAAAATGATGATAAAATTTATTTTCCGACAGGTGGGAGATTTGTAGATCGTAAGTCAAGGTAGCAAAGGAGTAGGGGAAAATAACTAACACTATTCGCTATTTATTGCGATCTCGTTAACACTACCGCTTTCCCTTGACAGTTGCTACATCCATAATTAGTTTAAGAAAAGAAAAAAACATAACTTATGTTATAAAAATTTAAAAATGACGTTGTTTTTCTTTAGTTAGTTTTAATAAGATATATGTCTCAGAATTTTTCAAAACAAATTTTAAATTTTTAAAAAAATATTTTTTTTTTTTTTTTTTTTTTTTGCGTTACTCTGCACCGTGTTAATTTGATAACGTTGCATAAATATGCTTTCTCATACAAGGTTCTTTAAATGCTTTTTTTTCAAAATTAAATGCACGCAATCATTCCGTTCAAATTGATTAAAAACTTTATTCCCTTCAAAAATAAACAAACTGGAAATGACGGCATGTTTCAAGCGCTCAAAACAGGCGCCCATTTTCAAGACTTGCCAGACGTGAATGTGAAGAAACGAAAATGATTTGAAATATGAATCGTAAAATATTTCCATAGCGCGTAAAAATGCATTTTACCGTGATTTACCCTCTCGACCCCTTTGGTTTTTATTGTTCTGCTGTACATTTTCTCTCTCTCTCGGCTACTGTGGCTTTTCTACTTTTGTTTGTCACCTTTATTTTTTTCCATTTTTCGTTGGCAACTTTACGTTTTATATTTTAAATCACTTTTGTTTCTTCTCAACTCTGCGGAGGCCTCATTGTCCGCCAAACGCTGTGTAAAGTGTGGAGGTAGCGGGTTCGAATCCCGCTGTTACCCTGGATGTATTTTCGTGATGTAATTCTCTGTATTGTGCTATCTGTCCTTCTATTTGAAAAAGGTTTGTAAGCCTAAATTGAGCACACAAGCCTGCAAATGTATGTAATTCCAATAAACCAATCAATTCTGCCATTGTTTTGGAGCGCTTGAAACTAGTCAACTGTTATTTCTAATTAGTATATTAAGGGTTTAATCAAGTTTATTAAGTTTACTAAGTAGTAAGGGTTTATCAAGTTTTTAATCAAGTAATACCTTACTACCTCAGTTTTCAGGGAATAATTACATAAATATATTCAACTGTTGAAATTTTTTCCGTTCTTTATTGCATTTATTGTCCATTACTATACAGATGTTGATTGTACGTAAACAAACTATACCTAAAACTTATGTTTAATTGCGATTTTTATCAATCTCTGATGAATGCAAAATTAGCTTGGAATTGCAAAATTTCTGCAAATTTGATATTTGCAGATTTAATATTTGAAATGAAATAAATTATACTTCATGCAGTTATAAAATAATTTTAGTTTTCCACTCACAGCTTTTAGTAAAAAATTTTCACTTTGTATATTCAATTTTATACTTAAAACATTCCCTTTTCTGAACTGTATTTTAGTAAATATGCTTTTTTCTCGATGCTTTTCATAAACATCTTTTATTTCAAAAATTATTATTGGAAAAAACTAAGGGCAATAGTTTCACAAATATAATTATATATGGACTATAATTTTCTTTATCTTTAATTCTAAAACTAGATAAGTATGCATATCTTATCGGATTCTTGATTATTCAGCAAAATATATGAACTTAGAATTATAATTATGTCTGCTAATTCTGGAGAAAAGAAACTAAGCAACATTTATTTAATTATTATTATTATTTTTTTTTTTTTTGCAAAACTGAGTTATATTAAATTAATAATTTGTCTTTTCACAAAATCGGCAAATAATCTGACAACTTGAAAGCTTATTAGTTTCAGAACCATGAATCATTACACAACATAGAAAAAAATTTTGCTTTTAAAATATCCTAACAGGATTTTCTGTTAAAATTCAAAATGTCAATTACTGCGTTATTCTAAAAAAAGCTAAGAATATACGATTTTTATCCTATATATTAAGTATTTTGTGGAATTTCAAGAGCGTTTCGAATTACTTTTATATCATATTCTTCTTTTTATTGATTTCCTAATTCTCTTATCAAGCAAGAAACAGATATTTCCCTACAAGTTATTTTTAAACATTTTCATATGAATATAGTTGATGGTATTTTAAATCAAGTAAAAGTTCTGGATAGGAAAAATGGAATAGCGGAAAGATTTTTAGGGGAATTTTTTACGACACTAAAAGAATTGCTATTTATGGATTATGTAAGCTTTTCTTTATAGAGAAATTTTTTTTATATAATCTTGTCTTAAATTGGATTTTTGTTTGATATTAAGACCGCTTCTTTTCTTATTTAGGTATCAACCAAGCTGAATTTTTGCTACAGATAGTACAGATAGGTTAGGATGGTACATATAGGTTTTGGAACTGTATACAAAACTTATTTTAACGATTTTGAAGAAATTATCAAGTTATTAATTATCAAAAAAAACTACAATATTTACCTCTAACATCGCCAAGTTAAACATTTTTCGCAAACGAAGACCATTGTTGGCTGCAATAGGTTACTTAAAGGAGTTTTTCGGTCTAGTGGTCCGATTTAAACCTCATTTGTTTTTTTTTTTATTAAATTCATTGATCAGTGAAATGAAAGGAAAAGTTTTATATAGATTTCTTGTTTTTATTTTGTCACTTTCAGTTACATTGTAAATTTTTTCTAGCCTGAAATAATTATAAATTAACATATTAAAGTGGTGGGAACGATGTCAGTGCACGCCGAGTACTCATGGGCACGCGTAGTTCATTCTTCTTTCTGTAGACTTCTAGAATTTTCATTCTAAATTTATGGCAGAATAACCGGCAGCTGTCTTTCCATCAAATTAACCGTAAAGTTTACTGTAAATAACATTTTTTAACTCTTTACAACTGGTATGGTTTCAAAACCATAAAAAAAAAAAACAATTTATCAGGACATTTGAGATGGTTTAACAGCTTTATGATGCTGGTATCTATGCGGGAATGAGAGAATGAAATTTTAATAGTTCAGCGTTAAAAAAATTGGAGATTATAGGACACTAAAAACTCTTCAAGTGTTGAGCGGAATGGAGGAAATATTGCGGTGTCAACTCTAGGACACGAATCTCCTTTCTGGTGGTCATGAGATTGACAGATTAGCTTTCTCGGCAATAATGTATTTATCTACAGGAAACAGCTTCATTAGGCAGACCTAGTTGGTGCGATAAATTTCAGGTTGCTTTACCGTATTAGGTGAAAACAGTTAATAATCGGTTTTTCTCACGATGAACAGTCTGAATACCATCTGTTTCATTTGAATATGGTGAAATAACAATTAAATAAATTGTTAATTAACCATTTTTTCCTAAAAATTTCTAATAGTGCTTTCAATATTCATAAAATTGTTTTGTTGAAGATCACCGTAGCCAAATAATTGGCAATTTCGAGCACATCTTTATCGTAATTGAAGTGTTTAGAAGAAAACGCCCAAATAAGCTAATTCAGCGAATAGTTCTGTTCGCGGCAACACATCTTTTCTATAATTTGTCACTTAACGGGTTTCGTATATAGACCTGATTGCTTGCAGGGCCGTCCGTGAGATCTCGATGACGCTGAACGGGCGGTTAGTATTTAGCATTTATGTTAGCATTAGAGGTTAGCATTTTACAACTATATCAAATAGTTTTCGGGTAAAACAGTTTCGCCCTTATAAACCCCATAGTATAAAATATGGAAATATACAATAAAAAATGGATTTTTTTTTCTTTTTTTGAAATTTCTAGGCCAGAGAAATCCTTTTAAAACTTTTCTAAATTGGAATTAATCTTAAAAGTCTAAATTTAAAAGAGGTAATTACAAAATTAGAATAAACATTTTATTGCATTAAGAAAGGAGTTCATAATTTTCTTCTTAATTTTTCACGATACAAGTATTTTTCATAATAACAATTTATTAGCTGAACTCGAACTCGAGAGTTCGAGAATCAGAGAGTTAATATTTTTATAAGAATCTTAAACGTCATTATATATTATTTGTTTAACGTTATATATTATATATTTATTAAATGTTCTCAATATATATATGACTGAGATGGGCACAGTAGGCTATGGGTTGTCGCGCCACTGAGTTTAGAGATATATGTTGAGTAAAAACTGCAAAACATTGCTAATGTTGAATGTCTAAATATTAAAATTTTTTAAACAAAATTTAAGAATAAAATTTTTTAATTAAAAGCAGTTGCTTTTAATTTGCTACAAAATCACGCATTTAAATATTTATTTGAGTTGCCAAGTGTAACGGAGACTTTCTTAGGATAGAAAAGTAGCAAAATATTAAGTAAATAATGCCTATTTAAAGTGCCAGCTAGCTTGATTATAACAGTTTACATTTTTAGGTGTCTGAATCTTAATACATGAGAATAAAGCGTTGTCACGTAAACGATGTTGTAGGCATGCACGCAAATGTAAATTAACCGGAAAATTAAGGGGAAGTATACTTTTCTAAAAAGTAAGTCAGTGCTTCAACAGAAATTTTTGAATGACTTTTAGTCTGAACAGCAAACACAAGAGAACGACACAGTAGAAGTCTGTTATGAATTTGAATGAATTTTGCATCGATTGGTATAAATTTTACTTGATGCATTTTTTTTATCATATACTGTTAAAATTTTCCTTCTAAAATTCATAACAAAAATATAAATCATTACAAAAATATTGTAAAGTTATAAATTCAGGAAGATATTGAACATAGTGATTTGATTATGCAAATTGTTTCGTGTGCAATAACATTCTAAGATTTTTTTTTTTCTTCTTTACAATTAATTTAACAAACAAATTGATTTTTTCAGCCAAATTAAAAAAATAAAGGAATTAATTTTTCGGTATTTATATTTAATTTTTAATTTTTTTTAATGTTATTTAAAGAAATATGTTAAAAGCATCATTGAAATTTAAAATTATAACCGGGTTCCTCCTAAATTTTATTCTTTAAATAAAACGAGCTAAAAAGAAACAATGTCCAAATTTGTTGAACAGTGGAAAACAGTCTAGTCCATAAAAAAATGGCTTATGAAATTGCATGAAGCAATATATTTTTTCTGGAGACAAAGAGAACTGCGTGGAAAACTGTTGAGGAGAAAGCCTAGGCCATCACCTCCTAAAAGTGTGAAGGCCTTCTTACTGATCACACTGGTCCCGCAGTGGACTGATCGTTAAGACACGGTTCCCAGTAGATCACCGAAGTCAAGCATCACTGGCTGCGGTCAGTGTGCGGGTGGGTGACCACTTGGATCAGTCTGCGTAGGGACCGAGGGTGTGCGGTATTGGTCCTTGTTAAACTGTTCTACCGTAAAGTGCTCGACTTCGCGTGCAGGTCGCTGGGCTACCGAAGCAGGGGTGCCATCCCCTCTGCAGAGGATCAAAATTGTGATGGCATGTCTTCGGATTGTCCTCAGGGATGTTTCCCAGACAGTCGCCAATAGCTCATTGTGCAGCTCTAGTGCGACGTAAATTAACTACATCTACATCATCTACTGATCACACTGTTAAAATTTTCCTTCTAAAATTACGGTAATATAACTGGCAGCTGTCTGTCCATCCGATTAACTTTAAAGTTTACGGAAAAGAAAATTTTTTTCCTTTATGGTATTATAACCATTTACAAAAATATCGTTATAAAACCATGAATACAAAACTATACGGTTTTTTAACCATTTACAACTAGCATTTTTTAAAAACGTAAGAATTTTTTAACTAGATATAGAAGCTCGGCTTTTCGTAAGTTAATGGTCATTGGAGAGTGCCGGACACTGGGAATTCTTCACGTGTTGAACGGAATAGAGAAAATATTGTAGTGTCAACGCTAGGACTCGAACTCCAGTTCTGATGGTCATGAGATTGACAGCTAAGCCCGCTCGGCTATGATATGTACGTAGTAGCGAAGAACTAAGTAGCTTCATTAGGTGGTTCTAGTAGGTGCGATAAAATTCTGGTTGATTAACCGTATTAGGTGAAAGCAGTTATTTTAATTTTGTAATTGCAGTTATTGTAAGATTGTAATTTTGAACCCGATCCAGAGGACAAAGGAAATTCTGGAACAAGTATTGGGAGAAATTTGCCTACTTGGAGGACATTTTTACTAACTCGCATTAGCCTGACGGCAAGGGATCTCTAACCCATGATCTGTCTACCACTGAGGGTATTTCATGTCAGCAATGTGGTCGGGAATCGTATTGACCAGAAATTGCTGGGATTCGACCCTGGTTCAATTTATTGGAAGGCGAACGCTCGATCCCTTGAGCCACCACGGCACGCTTCAGAGTGTTTGGTGGATGAACAATATTTCTCGGCAACGGATACCCCAACAATTTATTGTTCTCTAACTTGCAATGAATCCAAAGGGCCTTCTATGCCGTGCGGAATTGCTTTTTTGCTAACAACACTGATGCGTGGATGTAGTGGGATGGAATCCCGCTATAACACTGGATGCATACTTTTACAGTCTTTCTCAAACTTGTGCCATCTCTCAAATTGAAAATAGTTTTTAAGCCATTCTTAGTATTTAAGAAAAATTTCCCCACATAAGTACGTAAATAAAATAAACCCACTGTTATCATAAAAGAAGCATAAAACCTAAGCTTTTCCTATCCGAGTTCAGTATCTTCAGTATCTTGAAAGCATCATTTAGATCTGTTTTCCTTCAGTTAAAATCGGGGAGTATAACAAGAAATTAAATAATTAACCGTCATCTTACTCCTATCAACCATTTAAATCTAATAAATGCAAAGTAATGATAGGAAAACAGATATAGTAAAGTTTTATTTCGATAAACAAGAGCTACTATAATAGTTGTTGTAGTTCATTTACGTCGCACTAGAGCTGCACAATGGGCTATTGGCGACGGTCTGGGAAACATCCATGAGGATGATCCGAAGACATGCCATCACAATTTTGATCCTCTGCAGAGGGGATGGCACCCCTGCTTCGGTAGCCCAACGACCTGCACGCGAAGTCGAGCACTTTACGGTAGCACAGTTTAACGAGGACCAATACCGCACACCCTCGATCCCTACGCAGACTGATCCAAGTGGTGACCCACCCGCACACTGACCGCAGTCAGTGATGCTTGACTTCGGTGATCTGCTGGGAACCGTGTCTTAACGATCAGTCCACTGCGGGACACTACTATAATAGACAAAACACAAAATGACAGAAAAAAAAACCCACTTAAGTTGTAATAGAGATTTAAAAAAAAAGTGGTTTTACTAAAAGTGAAGAACAAACTTAAATAAAATCATTAAACAAGGAAGGCAAACTAAGAAACGGGTGTGTGGAAGGAAAGCATTATAACTCAAGTAGTTTAGTAGTATTAGAACCAGAAAGTCAGTGGCTGAAGTTGAAAGATATTGGAGGAATAAAACAAAACAAATCATTGATTAGAATTCCAGCTATCTAGGGTAAAGGAACATAGTAATGATTTTTAATATAATTTAAGGTAAAAGTATGTTTTTAATTATTTCAACGTACGCAAGATAACAATTTCAAGAAATGTAATAAATCCTGGAGCTATTAATATCAGCTATATGTAATATGAAGATTAGGGAAATGTAGAAAGCAGGAAACGGCTTTTCACTCAAATTTATTAAAAACGTAAACAATTTGACTGATTCTGGGAAAACAAAGTATAGCAGCAATAACATAATTAAAATTTGAATTAAAGAGTTCATTAGACACCATGATTAATTTTCTGCGAATAGAATCAATATTATTAGAAGGAAATTCATTGCCAATAATAAAGGCGTCACAGTTGCTGATAATTGACAGCATGAAAACTCGATGCCACCAGTGCATTGCGGTAAACCAACCTCTCCTATAACTGAAAGCCTCCACAAGGTTTTTTAATAGGTTGTCCGATCAAACCACTATGAAGGTAAACAAGTTTACGAAAGAAGCATTTAATAGAAAATCTAGTAAAAATTAGATAGTGGTAGCAAATGTCTGTCTAAAATTTTTTTTAATTTTTGAATATGATTGGTTTGTCTTATTTACTTGCCAACAACTACAGATTCAATTCTCAAATATATATGATAAATTTCTCTCAATTACTTTTAAAAAATAATTTGAATTCATGCACACAACTGGTTCAGTTTTTACATAGTCTGCGCATACTTCTTATAAAAAACCGTGTGGAGGCTTTCTGATGTAGCAGATAATGAGTAAACGCATATCTTATAATAAGCCATTTTAATAATGTTTCTACTACAATTTTTCCGGATAAAATGGTATTGCTTTATTTCTGAGAAGTTACAAGTATGCATTTTTGTTGTAAATTATCTCGCAAGTATGCATTTTTGTTGTAAATAATTTTTGTGTTTGAATTTATATAAATTTTCACGAAAAAACATTTATATAAATTTTCATTCACATTCAAATAAGGAACTTTTTTTAATGATACATTTTCTCCAAATTTCTTGTTTTTACTTTTATTCTTTTTTTTTTTTCAAATAAAACATAGGAAATAGGTTTTACCTTCAAGTATGGAAGCTAGTGTATTTTTATAAGAAAAAGTGAAACTAAAGTTGATTGAAACTGTCTCAATAGAAGACAACTGTTAGAAAAGATCGAAAATTTTTGAAAATGACTAAACAATAGAACAGTTGTGAAATTTCTGTTTGATTTCTTTTTCCCTTATGCTCAAAATAAAAATAAAGCATTAAAGAAGTACATTACAAAAAATAAGGATCTAAAAATGAATAGTTTACTTTTATTAAAATAAATCATTATTCATCATCTCTTTTATATAATAGACAATATTTTCTTTTTTAAATAATAATGATAAAAGTTTTGTAATAAGGGTTCTTTCACAATAAATGAAAAGAAATTATTATAACATTAAACAAGCTCAAATGAAATAAATAAATAAAAAGAAATTAAAAATATAAAAACTAAATTTAAATTTAAAAAAATCAAAACCAAATTATAAGTATTATTAAAATAGTATGTTTTAAAAGCTCATTAAAACTACAGTCGTGATCATTCTGGGTTGTTTTTTTTCTTTTTCATACGATATAAATTTTTGATTCGTTATTTTAATGAACTCATTCCGTTTTCAGTTTTCTGGTTAGACTTTTCTGTCTTTACTTTAGTTGTTTTAAAAACAGCAGCCAACGGAAAACCACCGACATAAACAAAATATTCCAACTCATTACTTTTTTTTTTTCATTATCTCCCGAAATCCGCATCTTTCCGGTTGTAATTTTACTTTATTTTTCTCTCCCCAAGAATAAAATACCACATTTTAACTTAGAAGCACTAAGCATGCCAAAACAAAATCATGGAAACAAAGCTTCGCAACTCTAGAATAAATATAACGGCATCTTTCCAAGCAAGGAACAAGAGAAAGGAAAAAAGCATTTAAAATCTGATTAACCAAGAGGAGGCTTTTGGCGAGTTTCCTGGCGGAATTTTGGCGATTCTATCTGTGATGTCGGGAGATGGTGTCGGGAACACCTTTCCCAGTGCAACAATTGTCAGAATAAGGTACTCCTTGACAGTGTTGTGAGGAAAGTTGGCTTTTCTGTGCAGCGCCAGGATTACCTGAGATTCTACGGCTACAAATTTATTCAGGTAGGAAACAATGCATTTTTTAATGCACGTAGAAAACGAAATAATCATCACGAAACTATTTTATGTTTTTACATAAACATAACTATTTATCCTATATTTTCAGTCCAATTATAAGCAACGATGGCAGATTCTTAAGATAAAAATGATTTTAAATTTAAGCAATTTTTTTTTCTTAAAATATTTTAAAGAATGGGTATCTGGATTAAATTAAACTTCTTTCAAATAAATAAACTACAGAATATTTACAATTATATTTAGTTTCAAATTTGATTTAGCTTGTTGATTTGGAAAAATGTTAGACTTTAATTAAAGTGATTTCAACTTGCTTTGTTAATTACTTATAGTTAGTAACCCGGATTCAATCGAATTATTCTTCAAAAAATAGCTTGACGAAAAAAAAATTATTTATAATGATAAGTGGTGGGATTTTATAGGAATTATTTCTAATTTCTAACGATAAGTAGTGGGAATAATTGGGAGAATGTTTCTCCGCTATACACTTATTTCCTATCTAATAACATAGAAAAGCAGGTTTTTATAGGCATAGAAAACTGCAGGTTAAAATAAGAGTTTTTACGCACACAACCGTCAGTGGGTTAAGCTAAATGTTCCAAGCATTTATCCTCAAAACAATTTCCTTTCTTGCAGTTAAGATCAATCATTAATGACAAAAATACACTTCTATTACAATGTTGTAATTTGATAATTATTTTTATTACCAAAATAATTTTCAGATTAGAGGTTCCAGCAATGGAAAAACTATATTATTTTACTATTATCATATTTCTTCAATACATTTATCACTATCCTATAACGACATTGTTAAGAGCTCGCATTTTTAACTCGAACATTTTTAACTAGTTTCGACTAGTTAACTAGTTAACGACTTTTTAACTAGTTGCATTTTTAACTAGTTTCGAAGCAAAATCCATCAAACTTTTTTTTTTTATATGCTTCTTTTCTTATTTTAATCTGTGAAGAAATCGGCTTATGTCATAACAAAGAATACAGATTCATATAGAAGTGGAAAGTTAAAAGGTAATGATAATACGAGTATTTTTCATAAATCGTATTTTTATTTTTGCTAAATTACTTACACAAACTTAAGTTGCTTATTTCGAATAATTTTATATTTCTAATTGAGTTGAAGGGAAGCATAACCTTTGGAATCAATAGCAAAATAAATAAATGAAAAACGCGGAATAGTAGTTTTGGAAATAAACGATATGTTTTAAATTTTTTTTTTTTTTTGCAGTGATCAACCTCAAATGAGATCTAGCGATCACCATATATCACTGTTTACTATATATTTCGAGCAAAGTAGCTGACTAGGCTCACGGTGGCTCAGGGAATGCAAAATTTGCCTCCCAAATGATGTGACTTGGGTTCGAATCTTAGCAGTGGCTGGTTGATACGAATTTTGCTGTCGGTTCGAACAGAGCACAAATATCCCCAGTGGTAGGCGAAACATGGGTTATACTCTCTTTGATTCTCCATGTAACTCAAATGTGGGTTAGTTCCATCAAAAAGTCCTCCATAGAGGCAAAATTCTCCTGATACTTGATCCAGGAGTTCCCTTGTCTTTTGAATTGGATTCAAAATCCTAATGCTAGGCAATTGGTAGTCGTAGTCGTTAAGTACCATATGATAAATAATTGGTAGTCGTAAACTCAACAAATTGGATCAGCTGTTCAACTTCGGTTATGAAATAAAATAAAAAGTAGCTGGCTAATTTAAACGGGGGTGATTCAGGAGTTCTTATATCGAACATTAACAATTAAGGCTTAGATACATCAACACTTGCCTCTCAACGAGATATCCCTGGTTTGTGGTCAGGCAATGACTTTTCAATTTTATATCGCGAAAGGCTAACACTGGCAACAGCGTTAATGTTAAATAACGTCAGTAGTACACTGATTACGGGTTAGAATATCCCTACCATTGGCTAAACAAGAGAGATTCCCGTAATTTTTGTCCCAATATGCCACAAATCTGGATAAGTTTCACGCAAAAGTCTTTCTCGAGGGCAAGTTTGTCTCAATGTTTAAGTTATTAGTTACTTTGTCTTCGGCATTGGATTGAAAATCACAAAAGAACAGATCCAATAAGGATTGCCAATTCAACGCTGATGATTGAAAAAAAAAATCTACAAAACAGAGATAACTTAGGGGATGTAGCAATACCTTCCTAATCGGCGGTATCAGGTTTGAATCTCAGTGGTTACTGAAATATTCGTATACTGCCCCGGGCTCATTAAATAAAAATGCTGACATGCTACATTCAACAATTGTAGAATGGGTTTAAGCTTTTTTTAAATCGGCTTGTCGGGTTAAGAGAAGTTTCAAGGTTTTCTCTTTTATGTAACGAGAATGTCAGTTTAATAAACAAATCTTTCACAAAGACAAAGTTGCGCGTTGTTCAAGGAATTCCCTTGTTTTTCGGGTTGAGTTCAAAATCGCATGGTTACGGATTTGATGGTTAACTGTCTTAATTCTACTTCTTTAATTACTGACCGGATAATTTTTTTTCCAGATTTATATAGAGTACTTTTTTTCTATAAATGATAATTTGCTACCAACAATATGGAGTTTCTTGTAAATACAGAACACCTTTTACAACGAAGTACCCGCCAGATTGGTAAATTAAAATTAAATGCTTTTCAAAGTTTTAGATTGAAAAACCACATATTTTACTTCAAAGTTTCTTATACCGCATACTGTCATACCAATAATCGGTGACGGGGCTTGTGCGAGCATATATATACATATATAGGTGCATATATATAGATATATAGGTGCATATATATATATATAGGTGCATATATATATATATATATATAGGTGCATATATATATAGGTGCATATATATATAGGTGCATATATATAGGTGCATAATAACATATATAGGTGCGTCAGGAAGTAATACAGCATGTGATTCAGCATTAGGATGAGTTTTCTATCTTTCCATCTTAACTATTATCATAATTTTAACACTTCCGCCTACAATGCTGAAATGCTCCGAATTCATATTTACAGTGGTTTGTGTTTTTTAATGCAGGGCTCTGTTTAGAAGAAATTTGGGTCCGTTAATGGATCCTTCACAAAATATCTTTTCATAAAAACGAACCCTTCACAAAAAATTTATCTTTTAATCTGACCCTTCACAAAATAATTTATCTTTTAATCGGCCCTTCAAAAATTTGTTTATCTTCATTATTTTTTTGTTAATCGAATAAACCCTTCCCAGGGGGAGGGGAAGACGGTTCGAGACAAACTAAGTTTCCCTTAGTTTAAATTCCAAATGTAGTATTCTAAGAAAATATTTCTACTTTTACAAGCATCGTGGGCGCGAACTCTTATTAATATTAAATCATAATTATTTTTGTAAAGAAATAATTGATCAATTTATATTTATTCATGAAATTAATTAATAGAATATTATACAAATAATAATAAATTCTGGCAATTTCTTAAATGAAATATTATAAATTTAAGAATCGTTTAAGTTTACTTAGTGCGTAACACATTAAAAGTGATATTACTAAGTCGTGTTATTTAAAATATGTCTATTCAAATTATTAAAAATGTGAGTGATTTTGTTTCCATTATTCGTCTGAAATGAATATTATGTGTTGAGCAGTATAGGCTAAATACCAAATATTTGTATGTTGCATCTCTAATTTAGTAGCAACAATTGTTGTGCAGAATCTTATATCTATTTACTATTTAAAAACTTCTTGAAAATGTTTTTAGCAATTTTTGCAATAACAGAGCCCTATTTGCACAAATTCACAATAGCAGAACTGGTTGAAAGAATGTGACTTAACGCTGATTTTATATTCACAAATTATGAATAGTTTTTTTCACAATATTACAAAAACAGGACCTTTCACAAAATGTCTGGACAGAACCCGCATTAATGACTGACGAACAGTTTTTAAACCATTACTAAAATTCAATACTTAAACTTATTGATTATATTGCACTGTTAGAAATTCCTCGGAAAAAATGGTTAAATAACAATTGATTGCATGGCTATTTTACCATATTTAATCAACACAGTCAAATAACCATAAATAAAATGGTAATCAAACTGTTAAGTTTAAGAAAAACTGTTTATTAACTGCTTTCACCTAATACGGTTAAACAACCAGAATTTTATCGCACCTACTAGAACCACCTAATGAAGCTACTTAGTTCTTCGCTACTGCGTACTTATCATAGCCGAGCGGGCTTATCTGTCAATCTCATAATGATCAGAACTGGAGTTCGAGTCCTAGTGTTGACACTACAATATTTTCTCTATTCCGTTCAACACGTGAAGAATTCCCAGTGTCCGTCACTCTCCAATGACCATTAACTTACAAAAAGCCGAGTTTCTATATCTAGTTAAAAGTTAAAAAAATTATTACGTTTTTAAAAAATGTTAGTTGTAAATACGGTTAAAAAACCGTATAGTTTTGTATTCATGGTTTTATAACGATATTTTTGTAAATGGTTATAATACCATAAAGGAAAAAAAATTTCTTTTCCGTAAACCTTACAGTTAATCGGATGGACAGACAGCTGCCAGTTATAATACTGTAATTTTAGAAGGAAAATTTTAACAGTGTGCGAATGTCTCCTAAAAACAGTTAAAATTATAATAAGGTATATAAAATGACGGTGAAAAAAATTTCGTTAATATAGTGCTTGAAACTAGTTAATGTGTTAATATCGGAAGAGGGGTTGAAGAATTAGAATATCTAAATACAGTTGTACTGTGCGTTCGGCTTGGTTACTATTGAAACTTACAGTACGATTTGTTTGTAGAAATGAAAGGTTATTTCACTTTGTTTCAGGTTTTCATTGTACACATGAGATCAGAATTTTCATTCAGAAATTTGTAAACATGTTAAAATATATCACTCTCTTGATAGTTCAGTTCTTTGTTGCCAACCCAAAAAAGAAATTTCATCGTTTTTTTTTTTCCAAACAATATATGCATTGTAGTTTATATGACAAGAAAAATTATGGTAGTATTTTTTAAAATTTAGAATATCCCAGAAACTTTCAGGCTGAAGTTTTTAAAATTATAATATTTAGATTGTAAATTTTTAAATCTGTTTTCCCACAAGAGATGACACGAGATGCGGTTATATATATATATATATATATATATAGCATTGTCTAACGCCCTTACAACATTTTACGGCCATTTATGTAAAGTATGTTATTAAACGGCTGTTTTAAAGATTATGGAAATGCATTTAAAACTGAAATTTCAAATAAATTCTGAATAAGCGAGTTACAAAATTATATTGGTTTTATAATCATTCTGTAAGGATAACCAATGAGTTATAAATTTAAGTTAATGCATATGATACTTTAATGAATGAAGTCTAAGTTGGTAAAAAAAAAATCCTGCGAAATGCTGTTTGAAATTCTAAAAACTAAATAGTTCCTATATATATCCGTCAAAAATTGAGATGGTTAAATTCAACAAATTTGGAATTTTACAATAGATTAAATGTTTTAAACTATTTAAAAGTTAATCTACAGCTTATATATTATCAATAAATCTTTTACTCTATCATTTTTTATTTATGAAAGACACTAAATACAAAGCAAAGTATAGTTGAGTTATAATAATGCCCTTTAATAAAGTAAAAAATTATCAAATTTTTACAACCAATATTAAATTATATACAATATTATATACAATATTAAATTATATTTCATTCCTTGGAAGCAACATTAACAGCTTTAAAGAAAATAATGACTTCAAGATTTTTTTTAATATGTTTAACTCCATGAAAATCATCCAATTTTGCTAAATTTTACAAATTTAAAAAAACCATAAGTAAAAAGATGAAATTCAATTAGGAATTTCACAATGCTTAGTATTTTTTTTAAACTTTCACCGAAGAAAAGAAACTAAGAACCAATATTAAAATATATTTAGTTTAAAGATTTTTCAAACATCACCTATTTTAGAATTACTCTAATGTGCATAAAAAATTTAAGTAAATATTGTTAGAAAACAGACTTTAACTTATCTAAAAATGAAATATATTTTATATAAGTTTATGAAATGTTTTATTATAAGTTTATATGCTTTATGGAAATAAATTAAATAAAAAACTAAAAGCATAGCTTCAGTCATCATCAGGACATCCTTAAGTGCGTCAAGGTTGGGCTTATCCTGTAAAGATTTAATTCTATGATCTGTCAGGAATGATTGATTTCATTTTATTATAATTTTATTCCTTTTAATTTATTCCTTCATAATTTTTTGAGAAAAATTTTATAATAAAACGTGGGCACTAAATTTTTTTAAAAATACCTGTTGAATCTTTTCATAGTTATTTTTATTCTTATCACAACATAATGATGTGAATAACTTATTATAATTCTTTAGTTAATTTGTTAGTAAGCACAACAATAATTTCTAGCATTACTCTATTCACACTGAAAAATCGTATTGTGATAATTATAAGAATATGGTAAAATTTACCATGTTCCTGGTTCTAAGAGAACACCAAAAACCACGATAATTTTTACCGATGCTCTTTGGTAATGACTTTAGTAGAATTAGCAATAAAATGTAGTTTTATTACTATGATTTTTGGTAGTAAATGTGGTAAATTTTGCAAATTTTATCATGATACCTTAGAGCATGGCATAAAAACGATTCATTCAGTTAAAGATACCTTACAGCAAGGCGTGAGAACTATTTATTCAGTTAAATTTAGTTTTCAGTTTGCCTTTTTACAAAATATGTGGTAGTAAGAACTATAATTTATGAAAACTGAATTTCCTGTACCATATTAAATTGAAATTATTGAAAAAATGGAAACGGATGAAATTATGGAAAAATTACTAAATGAATGGATTAAATACCGTATATATTGGTTTTATTATCATGATTATGTTTTGTTTACCAGACTTGTCATTACCATAAAAGTGAGGTAATTTTACCAGAATTTTTTATCCGTGAGTTGAATAAAAGTATTACATGATTTAAATATTACAATAAAGAATCAATGAATGGAAATTCGTGTAGTTACTAACTTTTAAAAATTTTAGATTTTGTTTTACTTAAATTTTTAGGATCTGTCTTTCAATTGAGTTTTTGTAGTTATTTCTTTTTTTTTTTATAACATTACTGATATTAATGGTATAAAACTGTGCCTTTTATACCATTAAAACGAAATTTTTTTTGTTTGCTTTTTTTTTTAAAAAGGGACTTATTATCTAAAATCTTTTCAATTGTCTTCAGATTTAAGGACTGTTTCAGATAATTTACAATTAATATTTTTTTAGTCTTATATCGACTAAAAATTACTTGGAATCAAAATTTGAATATCACGTATTAAGACGCAATTTCAATTGTTCGCCGAACAGAATCGGGAAACGTTATTTAATTAATTCTAGTACACCATTTCTTTTTAATCAATGCTATGTCATAACATTTGTAATAATATTTTATTTTTGATCATATAGTTTTACATAACCTATTTACGTTTAATCTTATTTCTCTTGAGCAATTAATTTTTAAATTAAATGCAAAATATCTTCCTTTATAGTTGTTAAACATTCCTTGCAATAAAATATTAAAACAACGTTTCTAAACGTAAATGGAATAAAAACAAGAGTGTCATGAAAAGGTTTCTATCATAAAGAATCGATAACTTTTCGTTTATATTCTAGTATCTTATATATATGTTACGGTTAATGTTATAAATCCAGTTGTTAATAATACTAACCGATTAATATTAATAATAGCCGCTTCTTTTGGTCAAAGTGAGAAATATCGCAAATTATTCACTTTAATGGGTTAATTTTAATAATAAACAATGAAGTTTGGTCAATGTAATTAAACGGTTTATATAGCATTGGGATACGGGTGTGCCTCTTTGTTTATGTGTTACGGTTAAATTGATAAATCCGGTTATTATTAATATTAGTCGGTCAAAATTAATAATAACCGCTTCTTTTGGTCAAAGTGAGAAATATCGCAAATTATTCACTTTAATGGGTTAATTTTAATAATAAACAATGAAGTTTGGTCAATGTAATTAAACGGTTTATATAGCATTGGGATACGGGTGTGCTTCTTTGTTTATGTGTTACGGTTAAATTGATAATTCCGGTTATTATTAATATTAGTCGGTCAAAATTAATAATAACCGCTTCTTTTGGTTAAAGTAAGAAATAAAATGGGGAGATTTCCGTATCGTGATCTGTAGCAGAATAATCACCCAGTCTTGGCAACTTCCGGGCAGCGGTCAGAAAAAAAATAAAAAAACATCGCAAAAAGGGACCAACTCGACAGGTATAACTTGTAGCAATCCCCGGGGAAGCATCTATTTTTTTTAAAATTTTTTCCATTTTAAAATCAATTTTGCTTTAAATTTTAAAATCAGTTATTATTAATATCGACAGGTAGGTAATTATAATAACCGACTATTCACATTGACCGTAACATATACAGTATATATATATATGCATATATATAGTGTCTTATTTCTCATTATAAGCATTTAAATTCTTAGAGAAATAACAGCAGTATATCAGGTTTTTTTCTTTAAAAAACACAATTTTTCATTTCAGTCACGAATTTTAGCAAGATCACTTTTCAGTTTTAAAAAAAAAATGTTTCTAAGATGTTGATGCTTTTCCAAGCAAGTTGAATACTCCTCATAAAGTAAGTTTATGTAACATTCTATAGTGCTTTGACTAGTTTTCTTATCTTTTGTTCTTACCGTTGTTCAATATTCAGTGTGCAAGAAAAAGAAAAATTTAAAAATGAAATACGAATGTTTACTACGAATGCTAACGAACTACGAATGTTATACGAACTAGGAATGTATTTTTTCCTATTGTTTGACCTTTTCACACTGAGAGCTTGCTTTTTAAAATTTGAGGGAGCCACCTAAAATCAGATCAATGTGTATTAGCTAGTTTGAAAAAAAAAAGGTAATTGACCATATTAATAAAACCAAATACAAAAAAGTGGGATGAAATAGGGTACGTAAGATTCGAAGGATAGTTGAAGCTAAATTGTTCGATCTAGAAACTGTCAGATTTAATCAAAATATTCATTATTTTGTGTTGAACAAAATATCATTCTTGAAAAATCATAGATGTACTACTTTGTTTATAGATAACTATTTAAAGTCAAATCACCTGGTCTTACTTTACTAGTGGGGTAAAAACGTGCAAACATATTAACTCTATGGAAAATTTAAAAATCAATAGAATTTCAAGGCAAAAGTAGCTGCCTTTTTTATTTTATTTAATAATTTAAGAAAACTATGCATGTAATGTGCATGTGATGTAGTTATCTTCTTCTTCCTCTGCACTGCATAGACTCACATCAAAGGGGTGCACCCGGATTTACCGATATCGATTACTTAGACGTTATCGAAACGATACAATACGAACATGTGAAAGACGAAAACTGAATCCACTATCAGATGAGCAATATTAGTTTATATTTACACATTGTCTTGATTTTTCACTGAACAATTTTGAATCATGAAATAGTGAAAATTTTAATCGAAGTAACTGGTCCGGTCTTACCCCACTTTTCCTTTCATAAAACCACTAAGCACTATATCGCTGGTTCAAAACTAAAACGACACATCTACAGGCAAAATACGTTTGCAGATGTGTCGTTTTAGTTTTGAACCAGCGATATGATAAATAAAGGAACTCCCAACAACTAAGTAACATAGAATAAGTAAGAAAAACTTACTAATAATGGTTACTTACAATATTTTATTTCTAAAAGCAGTGTACAAGAAAACAGCGTGCATTTGTATATTAGTATGCATTTTGTATATCAATTTCAATTAAAGTTTTGCATTCATATTTTTTTTCCCAAATAAATACTAGACTGGTAATACTGTCTATCAACTGTCATCTTCACAATATTTCATAACAATGGTTCAATACATAAAAATTTTATTTCAATATTTCATTTTAAAGTCTTATATTCCTGCAAAATGCTGGATAAATAAGGTATATTCTACACTTAAAAATTCATATCATATTTAGAAAAACGGAAATGATGAAAATAATCCATAACAAATTTTAACATTTCTCCTTATTTTTTTTAAAGATAAGTCTACACATTTCAGGGGAGGGGGGATCCACACTTTTTTTAACAATTTGTCTCAATAAGAATATTTTATTTTATTTTATTTTTTTATAACGTGGAAAGCCGGCTAAATTTTGAGTTTACGAGTTAAAATTGAACAAGAAGTGTTTAATTCCATAGCCTTGTAATTTTGAACACAAGCAAGA
Source organism: Parasteatoda lunata (assembly GCA_949128135.1). NCBI lineage: Eukaryota > Metazoa > Arthropoda > Arachnida > Araneae > Theridiidae > Parasteatoda > Parasteatoda lunata. The sequence continues at coordinate 64,397,779 of OX421974.1, forward strand.
AGACGCGGGAGTAAATCCTGGGTTAAGAATATAGATATAATTTGCCTTCGTGGAGGACTTTTTGATGGAAGTAATCCACATTTGCCTTACATGGAGAGGAAAACCATGAAAACCTCCCATGGTTAGCCTAACGGCAAGGGGATTCCAACCCACAACCCGTCTACAACAGAGCATATTTTACGTCTGCACATGGGTCGGTGCGAGCCGGATGTGAAATTCGTATTGACTAGCCATTACTGGAATTCAAACCCGCAACACCACATTGGGAGAGCGATTGCTCTCAAAACTTCACGTGAACTAAAATTTTGCAAGCTCAAAATTTTTAAATAACAATTACATTAAATTAATAATTAATTTATGCATTAATTATTTTAAAAATATTTTAGATAATATTATTTTTAGTAGGTGCAAATTCATACTTTAGTTTTTATGAAAGTAAAAATATAAAATAAAATATGTTTTTAATAGTTTAGTATTTTAATTTAAAAAACAGAATAAAAAACGCTTAACGTAATTTTTAAAATTAATGTTTTAAAGCTTTAAATTCACAACTAATTTTAATATGAGTAAAAAATATTAAATTTACTATGTTTAATTATTTTAATTTGAAAAATAGAATTTGAAAATGCTTAATTTTACTTTAGAAGCGTTTATGTTTGTGAAGCTATGGTTCGGCAAACTTTTGTGCCAGTGAAGTTATAGACAACTTGGGCGCGAATTATTTTTACCCGAAACGTCAGAATTTTGCAGAGAACTAAATCACTCAAGAGTTGAGAGAATTATTTTATGACGCGAAATCACAATCAATCCATTAAATCGTGTTTTCTGCGCTTTGTAAATATCGCAGCAATTATTTCTTCTATGATGCTTTAAGTTTAATAAAAGAATTTAAGTAACATTTAAAAAAAAAAAATTATTTTAACAATTTTAATCAACAAATATTACCTCCATGCAAACTAGAAAGAGATTTTTTTGCAGTCACAGAAAAAGTTTCTTTTATCACATTAGTGTCCAAATCGCAATATTTAATTATACTTTTTAAATTAATATTAAATGTTGTAAACTTAACGGACGAATAAGTCAATAGAATCCTGTTGAAAACTCTTTCTTTTCTTTGAAAATGTCGAAAAATTGCTGAAACAATAAGCAACAATGTACAGTTAAAAAAAAAAAAAATTAGTAAACTATTAATGTCTGTATATATTAGCAATTTCAAAGGGAATAAATTATTCTTACACAGATAATCGCTAAAATAGGTGCTAAATTTAAAAACAAAAATTATTAGCTCATGTTTAAACAATTTAACATAGTTCTGCTGCTTATTGCGCAAAAGGATCTCTCGAATTTTATTTTATTTAAAAAAATACTATCATTATTAATGGAGCTTAATGTTTGTAACTTTTGAAAAATTTCAAAACAAGAATAGTTAAAAATAAGTCAGGTCAAATTTGTGTCGGAGAAATAGCTAATTTGTTGTTATAATGCATTTTAAAAAAAGAACCTTCCTAGAAAAGAACAACTGTCAATAATGGGTTGAACACTTACAATTCTTTTTAATTATTTAAATAACAATTCTGATTAAATTTACGAATTATGAAAGAAATTACTAATTGCTAAAAACTGGCATTATACACTGTTGGAATTTTCATTCTAAAATAATGGTAAAATAACCGGCAGCAGTCTGTCCATCCAAATAACTGAAAAGTTTACGGTAAAGAACATTTTTTACCTTTGCGGTTTTGAAACTGTTTACAGCCAGCATGGTTAAAAAACCATGAAAACAAAATTATCTTTTTTAATCATTTACAACTAGCTTGGAAATAACTAGATTTTTTTTGTGTTAAGCAGCTTTATAGTGTTGCCACTTGTGCATGAATGAGAGTATGGTATTCTAGTTGTCTAGGGCCTAGGGTCACAAATTAGGGAGTGCAGGGAGCAGGAATCTCTTCATGTGTTGAAGGGATTGGAGGAAATATTGTGATGTCAACGTTGTGACTTGGAACTCCAGTAGTCTAGGGCCTAGGGTCACAAATTAGGGAGTGCAGGGAGCAGGAATCTCTACTTGGTCATGAGATTGACAGATTAGCGGACTCGGCTATGATTTGTACAAAGCTGCAAGGAACTAAGCGGTTTCCTTAGGTGAGTCCAGTTGGTGAGATAAAATTCTTGTATTTTAAGAGTATTAATAAAAGCAGTTATTAAACGGTTTTTCGCACATTTAACAGTTTGAATCCCATCTTATTTATAGCTATTTGACTGTTTTATTTGAGAATGATAAAATATCAATTAAGTAAATTGTTATTTAAGCATTTTTTTGAGAAATTTCTAGCATTGTATAGGTAATTGCAATCAAAATTAAGCGATATGATTACGCGCTCGAAACCAATGATGAAACGAATTATTTTTGTATTGTTTAAAACAAAGCATTTCAATTTAATGGAATTTATCTCTGTCCAACATGTGAAAAGAATTTGTACAATATACTACTCAATTAATACAGTACACATTTGACAAAAATTTAATTTGATATAAAAATTTAAAAGAACGTAACTTGTTGTGCAGTACAGAAATCCTAATTTGAATAAACAACAGTAGTATTTTAATTTAATTTATGGCAGAAATTTAATCAAAAATGCAAGAAAAAGTGATTATAATTTTATTTAAACTGTAAATAATTCGTAATAACCGTAATTCGTAATAACTGTAATAACCATTTTTTTGAGAAATTTCTAGCATTGTATAGGTAATTGCAATCAAAACTAAGCGATATGATTACGCGCTCGAAACCAATGATGAAACGAATTATTTTTGTATTGTTTAAAACAAAGCATTTCAATTTAATGGAATTTATCTCTGTCCAACATGGGAAAAGAATTTGTACAATATACTACTCAATTAATACAGTACACATTTGACAAAAATTTAATTTGATATAAAAATTTAAAAGAACGTAACTTGTTGTGCAGTACAGAAATCCTAATTTGAATAAACAACAGTAGTATTTTAATTTAATTTATGGCAGAAATTTAATCAAAAATGCAAGAAAAAGTGATTATAATTTTATTCAAACTGTAAATAATTCGTGCAACCTTTATAAAATGTTGAATGATGATCTTTGCTCTAAGAAAAAAAGTACGGTCAAAATTACCAGAATGGTAAAGTTTATAGTATTTCGATGGCTCTATGGGAACTCCAAAAAACGCGATAATTTTTACCGAAGTGCTTTGGTAATGGTTTTGGTAAGATTAACAATAAAATATGATTTATAATGTGTGAAAAATTTTAATAAATGTGATAAATTTCGGTAATTTAATCGTGATACCGTAGAGCGTGGCATAAAAACTATTTATTTATTTAAATTTACATTGCGTTTTTTTTTATTCATTAAATCTGTGGTAAAACGAAATATAATATTGAAAACCAGAATTTCCGGTAAGCCACAACCATATCAACGAAAAAATTACCAGATGAATGGTTTAAATGTCGTAAATTTTTATTTTTATTACCAATAATATGTTTTTTTTTTACCAGAAATATCATTACCATACAGCGGAGTAATTTTTCTAGAATTTCTTTTTCCGTAAGAAATGTCTAAGATTCAGATTTGTTTCTACTTTTATAAATTGAATTAACGCACATTCTTGCACATTTTTCGTAGGTTTATAAACCTATACGAATGAGGAGAGATGCAATTTAACAAATAGCATTTAAATTTTCCATTATTATACCAATTATTAACTTTTTTATTAACTAAAGCATCATTTATTGTTATAGCATAACCTAATACTTAGGGGATGAAGCGTTCGCCTACCGAGAGGTAAATCGCGATCGAATACCAGTCATGGCTGGTCGATACGAATTCCACAACAGGCTCGAATTGACCACAGTGCTGACGAAAAATATCCTCAGTGATAGACGGGTTATGGGTTAGAGTCCCCTTGCCGTCAGGCTAACCTTCAGAGGTTTTGGTGGTTTTCCTCTCCATGTAACGCAAAAGTGGGTTAGTTCCATCAAAAAGCTCCATCAAAAGGCCACCACGAAGGCAAAATTTCACCCAATACTTGATCCAGGAGTTACTTTGTCTTCTGTATTGGGTTCAAAATTACAAAGCTACTGCTTTGAACACTGGTAGCTTTAAAATCAAATTTAGGTTGGCTGTCCCCCGACGGTTATTAAATAAAATGATTCGTAATATATAGATTAAAAGTTTGAACGATTGAATGAATGCAGAAGAGCAGAGAATGGAGTGAAACAATTAATGTTTAAATATTCAATTCGCTAGTCATTAAAAGATAAATGTAATTTGTAAATAAAAGTGATAGTTAAAAATAAAAATTATTGCTAATAAATTTATGCTTTATGGCTAGGCAGTCAACAATATCCCATATTTTCTTAAAAAGTTTTCTTGGTTAAATTTTACTTTTATTTATTTATTTATTTTTAATAATGCACGTGTCCAAATCGCATTTGGACACGTGCTCACCACTAAAAGACTTTGACTGTATTGTTAAGAAGTACCGGAGAGCTAGAAGCCTTATGACCTAATAGTCAATGGCTGGTATTTGTTTAATAATAATTTTTTAATAATAATTTTTTAATAATGATCCAAAATTAGTTAAAATATTGCATTATACTTCAAATTTTTCACACCTTATACATTGTAAAGAAATTCTTGACAAAATTATGGTAAAAAGTATCGGCAGTCAAAGTGCCGGTATTTTTTACCGTAAAATCCTTTTTTACTGGAATGAGCTACGATATAAAAAAAAAAATATGATGTACCAAAATTTTTACAGAAATAATTAACATAAAATAACTGAACTACTCTCATTAAATAAATATTACTGAAAAAATTACGATATAATATTTTTCGATAAAATTGATTTTTACGGCAAAATGGTTTTTACGGATGAGGCATCTAAAATGCCGGTGCTTTATATAGTAATTTGATCTGGATTTTTTTTAAAGTGCATGCTTTTAATACTGTTGAATTCTGTATTGTATATTTTTTATGTTCAAAAAGCTATTTATTTTCTTTTGTGAGTAAATATATTTCTATAAAAATTATCCATAATGTTGTGACTAGAAATGTATTAAAAAGACATGGTGAGAAGTTTTCTTTTTAAAATTAGTTACTTGTTGAAAATTGCTAGCTTATTCAATTTCCAAAGTTTCAAACAACCAAGCTTTGATGAATGGGACGTAATCAACTGATAGATTGAAAGCACTAACAGTTTTCTATAAATAAAATAAAATAAAATAAACATTTCATGATTTAAATTAGAATACCCCAGATCAAAAAATACTAATCTGTATTCTGGTTAGCAACCAAAATTAGTATACATAAATTTGCCTGTTAAATAATTAGTTTTTAGCAAAGTTTGTACTTTTTTTAGTCTATCTATTGTTTTTTTTTTTAATCAAATCTAAATATATATGTTTCCTTAAATTTAAGAACAATTTAATCTATTTTCGCCATCCATCTATTTTATTGTATACTTTAATGAAACTTAGTGTTAACTTGATGACAAAATAATTTATACAATGGACAAGGTATATTTGTCATTACAAAATTAAGATTAATAAGAGGAATGACTGGATTGACGATAAATGACAATTATGATGTGTCATGCAATTCACTGAAGGATCGGCAGTTTATAATAGTGAAATTGTCAAGTGGATGCAGATTTTAAATGCGACTCTATTTGATCATTGCAAGTCAAATTTTAAACCAAGAACTTTTCTGGTTTTGTGAATTTCTTGATTTGATAAATTCTTATTGTATTTTACTACTTAGAGACAGAATAAATTTCATGAAATGTACCGAAATTCGAGATGTCTTTAAGTAACTTTTCTGAGAAGATAATTTGTTTAATGGTTGAAATATTACAAAAAGTAATGTTGAATGTGTAAATAAACTGCAATAGAGGTTAAATGTTTTATTAAATTTTGATGTAGGATAGCTCTGAAATAGTAATCGTTCAATTTGAATACTTAAATGCAAACTTTATTTCATTCAAGTTGGGAATAGGATTTTTTCAGAATTAAGACATTTTCAAACTCTTTAAAAAAAAAAAAAGAACTTTCGATTTTCAACAAATGAAAATAATTATTCAACGCATTTTTTCTTGTAAATTACTTTAACTTCTTGATCTTTCACTTCTTGATCTTTAACTCTTGAACTTTAGACGTAAAGACATTTTAGTTTTAATTTTTAATGTTGCTGAAAAATGGTTTGATAATTGCTGCAAACGGTGAAAGTGACTTAAGATTTGTGTATAGCAAGTTGAAATGTTTAGAGCTTGAATCACGTGGGAACAATAAAAAAAACTAAGAAATATCTTAGTTTTTCGCAATGCAGAAGCAGAGATTAAAATGTCAAGGGTATTTTATCTATTGTTGCACAACAAGGAATTCGATGGAAGGATAGCAATATCATATATTTTTAGAATGCTATTATATTTGCAAGTCCTGATTACAAAAATAAGTATATATGACAAGTTTTATTGCATCTAAGACTATAAAACAAAATGTTATTGCTTTACTTCTAATAACTAAAATTTGTACATCTATAGACTAAGACTCACAGTAACATCACAATAATTTGTGCAAATGTTTCGACAGACGATAAAGAGGAAGAAAATAAGGTCGATTAATACAAGAATTTTGAGTTAGCTTGGACCATTTCAACCTCTAGGTTAAAGAGATTTATTGTCAAAATTAGAGAGCTGCTTTTCGACTTGAATTAAAAGGCAGAGTCCACTCTGAGAAACCAACCATTAAAAATAGAGTTTAATTTATAGACTTTGTACAAAAAAAATATTAGTAGCACATACTTCCCTTTTATGGAGAATTCAAAGGACTAGTCAAAGATCTCCGAATGGTGTAAAAACTGAAACCATATAGTTCATATATTAAGAGATAGTGAGCTATGCCACCGGTATTTTGTATATGAGTGCAGTAAAAATTTCTGGATGAAATTACCTACTTTTTACCGCAAAATCAATTTTTCCCGAAGCATAATACGGAATAAAAAAAACTGATATACCGTAATTTTTGCAGTAATAATTACCGTAAAATCACTGACTTTATCTAGTTAAATAAATAAAAATTACTGTAAAATATTTTACAATAAAAATGAGTTTTACGGATGATGCACCTGAAGTGCTGGTACTTAATACCATAATTTGATCCGGAATTTTTTACACTGAGGTTATACTTGATGATATGGACTCTGATAATATAAATAGGGTAAAGTAAATATAAAAAAAACTTGCTAATCCTAAAAAATTATAAACATTTGTGAACTTGAATGAGAGAATTGAGAAAAAATGAAATGAGAAGTGATGATGTTGACCTTTAAAAATACATTCGGAGAGAAAAAAAAACATGAATGGGTGGCTTGAGATGGAGTGCGAAAAATATTAATTGAAACAAATATACCCATGGATAAATTCTCCCATCTGAAGACTGGACTTAAGAAGAGTACAGGATGAAAAATAAAGAGGCAAATAAATGCCTTATCGCAAATAAAATTACATAGAAACGTAGCATACTAAAATTTATTGAAGAACAATATTGAAAGGTCGGAACTAGAGGTTATTTTAAAGAATAAGAAGTCAAAAAAGGGTTTTAAATGAAAAGCTGATACTTGTAGACCAAAAGAAAATGACTAAATTGAAGAACAGGAAGACATTTTGAACAGATATAAAGAGTATTTTAACGAATACCTCTACTAAGTAGAAGAAGAGATGGGACAAGTTGAGTCAGTAGAAAATGATACTAAAGAAGAAGTAGAATGCTCTAGTAAAGAAAATTTTTCAGACGTCATCAAAAAGTTGAAAATAAAAAAAACAGGTCTCTTCGCTAGCAGAATTGTATATGAAATGCTACTTGCGATTGCCAATTTGCATCAGGAGATATGATGCAGAAGAGTTTCCGAAGGATCAATTTACTGCTCTTGTCTGTCCAATTTATAAAAAAGGATACCATATTACTCATTTGCAATCATTATAGATATTTCCTTCTTGGATATTGTAAATAAGCTTTTCCTAAATTGTTCATCAGAAATTGTATGATGCCATGGTGGTTCGAAGGGTTTAAAAATCATTTAATTGTCGATTAGATTTTTGCCTAGCACTAGACTTGAGATGTTATTTAAACTAGCCCTGATAAACTTTGCCGCAGAGATTAAAATCTAAAACAGCAATTAAAGTTTAAACTGAAAAAAAAAGGACTGAAGATAGAAAGATCCACTGCCAAGCTATTTAACATTTGCTTAGAATAGCTGATGAGGAAAATGAAGATAAACCCAGGATTTAACAAAACCCTATGGCTTTTGGATTCTGGAGATGACCCATTCCAGAAAAAGCTGTTTGGCTTCCGGTGATGGCATATTCCTGCTCTTGCGGAATCAAGCTATGCCCGGTCAGTGCTTTTCAGATCTGTTACACTCCTGAAATAAGATATGTTTATCCGTTAGTATTTCAAAAACTAATATAAAAATAAATTCTAGAAAAAGTATAATTTAAAAAATGTGAAGAATATTAAAGGAATGAGAATGATCTATGAGAACAATTATTTACACTGTAAAAAATTCTGGATCAAATTCTGGAAAAAAGTACCTACACTTTGGGGGCAACATCCGTAAAAACCATTTTTACCGTATAAGATTATACCACAAATTTTACAGCAATATCCAATCCAGTGACTTTACGGTTATTTTACTGTAAGTATTATTACTTCAACTCTTGGAAAAAGCTGCTGATACACATTAAAGCTATGCGCATTAAATGTTCAGATATATATGAGGAGCGCTCTTTCCCTTCAGATCTATGTCAAAATTGAGAAAATGGCCTGTCGAACGACTGGTGCTGCCATCTAAACGTAGGGTTCTGAGCTGACACGTACTTCCACCTTTGCGAAGCTCTCTTGTCAAACGAAAATGTCATTTACTGTAAAACACAACTAGTAAATGATATAGCAAAGTTTTTTTTTTCCTAACAATTTTGTAGCTTTACAGTATTCTGCTCAGGATTTACAAATAATAAAACTTTACTTTTAAAATATTAAAATTAGTACTGTATGATTTATAATTAAATTATATCAGTTTGTTTTAATAAAAAAGAGAATTAATAAAAACACAATTACTATTTACAACTTCTAAAACATTCTAAGCATTTAAAAGAAGTAAGCAATTGAAATGAAATTGACAAAATAATAATTTTCTAATTAATATTTTTCTTTTGAACTATCTATTAAATGCAACTGTAAAACAAATATATTTCGTCATTTTTAGTTTTTTTTTTTACATTTCGTCCAGTTCCGGTTTTTTCCACTTTCTTCCACTATTCTGGGAGAAATAGGTTTCTTCCGGACAAAATGCTAACATGGATTATAACAAATTGCAACCCAACTACTAAAACTTATAAGTTAATAGACTATAAGAAATCATTCAAAGCTTCTTTTGGCGTCTTCTTGGTGTAAACGTTTAATTATCATTATGTACTGTTTTTAAATAGTTTTAAAATGTAATAAAACCACATATCCGTCACTCTAATTTAAAATTGTCTTTATTTCCTTGTATAATTTCATAACTACAATGAACTTAACAGAAGCATTTTCACATTTTTCTCCTACTGTAAAAAATACTTTTACCGTAAAATCCATTTTTACCGGAACACGTTACGGGACAAAAAAAAAGATAATACATTAGTTTTTACAGTATTAATTACTGTAAAATCACTGAATTACTATAATTAAATAAATATCAAAGTAAAAATTAAGGTATCTTATTTCACGGTAAAAATTGAATTTTACGGATGATGCACCCAAATTACTGGTGCTTTAGTATTTATTTTATAATCTGAGTGTAACTTAAATTATAACATTCTGAAGTGCATTTAAATAAAAAAAAAAAAAATAAAAAAAAAAAAAAACATGTTATTTTCGCAAAAGAAGGATAATTTGAGGCAAAAAAAAAAAAAAATTAAAACTGTCAAATGAAATTAAATTTACGTTTAGTTATCATTATGTACCGTTTTTAAATAGTTTTAAAATGTAATATAACCACATATCCGTCACTCTTATTTAAAATTGTCTTTATTTCCTTGTATAATTTTATAACTACAATGAACTTAGCAGAAGCATTTTCACATTTTTCTCCTACTGTAAAAAAATACTTTTACCGTAAAATCCATTTTTACCGGAACATGTTACGGGACCAAAAAAAAAATTATAATACTGTAGTTTTTACAGTATTAATTACATTAAAATCACTGAATTACTATAATTAAATAAATTTCAAAGTAAAAATTACGGTATCTTATTTTACGGTAAAATGAATTTTACGGATGATGCACCCAAATTACTGGTGCTTTAGTGTTTATTTTACAATCTGAGAGTAACTTAAATTATAACATTCTGAAGTGATTTAAAATTAAAAAAACAAAACAAAAACATGTTATTTTCGCAAAAGAAGGATAATTTGAGGCAAAAAAAAATTAAAACTGTCAAATGAAATTAAATTTGTTTCTAGTTGAGAACTTACGAGGAAAAACGATAGAAATAAGATTATTGAATCAGTCCAGATACTTTATCTTGCTACATTTTCTTATTTTGAATATTTTCTAATTTATTTCTTTAATTTATTCTATCTAGTAATTTATCCCTGGTGAATAGTTTTACTTTATTATCTGAGGTTCAGACGTTATAAATCGTACGAAACTTTAAAATGCATTTAACTTCGCTTTAAAGATTGGATGTTCCTTTTTTATTTGTAGCTGATCCTTATGATTCGATTTATATAAATAACCTTAATTTGTTGATTTAAAATTTTATTTTCAAAATTTTTACATTTTTTTCAATAAAAAGACAGTATATTTTTGCGTGCAAATACCTATAGCAAGTTAAAAACATCACAGGTTAAGTATCGTTTTTTCTTAAAAAACATTCATTGCCTAAAGTTAAAAAAAAAGTCTTTAAAAAAATTTAATGATATCGTTTTTCTTGTAACGATTAAAATTTAATATTCTTTTCAAGTATGTCAACAGAAAAAAAAATCATTCCATATTACAGATGCTTTTTTTACGATAAATGCAAATGGTACAAAATAGGATCTGATGCCTGTCACCTGATATTATAATTTATTGTTGTCTTGCTTTAAAAAAGTTCGAATTTCACAATTTTTATATTTATTTGGTAGTAGTCAGAATAAATGAAAATATTATATTATTGTGTTTTAAAATTATTTTACTGTTTTCTTCCTGTTGTTCTTTATTTTACTTTTCTTTCTTCCTTTTTTATTTATATTAATTTTAGCTTTATTATAATTCTTTTTTATTTTTACTAATTTTAATTAATTACATAAATATTAAAGAAAATGAATTGACAAAATTGTTATTCAAATCATGGATTTTAATTATTTGATTTAAATCAATGAAACCCGTCATTTAAAAATTTTTTTAAATAAATTATTGTTATTAGTTGTTGTTGTCCAGTTGTTTTTTTTAACAATTTTAAATGAAATTTTTTGGATACATCAGGAAAAAACTTTGTCTTCAAATCAACCTATCAAAATCAACCAATTAAAAAAATTTCTGAATTCTAATAACTAAATTCTATGAATACCTTTGTTTATTTCTGAATTCTAATAACTAAATTTCCGAATTCTAATAACTAAATTCTATGAATACCTTTGTTTATTCACGCCTTTTAAATTTCACTTTGGTTTTTTTTGCATATAAAAAGTATTACCTATATAACTGAATTTTTAAAATTTGCTATGCATTAATATGGTTGATTTTTCATTAACTACTGATTTTTTACCCCAGAAATATTTTAAAAAGTCTGAAAAAACTATATGAGATTTCAAAGTTTAAAAGTGTTACAATAAGTTTTTTTTTTATTTTTATCAATTCTCAATATTAAAAAAATTGTTTTAATGAAATTAGATAAAAATTTTGACACTACATTTTTATCTTTACTCAAACATATTTTTTCTGTTTTCATTTAAGCAGGTGTTTATAACATGCGAAATAAATGTTTTTATTTAGAAAGAAAAAAACTACTTTAATTCATCCAAATTATCTTTAAAATAATGCACTGCAATTAATTCCCTTTCATTAGGAAACTACAAACTGTTCGGAAAGAAGCTATTTTTTTTCCTCCTTACTCTTTGAGAAAGAAAAAAAACTTTTCTTGATTCGTAATCCTAGCAGTGATTATTTATACATCAACGAAGAAAGAATATATCCTAGAATCTGTCCTGGATGAACTCAAGATCTGACCTCAAGGGAAATAGGTATTTCTTAAAAGGTTCATTTCGGAGGAAAAGAACAGCCTGCCAACCTCTTATCGATCTTATATGCCCGCTCATACGTTCATTTTATTTTTTTATTTTCCCTTTTTTCCCCTTCCATCTACTTGTTGCTGCAAATATCTTTGGAGGTGAAATATTATGAGCTACCAGTTGGCCATTATGCTTTTCCCGAAGAGGGATAATATTTCCTTTCCTTCGGGTGGCATCAGTTGGGAAAATATTTACAAAATTATTTACTTTCAGTCATTACTCACAATGGCATATAAGAAATAATAGATCAAAGCAGAGTGTTTTAAAATGATGAAAAAATTCAAGATGAAACAAATAGCTACTGAAAGTGTGGTTTGAGGTGGATATGCTTGGAAAAAGTTTGTGAAAGAGTTCCAAAATTGTGGATCATTTCTTGATGTGATGGATAAAAGCTATTGCTTTTATCCCTCCTGAACATTATTATAAAAGTGCATGCAGAAACATGATAATTGTGATTCAACTTTTTAAACAATAGCAAGTAAAACATAAACACCACCACCCACACACAAGACCGCACGTATGCTCCTATTTAATCATGAACATAACCTAAATCCATGAAAAGAACTTATTTTTTGATTGCTGTAGAGTTTTGTGAAATAATAACTCCTACAAAAGTCGGAGTTATTATCTAATCCTTCAAAAGTATTATCCCCCCTGAACATTATTAAAAAAATGTAAGCATAAACAATGATAATTGTGATTCAACTTTTTAATCAATAGCAAGTAAAACATAAACACACCACCACCCACACACAATACCACACCCGTGCCCCTAATTACAAAAATATGTACAAAATAGATTATTAAGTATTGTTTTGCTCAAAACTCTTCGTTTTTCCTGTTTTTAGTTTTATGTCGCTTCGAAAAATTAGATCGATGATAGTACGCATATTTTTGAATGCGTTGTTTTATTGAAATACTAAGAAATGAAATCGTAGTTACTCGCTATTAAATATATAAAACTAAGGCGAACATTAATGAATAAAATAAAAATAAATACTGAATTATCTAACATTTAAGTCCGTTTCCTTTTAATTTCTTTTCATGGAGTTTAAGCAATATAGAGATCAAAAATACGCAGTAAAAATTCCAGATCAAATTAAGGTAAAAAGTACCGGGACTCAGAGTGCCGGGACTCAGAGTGCCGGCACTTTTAATCATAAAATCCATTTTTAACGGATCATGTTACGGAAAAAATATATTTACATATATTTTACAGTAATAATTACCATAAAATTACCGAGTCTTTAATAAAATAAATATTATTGTAAAATAATTACTGTATAATATTTTACGATAAAAATGGCTTTTCTGGTAAAATGGGTTTTACGGATGTTGCATCCAAAGTACTGTTCAAAGTATCTTTTTTATACCGTAATTTGATCCGAAATTTTTTGCAGTGTATGTGGAAACATAATTTTTAAAAAGTATCTGCTTTTTATATTGTAAAATGCATTTAGCGTTATAAATGCCAATATAAAAACAATCATTCTAATATTTGTTTTATAGAGTTAAATTCGGTTGGCATAAATTATGCTGATATTTAACTCCAAATTTTTCAATAATGACATAACATAATTTTTCCCCCGACCTTTAACCAATAAAATGTTATGATCCATTTTAGTAAAAAAAAAAAATAATAAACTGACATAAATCATAGTATTTTAAATTATTAAAAAGCAGTAACATGTTATATCATTATTGTTACATTGTGATTGTAACGGGTACTTTCGAATATAATTGTAATGTACTTGGGATGTAAGGAATACACTGTTATAAATATTTGAGCTAGTTGTAACATAACATCCTTCAAATAGTTAAGTGTTAATATGATGCCACTTTAAGCCATATTATCTTCAAAACTAATCCTCCTTGAACTTAATCTCATGATACAATGGTTCATTTTAAATGAAAACTTAGCTTAATTTAAGGCCTCATTATGATTGCAGCAAATTTATACAATATTATGGTTCTATCTTAGACGAATTTTCCTGACAGCGTACAGAATAAAGATTTTATTAGAAAAGAGAGAACTTGACATTTAAAGCGACCTTCTTTAAAGGTCATATTTTTCCCTCAAAAGGGTACTTATTCCTGGAAATGACATGATACAATAAAAGCTTCAAAATTGGTTCAAATTGAATGATAATTTTAAACAGTGTCCTAATTCAAAGTAAGGTTTTAAATATCATTGATATCGAATCATGTGCTTAACTAAAGGTCAGAAATTTATCACAAAGCAGAAATGTCACGTACTATCAGTTTACTTACACTCATTAAAGTTAACAGTTCGATTTAAAATCATACAAATTAAAGTGAAATGCTGTCCTTTTTTAAAGTTAACTTCCTCAAGCGGATAACATAAACTATTTTAAATTGAAATGTAGCCAATTAGTTGGAATTTTTACCATATTTTTCTTAATTTCATTTTTGTATCTGTCAGTTTGTACAGTGTAAAAATGTTAATATAATACCTACCCGAATTTGGTGTTGAACTGCTCTAAAAATTGTGTGTTATTTAAAGTTAATACTGAATAGAGCGTTCATACATACATAAAATAGTGCACTTAAATTTTAACTCCAAAAAACTGAGAACGCTTACAACAAGAATCAGGTGCATTTACTACATTCATGAATCCTTTTCGCCAATTTTGCAGTACGTTGACGCCAGATAATCGATATTTCTTGTTTACAATCGAGCAAAGAAGGTGACGTACGTTTGCTTTCGCCTCGCACAAGACTGTACATTACAATGAAGTAAACTGTTATTAAAAGACGTGTATGTTTTCAGCTGCATAATAAAGATAATTATTTTCACATTAGAAGAATTACAAAGTTTTTTATAGTATTAAATATTTTTATTACATTTAATTTCAATCAGTTTCGGTTACATTAAGCCAAGTTCGAATTTAAAATAATATTCTCTGAGTGTTGTGTGTAATTTTCATAAACAATCTAATTTTATTTTAAAAAATAGTGTACATATGTGATTTATTAATGATATGCGCTCTATTACTCTATTTTTTCTTAAAAATAATTTTACCGACTCTTATGTGTATCACATCTTACAGTAATTATAATTTTTAGTGTTGGTGAATGGTTTCAGCTTCTTGACTCCAATTAGTGTAAATGAACATTCTTGGTGCAGTGAAACATCCAGTTCCAACACTGTAAAAGATGTGGAGTAATATTTGAATAACCCCAAAAAATTTTGTAAACCACTTTAATTGTGTAGACCACTAAAAAAAACTAAAATCCAACTCGAGTGTTAAAACCAATTTGAGCGTTCATATACGTTTTAAAAGTTGTATTTTAAATCTAAACACTTACAATTGAATGATCTTACTTCAAATCCATACGAGAAAGATTTTCTCTTCCGAAAACACCAAGGTTGACACTTGATGAGCTTTAAAGATCAAGAAACGCCAAGAGTGCCGCGAGTGGTTTATTTACAATCGGGAATAAGATGACAGGAGAATATTGTAATTTTCAACGCTGATATTTATTAACAGAAACAATAATTCACTGCTTAATATGTATGTCTGTTCTTAGTTGTGCAATAAGGATGGCTATATTTTTAATTTTTAATCTCTGAGAACTGCATTAATTAACTGTTTTATAATGTATAGTTTCTGTTAAGCCTAGTTAGAATTCGTCTTAAGATTCTCAATACTACACGAATGCTCGATTTACAAACTAATTTCTTTTTCAAGAATTAGTGAAGGTATGCATTCTAAATTAATGATTTTTACGTTATATTGTAGTGTAAAAATAACTTTTCTGAATCTTATGTTTTGTATCCAATCTTCCAGTAATTATAAATTTAAAAAATGATGTTGGCTACTTTGCACTAAGTTGTGTAAAAGAACAATAGTTTAGTGAAACCCTAGATTAAAGAGTCATACATGATGCTTCCCTACACCATTTACCTACCTACACCTAGATAAAATATTTAAATTTTATGTAAAGCTCTGTGCTCTGTAAAATCATATCTCAAGACCGATAGAGTATCATATTTTAATCATTCATGACCGATATACGCAGAATTTATTCCCAATTAAAACTTTTAAGTTCTCCTAACATAAAAAAAAAACAGAAAAAAGTAATGAAATATAAAGCGTTATTACTTACGTAGATTAAAAGAGATGGAATCTTTTTCTTTTTGTCCTATGTGAAACTAAGATGTAAGAAAAATAAGTTCTATCACAATAAAATTCTATAACCACCTAAAATTCCTCTCGTTTTTCGAAAGTGATGAGTTTTTGTTTAAGGTATGACAAAAAAAAAAAGTTAAGGTATGATGGTTTGTTAAGGTATGATGAAAAAAAAATTCTCTCTAGTTTCCAAATATTTTTAAAACTTTTTTTATTGCGCAGTATTTATTGAAAGATTGATATTATAAAAAACAGGTTGAAAAACTGAGAATTCACAGCAAAAAAATTTTAAATTTCGTTATCAAAACACCAGAAGGCTTGTTTGTAATTTGCACAATTCATAGCAATTAAAGAAACTTTCTAAGCTATTGATTTAGAAAGCTTAACAAAGGAAATATGAGTTGAAAAAGACGTACTGTACTTTAAACAAAGAGAACAGTTCATTCTAGGTAATTAATTTAAGTGTTCAATGTTATTTAGTGTTTTGAAACTCTCCAAAAACGAGCCATTCTAGACGACAAAGTTTAGAACTACTAAGAAATTTTACTTGAATTGTGTACAGAAAATAAAATATATGATTTTAACACATTGCTTCAAATGGCACTAACACTTAATATGCCGTTGAGGACGTAAACTGTACCATTTTTCAAAAATTCTGTTTTATAAGAAGTTTCTGTTTAATTTTAATAGGTAGTGCTGTTTTTCTAAAATGACTGAAATTCTAATTACATTTACATACAACTGTTGAAGCTTCGCGAGTTGTGTAAAACACACTTTTCAGTTCTAAACCAATGAGAAACTCTTCTGATTTGATTGCTATAAGGAAAATATAATAATACAAAGACATTTTTTGGTACACAGGATCAAAGATTTTTCCTTTCAAATTTGTTTTGTTTCTTTTTGGATAAATAATAACTATATATTTTCTGCTACATTTATTTGTTCTTATAATATTGAAACCCTGAAAAGAAGGGGTCCAAAATATAATATTTACGAAAAGGTCAAACATTTTAGAGAAACTTTTTGCAATGAACCGAATTGGATGTAGAACAACCCAAAAAAAATTGTGAAGGAATACATTTTTCCAGTTAAAAACAAATCGAGCATTCATGTACAATTAAAAAGTTGCTGTTGAATCTAAAACGTTTTTAACAGGAAATATTTAAACCAAGTCACACGTAATAACAACATTCTTTAAATATTTATATTTCCAAAAACTCCATTGTCGGCACCCTTTCTACAGCGTCTATAATTGCTTATAACGAGTCGACGAGTGTATGTGGTTCTCCTCAATGTTGCTTTTCCTCAACAGAAACTAAAATTCGCCGTTAAAATATATATGTATATATATGTGTGTGTGTTCTTAAATGTATAATAAAGATATTTATATTTTAATTTTTAAGATTTTGTAAATTGTGTGAAATAATTTTAAAATTTATAACTTCACACCGTTTGGGCTGGGTTAAGCCTCGTTCAAATTCTTTATATTCTCAATGTGCTAGGCGTATATTTGATTCACTAACTGATTTTTCCTTAATTAGTGTCTGTATGCAACATAAATTAATGATTCTTATTTTATTGTCTCATTAAAATAATTTTGCTGTCTCTCATGTGTATCTTATCTTACTATAATTATATATAGTGTTTGTAAATACCAAATATGGTGGAAGCTACTTAACATCAAGTTGTATAAATGAACATTCATGGTGTTTCGCTGTTCCAGGATACACCTTGGTACTAACTACTTTTATGTAAAGTAGTTGCCATCGTTTTTAGTTATAAAAAGCACTGACATTTTCATAAAGTAACTAGACTGGAGATAATTGCGAACGACATTCAGTAGTGTCGTTATTTAAAATAAATATATTCAAGGACATTGAAACAAATTAAAGATTTTTGCTATCTTAATAAAAACTAATTTTTAAATGTGCGGAAATATTTCATGCATTGAAATGCAAAATTAGAAAATTTCTCCGCTCATTAAAATTACAGTAAAACAATTACTCGCATCTCCATGGCCTCCACAGATAAGACTTAAGGAAAACTTTCCTTTGAGTGATTACTTTAAAGTTTCGAAACACATTGTAATTATTTTAAAATTTCTTAAATTTTTTTGATATTTTTGGTTGTCTATCATAACCGCTTCGTTTGCCTAAATGATAATGTCAGATGCGTAAATAGGTGTGAGTCTTATACCATCATATGCACTGTAAAAAATTGCAGATCAAGTTACAGTAAAAAGTACCGACACTCAGGATGCCAGTACTTTTGACCGCAAAAACAATTTTTACAGGAACAAGTTACGGAAAAAAAATCTGATATACCGTAATTTTTACACTAATAATTACCGTAAATTCACTGAATCACTCTAATTAAATAAGTATTACTGTAAAAATATTGGTATAATATTTTAGGGTAAAATAGATTTTACGGATGATGCACCCGATGTGCACTTACACCGTAATTTGATACGGAATTTTTTACTGTCTAAGTATAC
Source organism: Parasteatoda lunata (assembly GCA_949128135.1). Lineage (NCBI taxonomy): Eukaryota > Metazoa > Arthropoda > Arachnida > Araneae > Theridiidae > Parasteatoda > Parasteatoda lunata. The sequence goes on from OX421974.1 coordinate 64,416,779, forward strand.
TTCCGTATAGACCTAAATTTCAATAAAACCAAAAATGACACCTATCCGAATCTCCTGATTCTTAAACAGCTGGCTCACAATTATTAACACAAAATACAGAAAGAAATCTGCAGCTATTATCGTTTAAAACATTTATGATAAAAATTAGTCATTACAAATTTCTACACACTTCGTTCTAACTGATCGTCGTAGTTATCAGAAAAAGTTAGAGGTATCTTTGCGCTGGATGTAAAATTACATAGAAACAATGCAAGTAATTAACTGGGTTTTTCTGTATTATATTCATATGCCATCAGAATTTCAGCATTATTTATAAAAACATGTCACGACATGATGAGCATTTTAACAAAACAGCTTTATTTTCTTCTGAGTTTGTTTATTTCAGCTGTTTGAGCCGTTTGTACTTTATTTTAACCGCTAGTAACATGTTATAATTAACAACTATTTTCTGTTATAATAATTGACAGCTTACAATTTTCAAGACATGTATTAAAATTTATTCAAAAGTCGCTTAGAAGTTTTACTTTTATTGCAAATGCACCATTAGTTAAAGACAATGACTCTTCTTTTTTTTCAACAAAAAGTGGTCGAAACGGTTTTTTCATGATATTACATAAAACATTTTGATATGTTATTGACTCCTATGTATCTTTTCTATTTTTATATTCAAAATTAGATAATAATCTTCAGATAACATTCGGTAACAAACAGTGTCGCATTTATACAAATACTTGATCTTGTCTAATTAGGATTTGGGGATTTCAAATCGGAAATTAGTTTTGCTTCTAAAGCTACAGTTTTTTTTCCCTAAAATAATATTTTAAGTTGATTTATTGCTAAAATGCACAAGTTTGTAAACGTTATCATAAAACGGGGTCGCATAAATGTTGCGACGTACTTCTCGAGAGTTAAAGCACATCATCATCCTGGTGATGTACCCGCAACATTTATAAGACCGTTTTTTTCAATACCGTTTTTTTTATGAGCCGGGATGGCTTAGGGGATATAGCGTTAGCTTCCAATGAGGTGAACCGGGGTTCGATCCCGGCGATGGCTAGTCGATACGAATTCCGCATCCGGCTTTCACCGACCACAGTGCTGAAGTGAAATATCCCCAGTGGTTGACGGATCAGGGGTTAGAGTCCCCTTGCCGTCAGGCTAACCGTGGGAGGTTCTCTTCCTCTTCCTCTCCATGTAACGCAAATGTTAGTTCCATCAAAACGTCCTCAACGAAGGCAAATTTCTCCTAATACTTGATATAGGAGTTCCCTTGTCTACTGGATTGGGTTCAAAATTACAAGGCTACGGAGTTACGTCTCGGTAAAAGAATATAGTACTAAACATTTGTTAAGAAGACTGATTTAAAAAAAAACTTTTGCCTATAGAGAGAAATTGATTGCATATTTAAAACCAGCGAGACGATATTTTAAAACATCTAAGATCTTTTAAAATATCTCAAAAAATCCCAGATAAATTATTGATTTATGTTTATAATTATTACATTTTGAAATTTTACACACTCACAAAATGAAAGCATCAAGATTGCATTTTATTCTCATAAACTTTGTGAAATGTTAAGCTTTAATTTTAAATTTTAAAACATTACCTTGCGTTAATCTGAAAATTGAATTTTTTTTAAAACAATTATTTTAAAAGAATTTTTAATTTTATTTTCTATTATGGAAAAGTACGTTTTTAAAAGGTTAAAGTATTTTTATTCTCTGATACATTACTACAGTTTTTCCACTACAATCCGATTAGAAAAATAACGAAAAACACCTGTTCTTCTAAAAATAATATCAGAATAATTTAAGAACTTGTAACATAAGTTACAATTCTTCCGTAAAATGAGAATTCTTTCTTAGATTTCAATAAGATGTAATGGAATGCGTTTGAAACACCTGCTTTTATCGTCGCCTTTTCTTACGCTGTCTTTCAATTCTTAATGAAGAATTCTGCCCAAGAAAGTTTGGAATGAAGAACACTTACTATAAAACTAAACACACTTTATTTACTTAAATGCCACAAAAATTTCTTCTATCTATTTTTAAAAGATTTCTGCGTTATTCTTTTCGTTTTATTTTAGGTCTTCTTTTCCTTTTTTAAGAAACATGTTAACGTTTTCTTACATATTTTTAATTTCAACTATTAAGTGTCACTTTTCGCTTGCAAATTAGTTTATAGATTTACAAAAATTCATCCTCCAAAAAGAAAATGATCCTTTTTTTAGATTTCAAAAGAATATAAAATAAAAATCGCGTTAGTTGTTGTACCAAATAAAACCTTAATTTATTCAAAAGAGTCTCTAATTAGCATTTTATTTTTAGACTACATAGTTCTTAAATTACAAGCGGCTGTTTAAAAATAAAACTTGAGTATTAAAACACTAAGGAGAGGTTTTGTTTTTAAATAAAACTCGAGTATTAAAGCACTAAAGAGTAGTTTTGTTTTTAATCTATATTTTATTAACATTAAAGTATTCCCGTTCGAACTTTCAGTAATTTCCAAAACATTTATAATTAAAAAATATGTAAATTTATAATTAGTGTACTATTCAAATCTTATATATTTCTTTTTACACATACCGTTAATATCGATAAAAAAGATGTATTCTGAAATAACCTCTGATTTATAAGTTATATTTTCACCTTAGAATAAAATGTCATTGCTTTGAGAGATACATCTTAAGTATGCTAATTAATTAGTAATAAATGTTAAATAAATTACGAAATTATGTATTAAAAAAACGTATTTCTGAATGTTACATTTCTAAGTAGGATTCTTGATTTTCAATGTACGGGGTAGTATTGTCGCCACCAGAAAAAACTTAATTCGTTCATAAAAACAAAAATATATGGCATTTAAACCATTTATTTAGCAATTTTTCCATTCATATGATAACTGTTTAATGGAATGTCTAATTTTTAAAATTATATTTCTTATTTTCACACATTAATTAAAAAATATAAAACTGAAAAGTGAATTTAATCGAATAAATACTTCTTATGACATGTTCTAAGGTATCATGAAAAGAAATTACCAAATTTTACCACATTTACATAATTTTATAGAATTATATTTTATTGTTAATTTCACCAAAATCATTACCAAAGTGCTTGTGGAAAAATTACCAAATTTTTGGTGATCCCAAGAACTGGGCAGATTTTACCACATTCTGGTAGGTTTGATCATAGTTTTTTCTTAGTGTATTTTTTGTACATTTGCTTAGTGTATATTTTACATAGTTTTTACTTAGTGTATTAATCTTAATTGCTTTGCTACAAGATAAGTTGTCAAGAAGATCTACTTTCTTATATATGTTTTGCTCATTCCTCTTTATTTTCTGGAGCTAAAATGAAACTACTCATAACAGTAAGAAAAAAATTTCTTACTGCTATGAGTAATTTTATTTCATATCATACAATTTATGGTAAAAAAAGCTTTGTAAATTTTACATTTATATGAGCACATAAGAAATTGTTTTCGCATGTTCACTGTTAAATGCTGTCCTCAGATATTACGAGGCGTTTTCGAAAAGTAAAGATACAATAATACATATTCCTTCACTTGAAAAATTCAAATTGAAATGCACATTTCAAATTACTTACTGGTACATACCTTTTTTTTCCGATGTAGTTGCAGCCATTGTAAAAGCATTTTTCAAATATGAGTGCAAACTATTTTTATTTCATAGAACTCTGCTGGCGGTTGTCGGAACCATATTTCAACTCCAGCTAAGATTTTATCATCGTCGTGAAAGCTTTGTCTTGCAAGTTGTTGTTTTTTTTTTCAGGAAAAAGAAATAAGTGAAAGCGGCTGGGTGCAAGGCCCGGTCTGTATGGAGGGTGATCTACAATTTTACATTTGATTTGAAGCGTTTTGTGAGGACGAGCGTTGTCATGCAACAAGCAAACTCTGCTTGTCCTGTTTTTTTAAGGCCATGCGCTTGTTTTGAATTGCATGTCTTTGAATATCTTTTTCATGGCCTTTTGCGAATGTAACCTTTACATGAAGAAAAATCACTTTGCATCTAGCGGGATTCTGAATTGACGCAGACATCATAAGGCCGTACAGCTCAAACAAGACTCATTATTAAAAAAAAAAAAAAACGAATAACTTCGAGGGAAAAAGAAAAGGTCCAACGTTACAGTCCGTGTTGCTAATGGACTCACAGAAACTTTTCATTTGCTGCTATCAGTGAATATATCATAAAACAGGAGTTCCTAAAATTGCGACACAGTTTTGAGAGTCAAATTGTCTTAAGGCAAGGTACATATTGAATAGTTGCATATTTGTTCATGATATAATTGTACAAAGATTATTATGCAAGGTATCCCACAAAGATCATCTTTGTATGCATTTTTAGAATTTATTATTAAAACAAACTATGCACATTGTTGTCACATTAATTACCTTAGAACTAACTAGTATTATTAACTTATTAATTTAAGTGTTATCAACCAAAAACAAAACAAAAAAAGCTATCGAAATCAGACAATTCACAGTACATGAAGGCGAATGTAATAAACAACAAAACTGGTTTAATTGAGAAAGGAAACCGGGAGAAGTAAGATGATTATTAGAAACACCATCACGTTCCATCAACTTCCCAAGAAACACCATCACCTTTAATTAGAACTGTTTTGATGTTGATAAGAATCACCTTTCTCTTCTTTAATTTGCCAAATTTTAAAAGAGTTTTTATAAGTTTATTAATTTGCAATCCCCAATGTGTATACTTTTTTGCTTTTCTATTTTATTAGAATTTTAAAGATATATACTATATGATTTTACGGAACACGCTGTATGCTCCTTACTTTATGGAACTACGTGACACTATGGAACTAACTATGGACTATAATATGAACACTATGGAACTAACTTCTTACACTACGTGTAACACTATGGAACTAGAACTATGGAATTAGATGGTGAGGATAGTAATAGTTAATTTATAATTAAACTCGTACATAAAATCCATTGAAGTACATGAATTGTAGTCTATAAAAAATTCCGGCATGAAGTGCCATTACTTTGCGTGCATCGTCCGTAAAATAGATTTTTACCAGTTAATGGATGGCTTTGTGGTTAATTAGATGGTCAGACTGCTGCCGGTTATTTTACCGTAATTTCAGAATGAAGATTTCAATGTACTGAACAAAATTTATAGTTACTATATCTATAATTAAAGCTAACTGTCATTATGAATTTCATTAACATGGTTTAATATAATTCTTAATTTTTCTTCTCAGGAGATTTGAGTTTATTAGATGCAGTTATACTGTATCTCATACAATAAAATGTTTTAAAAATTTGGGTAATAATAATTATAACTAGTAAAAATACGTTTCACTTATATGCATTAAAAAAAAATTCATAATCATTATTCAAAAATGATCTATTTTAAGACTCCCTTTATTTACTCCTAAGAAGTTTTGAATTTAATTCTAACAAAGTATGAAATCAGATATTCACTGGAGTTATTATATTTCTCTGTACAGATTATTCACATAAACATTGCACAATTATTTTACTTCTCCCAATTAGATTTATATTACGAAACGAAACTAAGCGCTTACACCAATTTATTCAAACGATAGTGATCAAGTAATCATTACGACGATGTAACTTTAATATCTTCAAAATCAAAAAATGGAAAGTTATATTTAGTTTTCTTTTAGCATATGCTTTATACATTATATTCCAGATAGATAAATGTCAAATAAAAATGTATATTATCATCTTTTATTATTCCTTGTTTCTTACAATTTAATGATACTCTTTTCAAGTAAGGGTTTGATATTTTAAAGTTTTCTGGGGATCATTATTTTCCTTTTACGCTTTTAACGCCATCAACTAAATAAAGTTTTAGTTTTTTCAGGTTTTAGCAGCAATTATTTTTAAGCTTCATCTTCAAATTTTGAGCGTGTTGAAAAATGGTATTATAATTCGACGGGTCTTTATTTTTGCATTATGCTCGAAAGTATTTCTTAAATGTACAATTAAAATACAGTTCTTTAAATTATAAATGAGAAAAAAAATACCTTTCTAATTAAAACTTTCTTACTTCTTAAATTGATCAGTGCCATTAGTTTGTTTAAAAATATTATTTCTGTTAAAATAAAAATTTTCTTTCTCTTTTAACAATATATATATATATATATATATATATATATATATATATATATATATATATATATATATATATATATATATATATATATATATATATATATATATATGCTTTCCCAAGATTATTTGGACAAGCTTTAAGGGGATATAGGGGGCATCACAAGGTCAGAAACATCTTGGGAAAGTATTATGACAGGTACAAGAAACAAAGAGGTACAAGACTGAGACCATTTGAAGTGCTTATTACTTAAAGATATTATATGTGCTGAGGTAGAGGATAAGTCTATAAATATAACAAAATATGTTCAAAGTTTCCATTGTTGCTAGCGATACATGCTTTACACCTTCGCGCTTTGGATTGACGGACTAGTTCAAATGCACATGGGTTTTGATGGATATCCGAAGCAAGACAAACGATTATTGCAACTAGATCCATTTCGGAATCTACTGGTGTTACGTACACAGCACTCGTTAGCGCACCCCAAAGAAAGAAATCCGTGCTACTTAAATCAGGAGAACGTGATGGCCAGGGAAACTGCCCAATCTGTCTTGTAAACAACACCACTTAGCGGTGAACGAAGACGTTTCGGATCATGTGTTGCTCTACAAATTTGAGTGATTTTCCCTTAAAGTGTGTCCCAATAATCTTAGAACACCCTCTCTAGGTGTTCAAATTATTTAAAACAACAAAAATCAAAATATTAATAAGATATTAAACGTTAAAATACTCTCAATTGTTTTGTACAAAATCAATTAAAGTTATTGGAATCTGATAGCAAAAATAAACAATAAATTTTATTTAATAAGAAAATTGTTTACGTTATATTTCCTTGTTTCGCGCATTGTTACTAAAGGATTCCAAACAATAAAAATAAATAAATAAATAAATAAATAAAATAACTGGTGTTTAATATTAAAAACTGTATAGATTTTTTTAATAACTTTAATTTAATAATGGCTTTTTAATGTTTAATTATATGGTATAGGAGCTTCCGCGGGCAAAGTACAAAACAATTTTGTTTTGAAAACTTGCAATCGATAACATCACAGCAAAAATTAGAATCCGATGCATTGAATTAATATACTGAGAAAAGAAGAAAATTTCATCTTTAAAAATATTTTTTCTCATCCTAGTTTCATTAATCGAAATATAAATTTATACAACTGAACAATTAGATTTTATTTGGGTACAGAAAATAATTGGTTCTGAATTTTATTTCCTTTAACCATATAGTGTTTATATTTTGAAACAGTAAGGCATGGGATAACTTTGATATATTCTGTTACAAAATGTAATTAACTGCAATCTTTTAAACACAAGAAAGGTTATATTCTATAAGTATGTTTTATTTTAATGTATTATTACAATATTTTTTAGAGCAGTTTTTATGCACGAATCAGTGTTCAATGTATACTGATAAAAAAAAAATTACTGCGTTTCTGGGTTTTGCAAAGCGCTTTGATAATGATTTTGGCAAAATTAACAATAAAATATTATTTTATATTAAATTAAAAAATTTTGTTATTTTATTACGGAAACATAAAAATTATTAAGAGCATGACATAAAAATTATTTAATCGGTTTAATTTACTTTTTAATTTTGCTTTTTTTACTATGTGTGTTTATAAGAATGTTATTTTTTACTATGAGTTTCCGTGAAAACCGTTATCATATGAACGAAAACATTACCAAATGATTGGTTTAAATACCGAATGCTTTTGCCTTTTTTTTTTACCAAAAATTATGACTTTTTTTTACCAGACATGTGATTACCATACAGCACGATAATTTTACCAGATTTTCTTTTCTTGGTGCTCTTTTTTATTTTTTTTCTAAAATATTTTCTACTTACCTATTATCAAAAAAAAGTTATTTACTTTAAATAACTTGTAAGAAAAGTAATAACTTGTTAAAAATATTTATAAAAAGTGTTATAATTTCCCCTCACTATTCATCCATGCTGAAAAAATGATAGTTATTGCATTATCAAATTGTAAATATATGGCTTCTTTCTTAAATGTCTTCTATTCGTGGGGCATTAAATGTTGTTAGAAATTACGCGTCTAATATCCAGGGCTCGAAAAACCGCCCGTCCTCGGCGGTCAAAAATTCCCCGCGGACAACAAATTTCTCGACTCCGACGTCCGCGCGGACGGCCATTTTCCCGTTAAAGTTCGTGATACATTTTCAATTTTTTTTATCTTACAAGAGTCTATCCCCTCACTTCTATAATGACCCTCTAATCTAGAAATACAGCAACATACTGCGCTTGGTGGAGTTGATGTTTTCTCTGCCTGGGAGTACTGCAGCGGTTGAAAGGAGCTTTTCAGTAATGAACTTACAAAAAAACACATTACGTACTGGTCTTTACAAGAAGCGTTAAACGCAATTATGAACATCTACCTGAATGGAAAACCACTTTCAGATTTCTGAGCACAAACCTCTGTAAATCATTAGATTGATTGTGGAACTGGCAAACGTCATATTTGATTCATTTAAAAAGCGCAGTATCCTCGGATAAATTGACATTCCAGATAGCTTGACCTTTGTCATTTAAATTATTTCATATAAGAAATAAATTATTTCATAAAATAAATACTAGGGTTACTATTAGTAACCTAGTATTTCTTTTATAACTGTATAATGTTATCCTAGTTTTTGTAATCCTCGTAACTACTAATTCATTGTGCAATTTATATGATAAATGTTTGTAATAAATAAGGGAAAATTATATTTTTGTCCTCGGGGACGGTTAAAATTTCCGAGTTTTTTCGAGCCCTGTGATTGCCTATTGCTTGTTCTCTTCATCCACATGGACTATTTTTGTACGTTAAATTTAAACTGTGAATTACTTTTTCTTTTGTGTGTAATGAATCTGTATGCTTTTTCCTAATTTGTTTTGCTTAAAATATTAAAAGTTTGTTTGTTGTTCAAATATGTTATGGTTGCCTCAAACAGGAAGAATATTGTAAAAACTTACCGTAAAATCCATTTTAACGGAATGTTCCGATATATCTTAATTTTAACAGTAATAATTACCGTAAATTCACTGAATCAGTCAAACTAAACAAATATTACTGTTCAAATCACGGAATAGTATTTAATGGATGATGTACCCAGAGTGTCGGTACGTATTTTGATTCGGAAATTTTTTATAGAGCATGTTCAGATAGACAACCAGATGTTTTACTTTGGGACAGTTTGCATTTTATGATTTAAATGACTCATGCATTATGATAAGTCATTTTTGTTGTAAAAAATCATCACAGAGGAAAACGTTTGTGTATTTAAATATTTTAGATTATAAATCTTAGAACAGTTGGAGAAGTTAAAATTTTAAATGCGAAAAACGTCCTTAGGCAAAACATTCTCTCTCATTTTCTTCCAGAGGAGCACGAAAATACTTGTTTCAAAAAAGATCCCTTTAAGTAAACTCTTAAATCAGGACAATTTTCTTTTTATACTTTTGAGACTGAATTTTGGACAATATACGAAGCTACAACAGATGGATGAAATCCTCCTTGTGTATTCTTAAAGAAAATAATCTCTATAACCAAGAATTAAACGAATTATTTACTGTTATTTAAGAAAAATAACACAATATATAAAAATAACAAAAAACTTTTAGAAACCAGTTTTTGAAATTTTTTTTTTTGCCTGTACAAAATTTTGATATTGCTTACGTCCTCAACGATGAATCAAACGGTAACGCTTTTTGAAGCAAAGCGTAGCTAAGATAAAATCGCTGGTTAACTCTACTTTATGCTCTTTGTATGCAAATCAAGTAAAGTGTTTAGTAGCTCTTAGTTAGACTAGCTCTTAATTAGCTGGCTTTAAACATTAATGCATTGAACACTTAAGTCAATAACACATAATAAATTCATTAGTTTGTTTAAAATTACACAGCATGTTTTTTTATTAACATTTTGATTTTGGTAAATGAACCTTCTCGTTTCAATAACTTAGAGAACTACAAAGTTGCAAAGTATTAAGAAAAGCAAGGAAGTTTATATTGCCACGAATTGCGTAGATAGCAATAACATTTTCTGGTTACCCAGATAATTTTTAATCGTACGATAGTATAAATTATAGCTAAATGCATCTTCTTACGTAAAGTTGGAATAAAGATTAATTTAATAAAATTTTTTATTGCCTCGAATGTAAGGTACTATCACTGCTTGTTTTTTTTTTTTTTTTTTTTTTTTTTTTTGCGAAAGAGACTGGAAAACACCCTTATGGACACATTGAACCAAATTCGCTTTTTTCCATAGACTGTAAAAAAATTCCACATCAAATTACGGTGATCGACTTTACGGCACCGGCACTCAGGGTGCCAGTACTTTTTTACCGTAAAATCGATTTTTACCTCAATTGTTTTATGGAATGAAAACTCGGACGTACCATAATATTTACAGTGATATTTACTGTAAAATCACTGTAATTAAATAAATAATATTGTAAAATGTAAGGTAAAAATAGATTTTACTGTAAAATGGATTTTGAGGATTTAATCTGGAATTTTTTTACAGTGTAACCGACTACTGCATGACGTGGTCGAAGACTTGTAAACCATTCCTATAATGTGAGATGAGTTGACTTCTAAGGATTGATGAAAAAATAAATTCCATTGTCAAGTTTATAATTTTTGTATTATATGAGAGGTTTAGTGACACTCATGGTAACAAAATGTCGGATCCAATGCTCTATTTTGAATTTCCGAATGGTGTTGCAACATAGTTTTTATTGCATTCATAAAATAATTAAGTTTTTAAGTGAAATGTAAATTTATATCTGAAGTTAACAGTTAATAGGTTCAAACATATTACTCTCTGTATTAACGATAAATTTTTGCCAAAAACAAAATTTTGTACTTCAAAAATTACTTAAGTTCTTAGACTTAGACAGTCAAAATATAATTCCAGGGTAAAATCTTTTACAAGAAATTTTCTCTTTTAGTAATAAATAGGGATTGTGATAAAACAAAAGTAATTCAAGACATATTCATTAAATTTTTCCGAATTTAATTTGAATTCCTCTGCTTTTCCCATAAAAGTTGTTTCTCATTAAAAAGAGAAGATCTTAAATGCGATATTCTTAATACTGTTAGAAAAAAAAATATCTAAGCAGTCTTCATAAACTGTTTCTAATATTTCAAAAAATTCAAATACATTTTATATTTTTCCTTTGAAACTCATGTTTTTCGCTTTAATGAGATACAGAAATTGTCACCACAATCACTTTTCTATTATTCGGCAAAAAAAAAAAAAAAAAGAAAATGCATGGAATAAAAATTAAGAACAATTCTTAATGAATTTTTCTTTTAATGAGAAAAATTAAGTATCCTTTTTCGGGAAACTTTTATACATAAAAAAAAGAAATATAGAAATTTACCCAGCTTAAAAAGAACTCCGATCTCAGCAGTAATTGGATGAAATTATTATCGTATGCATTTAAAAAAATAAATTTTTGTTAATAATATTTTTTTATTTGAAAGCTAGCTTTCTTTAAAATCAATATGCAGTTACCAATCTATATAGTTATTCATTTTCTATCAATATATGATGCAATTTAAAGTTTGAGTGAAAGGATAATACGTTTATGTTTTTTAATCATTCAGTATTTGCCTTTTCCCAAAAGTTTAAATATGGAGTTTAACTCTGAAAAGTAAATTAAATATAAAATGTTGTTAATATTTTATGTAACATTCAAGCTAAACTAATGGAATATTTTTAAATTAATTTCTATTGCAAGTTTTATTCTACTATTTCTTAATATAAATTATTTCTCATACGTAATACTGAATTCAAGCTGAATTTCAGGATCTCCGTTGGCATTTGCTGACTATTTTTGATCAATCACATCTGTTTTTAATAGAAAACAGTCTTTAACGTAAAATTCTTCATAATCTTAATATAAATTTTTCGTGGTACTCAAATCGAGCCTTTTTTTTGTAGAAGATGCAATTGAAATCAAACTATAGAAAGGAGAGACTTATCTGAGTTTTACTTAATGACTCCCAAGCAGTGTTATCTAAAGAAATTTTTAAAGAATAATTTCAGTAATTAATAATTTTTAAGGATGACTGTTAAAACAGAGATTACGTTTATAAATAATTGCTATTTTATAAAACACATATTATATAAATCTAACATATGAATTAAACAAAATAAATACACTAGAATTATTGCTTATTTAAACTTCTTTTTTTGTTTTGTTTTCTGTTACATGAAATTTTTTAACTAATCTTAAATATTTCATGTCCTTGATTTCCAATCTGCACTCAGTCACTCTTTCCAAGCGAAAGTTTTTAAATGACATTTTTAGTTTTTGAAGTGAAACTTCTAATGCGACTTCCAACAAGGTTGCGTTAAACGTTTAACGCTACATTTTTATTGGCCGGAAAATCACGTGGTAGGATCCAGTTTTCCCTCATTCATTTCCATATTGTTTTGGTACTCACTAGCATAAAATTAATAAAAGTCATAAAAGTATTGTTTATCAATAAATATTTTTGCATCCCTAATTTAATGTTATTTTCCTGTACCGCTATTATTACGCTTTTAATTCAAGAGTTTTAAACTAAGATAATTGTTTTTTTATTTATTATTTTTTTATTATTATTATTATTGTAATGTAATTCTGCGCTACATTTTAAAATAAAGTTATGTAGATAGGTGGTTGTAAGCAATGTTAATAAAGTTTGTCTTAAAGAAACAATATGATTTCACTAAGAATCAATTTCTACCCCTTCCTATTTTCATTTCCACATTACGAAGTTTATTATTATTATTGTAATGTAATTCTGCGCTACATTTTAAAATAAAGTTATGTAGATAGGTAGTTGTAAGCAATGTTAATAAAGTTTGTCTTAAAGAAACAATATGATTTCACTAAAAATCAATTTCTACCCCTTCCTATTTTCATTTCCACATTACGAAGTTTATTATTATTATTGTAATGTAATTCTGCGCTACATTTTAAAATAAAGTTATGTAGATAGGTAGTTGTAAGCAATGTTAATAAAGTTTGTCTTAAAGAAACAATATGATTTCACTAAGAATCAATTTCTACCCCTTCCTATTTTCATTTCCACATTACGAAGTTTATTATTATTATTGTAATGTAATTCTGCGCTACATTTTAAAATAAAGTTATGTAGATAGGTAGTTGTAAGCAATGTTAATAAAGTTTGTCTTAAAGAAACAATATGATTTCACTAAAAATCAATTTCTACCCCTTCCTATTTTCATTTCCACATTACGAAGTTTCCATTCTTCCTCGCGGAGGGACTCCAAACACTATTTTTCCCCCCTTCGAAATATAAAAGTTTAAAGACATTATATAAAACGGTGGATCCATAAATGTTGCTTGAAACTTCTAGGGGAGTTAGGGCACATCATCAGGATTAAAACTGCTAAGCAACCAATATTTGGAAATCTATTCATACACCTTTAGGGATACTTTTCTATTGTGAACTGTTTCTACAAATACTTCTTAACAGGTCATAATAGGAAAGTATGATGACATTTCCGTTCATGGATTTCTATGCAATTTTAATCATGATAATGTGTCTTAACGTTTCTCTAGAAAGCTGTCGTAATGTTCTCCTGTTATATATAATACTTTAAACTTGTACATTTCGACAAAAAATAGACTAAAAATGTTATTTAAAAAAAAAAAAAAACATGTATAGGATCAAAACTAATTTCAGGTGATTTGAAATCTCCGCACCCGAATTTAGCAAGAGCAAGTATTTGTAAAAAGGCAATAAAAAATTTGTTTTCTGGAGTTATTTAACAACAAAAAACAAGAATTTTCCATTAAAATCACAGTTTAAGGATTAATTGGACTAAGGGAACTAAAGAAAAAACTATTTGTAAAATATTTGGATGTACTTTCAAACTATGCTCTAAAACTCTTTGTACTTTAATGCTGTAAATTTTTATGTACTTTTCAACTTTATACCATTTTACAACATGTTTGTTATTCAAGTCAGAATTAAAAGCTTTATTAGTAGAATGAAAAAAGTATCCTCTACAAAACAATTTAAAAAAAAAAAAAAAAACGTCGTTCTATTGCTCTGAAGCTGACGTTAAGATTTCTTTTCTATTCTGAGTAGCAAAATTCTCTTTCCAAAGCAACTACAGTTATTGGCAATGATAGAGAAAAAGTAATTAATTTCCTAAAAACAGAATACAATAAAAAGCTATCGTCACTTTCTCTGTACTCATTGATTGTTTTTTTATTACCTTTATTAATTAAGGTATTACCTTTATTCAACAGCAGGAAAAAACTATCATTAAAAAAAAATTGACGAGGAGTTTTATCACGTGTGGCGAAGTTTTTAAGGAACGAGACTCAAATCCGATGCTTCTAGATACGTGTGGGTGAACTATGCTTTCAATTAATCATCTCAATTAAACTCAGAATTCACACTCAATTAATCAAAAATAATTCTTTTTTCAATAATTAATATTTTGCTCTATATCATAATAATAAATCATAACAATAAATCATAACACCGAACAGATTAAGATATAATAGCTATTGAATAAAGGAAATAGTCTGTAAAAATTTATTTGTGAAAGATAGAGTTCCAGCGAATAAAAAATAAAACGTTATCAGAAAAATTTTCGAAATGCATAAGTAAATATTTGGCAATATATATTTTATCTATCAATACGCAATTCTAAAGCTGATAAACTAGATTTTTTTTAATACTATGTTTGGTAAATCTTATTACAATATTGATTGTTGGTGCAATATTTAGCTAATAGTGGAACTTTTTCAAAGATATAAATTTTAAAAAATAACAAAATAAAGTGTATGCTTGTGTACACTTTGACGAATTCTGGATCTAATTACGGTAAGAAGTACCGGCACTCAGGGTACCAGAACTTTTTACGATAAAATTCCTTTTCACTGAAAAGTTTTACAGAACAGAAAATCCGATATATCTTAATTTTTACAGTAATATTTACTGTAAAATTACTCAATCCCTGTAATTAAATAAATATTATTATAAAAATTACGGTATAAAACTTTACGGTTAAAATGAATTTTACAATGAAATGTATTTTACGGATGCTGCTAACAGAGTGTCAGTAATTTTTGCAGTAATTTAATCTGAAACATATTATAGTAAACAATCAAACATAAGATTTCAGTCAATATTTTAAAATTATAAAATGTTATATCATTGACACGTACATTTGACATATAACTGGAACAAATCTTCATTTACGATGTTACTAGTAAGTAATTTACGTTAAAATAAACATCTCTAAATAAAAACTGTATATGTAACCATAGGCAAACATGCTTAAACTATTTAGAAATAACGATTTTCATATAAATTTGCCATGTTTAAAAACATTTTTTTAATTCAAAAAGAATGTCAGAGGAAACGACGAGGCGCATTTTGCAATTTACGATAAAGTATTTGAAATCAGACTAAAAGCATCATTACATAGCAGGTAGCCTATGTAAAAGCTTCTGTTATGTTGTTTATTAACGACACTTTTTTGTGTCGGGGAGAAAAGTATGTTCTACGTAATTTAGAGGTCTCTTCTAGAGAAAATTAATATACAATCGAACTTACATATTCACACCAATCATAACCATATACCCTGGTTTTAATGGAGGACATTTTGTGATTGGTGTAATTGTTAAAAAAAAAATTTTGTGATTATATGGCATTTGTGATATCGGTGACATATTCTATAAAAATTATACGCTAATGAATAAAATGACATTACTATCTATGCTTAGAGAAAGTATTATATATATATATATATATATATATATATATATATATATATATATATATATATATATATATATATATATATATATATATATATATATATATATATATATATATATATAAAAGCTTTTGTGTAGAGTAGACCTCACTTGGATTGTGCAGCTTGTTTTCAGTTAGGTTGCTATTATCAGTATCAGTTGGAAGAAATTTGAGACAGTCATTTGGTGTGTTTAGATACAATTAAGTTCAAAATGTAGAGAAAACATGGAAAAAAATTACAGAACAATGAAAGAAGGGGGAAAAAGAAAAATAATAATAAAAATAACAAGAAACCGGAAAAAAATCCGAAAAAGTAATAAAAATCCGGAAAATAAAAGATATAATCTATTCATCAGCTCACACGATTATATCCGCAAAAAGGAGTGCTTTCTAATATTGTATCAATATAGTCAAAGCAAAATATATCAATACAGCAGTGTGAGGAGCACTCAAAAAAATTTTTACAAGCAAATTTCAACAAATAAAATAGAACACATTAAATAAAAATATCACGTAAAACAGAAACTAAAATATAAAGAAAAAACAGAATAAAACATGAAATGAAATCTATAAAGCGAGTAGATAATTCAAATGAACTTACATGGACGGAAAATTTTTCAAGAATGATTTAAAATATTTTCGTAACAAGATTGCCAGATTTCGTAACAAGATTGCCAGACAAGATTGCAAAATGTGAAACCAAAAGAGCAAATTGAGGTAAAAGCGTAAATAGAGGGTTCTTGTATTAAAGTGCGTTCTTACTGCAGTACTGAAGTGCTATTGATTTGTTAGTCACCAAGGATGGGCCCGAAAATGGATGTGCGCAAGGTAATCATATACTGGTAATAATATACTTTTGCTTTTTCTTTTTTGATATTTAGGATCTTATTTCCTGTTACAAGATTTTCGGATTTTCCTGTTGAGGCAATCTTTTCAGTTTCATGTGAGCTAAAAAGATTATTTTTTTAACTTCATCTTCATATTTTTCTTCAAATATTCTTCCATTATGAAATAAGCAGAGTGGCGCTGTCATAACTGGAAATTATATGTTTTAAACTTTTCTCTCTTCAATTTTCATTTGTATTACATTTGTATCTTAGATTTAGATTCAAAGAAGATAAAAAGAAAACTGAAGAAAATCAATAAGTTTTATTTACTGTACAAAAGCAGCAAGTATATAGAAGTCATAAAATAAGTTCAAAATATAGAGAAAACATGAGGAAAATTACAAAATAATGCAAAGAGAAATAGATAATTTAAAATGAAATAACATAATAATACTAACAATAAAAGAATTAAAAAAATATCAATAAAAATCCGGAAAAAAATATAAAATCTCTATTTAAAAAGATACAATCTGTATTTTTGCGTATATAATCGTGTGAGCTGCTACACAGATTAAGCGAACATAAAAACCATGTGCAACTAAATTTCGCAGGTATTATTTTGAGCATGATTAACAATAACGAAATTCTATTAAATGCTCTAAAAGAACAAATTTCCTTACTTTATTCTAAACGTTGTATTTTGTTCTATAAAAGTTAATGGTTTTTTTTAAATTTCATACTAATAGTAGTGAAAAAAAATTTAATAAACAATTAATATTCTTTTTATATATAATAATATCAGATATAAAATTTAATTAATTTTATAACTCAAGTTCAATTTTGTTTTTCAATTTTAAAAAAAATTTCTTGTAGTTGTCAATTTTAAATTGAATTTCAAAACAAAATTAAGTTGTTTTGAAATTAGTAATCATAAATACTGCTAAATCTTGAAGTATTTTTTTGTAAGATTTATTAATTTTATATTAAGAAGTTTAATGAAGTTAAATTACAACACCTTTAAGCATATGAATTTCTTTTGTAGAAAATACCACTCATAGCCAGACTTTATTTAATTTACCTTTTCTGAATTATAAACAGGAATTATATTTCAATTCTCCCCATTCCTTTATGAGAAGAGCGTAGGCGTTAATGGAGGATATTTACACCATTCATTATTCTTGGATCTTCTGCGTCCATTTAACTTTTCGTATTTCTTTTAATATACGTCAACATTAATCATAACGAATTATTTTTTACTAAGAATATTAATTTTCCAATTAGTGCAATTTTTCAAAGAGGATGGGTCTTTCTATTTATTCTAGTATTAGTTCGAAGATTTACTCAGAAGAGCTATTTAAGGTTGATTTATTATAAGTAATTTTTATACAATTTAAACTATTTAAAAATTATCTTTTTTTTTGTGTTTGAAATTAGTGGGTTTTAAAAGCTGTATTTGATGTATTTCATAGAAATATAAGATCATGAAATCAAGTTCGGTTCTATAACTTCATTTGCAAAATTTTAGTTGCATACTTAATGATTTGGTTGGGGTGAAATAAAAAAAAATATCATATTGACTTTTATTAGAAAATTAAAGGTTGAATTTAACCCAACAAATGTTTTCCATGTTAAAATTAGGTTAAGGGAAAAATTTGACAATAATTATTTAATATCTTTAGAAATGGCGGCTGGTGTATTTATTCTTCACTAAAAATATTTCAAAGTAATTTTATTGTATGTATTTCTCTGTTAAGAGATTAAATAATCATATAATTTAAGACATCATATGATTTAAATATGCTCAAAGAATTTATTCGAAAAGAAAATTTTGATGATATATGTTAATATTTTGAGACAGGTATGCGATCTGTTGCAAAACGTAGTACGAAATATTTAGAAATTTGAACCGGCACGGCGATTAAGTTTCTAGCTTTGATATCAGTCAGTCGTGAATATTCCATGAATCATGGTGCACGTTTAATATGTTTTTGTTACATTAATATTTCTTTGTTGTAAATATATATATCACTTTTAATATAACTAGTTAAAGCATCAATTTCCATTGTATGACCATGAAATTTCAGTTAAAAGAAAACTTGAGATTTGCTTTCAATTTTGACACTAAATTTGCACCAAATTTGACACTACGGATCTAACTGTCGATTTTAAAACTCTCTACGACCGCCAGTTAGCACGCTACATTCCAAAGAAATAGTTTTTCATAGGATTTGTCAATTATTTTATTTGAATCGTGGTAGCTCAGAGGATAGATCGTTAAACCGGGTTCGAATCCCAGCAATGGCTGGTCGATTCAAATTCTGCACCCGACTCGCACGTTTTTAAGAAGCAAATCTTTCAAATCAGCTTTCTAAAAATATTAATTGATGCTTGTTAAACTTTGTCCAAAAGCTTTGTTTTGAGTACCGTCGATTGGTTACACTTACATTTAAATGTACAGTGCCCAAAAAAAAATAATAAACGGTACACCCTGAATAACTTTTGATCTATTGATCGGATCTTCATATTCTAGAACTCCATATTAACGATTAATTTAGATGACTACAAATATTCTATCTAATTTGAGTAGAAGATTCCTTAAGTTAAGAAATCAGGCAAAAAATGTACTTTCTCTGAATAAACATATAATTTTTTGACGGATTCGGGTTTTTAACACCAAAAATATAGAGAATAGGAATTATATAGAGAATTATAGGAAAAATGGTGCCAATTCTTTGGTCAGAAAAGCGATATGAGCATTTATGTCTTACTAGTTAATGTAGCAGAAGTAGTAGTAGAACAAAAAATAATGGTGAGTGCAATGTTTCACTCATTTTATAAAGAGTAGGATCACAAATAAATAGAAGTTTATTTTCCAAAATTCCAAATGATTTTCAGTTTTAGCACCCAAAACCACTCGGAAAAAAATTGTCGCGAAAGTAATAAAAAAACACATGTCTAATAGATTTTTTTTTATAGACTGAAGATTTCCACAAAATCAAAGATTTTAAGTATCCAACTCCATGACATTCAAACAACTGGTTCTTAATTGGCATATTTAAGTTTGATCTTCCGAACCTATAAGGTCGAGTTAGTGAAAATCTGTTCATTAGATCAAAAGCTGATCAGGACAGTGCTTGTTTATTAATACTTCAATAACTTACTTAACCAATGAATATGCATAAACTGATAACTTTCATGTTTAAATTTTTTCGGCAGAGCAAAATAAAATAAAAATAACAGAGTAATGATGTAAAATACAATTTACAAAAAATGCAAAAATAAAGCTTTATTACTTGGATGTTAAAATAATTTAAACTGTCTTAAAGTTTTAAATTATTTTAGATCTATCTAACAAATTAGGTTTACTCATATTTACCAATGATCGGCTTCTGTATTTAATTCGAGCTTTTCCTAATGGTATGAAAAACTTTTTTTTAAATTGTTTATTTGTAGAACATTTACTATTAATATATAATAGAGAAAAACAGTCGAAGCTGTTCTCTTAATATAACAGCTCATCCTTACAATAATTTTAACTTTAATTTAAAAAAATGAGAATTTTTCTTTACGAATCCCACTATATACATTCCATTAGAAAGAAAAAGCATTTATATTTTACTTCCCATACATTAATCAATAATGCATTCATAATATAGTGTAGATACCTTTTTCTTTATTTGTGATAAAATCGCTATTAGTAAGTTATTTAATTCAGGATGAAGTTAGTTACACAATTAAATCTGGCTTGTGACGGAATATATGAATGGCGGTCATGAACCTTCTTTCAGAAAATGGTATTCCTTTCGCATTGAAAAAGAATGACTTTGATAATATCGCTCCTTTTATAGCTTTCAATCTCCCTCGTGGCTAGCTGAATAAACCAAGCAGTCATTGATTTCAAGTTAACTGATCATCTGCCAAAAATATTAAATGAAAGTTCGCGTGCTTTGTTCAAAAGAAATAATTTTGCAATTGATGCTTTTCATTTTTTTAATCTAGTGTTTACTTTAAAATAGTTATTTATAGAATAAAAAAAAAGTCTTGAAAAAATTAGACTGTCATTAATTAAAAAACACACAGAAACAAGCACAAAAACAGAACTTATGGAACGCTGTGTCTGTGCATTGACTTATATTTTCGTAATGATAAGCACTCTGATTATTATTAAACTTAGTTTTTGCCCTCGAGAAGACAATGTGTTATATTATTTGAGTAAATTAAACAAAATTTTTTTGTGATGTCATAATTTGTAGTTTCCAAATGTCTAATTTCGTGGATTAATTTGTTTTTCTTTTCCTTCTTTTTCCAGCTCTTTCCTGCATTTTCCTTTTTTTTCCAGCCTACTGCATTCATTATTTTTTCTCTCTAGAAGGCTCGTGGTTACTAGGTTAGAAATTATGAATTTTATATTAAAAAAAAAAAACTTAAATAATGAACTTGAGAAAATTAGAGAACTTGTAATAAGAAATTTAAAAACAAAAAGTTTGATAAAATTTAATAGATCAATTAGAAATCTGGCAATATAAAATCTGCACTAAAATCTATATAACGAAATCAGGAAGATTCTATGTATATGTGGGTATGGGCATGTACCTTGTACAAATGTGCATGTACCTTGTTGTGCATGTACCTTAATTTTGAATCAAACCGCACCAAATTTGACACTACGGATCTAACTGTCGATTTTAAAACTCTCTACGACCGCCAGTTAGCACGCTACATTCCAAAGAAATAGTTTTTCATAGGATTTGTCAATTATTTTATTTGAATCGTGGTAGCTCAGAGGATAGATCGTTAAACCGGGTTCGAATCCCAGCAATGGCTGGTCGATTCAAATTCTGCACCCGACTCGCACGTTTTTAAGAAATATTTATTTATAGTTTCCTATGTTAGTTTATCACAAGTCAAATCAACATTAATTTTAGGATGCATGTTGATGATATCACCGAATTCGCTTTCTAATAGGTATATGAGGTCACGTGTATCTTATATTAATTACGCGTTAATTAAAGCATGTTCCGATAAACTTAAATATTAGAAACTCAACAAAAAGTAATAAAAAACAGTTTGTAGTTACGTATTAAGTCATTGGAAAATTGTGATCAATTCTGAATATCACATTTTAAATGATGCTATATGCATAGTTAATCTTTCTTTCATTTGTCTTTGTGGGGGACTTTTTGATGCAACTAACTCTCATTTGCGTAAAATGGAGAGGAAAACCACGAAAACCTCTTCAGTTAAACTGACGGCAAGGGGACTTAAGCCTATGATCAGTCTACTACTGAGGATACTTTGCGTCAACACTGTGGTCGGTGCGAGCCGGTTGCGGAGTTCGTAACGCTCTATCAACTGAGCCACCAAACAACAGAGGACAACACATAGAAAGAAACATCCATCCCCAGAGCGGGATTTAAACCCGCAGCCACTGGCTTCGCAGTCAGGCACGCCAACCACTCGGCCACCTGGTCAGCATATATATATATATATATATATATATATATATATCCCCTTCATATTCCGTTTTGGGCATGGATGTTTCTCCCTCTGTGTTGTCCTCTGTCATGTGTGTGATGTGTGAATGTGACCTATGAACCAGTATCTGTGACAGTGTGGCATGGTTAATGTTGTGTGCCTCCGTGACGTAGGTTCATAGTTGCCCACTAGGTAGCGTTAAATGAGCAACACTTCCGGCATCTTCCCAGGTAAAGGACGTAAAAGTTTAGTACCTACCATTAGACAATATATATATATATATATATATATATATATATATATATATATATACATATATATATATATATATATATATATATATATATATACATATATATATATATATATATATATATATATATATATATATATATATATATATATATATATATATATATATAGATAGATAGATAGATAGATAGATAACTATTATAGTTACTTGAAAAATAGGTTATTACGCCCTACCGAAAGTGGTAAATACTCCTACCAATGAAAATTGTTAATTACGGCAATTTTCGATTATCTGGAGTTGACCTCGAACAATAGCCTTATGCAAAATGACACTGAATATAAATAATTTTTCTTTTGATGTTCTGAAAAATTTTATGTTTAGTTTGATTATATAAAGCAAAAAAACAACAAATAGTTATAGAAACTAATTGTAGTTGTTTTAACTTAAATAATTGTGTATGTTTTTTAGAAAAGTGCATGATTTCGAAAGAGTTAACTAATACCGATTTATTGATTATTTACTTTTTTTCACTCCATATAAAAAACAAGTATTTTGCTGGCATTCAATAAACAAGTCTAATTTTAAGATCTTTGAGTCACCAACCTGATCTGTTCGTTAATATTAAATCATTAATTCGGTAAGATTATTTTGAAAAACAAAAAGTTTTGTATTTCTTAATTTGTAAAAACTTAAAAAGAAAAATTAACTACCAGATTTTATTACCGGAAATATATATATTACTGATTGGTTATGTTTAATTACATACATAGTTTACATAGTTTAATTAGTGAAAATATAAGCAGTAATTGCAAGATAAATCCTTGATTTGGAGTCTAATAATTTCAACATAAATAATTTGCCAAAAACCTCATCTTGAAAATAACATTATGCCTTTTATCGAATTTGTAATTCAATAATTTTGAAAATTTCATTTTAAAAGAAATTTTTTAGGCTAAGGAAGACTTAATGAAGAAAGTTTAATTTATAGTACATTAAATGATATGGCATCCATTTGAAAGAAATACATTTTCTTCACATTTTTCCTACTAAGACTTATAATAAAACATTTTCCTACATTTACATTTTTATTTTAAAATTTCTAAGGGAAGTGTGAAACTGAGAAGTGTGAAACTAGAATAAAGATTAAAATGTAAGCTTTATTTCAGTTTCACAATTAGTTTTAGTTATTGATTTAAATCTATTGAGTTGGTATCGAAGGATATAAAATGTAGGTTATGTTCGAGAGCAATTTTGGGAAATTAAAGAGTTATTAAAGAGTTATTGCTCAATTTATATGCGTATTTATGAATAAAAAGTTATTCTATTCAGACGGATTCATGCTTCTTAAATATTTGATATTTCAACTTTTTTAATTAGGTATTACGTAGAAAATAAATGTTATTTCAAATTTTAAACAAATTGCAATTTTACTGAAATCAGTTGATCCCAAATAATTTTTTATTCAAATATAGCTGTACACACTACGTGACCTGAAAGTTGCATGCAATTTGTGATGTCTTTTCCATCGACGCTTCATGTAAATACCATTCATTATAAAAGAGCCAGGCAATGTTGAATATTTGACATTCTTGATTTTCTTGAAACTTTCAGGAAATGGAACTCCTTTTCTTCACTTTTTTTTCAAAATTGTAATGAGAGAATCAGAACAATTCATGTTAGGTATTAAAATTAAAAAGGAAAAAAGAGGAGAATAAGGAAAGAAAAGAAAAGAATGAAATTTTTTTTTTACCTGTCTATAACTTTAAAGTTCACGACTGAATTTCATACAAAATAATCAAAGCCTGAAAAATACGATATGAAATCAAAATAAATTTTGATTTTAAATTTCTGACGCTTTAATCATTATAATATGTTTAATTAATTTAATTTCTCAATTGGGCGTGAATTGAGTTTTACTCATTTAAGTATAATTAATTAATAATCAATAATAATTCATTTGAATTAAATTTTAATAAAAAACTTTTTTTCATTCATATTGGTTAATCTACACGTGACATAATTAAGAAAATAAAAAAAATTTGTTAATGATCAAAAAAAATTCTTTTTGTCTAACCTTTAATGTAGCAGAAATTTAGTCTTGGGCAATATTTAATTAATAATTCCATTTATATCTTATTGATAAATATTAATAATTTTGTATATTTTTAATTAATATTTCTGTTCCTTTTAAATTAAAATTAGTAGTAGAATAAGAATTACCACTACTGGTTATGCATGATCAGTTCCTCCATGATCTTTCTTCACTATTATAGAATGGGATTTAAAAACAAAAATTGAATTCAATGAGAACGTGCTATGATTGTTAAGTTGTGGAATTATATATTGAATTAAAACACATAATGTTAGTTTTAATAGTATTCTCTAATGCTATTAAATCTAAATAAGTTTTGTTAAAAGATCTCTGAGCGTTAACTATAGCTAACCAAGTGTTTTTTTAATGAATTACTCTTAAATAATACGTTTTTTCTTTACCTTGTCATTCTGGATAATATTTGTTTAGCAAATTCATTTGGGTTTCACGCTTTAAGAGTTTGAAGTTTTTCAATGAAAAAGAGAACAGCTTATAGATCTTTCCAAAAAAACTGTTTCCCTTTTCAACCCCTTAAGTATTCATTTCAATTTTTTTTTCTTTGAAAATGAAAGTGAACTCTATTTTCAAAGTTTTTCAGGCGTGGATTTATTTTCTTTCTTACTCTATATTTTTTCTTGTTTTCATTTTTTTCTTTCTCATCTTGATTGTTGCCAACTTTTACATTCTTTCAGCTGACTCGACAAAAGTTTCAATTTTTAGGTATTTTTTTTTTAAGAAAGATGAAGAAAAAAATACATCGAATCTTTATTTAGTTTTAAACTAGTTTCTCGTTCCATTAGACCTGCGGCATCGAAATAAAAGTTACATATTAATTTAAAATTCATGACTAAATCGGAAAGTGTCATAGGCCCACATGCTTTATATAGAACCATCAAAATTTTTTTGATTAAAACAAGTAATGATTATTTTTTAAAGCCTATAGCAGCTCGTAAAAAATATTATATGAATTTAATGTATAATCAATTATTTATTTATTTGTTTCTTTATTTTTGAAATTGTACATTACCATTACAATTACTAAAATCATAATTCTTTATATAGTGAATATAATTAAAATTTGAAAAAAGGAAAAAAACGGAAACGAAATTAGTGGTTTCAAGAATTAACCTTCTAGTGTATTAGTAGTCAATAAATGGTAAATAAAATTTCAAAGAACTGTTAGAACCCTATTTCTTGTATTAAATGAAGCAACAAACACAATTTTAACATCGGGGGTAAACTTTATTTGTGCACAAAAATGCGACTAGAGCACCGGTACAGAGTGCCCGGGGTTCAATCCTCGAATCAGTTAAGATCTACCGAGTACATGTGATATCGGTACTCATAAAATCTGCAGAACCTAAAGTCCTGTGATCAGTCGTTGAGCAGTACCATAAATACAGATGTCAGGAGAAATTTTCCTTCCCCTTCAGAAATATTAGCTGTTAAACTTGTTGGAACTTTTGCTCTACATAAAAAAATCGCAAGAGCAACTGACATTTTTGGGTGTTGCATCGTATCATTGCGATTTGCTTTGCTGCACAAAAACTATAAGAATTAGAAACTTGAAATCTCGAAAGTATATAGAAAAATTTACAAGAAGAACAATGGAATAAAAGAAAATAACATTCAATAATTAGTTCGAGAAATATTAGCTGTTAAATTTGTGGTAACTTTTGCTCTACATAAAAAAATCGTATTAGCAACTGACATTTTTGGGTGTTGCATCGTATCATTGCGTTTTGCTTTGCTGCACAAAAACTATAAGAATTAGAAACTTGAAATCTCGAAAGTGTATAGAAAAATTTACAAGAAGAACAATGGAATAAAAGAAAATAACATTCAATAATTAGTTCGAGAAATATTAGCTGTTAAACTTGTTGGAACTTTTGCTCTACATTAGACTTTGTTTTGCGGAAAAAAATCTAGAAAATTTAGAAACTTGAAATTCAGAAGGTATGTTAAACAAATGCAGGGTGCAAAAATTAAGATTCAGCAATTAGTTTGAAGACTATTTTGTTAAATTTGTCAAAAAAACATGTTTGGTTTATAACCTGGTAAAATGCAATAACGTAATTATAATTAGACATGCTGAAAGAACAATTTATATTTGTGAAGTTCACGCAAATTTTGTTCCGAGATTCTAATATGTTGATAATAATCAAAAGCGAGGGCAATAGTTCCCTATTTAAATTGTTATAAATTTCGTTATAGAGTAAAATTTTCTCATTTATTTCCTCTCATTGAGTCCCACAATCTCTGTTCCTTATGTTAATGTTTTTTTTTTTCAAATACTTATGATTTTTTTTTAAATCTAAGAAATCGTCGATTTCGGTTTGATTAACAAATTAACACAATATTCATACGTCAAGCTACAATAATTGTGTATTTCGAAAATAAAATGTTCTAGGTTTTGTTGAAAATATTGGTGTTTAAGAAAATATAACAATGTTGAACGAGAATCGAGTCCAATTTAAAAATTGTTAGACGTGAAAAAAGTATGCAAAATATTTTATTTATAAGTTAAAAAAAAGTTTTTAATTATTTTAAACTAATAGTATTTTACATGCAAAACAGTTCATATTTTAAACCGTGAAACTTTTTTCAATTCAAAAAAGTTAAGTAGGGTTAGCAGAAAAGCAACGTAATTTAAGCACACAAACATATTAAAACAACTGGCATTCTTACCTGTCCTCAGATTTTTAAAAACATTTCTTTTTATAAAGTTTTTACGATTTTTTTTTTACATTTTAAAAGCAGGAAGTATTTATTATGATTTTCTCTGTGTGGTAAATTTCTTAGATCAATTAAAATATAAATATATTTTTGCCTGTTTTTTTTTAGTTTTATTTGTTAGAAAAGACTTTAAAATGACCTATAGCGGTACATTTTGTAAGTCAGCAGTAAATAATTAGAAAAGTATAGTTGAGATTTATTTATAAGAATGTTTTCCGAACCAAGATGATATCAAAAATTAATTTAAACTTAATATTTCATTGAAGTAATTGAAGTGATGCATAATATTGATTGAAACATTGCTAACTTGTTCAATTGTTTAAATATTCCGAAAACTCGAAATACACATTTTCGTTTACATATGATGCAGTATAAATTAAATATATTTTCTTACGCTCAATGCTTTCTTTGATACTTAATAATTCTTCTTATTACAGGTAAGAAGTTTGTATCGTGTTATTATCCTTCAAAAACAGTTGCTGAGTGTGGTATATATATTTGTTTTATTTGATTTAAATTCTGCACAAAATTTTATGTGTATTTAATCTGCATATTATTTTAATGTATTTATTGTTATGTTTTATTCCGATTATGTAAGCATATTATTCTGAATTGCTTAGAACGAAAAAAAAAGAAATTCTTCCATCGTCATGTTTTGCGTTTTTTTTTTGTTGCCAAATAGTTAATCTAAAGTACAAAAGTCATGGTTTGCCTTTTAATTTGCTTGATCTTTAAAGTCTTAACTGGCTTGATTAGAAAAAAAACATGACTTGTTTGAATAATTCCTTCTATAAATATACCAATGTTTGGAATAAGTTTTAATTTTTTGAAATTAAACCATTGATTGTTGAATATACTTAATCATAAAATGCTTTTTCTAGGAAACAAATTACATACTATAAGAAAAATAATTCTGAACTGTGAAGTATTTAAGAGCATAAATTTGCATATAATAATATTCATTCTGAGGTTTTTAATACATTTTAACCTTGAAATATTAAAAATACATATATATTACAATCTAGCTGAATATTCATTCTTCGTACAGAGTGAATAAAAGAATTAATCAATAAATCAGTACTGATCAAACAATACTACAAAATCATGCACAAAACGGAAAATCATATTCCGACATAATTAATAAAGCAAAAATAATTTCACTTTTTTCCTTATTTAATACTATTTGTTTGTCTATTCTGGTGGCTTAACGTTATTAAATTAAACGAAAGATGTTTTTTGTCATTCATTTCATCATAATATAGATTTACTATATTCAGCATCACTTTGCATGATGCTACTGCCTGAGGCCAATTCATGATAGCCAAAATTTACCATTATCAGTTTTCTCCGATACATATCCCTTTTGAGGAACCGTAAAACACTTATTTCCAAAGTATCAGTATTAAAACTGCTTAGTATTAATGCAGTTTTAATTATCACTAAATATATCAATTTAGTATTTTATTCCTATATTAGTATATTTAGTACTTATTAGATAACCCTTCAACATTTGAGTTTCGTACGAAATACATTTTTCAATAGCAGCAAACTAAATTAAGTTTTTTTTAAAAAAAATCTTATAATATATATTGACTCATATAATATATATTAACTCTTATAATATTATATATCTTATAATATATAATATATATATTTTATAATATATATATTAACTTAGAAACATGACTATCTGACTTTTAAAGAGTTTAAAATATTTACAAGTTCTTTTAAATCAAATTCATTGAAATATTAATACACTATCTCTTCAACCATAAAAAATATTTTCTCAAACTAAGGAAAAACCTGTTATAGAATTCTTATCAAAACTGCACCAATTACCATAATACCAGTAGAACATATTACCAAAATTAATTAATCGTCATTTCCGTATGGTGATTTAATACAGTTCCTGGAAACGAATTTTTTGTTAACCTTTTCTCCATTAATTGTTTTTTTCAGTACATAGGTTTTTAATACATATTACCAACATTAATTAAGCATCATTGTCGTCAATAATAGTATGGAGATTTTTTTACGGTTCTTCCAGACAAATAAATATCTTTACTCTTTTACGTTTGCTCTTTAGTACATAGTTAATTTCCTTTATTTCATTTTCTGAATTAATTAAACATCATTGGCGCCAATAACAGTAAGGCGATTTTTATGTTTCCCCTAAATGAATCAGTATCACTGTCTCACTAATTTTGCCTATAAATACATAAATATTTGTTTCACTTCAATTACTGTTTATCTTAAATAATTATTTCTCAGAAAAACATTTAAAAAAATTAATATAAATAATAAATCACGTGGTATCACATAAATTAAATGTAAAAGTTTAAATCTGGTGGCAAAGTCTATCCGTGCTACCACGTTGTTGTTCATTGAATTTAACTGACATATCGAATGAAAAACAATTAAATACTAACGTACATGCAATAAACACTTTTTTTTAAACCAAATATATGGTTTATTTGGAACCGCTGCGTTAGCTTATCAAAATGAACCTTAATGTCATTTTATACATGGAACACTAAAATGTATCAGAAATTCCAGTTAGAGGTAGTAACGTGGCTTCACTGCGAAACTTTATGAAGCTCCTCTGGTTTTGGAAGAATCCAAACGTTTTCCTCTACAGAAATACAACTGATGAAGTTTTAATTTAATTAATTTGTCCTCACATGACCCAAAGAAAAGAAATCAAGACATGATTTGTCCAGTCCACCAATGCTGTCTCCCGCCTGAAATTGACATTTTGGTACCCTGCAAAGTTATGTAAATCTGATTTGTCTTTTTATATCCTGCATCTCTTTAAAATTCGTGGTGGGGACATTTCATCCTGTATACATAGCGTCATGCATAATATTTAGTAGTTTCAAAAGTCAATTTTTGGTAACAAAAGCGCCATAACATTAGAATCTTAAAAATAATGTATTACAATTGCCATAAATTAATATTCTTTTAGTTAGAATTTTTTATTTCAATAATAACAATTAGAATATAGGGATTGGGATCCACAGTGAAACCATTATTTGCATTCTAATAAGAGAACATCATTTTCATGTTTTATAGGTAAAAAAGAAGAAAAAAAAGATTTAAGTTCAAAAGTTTTAAAAGTTTATCGAAGATTTAAAACGAATACTGGTAACCGAGTTGGCATTTGAAAGCAATCAATAGTTAAAGATATCCGTGTAAAAAAAATGGTGAACTAAACATTTTTATGAAAGTTAGATTTTTTTAAAAAAATACTGGTAATTGAGAAGTTGGATGAAAGCTGCTAAAAGTTTGATATGTTTATGAAAATAATGTGAACAGGAACTATTTTTATGAAGGTAGTTTTCACACTGTTAGAAATTTCTCGGAAAAAATGGTTAAATAACAATTGATTGCATGGCTATTTTACCATATTTAATCAACACAGTCAAATAACCATAAATAAAATGGTAATCAAACTGTTAAGTTTAAGAAAAACTGTTTATTAACTGCTTTCACCTAATACGGTTAAACAACCAGAATTTTATCGCACCTACTAGAACCACCTAATGAAGCTACTGAGTTCTTCGCTACTACGAACATATCATAGCCGAGCGGGCTTAACTGTCAATCTCATGACCATCAGAACTGGAGTTCGAGTCCTAGTGTTGACACTACAATATTTTCTCTATTCCGTTCAACGAGTGAAAAATTCCCAGTGTCCGGCACTCTCCAATGACCATTAACATACGAAAAGCCGAGCTTCTATATCTAGTTAAAAAAATTATTACGTTTTTAAAAAACGCTAGTTGTAAATGGTTAAAAAACCGTATAGTTTTGTATTCATGGTTTTTATAATGATATTTTTGTAAATGGTTATAATACCATAAAGGAAAAAAATTTTCATTCCCGTAAACTTTACAGTTAATCGGATGGACAGACAGCTGCTAGTTATATTACCGTAATTTTAGAAGGAAAATTTTAACAGTGCAGGGCGAATACCAGCAACTGGGCAAGTAGTTGATAACTATCCATCTTAAATTGCTTATAGACTCTTCAATCTTATTCTGATTTTGTTTCCTGAAACATTGTTCACATTTTCTCATTGGAAAATACTCAAGTTATCTATCACAACATTACTCTCAGTAAACAACAGACTTACACTGCAAATAGCGATTGTACTTTCTGATAGAGGTTCAAAAAACAAGAAAGGAAAATATAAATCTTAAGAGTTTTTTTTTTCTTTCACCCATTCCAGCTGAGTAGATTCAACTATGTAACTAAAAATATCGCAAGCAAGGGTTGTGAGCAAGCCACAAAAGAAAAATGCGCTCAGCATTAATTGAGTGCTGCAGTAACTTGCATTTAAAAAACAAAAGTTTTAGCAATGTGACTGTTCCACAAGTCGCTTCGTCTATTTTTGTATCGTCGGTGGCTAAGATGAAAGAAGAATGAGACAAACTACTTGTTTGTCTCTTCGCTTTCTGCACGTGCCATGAACTTCGCGAAACCGAAAAGAAAATCTTCTGGCACCTCTAAATCTTGACTCTGAAATACAACAAGAGCCAAATGGTCCAGCAACCCTTTTGTTTCCAAGGATACTCTGACAGGTTATCTGTCTTATGAATAAAGTTGCCTTCCTTATAGAAGAATTCTGTAATTCTTTTTCGACAAAAAGAAGATACTTTCTGTAATTGTTTTTCAACAAAAACATATACTCTGAAGTAATCATTAAAAAGTAAAGAAATAATTGTTTATTTTGATGCAATGAGCTAAAAATAAAAATTTAGTCAAAAATGCCGAAAAAAATATTTTAGTTAATTAAAAACTTCTGGCATAAAAATTATTTTGAAGACAAATTTAATGTTATTCACAAGTAAAATATCCTTTTCATTCTGTAAGCGCTTTCTTGAACGTTTATTTTCACAAGCGCTTTGAATCAAAAAACGTTATTTTTCATAAACGCTTTGTTTCTGTTAAGTTCTCTTTTTTCATAAACGCATTCTTTCCATAAATTTTTTCATAAACGCTTTCTTCTCATAAACGTTTTTTTTTTTTAGCATAAATGTTTTTTTTTTTCATAAACGGTTTTTACACTTAAAAAAGCAAGGTCAAAGCAACAAAAATATGGTAAATTTTACCGTACTTTTTTGCGCTATGGAAACACCAAAAAGGACGAAACTTTTCAAAGAATTGCTTTGGTAATGATTTTGGTTGAATTAATTATCAAATATAGTTTTTTAATATGTAATAAAATTTCGTAAATGTGGTGAAGTTTGATAATTTTATCATGGTACTTTAGAGCATAGCATAAAAACCATTTATTCCGTTATATTTATTTTTCAGCATTTGTATATTTTACAAAGTATGTTTTTATAAGCACAATAATTTTGAAAACCAGAATTTCCGTAGGAAAACATGGACTCAAAAATTATCAATTACAGGATTTAAATTCCGTTAATTTGGGTTTTATTAAACAGAATTATATTTTTCTTTATAAAAATATCTTTACTATACAGTACGGTAATTTTACCAGAGTTTCTTTTTCTTTTTCTTTTTTTCTGTCCCGCAGTAGACTGATCGTTAAGACACAGTTCTCAACAACTCACCGAAGTCAAACATCACTGGCTGCGGCCAGTGTACGGGCGGATGACCACTTGGATCAGTCTGCATAGGGGCTGAGGGTGTGTTGGTCCTCTTTAAACTGTTCCACCGTAAAGTTCTTGACTTCACGTGCAGGTCGTTAGGCTACCGAAGAGGGGGTGCCATCCCTTCTGAAGAGGATCAAAATTGTGATGGCATGTCTTCGGATCATCCTCAGGGATGTTTTCCAGACCGCCGCCAATAGCCCATCGTGCAGCTCTAGTGCGACGTAAATTAACTGCAACAATGGAATCGATGATCGAATCCTGATCCTTCCAGACAAGAGTCCGATTTTCTAATCACTGAAATACCACGACACCACATCTTTCTAATATTTCGCATCTCGTACGAAACTAAAATAATATTCGCAAAAAACATTTGATAAGAAAAAATTTGAAATTCTCGCTGAGTTGTATTTATGTAGAAGAGGATCATAATTGTGATGGTATGTCTTCGGATCATCCTCCGAGATGTATCCCAGACCGTCGCCAATAGCCCATTGCGCAGCTCTAGTGCAACGTAAATGAACAACAACTACAACAACCAGAGTTTTTTTCTCCGTGTATACGCACTCTTTTTTTATAAGCGCTTGCAATTCCAATTGCAGTTTTCCACTTCACTATACTGCGATGAAAAATACTGGAGTTCGAGAATCAGAATCAAGTCAACTGAAAATCAACTCAAAATCTGTTTTAAATTAAAAATAACACACCAAATAAATAGATAAAACACATGAGTTAGATGAATTACTACTTAGTTATAAAGCTAATAATTTACTACTTTTTCACAGTCAGAAGAGGGATAAAGTTTCATTTCCCGAAATTGTTACTTAGTTACAATGCACGGAAGGTTTCTAGACTTTTTATGGGTATAATATTTAAATTCAGCTTATATTTTGTTTAAAAAATACCGAAATTAAATTGTATAGTAGTTTATAATCGCATTTCGAAATTTAAATAGTCAAGTCGTAGTTATTCAATAGTATTTGCTATATCAATATTCAATATTACGAAATCAACTTACAAATTTGGTTGAAAATTCTCTCCGACCACTTTTGATGCTGTTTAAAAAATTCGTAACATTTAATTATCTAAACAAAATTAAATGATATTCCAAGAAAAAAGAAGTTTTACAATTGCATCTACTAAACACTTTGGAAAATTTTGAAACTAATTAAAATTAAAAATATTTATTTCATTAATTTTTTTACATTACAACCACTAGTTAATTCTAAAACTAAGGAAGGTAAAACTTAAAGAAGATATAAAGCTAAAAAATTTATTATGCCAAATTTACAAGGAAAAATAATTTCAGTGAGTTGATGTTGTATATTAGAATCATAAGTAAAAAGTGACGCTGAAAATTGTTAGCTTACAAATTTTTCTTATGCATTTTCTAACTGCATTTGTCATGGCATCAAATAGGAATTGCATATTCACAAACCTCTAAATTTAACTCTAAATTTTTATTTAATTTTTTAATGCTTTTTTCTCAATTCTTTAAAAACCGTTCCCAGAAAAAAAAGCTCGTGTAACGAATCGTTGATGAATATTGTTGCTTCTAAAATAGACTCCAAATTTATAATAAATGAGATATATATGATTATATATGATTTATAATATGACGTAATAAATATGATTTATATAAGCAATGAGATATAATACATTCGATGACCAGTGGAGGCCAAGTTTACCATAATTTATAAAAATTTGAAATCTCCCTTTAAGTTTTATCTTTTGTTTAAAATATAAATTACTTAACTTCCGCTTCATTAGCTTTGACTCGATTTCTGGTAAACAGCCAAATAATGAATTTCTCCTTACGATTAGTTGTGACCCATTCTCAATAATCAAATTTTAATCTGAGAGGTAGTGTCTTAAGGCTTTTCCATAACTGATTTTTTCCATTACTATTATTATTCGTTTTAATGAAATTTTGTTTGTTTAAATATTAATTATTAACGGTAATCGTTATTCTTAAAATAAATTCCAACTGCGTAATAAATAATAATTTATGAGAAAATATTAGGGGGACCGGAAAATAATTTCGCTTCGGCGCATTAAACATCCGTTAGTGTTAAAAACCAATTCATTTTTTGATACATTTTTATTCATTTTCGATCCAGCATTGAGAGATTGTTGCTAGCGAGGGTGAATACATTATTAATTAAAAATAAAATCTTTATATCAAATATTAAATGAACCAAAACGACACTACTTTCCAGTCCCCCTAATACTTGAATTCGGCCCGGGATAGCCTGGTCGGAAGGGCGCTGGGCTCATGTCCAAGAGGTCGTGGGTTCGATCCTCCCCAGCCGACGACTCCCCGTGTAGTAAATGGTGACTGATGCATGTTAAATCTGTCGAGTCTCAAAGTCCTCCATGTTCCCATAACAAATCAATACCTCTGGAGGTACTGATTCAAAAGTTTCCTTGTCTTCTGGATTGGTTCAAAATTATAAGGCTACGGAGTTGAACATCAGTAGTCGTAAACCCATGAAATTGGGTCGGCTTTTCAACGACGGTTATAAAATAAAAATAAAATAAAATACTTGAATTCAAAACTATTGAACTTGAAACTATTATCCAAACCATATGTTGTAGACAAAATATTTTAGCTTCTATACTGTGGAAAATTTAGGATAAAATTATAGTATTAAGTGCCAGCACTTTGGGTGCGTAATCCGTAAAATCCGTTTTACCGTAAAATCCATTTTACCGTAAAATCCTTTTTTTACAGTAAAATGGATTTTACGGTATAGGAAAATGTTTGTTTCGTTAAATGTTCCGGAAAAAAAAAATTTTACGGTAAAAAGCACTGGTGCCCTGATTGCCGGTACTACTTTTTACCATAATTAGTTTCAGAATTTTATACGGTGTAATAGGTTTAGCGTTTTCTTTGCTCAAGAATAAAAATAAATTGAAATAAAAAGATTTCAAGGTTAGATTTTGATTTTATCTTTAAAAATCCTTTCAACCAAAATGTATTATTGCTAAATAGAGTTCTCATTGAAAATTTTCATTCAATAACATAATCTTATTTTCTATACTTAGATAGACAAAACCACCTGTATATCATTGTTATCAAATTAATTATGCTTAATTTTTCTTCTTACATTATTTGCCAAAAAATTTAAACTACAAAAATCACACCTTCTATATATATTATACTTTTTTTAGACTAGCAAGAATTGTTGAAAAATAACAATATCATACATACCTTAGCTTCACTTATAAGATTTGTTTAGAGTAGCAAAATATTTCAGTCTTTTATATGTTTACTGCCAGAGAATTTATTCTCGAGTACAACAAAATACTTTATGTTTACAGAATAGTAACTTCAAACCTGATCAATTGATTACAATATTTGAAATCCTCCTGGACTGATATTTAAATGAAAATAGATATCGAAATGATACAAATCAATGCCTGGTAAGAACTTCGTATAAAGTTAATATGCTTCCGGTGGTTGACTGATTATGTTCTCTTATCCATACTATTATCGGGGAATATAAAATAATGGACATTAGGGCCAGTATGGAACTAGCAAACGTAATCTTTGATACTGAAGATAAATGGAAAGTAATTCAACGAAATGTGTTTAGAGTTTATATTTAAGGGATGATATTTAATGAATTTTAATGATATTTTAAATAATTTGTAGAAACGTTAAGTAACTATATTGTGCTGAAAACAAGACTTGTGGAGTTTTAAATGTGAAGCTGCGCAATTGACAGTTTTTTTTTTAAATTTCAATTTAATTAAATTCGAATTTAAAAAACAGATTTTGAATAAAAAAGAAATGAGTGATTTGTGAGAAATTACCTATCTAAAGATACTTACTTAAAGTACTTATTTACTAGTGATTTTTCTACCATTTAAAAATATGGTAGTTAAAATTAAGATCATAAGAATGTCAAATAATTAAATCAGATAGTTTCGTTATCTTAAGATTTTCTTTCAATAAATCATCCGTTTGCATGGTAGCATAATATAAAATCGTACTATTTTTTTTTATTAAGTTTAGATTTCATTGCATTTAGAATAAAAAAATACATAAGGACAAAACTTTATTATTTGTACATAAAAATATCTATAGCATATGTACTATTTATCATATCATATTTGTTTTGATCTCATTTAATTCATAGCAAAAAACACACAAGCAGCAATATTTTACTTGCTAAGATAAAATAATAAGTAGGGGAGAGTGGGGTCAATTGTAACAGGGTACGATTGTAACAGAGCAAAAATTTCGAGTGTCGGGTTCTAGATTTGGTTCCTAGGTGGCGCACAAGGTGTATTTAATAAATCTACATGGACACCCCTGCTGACAACCATTTTTATGTACTTTTGAAAGAGTTACATCACAAAAGATATTTTCACGCTATGTAAGTACTTTTTTTGGTATTAGAATATTATATTGTAACAAAGTAATTTTGTTTAAACAAATAAAAATTATTAACCGAATATGTAAGTGGACACCTTAATTAACAATTCAAAAAAAAGATTAGTTTTGTTAATTTACTAGCATTGTTTTTAACAAATGGAGCTGAAATGGCGGCTTGGGGACGATTGTAACAATAAGTAAAGGGACGAATGTAACAGCTGAAAATAAATAATCTTATGTTTACAAACCATTACTTAACTCTTTAAGAACCACCAATAGTTTCCTATATCATTTATATTGTGTTGCATGTGCATTATTTTATTTGTCACCTTTCACAGCATAAATTAAAATTTTTAACCCCTTAAAGTTAAAAGTTTAACCCTTTAGGTCTCTGCTCATTATTATTTTTACTCCTAAAATATCACTACTATTTTGATCAATAAAAATATATATCACAACTATGATAATATGTAAAATTAACTATGTTTTGGTTGAATTTATGAATTGTTACAATTGACCCCGTAAGTGGGGACATATGTAACAAGTGCACGACTGTCAAAAATTGTTAATAACTAATATAATAACATTTAAAATAAGGTATTTATTTTTTTCTAGAAGAGGATGGTCTACTTTACTCGTCTGTCAATTAATACTAATAATATATTAATTTTTATATATACTAATAATTTTGTTAGTTAAAAATAGTTAAGTAAAAAATTTTACAATTGACCCCACTCTCCCCTACTTAAATAAGTATACGACACATTTCGTTTGTCTGTAAGACCATCTATAAGACCTATCTGTAAGACCTATCTATTGCTTTCCTTTTGATTCAGTGAAAAAAATTAAAGGTGAAAATACCTCACTTGCTTAGATAGCTTCTGCAGGTGACAAAAACTGTACTTTTTATACGGAAAATTTCAATAATTTCTAAACTCTTAGTTCTATAGAGTTGAAATCGGTTTCATTCGATTCAATGTGAAAAAAAGATGAAAAAAGTTTTTAAAAAAAAAAAAAAAAAAAAAAAGCTGCAGCGTAATCGGAAAAGGAAAGAAAACAGCATTTCGAAGCATTCCATTCATTCACTTATAAAGCAATGTTTGAGTATTCCGTTCCTTTTTACCCTCTTTAATTTCCCAGCGTAACAATCATCAACGTAAAGTGCCCCAATATCATAACACCAACTACCAAAGATAAGTTTGTTATGTTTTTTATCGCAATATGTACAATAGTTTTGCTAAGCCCTTTCACTATGTGTTATATAAAAAGACAGACGCATTAGAACAATTAGGTTGAATGAGTTAAAACAAGAGAATTTAATAATCCACCATTTTTTATACTCTCTCTCTCTCTCTCCACATTATTGTGCATTTAAATTAAAAGTTAAATTGTTATTAAAAGTTTGGTGTAACTTACATAGCTTTAATCATTAAAATTTTTTTTTTCAATTTCTTAATTAAGGATTAAAAAAAAAAGATACCAGATAAATAACGTAATTTTTTTTTCTAAAGAGTGCTATGAAAATCTAAAATCTTAGAAACATATAAAAAATTATACATATTTGTCAGAATTATGAACAGTTTTAATTAAAATGAAAATGATAATAATAATAAATTTCTTTTCATCAAATGGGTAAAATGGGTAATCTTTTAATCAGATGAGAAAAGTTTCGAAACTAGAATACAAATATTATACAAATTTTCTTCGTGATTGCTTCTTCATGAATTTTGTTTAATATATTTATGGATATACTACTTTTAAAATTGTAGATCGCTTTATTTCAGTAAAGAAAGAGGACGGAAAATTGCCTGTAACAAAAATCACTTAACTATTGTTCCTAAAAATGCATGTTAAGATGTTTTGATGATGAAAATTTAAAAAAAAAACAACTTTAATTTGTGAGAAAAATATAGAAAGTAACGTAGTACTGAAATGATCGCTTCAAAATAATTGCACCATTATTTAGCAAACAATGTAACTAAAAATAATATAATTATATTAAAAAGGTTCCATGGATTTTTTTTTAAACTTGTGAAGTTAAATTATAATTTTTTAGTGTTGAAGTTTGTTTTTTGGTAATTCACTTAGTTTAACTTTTATTAGTTTAAGTTTTCCATAACAATTGGAGGCCTCGTGTGATAGGCTTAGTAAAATAAATAAAAAATATTAATTGTTGCAATAAATTTTGTAATATATTGTAATATAAAAATATCTGTTTTATGCTGTTCAAATTTAATGATCTGTCTATATTATAAATTTTGGATATCAGAGCTCAAGCCCAGTAAAAATTACTTTATTTAGTTTTAGTTGTCATAAATTACGAATAAGAATTACTAATTTTTACTCAAAAAAATAAAAAAAATTTGTAGTTTAAAATAATACTACGGAACAAATTTTTTGTTGTATCTCTACAAGTACTTGATTTTTACCTAATTCGGGCGTAGAGATTTTAAGTTTGAATTTAGTATTGCTACTAAATTACAGAGTTTTTTAAAAATAACATTTATAATCTTTTTTTATTTTTATTTATTTATTTATTTATTTTTTTGTCTAAATGTGCAAGTTTAAAAACGTTATATTTAACAGGGCGTTGCTTAAATGCTGTGACACATTTTTAAGGGAGTTATTTTTTACTTTATAACCGTCGTTGTACAGCCCACCCAATTTTTAGGTATTACCAATGTTCAACTACGTAGCTTTGTAATTTTGAACCCAATCTAGAAGACAAGGGAACTCCTGGATCAAGTACTGGGAGACATTTTCCTTTGTGGAGGACTTTTTGATGAAACTAATCCGAATTTGCGTTAAGTGCAGAAAACCCACTTTAGGATTAAGATTGTGTAAGTCTCTACTATTACTTTTCAGAAGAAACAGTTTATAACAAGGAAGTGCCCATAGTGGCGTATGACGATATTTCCGGTCATTGTTTTCTATGCAGTTTTAATTATGATGATGTATTCTAACTCCTCTAGAAGTTTGTCGCGACATTTATGCTATCCCTTTCTATATATAACGTTTTTGAACAAAAAATAAACTAAAAATGTCATTTAAAAAATTGTAGCTTGAAGGAAGAATCTGATTGCAGATTTTAAATCAGCGATATGAAAGTATCTAAGATCTATTAAAAAAAATCTCATGAAACAGAAGACATAAAAAAAGTTCCGCTGCGTATTTTTAAAAAAATGTTCATAAATCATTCTATGCTATATTATAAGGAATTAAGGAATTAATTCATAATCAACCTCATAAAAACAATATGCATAGTTTTGTTGCAGTAGCTTATTCTAAATGATTTAGCCAATAGACTAGACTATCTCCATAAGTTCGTATATGTTCAGAAAATTCAAAGCAAGAAATGGATAATTTCTAAAATCTAGATAGAAAGCAAAGTTGAAAATATGGTTCCAGTTTTTGAAGACTGATGCGCGTTTAATATTATTTATGACCATTCCCAGAATTTGAATTATAACCTTTTACATTATTTTACGCACACGAAGAACACAAAATCTGGTAAATTATCCTACTCTATGGTAATAATAATTCTGGTAAAACAAATGTGTAACTCTGGTTAATAAACCCAAAATATACCCTATTTGAAGCATTTATTTGGTATATTTCCGTTCATATGGTAACTGTTTAACGAAAATTCTTATTTTAAAAATTATAATTTTTTTATCTCACATTTAGTAAAAAATAAAAACTGAAAAGTAAATTTTACCGAATAAATGATTTTTAATGCTATGCACTAAGGTATCATGATAAAGACACCAAATTTTATCACACTTACAAAAATTTTATCACCAATTATAAAATCATATTACCAAAGTACTTCGGTAAAATTACAGAGCTTTTTGATGTTTCAATACAACCAAAAACACGGTAAAATTTATCGTATTCAGGTAGTTTTGACCATACTTTTTTCTCGGAGAATTTCTGAACCTTTAGGAAACATAAATTTTGATTTCGAAGAAGTTCGATGTGCATCTCCCCTTAAGTTTTCGCATAAACAACGACAGTAATTTTCTTAAAATTATTAAGACTTACAAGATAGTAAATAGTTTGAATTTTTCTTTCCTATGAAAATGCCCTGTTCCCGATTCTCATAATTCTACAAATTTAAAAATATTCTATCATTAAATATTTATTAGTCTATTTCTTAAAAAAAGATTTTCAATTAAGTGGGAATTCAATAGCATTCTTTTCACTGATAATTTATTCATTCTAAGTCATAAAGCTAACTTTATTACAGCAATTTTTAATATATTTACTTTAACAGTTCTGATTCAATAAAAGAAAATAAACATCGTCTAGTACTTTTCAACCAGCGCATTAAAATCTCTCCCACTAGTAATTTATTCGTCTAAATAAGGAAAGAAAAAACAGTAACAAACTCGAATATGAGAGAAAGGAAGTAGTTGATTTGCAAATAAACACAAAATATTTTGATAGCGTAACTATTTTTCCGAAGTGAGAATTGGAAAAATGAGAAGTCAGAGCTTTGATATATTAAGAGGAAACACGCATAGAAATTGGAGAGGGAAAAAAAAAGCACTTTACAGTAAATGAAGTTGGCGCGATTCCATTAACCGGCGCCTATTGGAAAAATGCTTCTTTTCATTTGACTGTTCTTTGATTTAACATCTTTTCAGAAAGACCAAGAACATTAATGACAAATGTTTCGGCTGTAATTTAAGCATTAAGATAGTTCTAAAATGTTTATATTTAGCCATGTTTTTTTTTATTCTCAAAAGACATCTTATTAGAAGTTCAAAATCTTCGAATGCAGTGTGAGCTGGATTCGAATAAAAATGAATTACTTTTGAACTAATGATCAGATTTTCATGTTTTAGGACACAATCTTAATGGTATGAGGGGGTGACCTTAAATTTGATAGTTATTGATAGTTAATTAGTGCAGACGACATTTAACGTAAGAAATAAGACACGAAAACATTTTTACTCTGAATAAAAATACCTTTTTTTCAATGAATTCGGATTTCCGACCTCCAAAATATAGCCGCAACGTGGGAAATATGCTCTTAATAGTTTACTCAATTAAAGCGGAAAGTTATTCCGATTTATCCTGCTATTAAACTTCAACTTTGTGTGTTTACAAACTGAATACTAATTCGTCGTAAGAGGTAAAAAAGAGATCAATAAATCATTATTCATATATCGATGCAATTGATTTAGCTACAACAATTCGATTTCTTTTATTTTTTATCACCCTTCCAGGTAACTTTATTTTATCAAGTTAAGCAAATCAAGATTTTAAAAATTTATTCATTCAAAATAAAATATATATTTAGTATTATTTGGCAAAACGTATTATTTGGTATTATTTATATTATTAACGTATTATTTAGTATTATTTGGCAAAATTCACTCCTGATAATAAAAATTACTACAATCAACAGTTTTCTCTTGCACATATGCCTTTCGGTGGGTTGTGAAATCCTTTTTCCTTGGGATCTATATAAATATATTTTTGCTTAATGAGTCTATTTAGTGCTTAATAAGTATATTTAGTATGATAGTAATACTTGTTATTAAAATTAAGCATTATTGGCGTCAAAAATAATAAGGTGATTTATGCTTTTTTTAATGAATAAGTACCTTTTCTCCATTAATTTAGTTATTTAATACAAAACTTTTTTTTTTCGTTTCAATTTGTACCAATTACCAAAAGTAATTATCATTGGCTCAATAACAATATGAAAATTTTTTACTGTACATATATACGAATGAGTTCAACTCACTGGAAAATTTCAACTATTATCCATCACTCAATTGATAATTGATATTTCATCAATTCATATTGAGTTTCCACTAATTATGTTAATAGAAACATGCTTAGAAACCTTAAGTATCAATATCAGAAACACGTGACACGTGACATCATCGATGACATCATCTCCATACTTCGCATAGTTATTAGCGTAGATTTGTCTGATGATAGCTAAACATAGGAAACTAAAGATAAATAGTTCATGTGCAATAAAACAAATTTTTGATTGCTTAGATCTGCAAGCTAGGAAATCGCTCATAT
The DNA here is from genome assembly GCA_949128135.1 of Parasteatoda lunata. Taxonomy (NCBI): domain Eukaryota; kingdom Metazoa; phylum Arthropoda; class Arachnida; order Araneae; family Theridiidae; genus Parasteatoda; species Parasteatoda lunata. The sequence continues at coordinate 64,460,153 of OX421974.1, forward strand.
TATAAAGAATTTTATTTTATATACGTCATTGAACATCCGATCCAATTTTGGGTTTACGACTACCAATGAAACAACTTTGTAGTCTTGTAATTTTGAACCCAATCCAGAAGACAAGGGTTGGGTCCCCTTGCATTTCCTTCCTAAGTATTATATGTCAAGTGGCGAAATTTGCCTTCGTGAAGGACTTTTTGATTGAACTAACCGGAAATTTGCGTTACATGCAGAAGAAAACCTCCCTCGGTTAGCCTGATGGCAAGGGGACTCTAATCCATGATCCGTCTACCACTGAGGATATTTTGCATCAGCACTGTGATAGGTGTAAGCCAGATGAGGAATTGAATTCGTATCGAGTCATCATTGAGATTCGAACCCGTTCACCTCATTGGAAAGCGAACGTCATGTTCCATAAAAGGATCATCGAATTAAGTTTTAAAGTAAACGATTTGGTCAGCCAAGTATTCAAAATTACGTACTTTGCAAACGTACCACCCTGAATAACTTTTGATCTAATGATCGGATATTTACGTTTTAGGACTTAATTTTAATGGTTCGAGAAGGTGAAATCTGATAGGCAATTAATTAGTGCAGATGATATTTTTAATAGCGATATCACACTCTAAAACGTACTTTCTCTAAATAAACATTTATATGGATTTATACAGACCCCTCCCCCCCCCCGAAAAAGGTGGTAGCCGTAATCGTAGAATAATCCCAATAGTTTGGTCAAGCGAGTGTAATATGCTATTTAAAAATTGCAGACGATATTTTAAGTTACGAAATCAGACACAAAAACGTACATTTTCTGAATAAACATACCTTTTTTTCAACGAGCTCAGATTCCTGATTCACAGTTTATAGGGGTACTCGCAATCTGGGAAACATGGTCCCAACAGCTTATTCAGGAAAGATCTCAAAAGGTTTGGACCCCTTTTATAAACTCGTGTATTCAAAATTAATTCCATGTAAAAAAAAAAATTTAGTAAATATTTGTTATTTTATTTAATAATGGACGAAAAACTTTTGAATTGCATTTGTAAGGTATGCAATTTTTTGCATAATTTTCAAGGCAAAAAAAAATTTTTTTTTGAACAGAAACGGTAGAATAGTTTCTGAAAAATTGAATTTTAAAAATGTGTGATTTTGTTAAAATTCGACTGTTTTTGTACGAATTTTATATTTTGCCTTGTAAAACTGTATTCTTCAAAACAATGCAAAAAACTGTATATCTTACAATTTAGAATTTTTTAGACCATAATTAAATAAAATGATAAATATTTAATAAAATGATAATTCATTTGATAAAAGTTATTTTTTGCATGGAATTATCTATGGATAAACGAATTTGATAAATGTACGCGAAAAGATTGCGCGAATTTGTATGAGTTACATACATTTAAGCTTTCTACTTCATTTATATAGCCTAGTACATAATGCTTTTGTGCACATGTCTTAAGTACATGATTATTATCGCTTTCAGAGTAACAAAACTGTGTGAAATTCATTAAATATTTCTATAATGAGGGTTTTATTATCATACCGTTTCTAGCCTGACTTTGATTAATATCATTTCAGTCTTCATTAAAACCATTCTAAAGCGTAACAATCATTCAATTATTTCAGATTCTTCCTCAACGCCGTTGAATTTACATATCAAATCATTAAATTGCTTTAGGCTGCTCTCCAATATAGGCGAGCTTCTTTACATTCACTGATCCGATTCCTGTTATCTGTCAGTACAGCAAAATTTAGGCGCCGATTATTTGACCTATTATTCCAATCTGCTTCGAGAATTAAACACAAAATTTCTTAAAAAATGGCTTTGGAAAATTCCTCTACAGTTGATAAGTGATTGATAGTTTGTATAGTATAATAATTCAATATTTTTTTTAGTGTTAAGATGAATATGAGAAAATTTAAAGAAATATATAAATGTTTAAAGTAAAATGTCGTTCATGTAAAAATATTAATTCATGCCCTGTTTCTGAGTATTTTATATTTTGTTTGATATTAGCCGTCTCCGGAGATAAGATGGCTTGCTTTTTTAAATATATATAACATAAAGACAAAAAAAAAATAACAAAGAAAGAAATAAGTATGTTTTTTAAATTTGAGGTATTTTTTTAAACTGAAATATTTTTATAAACAAATTTTTTAAAAATTGGGATTTATTACAATCACTAGTTACTCATTGGTCAAATGCTTTTTTTTTCTGGTTTGACTCCGACAGTTTTTGCAAGCCATGATTTGAAATGTTTGACACAACATTTCAAATCAAGGGTTGCTAAAACTGTCTCAATTGATGCTTGTCGTAGGATTGGTTTCCAAATCCTGGCTATATACGTGCGTCACAAAAGACTTTTCCTTTTTCAGTATTCATATTTATATTAAAATCACCGTCAAGTCAGTAATTATAAGTTTATAAAAAGAATATGATAATACTTTAAATTATTATTATGTAAATTCATTAAGAATGACTGCTGGTGAAAATAAAAAGAAAAAAAAAAAGAATTTAAAAAAAAAATATCAAACACAGCGACCGCCATAGCAACGCATGCAATGACGACGCATACGCACCCTTTACTATTTACTTATGAACACAGTTGAAAAGTGTGATGACGTCCAAAAAAAGAGCGCACGCCATCAAACTCAAAACAAGACCCATTTTGCCAATGGGTAAAAAAAAAAAGACCCTTTAACCGAAAATATCATAACTTACTTCCCATACGTTTAATGTAAACGTTTATACAAGTTTTATATAAATTAAAATTTAGTATGATTTATTAAAATGTATCTTTATATTCATTTTATTATAGAAGTGTAAAACTTACGTCTATTTTACATTTTAATATTTATTTTTACTTTCCCACTATCTCTCTTGAAAGTCTATTTTGTGTTTGTTGGATACAATAATTAATTATTGAAATTATATCATTAATTTTTTTCTAATTACTTCTTGTGAATCATGCTAATTGGCTTATAGTAAATAAAAATTCAAACACTAGATCTTATGTTTAAAAATATTATAAATTGTTTTATCAACAGAAGTAAGTAAATATCAAAGATAATAGCTTGAAACACCAAGTTTTTAACAATGAAACAGTAATATCCCAAATAACTTTATTAAAGGTTAAAAAGTTTATAAAGTGTTGAGAATTTGACGTTTGTCTGGTTTAGTGACATACATAAATTGGACAGTAAAAACTATTTTCATAATTGGTTTTCCGTCAAATTGATTTCTATGTCCTAACCTTCCTTGATTTTGACATTAACAAACCTTTTGAAGTTCTTCCTATTGAAAACTAGTCAGTGAATATCTCGTTTTCAGACAGATTGTTCGAAAAATATTACCGCCATGATTGTCACGCTTATATCCTTTTTGAGGGAATGGTTTTCTCTTACTATTTCTCTTGGGGATAAGTGAGACGAAAAGTATTCCATCGGAGAAAAAATAATGTCTTCTTCTTTCTGCCATGTCAATTGTTCTTCGTTGTTAGAACAAGGTGACGCTTACTGCTCTTTTTGCCCTTATATTTTCTTACTGTACCCTTTTTCCGCGCCAACGATTGATTCAGGAAAGTATATATGTACTCTTGTAGCTATTTCGAAGATCTTTTGTTAACAACTGCTGCAATGATTGTCTTCACTATCATTTGCACGTAGAAAATCTATAGTATTTCGTTGGTTTAAACAAGTTTTTTTTTATAAAATAATTTAAATATTAAAAATTTTTTTTTTTACATATTTTGAAATATTGTTAATAAATTTGAGATAATTTTTAGATCCACTTACACGAGATAGTTAACAATAAAAATAACAATTAACAAAAAGAATATTGCTTATATAGGCATTTAACTAAATTTATTTATAGTATTTACATTAAAGATTTTTAATTTAAATTTAATTCAATTTTTGTTTATAGGATTAAGCTTTCAATTGTATTAGAATTAAAATTTCATCCGAATCATTTTGCTCGGTTCAATACAGATGCAGCCACAAATATGCAGCCATTATAACGTGAAGATAGCGAGTTCGAATCCCACCGTATCCCTGGATTTATGTTGTGATCTCTCTCTCTTTCTCTTTTGTACTATATTTATTTCTACTTGACTAGGACTATAAGCTGAACTTTATAATGAGCACACTAGCTGGCATGTGTATGTAGGACCATAAATAATTAAAAAATAAATAAAAGATAAATAAAAAGCGACAAGAAATACAAACAATAAATAATTTTAAGATGTTGGTACAGCCCTGAGGCGTAACATTTAAGGACATGGTTTCCAGTAGAACACCGACATCAGGCAACGCTGGCAATACTTTGAAGCCTGCTGAGGGACCAAGGGTGCATGGTATCGGTCCTCGTTAAACAGTTCCATCATAAAATGCTCAACTTTGAGTGCAGGTCACCGGAATAGCAACGCAGGGAACCATCCTCTCTGCAGAGGATCAAAATTGTAAATAAAGTAAATAATCAAATAACAAATAATCAATAATCAAAATAAAGTAATTTATCAAGTGATTATTATTTTACCTTTCAAATACTGCTATTTTTTGACCAGAAATGATTTGAAATCTCATATCTGCAGTAAATAGAATCCAATTTAGGAACTAGATTTTCTAAAATCATCAAATGAATTAAAAGCAATTACTGTTTTTCTTTTTAATTTTATAGATTCTCGTTCTTTGAATAATGAAACGCTATTTTCCATTTATTCAGGAAAATTACTGGAGGCAAAAGGAAGCGAAACGGAAATAATAATAATTTATGATTTCTTCTTATTATAGCTACTTTCGTTTTTTTTTCTAAGCTAGAAAGTATTTAAAAACTGATAAAGTTATGCAGACGCTTATAATTTATACTCCATTACGCAATTGCAATATATTAAATGCAGAAAAATTTAGCTCAAGACTTTTAAAATTATTCTGTTGTGGATGTTTTTATTTATATCAACTTGTATAATGAGGTGCATTAATTCAAAGCAGTTTTTTCCAGCTCTATTTAAAAAAAAATTAAAAAAAATTGAATAAGGATGCCATAAATAAATAAATATTACCAGTGTATGCAATTATAAAAATAGCTACAGAATAATAATTTAAATTTGTAATTGAAGTTTAATGAGATTAGGTATTCATACTTTGGCATGGTTCTTATTTAAAAGAAAGGTTGTTATTTGATGGTTCTTATATGAAAGAATCTACTCACTGTGATTTTATCTAAAAAAAATATATTAATCGCATCAATAATAAAGCTTTCATTTTATATTTTTAGTCGAATATAAATATTTAGATATAAATTTCAAAAAGTTAATAAAATGATACATGTGAAGCTCATTTTACAGATAAATTGAGGTTTTTTTTAAGCATGTTTGAAAACGGCACAATCGATTTGCACAAAAATGTAAAAAAATTTCTATATTTGAGTTACTTTTCGTTTGCACTAAGAACTTTTTTGATGTTTTTAATGGCGGGATATTGAACAAAAAATACCCAAATGTCAGTCGGATATCTTCTCTCCAATAACTTTGTATTATTAAAATAACCAAACACAAGTGTATTATAATATACCCCACGTATAACGAAAACAGCTCAAGTTACATTCAAATTTTTAACAATATATAAAAATCTAATAATGGTGCCACTGTTTTTCTTTGTTATTGGTACATTTTTCACATTCAGTTTTCCTGGATTATTTTCCCTAATTTTTGGCTGTCATCAGCAATGTCAAATAATAAAAGTAATAAAAATGTATTTTTTCTTTTTAAATATTTTTGTATCCCAAATATTTATCTGTTATATTTCATTTCAATCAGCTAATATTAAGTTTTTGATTTTTATTTTTTTCTGAATCAGAAGTAGAAGTTGTTTTTTTTTTTCATATAACGTATTTCTATATTATTTTATTACGCTACATTTTCAGATATTTTAATCGGTGACTAAACTTATTAACTGCTTTACAATTATTACTTTGTGGTGTAAATCACATTTATGTGCTATTATAAAAAATTTAAGAAATTAAAAATTTAAATGACTCATATATTAATGATCAGATTCATGCACAATGTGATGCATGCATTAATTCTATTAAATACATCACTCTGTTTGGTAGGGAAAAAAATTAAATTAGGGTAGTGAACTTATCAACATTTTTATAACAATGTAAATTTAATTTTAAATGTTATTTAAAGAAAAATATTAATAAGCAAAATTATTTATGTTCACTAATAGATCTTATCAATTATAAGGGAAATAGAGATCTTTCTGACTATTTACCAATCAAATTTTATTCAAAATAAACAAATTAATATTGGACGTGAAAAGTGGTGTCACAAGCTTAAACAAAAGAATTCTTTACAGTACATATATTTAAAGCGAATAATTTCAGTTTTCATAGAAAAAGTGTTTGCTAAGAAACAACAATTATTGAGAAGCAATCGTCGGGACTGGTGAGCAGCAGCAAACAGGGAGATAAGGCCCATCTAATAAAAATTGAAGGAGTTACCGAGTTGGTGATTATTGAAAGAGCTGTTTTGCGTAAAGGTCATTAAAATAGTGCTAATGTATTTAGATGGAGCCATGATGGCTTAGGGGATAGAGCGCTCGCCTTCCAATGAGGTGAACAGGGTTCGAATCCCAGCGATGGCTGGTACATACGAATTCCGCATCCGACTTGCAGCCACCACAGTAAAATTTAAAATATCCTCAGTGGTAGACGGATCATTGGTTAGAGTCCCCTTGCGTCAAGCTAACCATGGGAGGTTTTCGTGGTTTTCCTCATCATGTGACGCAAGAGTGGGTTAGTTTAATCAAAAAGTCCTCAACGAATACAAATTTCTCCCAATACTTGATCCAGGAGTTCCCTTGTCTTCTGGATTGGGTTCAAAACTACAAAGCTACGGAGTTGAACATTAGTGGCAGTAAACCCAGCATTGGGTCCGCCGTTAAACGACGGTTATGAAATAAAATAGAATGGATACAGATGGATAGTGGATACAAGTCTGTGCAAAATGTACTGTATCTTTATTGTGAATTTCAATACGTATTTTTTGTGAATTTTTTCGACTTTGAAAATTGTCTAATTATATAAAACCAAAATGATATATTTTTATTTATTAACTTTTGAAAACTCACACTGATATTACAGAATTGAATTCCCTAATCATAATAAAAACAAATAGTTTTAGTTTTAATTTATCGACACACTACAGATTAAAAATTCATGTAGAGTGGGCAAATATATATATTTTTTTAATTTATTAGAATTCATTAAAAAATTCATTAATTCATTCAAAATCATATTAAAACTATCTAATTTTAAAAAAAAAACATTAAAAATCATATTAAAAATATCCAATGTTTTTTTTTACAAAAATAAAATACAAAAGATAGATTAAATAAATTATAGCAAGTCCGTCAAAAATGTTGTAAGAGCTGTATAAGGAAAAACATAATAAGCTTATAAATTATTTTTCATCTCGTATGCTGTGACGTTTCATAGAAAAATGAATCATATGAAATATATCACAGCAATAAATTTAGAATTTTATCGAAAAATGATAAACAAAACAAATTCTTACTATGTTAAATGATAGAATATCATAAATATTTTACGATGTCGTTTTTAAAACATCAATAAGATTTTAAATTGAAATCCTTAGCTAGAGCATATTCGTATAAAAATAATAAACGTAAATTGAAAATAACTGTTACTAGTTCAAAATAAAATATAAAAATATGTTAATAAAAACCAAAGAAGTTTATAAAAATAATAATATGTTTATATGATTAACATTAATAAGGAGTGAAATGAATATTATTCTTCAAGAAACTTTGTACTTTTAATCGAAATTCTTTTTTCTTTTTTTCATTTTTTTAGTATTAAGTGAATATAATACTAAGAGATTAATTATGTTTCAAATAATATTTAGTTTAAATTAATTATAATTCCGAAAATACTTTAAAAAAAATATATATATTTAGATTTTAGTAATTGAATTTTTTGTGGATAGATTCAATTGATTCCACACATTTGTTTATGTTTTTTCGAAAGAAAAGTGTTTTAATTAGTCTTTAAATATATGCAGTTCTCACTTGTTCTAATACTATATAGTTTTAAATGTGATTACAATGCAAGAACAAAGCTGCAAAGTCATTTAAATTTTTATACGTTTCAATGCTAACTTCTATATTTTGATAAAAGAAACCACTCCCGAACATAGTTCCTGTCTGCCTGAAAGCATTTTAAACGATAAAAATTCAGACAATTTGAACTATTGGTTCTCAGTATTATTTAAAAAAAAACTGCTCATTTGAATACAATGGATTGCATATTCTGTTTCGAATTTGCAAAAGCCTATTTCAGTCTGTTTGAATATTAGAGGAAAAAGAGATTTTGATCTTTTTGTGTACAGTATAGCTGATGTTTGGTAAAATCATTTTTAGAAAGCCTAATTCCATGCTAGAATTGTATGAATAATTTTTTTTAGACAGGATTCCATGTGTTTGCTTGTGTTCTAATCTATACGAACGAATGTAGAAATATCTGAGTTTAAAATTTTGCTTACTCAAAATAAAATGACTATAAAGCTTACTCAAAATATTTTGAAATATTTTTACAAATTAAAAAAATATAATGTGTTGCTTTATTAATTTTTTCCTGTTTTCTGCAATTTTATAAAAGATTTTTTTCGCAATATTTAGCTGAATTCTCTAAATAAGCATAAACACTAGCAGAAACATTCAACACTGAGAAAAAAGTATGGTCAGAGTATAGTAAAGAATATAGTAAAATTCAGCTTGTTTCTGACGCTATGGAAACACTAAAATGCACGGTAATTTTTACCAAATCGCTTTGGCAAGGACCGTTTGGTAAAATTAACAACTAAATATCGTTTTTATTAACAACTAATAGGTAAAACTTTTTGTAAAATTTGATAATTTTAATTCAAAGTAGGTAGAACAGTACCAGCACAGTTCGAAATAATTTTAAATGTTTAGTTAAATAACCTCTATTTTATTTAAACACTTGTTGGCATTCTCGTTAGTTAATTATTTTTTCCCTATATAAGTTATAATTGAATATCTACTAACCCTTAAAAGTAAAAGAATGTGCATTTGTAAATAGGCTTAACTAAACCGGTAACTTAACTGCCACGCATCAGGCCTATCTCAATATCCTCAAATAGAAACGTAGATTCAATAACTAACGTGAGAAACAGCTCGGTACGGTATGATATATCAGAAAAAGAGCTTATAGGATGAGCGATTTTCTCATATATAACAGAGGTACTAAGATCCAAAGCATAATATCCTCAAAATATTTTAGCTGATTTAATCAACATGAATGATATAAATGTATTCTCAAAGAAATATCTTAATTAATAGTACGGTACTGCAAAAATGCAGAACAAACTAGCAATGAATAAAAAGTGAAAACCTTTAATTTCCTTCCCGACCAAACGTCTGTTGCTGTGCCCCTTTTTCCCTTTGTACACAGGAACCTCACCAAGCCTAAGGGGATCGGTTTACATTATGTCTATGGAAGCTATCCTTCTTCCCCAGTGTATATTATTTCCGTAAAGGTATCGAGTTCGTATCCTACTGCAACTCTGGATGCATTCACTTTTTATTTATTTATTTATTTATTGTTACGCACACATACGCAGAATTGTATGCTCATTATAAATAATAATAAAAAAAGGCAGTTAGATCTAGATTGAAAAAGACGTACAAACATATATCCTGGGACACGGTAAGATTCCAACATGGTACTTCCATGTTACTATAGTATATCTTTAAAACGTTCTTCTCTAACTTGTACCATCTGTTCCTAAACTTGACTAGGCCTTATAATAGATCGTACTTTCTTATAAGCACGCAAGCCTGCGCATGCATGTGTAACAGTAAATAAATACTTAAATTTTAATTTTTTTTTTTCAATATTTCAAAACAGCCTCGCCTTTTTACAAAACGGTATTTGAACTGGGGAAAATATATTCTGTTAGTTTTGACTATACTTTTTTTTTCACTGTAAAATCAAATTTTTTCACCATTTTTAAATTTGGTCGGGTAGGAAATGAAAAGTCTTTATTTTCAAATATTTTAAAAAATCTCAGATTTTTTTAAAGAATTTTATATATGAGACTATGACTGACTGTTCTAGACCTTAACTATGAATAATTTACATACACAGTTATTTTTCTATGAAAAATTTACATGTAACATTATTTAAGCTTTTTCTCATCAGCCATATAATACGTTGCAGTAATTAAGTATTGTTTAAAGGTTAAAGTTTAATTTAACGTAAAAAAAAATTAAAACATATTTTTTGTACTTAAAATATGATGCTGAATGCTAGCAAAAGTACAAAATTATGTTACTTTCTAAACTTATAATTAACGTTATTATTTTGAATAACAAACTTACGAGTGGACGAACTGCTATATCCGTTCTCCTGACTATATATAAAATTCGCAGGCTTAGACTGATAAGAAAAATTACTTCGCGCGTTAATTGTATTAGTATAATTCAAAAAAGCGCCTGTAATGCATTGGACATAGTGAAGTGAAATATGCAGTTACAATAAATCCATTTGATTGAAATATCCATAGATCAATGTGTTAATTCAGAATTATGTAATTTATGTATATTTATAAATAACTCTTTCCATTTAACTTTAGGATATGAATAATATTATTCATTTAATATTTAAAACCAAAATACAAGTCACATTTTTCTAACTTGATACATTATGAATTTAACTGCAAATGAAGCAAAATGTTAAAGGTTGAACATGAAAATATAAAATTGGTTGTCGCATTGTGATTCCACTTAGTACGGAAAGTTTTACACAATCAACATAATATAAAAATGCGTATAATTTAATTTAAGAGAACTTATGAATAAAACATTTATCAATAAGCTTTAATAAAATATTTTTTCAATGGAATGGTTAGTATTCTCATTTATTTATTAAAATCATTTTCTATTTAAATTCCTTGATTAAATTTTGTGAAGGAGAATTTAAAATAGACATTAAGATGCATTAATTTTTCAATCTGTACCTCATCTTCCCATTTCTGTATGACATTCAATTTTATACATTTCTTTTTGTTTCGGGATATAAATATTAAAGCGGCATGTAAAATAAAAATCTTTAACAAATCGTTTTATATTATTTCTTAGTTTAAATTATATATCCTAATTTGTTTCAATACGAAACCAACTCACTTAGTTAATGATTCGCATCCTCTCTAAAATAAATTAAAGAATGTGTAATTATCCTCTGAAGTTCTTCCCTTAACCAATCGGGAGAATTTGAAAAATCCGATCTATTTTGCGAACAAATTGCAATTAATAATGTTTCCTTTTTTTCATATGACTTGAAAAATGATAGGGAATACGTGCGGAACTTTTCCCTAATATAAAATAAAGAAGCGCTTAAATTTTGTGTGAAGGTGATGAGATGTCCACTCACCATCATTATGGAATGATTTAATAAATATAATTTTGAGACCTGCATAAACCTGGTATAATAAACATAACCTGAGAGATCTCTTTTATCCTAATTCTCTCCATTATATATATATATATATATATATATATATATATATATATATATATATATATATATATATATATATATATATATATATATATATATATTTATATATATATATATATATATATATATATATATATATATATTTATATATATATATATATATATATATATATATATATATATATATATATATATATATATATATATATATATATATATATATATATATATATATAGGGGAGAGTGGGGTCAATTGTAACATTTTTCACTTAACTATTTTTAAGTAACAAAAAATCCAATATATTATTAGTATTAATTGACAGACGAGTAAAGTAGACTATCCTCTACTACTAGAAAAAAAAATACCTTTTTTTAAATGTTATTATATTAGTTATTAACAATTTTTGACAGTCGTGCACTTGTTACAATTGTCCCCACTTACGGGGTCAATTGTAACAGTTCATAAATTCAACTAAAACATAGTTAATTATACATATTATCATAGTTGTGATATATTTTTTAAATGATCAAAATAGTAGTGATATTTTAGGAGTAAAAATAATAATGAGCAGAGACCTAAAGAGTTAAACTTTTAATTTATTTACCTTTCACAGCATAAATTTTAATTTATGCTGTGAAAGGTGACAAATTAAATAATGCACATGCAACATAATATAAATGATATAGGAAACTATTGATGGTTCTTAAAGAGTTAAGTAATGGTTTGTAAACAGCTGTTACATTCGTCCCTTTACTTATTGTTACAATCGTCCCCAAGACGCCATTTCAGCTTCATTTGTTAAAAACAATGCTAGTTAATTAACAAAACTAATCTTTTTTTTGAAATGTTAATTAAGGTGTCCACTTACATATTCGGTTAATAATTTTTATTTTTTTAAACGAAATTACTTTGTTACAATATAATATTTTAATACCAAAAAAAGTACTTACGTAGCGTGAAAATATCTTTTGTGATGTAACTCTTTCAAAAGTACATAAAAATGGTTGCCAGCAAGGGTGTGTATGTAGATTTATTAAATACACCTTGTGCGCCACCTAGGAATCAAATCTAGAACCCGACACTAGAAATTTTTGCTCTGTTACAATCGTACCCTGTTACAATTGATCCCACTCTCCCCTACTAGCTGTACCCTGCGTGCAACGTTTTCAGTTTGAATTTAAATTTTGTATTTAAGTGTGTAAATGAGATTTGCGATTATGATTTCAAATGAGAATTTTATTTAATGGTGAAAAAACCAGTGATAGTCTCAACAGTTAATTCTCTACGGTATCGTTAGTGCATTTTCAAACAGACATGTATGGTGATGCACACCGACCATAAAACATATATTTGGTTGATGGTCTGATTGGGTATTTTGGATGATGATCTGAAAAAAGACTGGATCAACGACGGCATCAGGTATTTCTGCTGATATGAGCTGACCAATTTGTCATGGTGTGATTTTTTCAATAAGCCAAATCATGTGGCAAATCTCTTTTTTGCCATTCAATAGAATACATCAAACACCGTGTATCTCCCAAAACATGACGCTTCTCAATAAAACCAAGTATAGAGCTTAATATTTGTTTTAACTCACGTGCTGTAATGCATCATGAAGATCCTATGATGTTTGCATAGGTTATAAAAGCTCTTTAATTTTAGCTCAAGCAGGATTGCATGTGAATGTAATGAATAACTTTTGCTGCCCATATGCGCACCGATACTTGTAGCACTGAATGAAGTCATTTGGAAACACGAATGTACTGACATATTCGCCAAGAAAAGTTTCTATTGATTTGCTTGACCCGATAACAACGTTGATAATGGCTCGGCTGGCGACGTTAAATCTGGTCATTTCACTTTGCCTCCAGAACAGCAAATTCCAGCTGTTTCATGCTGTTGTTGCTGTTCTCAAATTTGAGAGCACTAAAAAACATACATAATTGATCCATTTTTCCGATGATGACGCTTGGGTGAAAGACTATAGTCGGTAGCGAAGTGCGTTCTTGATTGGTTTTCATTCTTGCACCCCATTGCTCTGATGTTTCTGACGAACGGGCTTGAGTAGTGCGTCCTCGATCGGATTTCATTCTTGCTTCCCGTTGCTCTGATGTTTCTGACGAACGGGCTTGAGTAGTGCGTCCTCGATTGGATTTCATTCTTGCTCCCCGTTGCTCTGATGTTTCTGACGAACGGGCTTGAGTAGTGCGTCCTCGATCGGATTTCATTCTTGCATCCCGTTGCTCTGATGTTTCTGACGAACGGGCTTGAGTAGTGCGTCCTCGATCGGATTTCATTCTTGCTTCCCGTTGCTCTGATGTTTCCGAAAAACGGGCTTGAGTAGTGCGTAGTTGATTTGTTAACAGTCTTCTTTCCCGTTGCTCTGATGTTTCCAACGAAGGGGCTTGAGCAGTGCATAGTTTATTCGTTAACAGTCTTCTTCCCCGTTGCTCTGATATTTCCAACGAACGGGCTTGAGTAGTAGGTAGTTGATTCATTACCAGTCTTCTTTCCCGTTGCTCTCATGTTACCAACAAACGGGCTTGAGTAGTGCGTAGTTGATTTGTTAACAGTCTTCTTTCCTGTTGCTCAGACGTTCTAAGGAATGGGCTAAAGCATTGTATTCTCGATTAGTTTCAAGTCTTTTTTCCCGTTGCTCTGATGTTTCTGAAAAACGGGTAGTTCTCTTTTTGCGTACTTGAGATGTTGATCGACTAAGAGCGATTCGTTTAGGCGGCATATTTTTGCAACTATTCTCATTCAAACAAAAAGAAATGTAAAAGTTAACAGTGGTCGAAAATTTGCGAAATCGAAAATTCACATATTTACTTTAAACAATTAAAAAAGCAATAGAAATGAAATAAATTAAATAAGAAATTTAATAATGATTAAATTTAAAACAAAAATCTGTTTTTTGAATGAAAGAAATAAAATGAATGTGAATTCGTGAACTTTGTAATAATAAACAATCTAATAGTTTTCAAATGACAACTGTCAGCAATGAAACCTTCAAAAACTATATTTAATTGTGCTAACCTAAAACTGCATACTAAACATAAATAATTATTAAAAGCGTGCAATTTGAATAAAATTTGCTTTTGCCTTTATTTTTATTTTTATTAAACAGTTTTCACAATTCGCGATCGCAACGAACTATAGGGGGCGTTGTTGTATGTGCCGAATCCCTGCGATTTCCACAGTCATTCAGTTACACTGGAGACGTCTTTAATGTAGCATGTAGCATTGTAACGTTCCATCTTTATTGTGGCTGATTAAATTTAAAAAAGAAAAATGTTTGTTTTCTTTCTTATGCAAACGAAAACAAAATGGTATCTCTTTTTTTTTTAGAGAAGAAACATCCAGAACACATCGGAAAAATATTTGTAAATTTGTAAGTATTTGTAAATATTTGTAAGAGAAAAAAATAGGTATATTCTTATAAGAGTTTAAACCTAATGACTGAGAAATAATTTTACTAAATTTAATGGTATAACATGAAAGGCCCATTTAAATTTTAACGTAAAATAAAGAATGCTTACGAAAAAAAAAAAAAAAGAACCATTCTTTTTTTTGTCGCCATTTTTTAGTGTTACAAAAATGCGTCTTTGGGACTTGCCAAAAACAAAACAAGATGCAATTTTATTTTTTTAGAAGCGAAATATTTTATGGAGTGAAATATAACGAAAATGTACCAATGTCCATAACATGAAACTTTATCTTAGTAAGCGTCCGTTTTGGAAATGTTATTTCATTTGGAATCTTATTTATTAGAGTTCATAATGGCTATAGAATCAGGTGAGAGAAAAGTTTGTTTTGAATCTATGTTAAACTCTATATCGGCCCATTTTCCGCCGAAATCCGATTGACTACTTTGATTTTAAACAAAGTGTTTCATTTTAAGATTTTTTCCAAAAATTTTAAGTGTAGATTGGCGGCACTTAAAAATCTGCCAAATCTGTAGCTGTGGTTAATACGTAAGTACCGAATTTTTCTTCCATGCTTTTCTGAATCATATTACTTCAAATATTAGAATATGCAAGAAGTATACATAAACACATAATTTAATACCATTTAATTTTCCAAAAAAAGTATTTTGACAACAATTTTAAAAAAACGTAAAATAAAGAATTCTTAGGATAAAAACGATTTTAAAAATTCCTCATTTTTCAATAAAAACTTTCGTATTGTTTCTTTTTTTTTAATTCTTATAGTATTTAATCAGACGTAAAAAAAATATTTTGTAGAGAACGATCATCAAGTACGAAAAAAAATTATTTACAAGCAAATTTTTTATTATAAAAATCATAACACTTACCTGATTTATAAGTCCGGAGAATTCCAAAATGATATGTTCTTTGTTTGAAAACTTATTTTCAAATAATATATACATAGTTTATCCCTTCATTACTTTTAGGTAACATACCACACATCAAAATTTTATAATTGTAAGATCTCGATATGAATTTTAATATGTAGCTTAAAAACAGAATAGCTGATTTCTAGTTGAAATTCTTTCAAAACTAAAAAACACTTACCAAGAAAACGATAAAAAATTTATTTATAATCAGCACAAAAGATACTTTTTCAAGTAATTCGGATTATTCTTTATTGTTGTTTTCTGAATTATGTAGATACAGAAATATATACTATTCTATGAAGAAGAAGAATATTCTATAACTATTACAGTTCTGTATGGAATTCATAGGAACACATTTATTCATTGGAATGACGAAAGCAATGTTGACTT
Organism: Parasteatoda lunata; assembly: GCA_949128135.1. Taxonomy (NCBI): domain Eukaryota; kingdom Metazoa; phylum Arthropoda; class Arachnida; order Araneae; family Theridiidae; genus Parasteatoda; species Parasteatoda lunata. The sequence continues at coordinate 64,476,461 of OX421974.1, forward strand.
CATTTTAACTTGTAATGAATTGAATACAGAAATTTTTTTTTACCGCAATACACACATCTGTAACAGCAAGTAACCATGAAATCATGTTATGTTGTTGGTTATAGAAAGGTAAAAATTATTGAGAAGTTGTTCTTCAAATGTTTGGCATGTTCTGCTTCAATGTTTGGCTTGTTCTGATTAGTTTTTTCAAGAAGTTTTACCTTTTCTTTAGGGAAATTTTGCTTCTTTTTTGATGCTAAGAAAATGGCGTCCGTCATTGCCAATGCTTATGTGGGAACTAATGCACGATATTTACAGTCTCCCACTAGATGGCGAACTCGAGCGTTGCGATCGCGAATACTAAATCCGTGATACGACCAATAATTACGAAATCTATTCTCGTTGATTTTACGTGCTTGTGCTCACCTGACATAAAGCAACTTGCGCGAATTATAATTAAATAGTAAAGTATATGTAATTTACTTTTCTTAAAGAATAGAGCTATAAGATAGAAAATATCACTGTTGTTATCTTCAAGATATTTGACAACTTAGTCGTTTATAGCAAAATTTAAAACAATGGCTAACTTTTAACCAATCAGAAAATTCCATTTCGATTTTCGCTGATACCGCTGGAACGTTTTGTTGCAAAATGTTCTAATGTCGAGAGAAACCTTTCTCGTGCTTTGAACTATCTGTATGCCAAGTTTCATAGCTTTCTGTTGGATGGTTTAGGAGTCTATTAGGAGGAGACAGACACACCATTTTTATATATATAGATATATAATTATTCACTTAACATATATGTACTAAAAAGAATTCTGTTTGCTTACACTTGCGCCTCTACTTCCTACGTCCAAATATTACTATCAATTAGTACTCTTGGTGAACAGAAGCGATTTTTTGAAGTAATCATTTTTTAAAATAACATTTATATTCTTATAACATTATATTGTTCAAATAAATTTAATGAGTTCACAACTATAATTTAAAATTGTTGTCACCCAGGAAAAAGAGAGGAAGAATCACAATTTCAAGAATTACAAGATCACGTAGAAAACATCCAGGATCCTGAAAATTACTCCAACACCACATCGAGCCGCGATGATCTGCGACACAATCGACGCTCGCCTGAAAGACTTAAACAAAATCTGTCCTAAAACCTTCATGTTTACGCTTCAAAGTAAAAATATTCATTTAGAATTGAACGGTGTCGATGATTTTATCACAGTGCAGAAAATTTTAACATTTATATAAAAAAAGGTGGCAACAGGTTAGATACGTAAATAGAACACTTCGCTTTAAAATATTTGTCGCTTTTAATTATTATTTATCAAAATACTTTTTTTAAAATACCTTCTCGCTTTTAATTTTATATATATATATATATATATATATATATATATATATATATATATATATATATATATATATATATATATATATTGTTACTTAAAGTTTAAATTGCAACTTTAAGATCCTTATGTTTAAAAATGTTTGTATTAGAAGGAGGAAACAACTTCACATCATTTTCGAAGCTGTCGAAAATATCGTCTTTGACACCACTTCTGACAACTTCAACTCCAGTTTATCTTATTTGACAAACCAAGCAATATTGAAATACTCAATGAACACTTTAAAACCTATTTAAAGGTATTTTGTAATTTCCCACTTCTTGCAGGATGAAGCTTTGAATGTTTCCTGTAAAGTTACTTTCGCCGGTGATTCGTCTATTGGGAATCGATAAGCAGCGACAAAATAAAATGGAACATTTAGCATGTGAGATTTAGAGTGAGAGAGACTACATCTTTCTCGTCGTTATGGCAACTTCAGAATAAGGCTTCTCTTGAAGTAGAGAAGGATTATCACGGGATTTTATTACGACCTAAACATGTAGGGTAAAGAATAAATTAGTAGAAGAATTTCAAAAATATGATTTTCTCCCTTTTTTTCGAATTGAGTTAAGAAAGAGATATAAAAAATAAAGTATTATATGAAACACAAAGTGGTTTTTTAACAGCAAATAAATTTTTACCTAATTAAAGACCGATTTGAATCATACAAAAAAATGTCTAAAAATTACACATAATGAACACCCATCTCTTTCAATGTAATAATATTTTTTAAGAGGCTTTTACCTTCGCCTTCTTGGATTTTATATTAAAATTTTAATTTGTGTTTTCCTGATATTTTTTGTACTTAACAAATTTTAGATCATACAGTATTATTTGACATAATATTTCGAAAAAGGTAGGAAGTTCATTTTATTAGATTGTCAGAAATAGCGAATTAAAATTTTTCTAGGAATGTTCTCTCGAAACTTTAAAGCTACTAAATGATGCGTTTTGCAGTTTTGAGTAAGTATTTTAAAACTACACGTCTCTGAGTTTTTAGATTTTCTTAAAATCTAATTTTATTCCAGTTTAAATTGATGAAAACCGATCCGGATGAAGCTGAAACTTTCTTTTATTGATAATTGCATAAAAACAAAGATGCTTTTTAAAAACCTAAATGCAGGCAATTGTGTACTATTTAACTACCAATCAAAAACTGCTGATTGCAGAATTTCATTCCCACAATTTTGTCGCCAAAAATATAATAGAGAATCTATAATACCACGCGCATAATATCTAAAATCATGATTGGTTGACGGCTTTGCGATTTACGTGTATCGGTAGATGCTGCCAAATAGAGTAAATATCCCCCCATTATCAATTTATTTATCAAAATAAAATAAAAAAGGAATTTTCCTTCCTCGTCTTCATCCCTTCGGCAGTTCGGTTGGAGGAGGAAAGGCCTTTCAAGTGTTACATTTTTCAAACATTTATGATCACGTTTAATGCGAAGTACTAAGAGAAACATCGTGCTTGCGGTACTTTAAAGCAGTATTTGTAGCACGAAATGAAGTGTTTCGACACTATTAAAATAGTTCAAATAATTTTGTTTACAATCCTGTTAAAAGAGGAGACGATACAGATTCTTCGTACAGGAACAGAACTTTCGTTTATCTTATTGTAATATCAGAAAACAAATAGAATCTGTATCTGTTTTCGGATTAAATTATTATGAATAGTCTGAAAGAATAAGGGAATCTGTCAAATTTATATAGTAAAATATAATTAAAAAATTAACTTGACAAACTTACTTCCAACCACAAGTTTTGTTCTCACCCTTTTTTCATCATTTTTCATCCACTCATCTCATTCTACTTATTTTTAAGCCCAATTCACATTGCTATCTTTTTATTTAAAAATAAAACAGTAAAAAAGTTTTAAATACGCAATTTCTCTATAGTTCAATACCTCAGTCAAATAAAATTTAAAAAACTGCGAAACCTAGGCATAAAATGTACCATTGGGCAATCGTAGCCTTGGTAATAAGGCCGAGTACCAATCAGGCAGTCGTAGCATTGGTAATACTTAACATTAATAAATATTAGCATTACTTGAGAAAATAGGTTACCTTATGATGTGTTACTATTTTATGCCCCCTTTAGAAAAGGGAGTAAATGAAATGATTGAGTGAATGAAAAGACATGAATGACATTACAGATCTATGTCTTGAGGTTAGAAAGTTCATGTGGCTGAGTTGTGTTTCGTCAAGTCGTATCTACTCCCCGGAATGTGGCTTAGCTACTGTTTGGCATTTAGGAGAAAAGCTTTACTAATCTTACAGAAAGCAACCTCACGGAAAGCTTTCAACTCGTGATTGCAAGACTATAGTTAATATTGTGTCGCCATCTAGCGTTAGAAATAAGAAGCATGCAAGTCAGTCATCCAATGAATCATTAATGGGTAGTTATTTATTTAAACTGCAGTTAGTTGTCCTGCCTCATTAAGTGGGATCAATTTTTTAGTGATCCCTTTTTTTCTTATTAAAATGAAACAGTACGTGGCCTGAAGCGTGAATAATAATTTGCTGGCTTTCTATGAATTAGTAACGTATTACATTAATTGGCTGGGTCTGAATGAATAATTAGTATTCCTGGAAAAATGTCGCCAAGTTGGCGATTTCTAAAAAAGTTTAATAACTTTTAAAATATTTACGTTATTTGTCTGTTCTAAAGCCCAGATAATTCTTCACGGCAAGATTATATCCAAATATTAAAATCATCTATATATATATATATATATATATATATATATATATATATATATATATATATATATATATATATATATATATATATATATATATATATATATATATATATATATATATATATATATATATATATATATATATATATATATATATATATATATACATTTATATACATTTATATATACATATATATATACATTTTAAACTAGAAATGTTCATAAGAAACATAATAAATCCTAAATCCTTTTATGGCATCACCTAAAATTTCATTTCAACTCTTTTAAATATATGACCATATTCAAACATCATTTTTTTTTATATTTGTCAAACTATTAATAGATCAATTTCTGAAGTAAAAATGTGCATCCGCATCTTCATTATTTTTTTATCCAATGCATAATTTAATTTTCCTTTTGTGGCTTTAGAATTCTTTCACAATATTTGCTGCCAAACACAATTTCTCCCTACAAATTGGATTACTGTAAAGTGTTAAAAGGCTGCATACATCGAAAAAAAATCCCCATTTTAATCTTAATTTAAACAGTCTAGAAAAATTATTTATAAAATTGAGGTTTTCTAACGTTTTTTGAATTAAAAAACACCATGTTTAGTTTTTGGCCTTTTCCCTTTACCCGAAATTATTTTTTGAAGCTCAATTTTTTTGTTACTGCAATTATACTTTCATCTTTTTTAATGTTAATTTACTCTAAATTTGATTACAGTTTTTTTGAAATACTAAAAATGATGGAATTAAAAGTAATTATGCGAGAAAATTGTTTTCATACTGTTCACAGACTGACGTTCTGTTTTTGTTTCTTAGGAATTTAATTACCAGCTGAGAAATAGTGAACAGTTGAAAAAAAAATGAAAAATAATTTCCAATCCAGGAATTTCAACTAACTTGAAATAACGCAAACTTAGGAATTCAATAAAAATATTCCACTTTTCTTAAATATAACATTTTAAAAGAAAACGAATCAACTTATATCGTAAGATAAAATAGTTAAAGTCGTTATTCATCAAATCAAAATCTATAGCTTTTAACAAATTTTAAAATGCATATCAATATTTTATTCTTCTTTTAAGCAGTTATAAACAATGTTTAACGGGCAAAAGAATATTGACAAAAAATATTTTGAAACAAAACAGTTCTTTTGTTTATTCGCGCAAAAGTTATATTTAACTATACGTTATAAAATTGCCCTCCTTTATATTGTTTAATCAATTTTTCCTGCGCTGATAAGGGATACAGTTTTGCTGACTTACTAAGATTGCTTTCTGATTAATAGCATACCTTTATTTATTAAGCTTGGAAATTCCACCCTTGATCATTCCCCTCACCAACTCCCAAAATTGATTCGCTTTCATCATTGTTTATTTTTTTCTAAACGTCAAGAGATTCCACAAAAACGCAAAATGTTTTCATTTCATAATATGCAATTATTTCAGCTGCATGTAAAAATAATATTTTTAAATCATAACGAAATAGACGATTACCTAGATTTGAAACATAATCAACTGTATTTGAAAGAAAAAACTTATCGAAGTAATACAAATTATTAGATTCAATAAGAGGAAATAAATGAGAGGTCATTTTACTTGCTGAAGAGACTTATAAAAACTAAAATTGGGGAAGATTTTTGTCAATATTATACAGTTTAAAAATATTTAAAATAAATATCTGGCTAACAAAAATGAATAAAGAATTAATAAAAGAAACAAAACATATGGCGAGATAAATTAAAATTATAAGCACGAGAAATTGATGGAACATCAAGAAGTTGTTGATTTTTTAGAAGAAAGTTTTAGATTTTGAGGTTTATACTAACCCGTTACGGGTTTTTCTATTTTTTTCTTCAAGGTTATTACTAACCCGTTACGGGTTTTTCTATTTTTTTCTTCAAGGTTATTACTTACCCGTAACAGGTACTTTAATTTTGTTCATTTATGTGTGGATTTCAAGTAAATGTGTTTTTTTATAAAATAAAAAAAGAACTGTTTCTTAATTTAGCTTGATTCGTTACACTATTTATTAAGTTCTTTTCAATTTTCAAAAATATCACTATGAATGTTAAGATTTATGTCTGGAAATATGTCCTTCTCCCGTTTCTCTTTCATTGTTTCTTGAGCACGAGTTTATAAAATAGAAATAAAGATTTCTTGATGGGAAACTACATTTCGACATCAAGGAGTAAATAGTCAATATTTAAAACAGAAAACCTGAAAAATCACGAAAAAGTTCTTAAATTTGTAATAATTTTCGAACAAATGGGAATTTTAAAAAAAGGGAGGAAAAAAAGCTCTTGTTAAAATTATAATACAAAATGGTCCTAACAGCAGATCGAAAACTCTGTCTGCATTTCAACGGACAGTAGATTGATAATACAGATGATGGACAGGATTTTTGAGAAAAATCAGGACGCAGGAATTTATAAACAATAGCACTCTTTGAGTAAGTGTTAAATTAAACTATTATGAAAGGATACAATTGTCAATTTTAATTTAGAATTAAACGCCAAAATAACTTCTGATGTTTATACAAATCTATTTGATACTTTTCAACTAGTATCTGTTTAATACTTCAGAAATTTATGTAAATTTGTTTTCCAAATTTTTTTTATATTGCTCGATTTTACACAAAATTTTCATTAAACGTATTTTTCATACTTTTCTCATTATTTTGTTCAAATTAAGGTTAAAATAAGTGAAAAAATCTTATATTTAGCATTTTAATAACTTATAATTTTGAAATATAGCTAGAAACACCACAGTTATTTAAGAGAAACAGTTATTCATCATTAAAATTTCTTTAAGTTATGAAATCAAATATTAATATCTTTTTTAATATGAATAAAAAACAAATTTCAAATTACGTTTTTCGGATTTTATATTTTTATACAATCTAATTTAGTTTAATCTAATTTTAATACAATCTCCTATAATCTAATAAAATTTCTAATAATGTAACAGATTTTTTGGCAACTATTAGATTGTTTTCCATAATTGAAAAATACCAAAATATATTTTCGCTTGCAATTTGAACGTCAGAAAAAATACATTAAAAGGACACTGGTGTTCTATCTGCTATTGATGTCATAAACGGTTGAAGAATCAATAAAAGAATGCAATTAAATTCATAATGTAATATCGTCCATTTGCGTAAATCAATTTGTACATTTCATTAAAATAGTCTTTTAAAGACTTTATAAGTCAACAGCTATTTTTACAAAGTTATTAGATTAATTTAAAATAGTGGTTGTAAATTTACGTTTTTGCAAATTTAGATTTTCAAAACTCCTTTTATTGTTTAAAGTTCTGAGTAGAAAAACATCGCTTGAAAAGTTACAGCTGGAACCCGAAGTTCAGGACTTTACCCCGAAATGAACATGCTCAGTGTTTGAATAAGTAAAAAAGTAATCGCGATATTCCTCGTTTAGTTGTTAAATTTGGGTTGAAAGTTAAAAGGTATATTTTTTTCTCTGTCCATTTTCTTAAAGACGCATTTTGAACTCTGTCCGTTTCCTTAAACACTCATTTTGATATTTGTCCATTTTCATAAGCATGCATTTTGAGCTTTGTCCATTTTCTTAATCAAGCATTTTGAACTGTGTCCGTTTTCTTAAGCACTCATTTTGAGATTTGTCCATTTTCGCAAACATGTATTTTGAGCTTTGTCTATTTTCCTAAACACGCATTTTGCGCTTTGTGCAATTTCGTAAATATGAATCTAAAACTATGTCCATTTTCGTCAACGAGCATTTCGAGCTTTACTATTCATCATGGTCATTTGATTTCTGATCCTACTTATTTGAACTCAAAAATATCTTATGGCGGAAAAAAATATTGACAATAAATATATATATTTTTCATTCATAATTATATGCATTCATAATTATATTCATATCAGAATTATTCATATCATGCATTCCTATCATTCATATATTTATAGTCAATATAAATATTGACAATAAATATATAATTATGAACGCAAACCTTTATATTATATGGATACAAAATTAATGATAATTCCTAAGCTTTTTAGCTGAAGAAAAACAATATCTAATATCGCTGTTAAAAATTAATCTATGTCTTTATTTCCTGTATAATAAATATTGTTAGGCAATAAAAGCTAATAAACACAAACGGAAATGTTTGTAAGAGTATTACAAATATTTCTGCTTGTATGTTACATCATTAAATACATAATGTAATCTCTAGTATTAATAGAAAGAACATAGAAAGGGAAAAAAAATACTTCCTTTAAATAGAAACATTCATGTCAAGAATTTTGTATTTTGATCTGTTGCCACTACAACAAAACAAATACCGTGAAGGTCTCGCCACAAAACTCTTAACTTAGAATAGACACGAATCTGGTTGAAAGATTTTTTTCTTTGTTTGTTTGTTTATTTTTTACTTTCTCCGTTTAAAAATTCGTCGCGAATATCTTTCGAAAAGTATAACGAAAAATGAGGAGCCTAATATTTCTTAACGCAATGGGATTGAAAATGTTAATGTTTCGAAAGTCGTGCTTTAAATTTATCGTTGTAAGGATAATTGAAATTTTTTCAACGAAACTATTTTTTCTTTTAGAAAAGAGATCATGTAGAAGGTTACTATCATAGAACTGAACGGTCTCATCGGGTCACCTTCATTATTTTTCAGTTATTAACAGCAGACGCTACCTTTTGGCAATATAGTATGCATAATGATATTCAAAAATCGCAATTTTAAATATTAGTTAATTAACCTTCAAGCAAAGTTTATCCACAAGACTTTTCTTCTAATTTTTTAATGTAAACTAACTATATCAGTAAGAAACAAATAGTGTATTAATTGTTACTGATAATATTTAAAAAAAATGTTGAATAAGTGTTTAGCCGTATTAATAACGGTTACATATATACTTCGTTATAACCGAATTGACGAATCTATTTCATAACGAATGCTTGTTGTCTTCGATGAGCTAGTCTGAATTGATACATGGATAGGCTGATATTATATCAAGCACAGAACTATATCAATTCTACTAGTGAGTGAATTTTTTGAGTTTTCGAATTAAATCCCGTTGTATCGGATTTATTGGAAACTTATCAGTTGATCTATAATTAGATAAAAATCTAATTTATTGCTTACATATAGAGTTGGTTTCTGATCAGCAGTTTTGATTTACGAATCATGCTCGTATTATTTTTAAAAAAAATTTGTATTATTATTACTGATTTGCATACTTTAGATGATACTTTTTTTCAGATGATAATTAATTTTTTAAAAAAATGGCTACCGGCACATTCAATGAAACTCTCCGGGTCAATTAAGGCGACCAATTTTTTTTATTGGGCCTATGACAAAAAAAAGTAAATGATTTTTTTCCGTTTCACAAACTGAAACGGCTATGTCTAAATATGCACAGTGAGTCATGGTGGATCAGGGGATAGAACGTTCGCCTTCAATGAGGTGAATCGGGTAGCGATTTTCCGTAATGTCAACTACCGGGCACCTCCACTCGCCGCGGATTTATTCGATAACTGTTTCATAACCCTATCTAGTAACCCTATGCTCGCCTCAATACAGCACTCGAAAAAATCGTAAACAAATCTTCGCGCTCAGGGATATTTTTATAAGTTGCTTGTTTAAAAGTTTCTAGTTGAGTTAAGTGAAGATTTTATCTTCGTTTAAGACTAGAAAAATTCAAATAACGAGAAAAAATACTTCGCCCTTCAATAAAGAAGGAGGAAGAAAAATTTGTCGAAGTATCGTATAACGACAATATTTACACGCAATATTTACGACAATATATACGACAATATTTTATTTTATTCCAGTTAATTACACAAATATTTCGGTTAAAATTAATTTTCAAATAGAAACTATTCATGTAAATTAAATAAAAATTTGGAGTAATAAAATATTTTCAGAATAATCAATTTCTTTTGGATACCTTAATTAATAAACTAAGTTAAAAAAAATAATCTCCTATATAAATCATCACATTATTAAGTGTTCCTATTTTTAAAGAAAAAAGTATCGAAATTTTTTTACGCAGTTTGAAAAACAATTCTTTTCATTTCCTTCATTTTTACCAGGTTTTTTTCAATTATTTCCATTTTAGAAAAAATATGCATTCTTCAAAATGCTTACAATATCTTGAAACAAAATTACATATATTTTATACTGAACAACTTTTAAATGAAATTATTGTCTTCATAAGAGAGTCTTTAAAAAAATTTTCATTAAATTTGTTCAAATATTTTCCGGAAAATGCGTGCTATTATGAAAACAAGGGGAAAAAATATTTTTAAATAAAGCCAGGACATAAGGAAAGAGATCTATGTAGTATTCACTACTGTTTTCGTGTAGTTAATTTATTTTTTATAACATTGAATCATATTTATTAAAAATTGTGGCTGCTAAGCTTTTTTTTGAATGCATCTTAAAGTTGTCAGAGAAAATTCCGATATTTTCCAATACTCTTGCTTCCATCACTGTTATTTGTGTATATCTGACATTATTCACCTGCTTTTTAATTGTTTCCTAATTAATTTTATCATATATTTTGCTATATACTTATCTTTTCATTCTATGCTTCATTAATTTCATCACTTATCCACCTTGTAACTTTTTATTCATAATTTTATAGCGACTTTAGCTTATTCGATTCTGTAACTCAACAATTGGTCTATTTATTTTACAATTTTTCATAATTCAATTTCTGGGATTCTAAATAAAATATGGAAAAAATGCTATGAAATTATTAAATTTATAGTCACTCTAAAATGAGGTCTTTTTTTCCTCCTAGTACAAAAGCACACTTACTAACTTAAGGTAACGTAATTTAACACGACCATCTATTTTAAAAAGAACGATTCAGAGAATAGCAGGATAAAAAAAAGTGAGATGTGTATTTTAATTTATATTCTGCTTCAAAAATGAGACAAAGAAAACTTTTTTGTTATTATTTTTTAAGTATTTATTAGTCTTTAAAATTTCAAAAGAATTTTTAAGTTTGCTTGAATCATATAATAGTCTCATTTGCAACAACTTGTTTTTTTTTATTTTTGTTTAAAAAATAGCTTTTATTGTTTGTAATTTGCTTTAAAAATTCAGAGATTGTTATGTATTCTAGATTATTAAATTGTTATGCATGCTGTGTGTCTAAAACTGATCAATTTAATTTTATCTGTCCCTTGCAGAATGGTAAAAATTATCTCTTATTTGGTAATAAAAATCTTACTTTTGCTGTGATAACTGATCGTAAGAGTTTTGTTTTTTTATCATAACATCAATTAATTGTTTTAGAGAAAAGTGTAAGTTCTCAGCCTTTCAACTCAATTGCTTTAAAACTACTTTCTTTATTTAAAGTAAATTGTAATTGTTAAGATTCTCTTATTTGACTCAATATCTTGTCATATATAAAGTCTTTACTGAATCAGGAATATATAAGCAGATGTTCTTCAAATTGTTATATAGTTAGGATATGAGAATGTCAAAGTTGATGCTTACTGTTTAAATTATACAAACATTATATTTTTTTATTTTACAATACATAAAAAGTTTTCTTTAATCAAAATTGTGTTCACCCCATAAATATACTTTAACTGCTACACAATTATAACGCTTGGCGGCCAAAGCTGTAGAATTGGCTAATACGCAAAAAGGAATTTATCGTTTGGGACATAACATTTACAAAAAAGCGTCAAAGTAATATTGTTTGGACGCAACTATTATTGGCACAAAAACTGCAAATTGAAATCAATACATTAAATTTAATCATGGACATCAGTGTCAGAAAAGTAAAAAAGAATAAATTCATATATAAAGCTGATAGCCACAATCTCCACATCATTACGCACATACAAGAAGAAAATGCTTAAAACTCATAAATTGTGCAGTTACTTAAATTAAAAGATTTAAAACCTTAAAAAAAAGGTACAAAAGCCTGCTGCATTATTAAATATTGCGTCCACATGCTTCGTAAAGACACCATAAATTATTTGAAATAAACTTATAAAAATAATTAAAAAAAAACTATATCCTACTCATATATCCTACACCCACAGCAAAGCTATATCCTAAAAAAGAAACAAAAAACCAATAAATAAAAAAGTGTTTCAGAAAGTCAGGTTATAAAGAGACTGATTTTACACAATAACTTATATAGCAGCTAAATTCATCCACACCTCATGTTCACTCATGCGTTTTTTAAATCGTACGCTGCAAGTGAAACATGCGAGAAAATGCAACATGAAGCGAATGCAACAACCCGACCTGGTGGATGCAACATTGGCGAATTTTAAAATACAGAGCCTAAGAAGTGCCTGCGATTCGACAATGTAGAAATTCGCAACCAGGTATGAATCCCAGCCATTGCTGGTTGAAACGAATTCCTGCACCGACCACAGTGATGACTTAAAATATCCTCAGTGGTAGACGGATCATGGTTTAGAGTCTCCTTTCCGTCAGGCTAGCCATGGGAGGTTTTCGTGGTTTTATACTCCATGTAACGCAAATGCTGTTTTTTTCCATCAAAGTCTTCCCTGAAGGCAAATTTCTCCCCAATACTTGATACAGGAGTTCTCTTGTCTTCTGAATTGGGTTCAAAATTACAAGGGTACACATTACATTAGAAGTCGTAAGCCCAAAATTGGGTCAGCTGTTCAACGAAGGTTATAAAATTAAAATAAAATATGCATAGTATAGAAAGTAATAATTGCATTGACTTGTACAGAAACATAAAATTGTAACATTCGACGCCAATATTGAATAACCCATTCATTAATAGCAATATTACCTTATTAAATTATCATTTATTGGACCTAAAGAATTTCTTAGTATCATTGTACATGGAGTAAAAGATCTAGTAAAATTATCGTGCCGTATAGGCAATGACATTTCGGTAAAAAAAATAATTCTGGTTTATAAAATTAAAATATGCCACATTTTAACCATTCATTTGGTAACTTTTCTATTCAAATGCAACGGTTTATCGCAATTTTTAGTTTTCAAAATTATAGCTCTTATTACCACATATTAAGTTAAAAAATATTAAATTGTAAAGAGAATTTGACTGAATAAATGTTTTTTATGCCATGATCTAACGCATCACGATAAAAAAAAATTCTTTACATTTACCAAATTCCATCACTCATTACAAAATAATATTTTACAGTTAATTTTACCAAAATCATTTCCCAATCACTTCTCTGTAAGAATTACCGAGCTTTTTCCATAGAGTCAGAAACAAGCTAAATTTTACCATATTCTGGTTGTATTGATCATAATTTTTTCTCAGTGTAAAGTCAATTTTTATAAGAAATCGCAACACTGCTCTAAATTTTGAACTTAGTTGAATTCTAATATTGCAAATATTAACCGCAACCTTCATAACGTGACAGGTTGAATCGTATTATAATACAAATTAACCTTTCATAAATTTGGTTCAATTTGCACGATATTATTTAACGCACAGTTTTCATGTTCAACATTGAAACCAATTTTTCTATGACGATATTCAGAAACATGTTTAAATCTTCCTCTATCATTTAAAAATACTACATGAAAATTTAATTTTTCCAACCTTATTTGAAAAGTTTCACTTATAACTAACAGCATTTAAGCTTGTTTTTAGTATTTTGTTCGACGATTTTTAAACAGACGATTATTAAAATTGCGATAACACATCGAGAAGTTTTAACAGTCGCAATTTTCAAATAATACTGAAAAATTACTTCTATAAACATCTTAACTACTATAAACATGATAGTTTTAACATGAAATTTAACAGTAATTTGACAGTAACTAAAAAGTTTTTGTATCCTTTCCTTAAAAAAATGAAGAATAAAAGAACTTATACTTAAGGCAAAGTTATTTCTAAGAAAAAAAAATGCTGTATTTTAAAAAAGTAACAAAATTAAAAAGCGTAATTATGACCCAGAAAAAAATGTAACGTATTTTAAGTAGATTAAAAGTCAAGTCAAAAAACTGAAGTAGCAAAATTTTATTAAATAGTGTGATTGTATAACTAAGTATAACTTTTTATGATTCAAGTTTTAAATGATTTCATCTTTTTTACCAGAAGTGCTTTTTTTTAAAATGAAAATAAGTTAGTGTTAAGAATGACATGCTATTTGTCTTACTTGTGTTTATCTCGTCTTAAATTCTCCATAATCCATATGAATTAATACCCAGAAAAGATTACCGACATAACCCTTAAATATAACCTAGTTCACTCAACATCTTTCTGCTGTTGATGCTGTCTCTTGTGACACTTGGATAAGTCAAGCACGTCAGCCACTGGTCTTAAGTCAGGAAGGTGTGCCTTTCGTTTGACAAGAGAGCACCGTAAGGGTGAAAATACGTTTTTACTCAGAACCTTACAGATAGATGGCCTCTTTCATCTTTCATTTAGATAGACATCTCTCATGCGTGAGGTCATTTCTTCAATTTAAACATAGATTTCAAGGGGAAGGACATTTTTTCTAGATATTTGTACCCATGTTACTGCTCAGCGTCCGATCACATGAGTTTAAATTTCACAGGTTTTACGAACACGTTTATTGCATTTATTCGGTAGATCATAGCAAAATTGATGTTAAAATCCGAGCCGCTGCAGACAGAAGTCCGATTTTCGAATTATTGAAATACCACGACACCACATCTTTCTAATAGTACGTATCTCGTACAAAATTAAAATAACATTCGTAAAAAACATTGGATAAGAAAAAAAATGTGAAATTCTGGCTGAGTTGCATTTATGTACAATTTATTCCGGGAAAACCTTTTAATACGGAAAACATATTTAATGCAATATTTTGTTATGTAGTTAAATGTAGCAAATACTGTGAATTTCTTCATAATAAAATAATAATAATTTCTATATTTTATTGATAAATGTTTTTGTATCCATTTCTTAAACTAGTCAGAAAATCAGAAAAACTACGCGGGGAAAAATTCTGTCAAAAGTACCGTACTGTGTGGTAATGACAATTTAGGTGGAAAAAAAAAAAAAAAAAAAAAAAACATAATTATAGTTAATAAAACCAAAATATACGATATTTAAGCCATTCATTTGATAATTTTTCCGTTCATATGGTAAAGGTTTACCGCAAATTTTGGTTTACCAAATTATAGTTCTTGTTAGCACACATGGAATAAAATATACAAAACTGAAACGTAAATCAAATCGAATAAATCGTTTTTATACAATGCTTTAACTATTCGTGAAAAACTTTTCACATTTTACCGCATTTACAAAATTTTATCAGATATTTTAAAGCCATATTTTATTGCTAATTTTATTAAAATCATTACCATTGTACTTTGATAAAAATTACCAAGCTCTAAGGTGTTCCCATAGAGCCAGATAAATTTTACCATAATCTGGTAGTTTTGATTATATTTTTTTCTCCGTGTTTAAGTTTCTTTAACTGTTCCCGAAATCGGGAAAACTATTTTTTAAAAAATAGTCAGGAATGCAAGAAAATAGTTCCTGAAAAAGAAAATCCTCAAATATCTCGTCCGTTAATAAATTATTTTCAACTGTATTCATAAAATACTGACTTACATTTAAAACCGAAAATACATTTCTAGATGCAACTTCCAATTACAAAAACGCATTTATTTATTTTGCAAGAGCTTTAAAACACTTTGTTCCGTAGGAGTTTAACCAGCAGGCTGTAAAAGAGCAAATAAATTCAGCATAGTTCAATTATGGTTGCCTTATTTTATGTGAATTTAAAGTAAATAGAGAGTTTTAGAGTTCCTCAGTAGAATATTTTCTATCTCCAAGTTTTATTTGCAAAGTAAGTTCAGAACTAATGCTGAAGCTCTTTAAAAATGCGGCAATTTAAACGCATATTTGTCTAAAGCAATGTCAAATAAAACTTGTAGGGGAAACTAATACGTGTGTTCCATGTGTAAATAGAAATTTGCTTCAAGTATTTTAAACAAAACGCGTGTTTAACCCTATTATAATATATTATAATACTTAGTTAAGAGATATATATCATTACCAGTATAAAATGCATATCGAAAATACAAAATTCACCTTAAATCACCTCGGGGGATTTTCTGTTATGTACAATAGGACAACTTGTCGTCAAAATATTTACAAATTAAAGCTGCTTCATTCATTATTTTTTCTTTCATTCCTTTCTTTCAGTTTTGCTTTCATCAAGAAACGGTTTTGTTATTTTCTGAAGTTACAAATTTAAAATATGTGTTATTGGGTATTGTTAAGAGTTAGGATCAAAAGTTACCAGTCTTTACTATCCACTGAAATCACGTCTCGCTTTTCTCTCCGAAGTTAAGAGTAAAAATGAGTTCTGTGTAAAGTTACGTACGTTAGTACAATGAAATCAGTTGTCCGTTTCACCTGAAGGTAAGTAACGGATTCTTGTAATAACTCGTTGTGGGGTTTAAGGTTCAACAATTTTATATAACGACATGATGAGGTAATTGGGGGATCAACATTGTGCACCAATCGCTTTTACTTATAAAACTAACTGGCATCCTTTGTTCATCCTTTGTTGTAATAAAAACAATTTAAAAAAAATAGAAGCTTTTTTCTTTTAAAGTGCAAGATAATTTACATCTGTACACAAATAAGATATCACATAATATCTATGATCTTCAAGGACACTTCTGTGGCGCATTAGCCTGGTGACACCGTAAGACATTGGTACGGGAATCGCGTTTCAGTTGAGATTTCTGATTTGCTTGCCGAAGCTTGCAATGTAAAGACGTTTTGAAACGTCGTAGCTTGTTTTTTTTTTTTTTTTTTTTTTTTTTTAAAATTTCCCCATTCATTTCTCTTTTTTCTGCAATAAATCCCTTTTTTTAAAAAAAATTTCTTTGTTTATCCATAATTAGCATGGTCAGTCTTCATCGTCTGGACGATGCCGCAAGGCAGCGAATAGTTTGAAGACTCGAGACGGGCCAATCGCAGATTATCTATTGTAGAGACCTCGCGATTTCGAGAATTGTAATGTCCACTTACTAGGAACAGTTTCCAGGAAAATGAACAGCGGCTTCCCACTAAAAAAAGCAAAGAAAGAAAGAAAGTGCTGGCAAAATTTGACTATATTTATAATTTTCAAAGTTGAACTCGGTAGAAACATCATTATTTGTTTCTAACTAATAGAATATTTGAATAGGTTTATTAGTTTTTAAGTGTACAGTGCACTGTTTAAAGTTCCGGATCAAATTACGGTAAAGTACCGGCATTTTTGGGGTGCATCATCCGTAAAATCTCTTTATACGGTACCTACTATAATTTTTACACTAATATGTATCTAATTAATGTGATTCAGTGATTTTATGGTAATAATTACTGTAAAAGTTACGGTATGTCAGATTATTTTCTGTTTCCGGTAGTTATGGTTTAGTGTGCCCGGTATTGTTTCCAGTGGCTGAGTGGTAGCGCTTCCTCTCGGCCGGGCAAGGTTGATCATTTCAGTGGGTCAATAAAATGAGTACCAAGCATGCTTGAGAACTAAACACTGGGAGTTTAACATTCGGCTGACCGCCCAACCTAAACATCTGCTCTTGCATCCTGAAGCAAATGGTCAAGAAAACTGGGATGGGCACAGTCGGCCTTGGCTTTCTTAAGGCTGTCACGCCACTGATGGTAAAAGTATTTATTTTACGGTAAAAAGTATTACATCCCAAGTGCCGGTACTTTTTTCCGTAATTTGTGCCTGAAACTTTACGGTGTGGCAAAACAAAACAAGGAGCATCTTAATAACTTATGGTTCCATAATCGGATCATCACGTATTAAAATTTAAATTTTAATGGTTCAAAGGATTTACCTCAAATAAACCAATAAATTAGTACAGGCAATATTTTAAGTTACGAAATCAGATACGAAAACGTACTTTTCCATTAAAAAATCAAAATTTTGCTACGATGATTTGCACTTATGTTCCTCAAAACGTAGAGAGGTATGCTGTCCATAAAATATAGTGACGACAGTTTAGTTGAAATAGCGAGCAAAAATGTAAAAGTCGAAGGAATAATGTGACGAATGATTTCGCCAACTTTAGGGTTGTATTAAACCACCGGGCTCCTTGATCTATTTAAAACAATAAGTTGGCCGGGATAGCTTGGTTGGTAAGGCGTTGAGCCCATGTCCAAGAGGTAGTGAGTTCAATCCCAATCGGCCCCGTGTAGTAAATGGTGACTGGTGCACGCTAAATCTATTGGGTCACAAAGTCCTCCAAATCTCCATAACATAACATATAACATAATATATTATATAACATAATATATAACAAATAAATATGTCTGGAGGATCTGAATTGGAGATTGATCGTCGGCTGGTGCAATTCAAAACTATGATTTGTGAATGAATGGGTCCACTCCACAAAACGGGCTGTTATTTGTGTGAGGCTGAAGTCGTATTCTCGGCTATAAATGGTGCCACTGAAAAACAAGAAACGCAGCCTCTGCTTTAAATTTGCTTGGTTTCACTAAGCAGGCTTGCTGGCAAATTTAGCAAGTGTCATTAGGAACAATAACTACAACAACAAGAAGTACGCAAAATCTCTAAAATTAAGACTAACCATCAAATCCTTGAATTTCAATTGAGCTTGAATTTGTTTAGCATTAGCAAAAGTGTTGGTGAACTTTCCGAAAGCTATTCATTCCCGTGATTCTTTGCTTTAAAATAATGCATTTTCTTACATCTTCCTAAGTCACGAAAATAGCTTGAAGTCAGACAAAGACTCGTAATGCGATTTCAATTCCACGGCGAATATATACCGTGAATCTTCATTTAAGGATTGGAGAGAGAATAACCAATGATAAGGTTTTATCGACCGGATGTTTTCGAATGAGCCACCTGAGGGTATGGTCGATATCAATATAAATAACGGCAACAATTTTTAAAATTAAAATATTTTTCAAAAGTGTGTTGTAGAATTACTTGCTATTGCATTTCTTTAAAAAAGAAAGTTATGAAAGAATGAAGAGAAAGGATAACTGGAAGTATTTTTAGTATATTTATTTCGGAATACTTAAAAAACTATTATTTTTAAAAATTGTTTTATAATTACTTGATTTAAAACTTCATTCGCTTCAAAAATTTACAAATTGGAAATAACAGTCGTCATGTTTGAAGCACTCAAAAACAATTACCCATTTTCAAGACTTGCCAGACGTGAATGAAATGAAACAGAAGTGATTTGAGATGTAAAACGTTAAGTTTCCAACAAAAAATGGAGAAATAAATGCGAGAAACAAAACTAGAAAAACCACAGAAACCGAGAGAGAAAAAAGATGAAAGATAGGAAATGAAAAACCATAGTGGTTGAGAGGGGCGAATCAGGGTGAAATGCATTTCTACATGCATGTACAGGAGAAAGTTGTTTGATTGGGGTAAAAAAATTTTATATGAGTTATCAGATTATATGAATACAGTTAATCTTTACTTAAATTGGATGAACAACTAGATACGTTTCTTGCTTATCTAATAACGTAAGGCCACCAGGAAGAGCAACAAATAATAATAAATAAAAAAACATTGGTATTATTTCAACTTTATTATATGTGTTGGTATTTTTTTTCAGTTTTGGGCAGGATTTTGTAGTGTTTTCTCTACTGATTTAGTGATTCTTTTTTCACACCGTACAATGAACGGGTATTCTGCTAGTATTAAATAAAACATAACTAAAAACGCTATTCTTTTTAAGATTAAAGTAGAATATTATCAAAATAGCATATTCTAAGTGATGCTTGAAATTACACTGGAAGCACTAAAATGCTGAACATAAATTCAAGTTAAAAAATATCACACTGGTTCTGTTCCATCATGATTGCATTTCACTTACAGATTCTTTTAAAGTAATGCTTTTGTGATAGAGGAGTTATAAAAAATAACAATGTTTGAAATACATTGGAATAATTTTAATGGTAAATACGAACTCAAGTTGAAAAATGGCATTCTTACACAGATTCTGTTTTGTGATGATTGCATTTCTATCCCACATTCCTTCAAAGTAATGCTTTTGCGATAAATGATACTTATGGCAGGCATATAACTTATCGATCTCGGTGATATATCGAAACGAAAATAAGCTGAATTCCTTTCTATTTCTATACGTTGAAAGCTAGGATGTCACCAAAGAATTTGTCGCTCAAGGGAAAATTTCAGTGATAATGGACAATATCCTGACTAAATTTCAGACCAGAAGTTGTTGCAATTGTTTCCTGGAAAACAGAAAATATTTTCACTTTGCTTCACAACAGTGACATTTATTATGTTAGAAATTTTAAAACGGCAATATTGCTATGTGTATATTCTAAAATAATATTAACCTGAAAATTCGTGTTATATTCCTAAAATGTTTGGAATAAAATACATTCGAAAATGTAAAAATAAGTTTCAAATGCATATTAAAATAACATATAGAACATATAAAGAATAACATATAAAGAATAACATATAAAGAATAACATATAAAGAACATATTAAAATAAGTTCTGTTGTCTGAATTAATTATGTTAATATTATATGAAATTGATTTTTTAAATAAATAAATATTTTTTAATAAAATAATTTTATTATAATAAATGATAAAAAATTTATTTTTAAGAATATTCCCACTTTTTAACTTTGTGCTGCAACGTAATTTTGAATTTTCTTAAATTTTCTTTTTAACTTCAAAAGGATTTTTTTAATACGTTGGCAACATTTCATCTTTATTGACTACCTTTCCCATAATGTTTTTTTTCTTTCGTCTTTTATTTGCTGATAAACAAATCTTTTATAAGAAATTTCTATACATGAGTTATTACTATACACAAGGATACTGTATGACTTTTTTTCTGATTTACTTTTTTTTTATTCATTTATATATTTAAGAAAAAAAACAAGGAAAATTGTTCATTTTAAAATTGCAATTCATTTATTTATCAAAGATGAAATAGGAAGCAGATTAGAAATAACTAAAAAATTAATTGACCAATGAAAACAGGAAAAAAAAAAAAAACAATTTAAGAAAATGTAATTTATACAAAAAATTGCGCTTTATTAAAGGGCTAAATTATTAGCATTAAACATAAATTTTTTAAAAAAATTAAAAAGTAAAGATTTTTTTGTAAAATATTTAAATTTATTCGAAAAAAAGATGGTATTTTTTTCATTAGGGATTAAGTATACGTAATCTTAACATGCTGTAAATAGTGTAAATAGTCACCATAGAAACTATGAGTGGTTTCTATGCTTTTGTGTGGATAGCTATTTTTAAATTGATTTATAAATTTTTTCGCATCTATGTTTTATGCAAATGATGCAAATAGTTGATTGCACCTGAATAATAATGCTGATAAACAAGTTATCGATATCTGTCATGGTGTATTTTTTCTAATGTAGTTTATTATTCTAATTTCAAAAATGAAAACCGTTTTGCTCTATCACGTCAGATTTTTACGGCATTGACAAAATTTATTTTCCATTGAACACCGTTTAGTTTCCTAAGAATACTGTTTTAAAGTTTTGTAATTTTATTAAAATAATGTTTAAATTTCATTAATTTTAAAGGAATACCGTTTAAATTGGTAGTTTTAATAGTATTTTGCAACAAAAAAAGAATTTTTGCCGCAGACACTAAGAATATTTTAATTTTTTTACATTGTGTGACACTTTATACTAGAACCATAGAAAATAACTTTTGAGAAAAGAAAGTTATTGAAGAAAAAGCAAGGAAAATAAGTATTGAATAAAAGCATCTGTAAAAAAAGCATTACTGTAACGATTACACGAATTTCACGAATTACATGAATTTTATTAAGACAACTCAACACAAACTCAAAATAATTAAATATTTATTCGAATGTAAATAGATTCTATTTCAAAAAACTGATTAATATAAAAAGTTTAATTTGAAGATTACAGAAACGAAATTTCAATATTTCAATGCATATTCTCATTTTCCTCAATGTACATAATACAACTATACAGTATTGTTATATAATTAATAGTATTTTTATATTAATAGTATTATAATATTAATAGTATTATAATATTAATAGTATTATAATATTAATAATATTATTATATATAATGTATCAGTTAACGATAGTTTATCGGGAGAATAATTTTGCATGAAATTAAAAATATAAACAAAAATTATGAAATGTTTTCTTTTAATAAAAAAAATAATAAAAAAACCACCAGGTGGTAAAGTGTTGTCACAACATAACTAATTAAATAATTATGCTTAAAAATAAATAGAATTCAGAAAAATCATGGAACTTCCAAAAATTTTGTTAAACAGTATGTAGTGCCAAAAGTTCCTACCATGAATTTAAAATTATTCCATGAATACAAAATTAATCTTTTCACTTGAGCAGATTTTTATAAACAATATCCAATTTTATTATAACAAATATTTACTTGCTTTAAATTCGGGCTTAATTCCCTAAACGGCTCAATCAAGCTGTAGGTAAATTTATTTAAGTGTTAAAATAATTAAAGTGCGTCCCCCAGGCTGCCGCCGGTATTTTTTTACCGTAAGATCTATTGTTACCATAAAATTTGACGCAACAAAAAATCTGACTCTGGAATTTTTTACAATGTTATTTTGACAAAGAATGCTAAATTAATGATTTATAAGTTTTTGAAAATTTCTTGCCCCCCCCCCCTCGATTAGGATAATAGAAAATTTTATAAACTTCTCACCGTTACAGAAAGACAAATTTTGCTATTTCCTTCAGGGTAAAAAGGCATATACCTGTATATGAGTGATTCTTTTTAAACATGACAATTCGGACCAAAAAATTTCTTCAAATTTAAAGTGTTCAAAATAATCTAAAAAAGTTTTTGTATACTTCTTTAGTTACACTTATTAATATCTTACAGACAGCATTGTAGTTTATTGACATAATCTCGAGAAAAAAAATAAAATAGAAATTCCCCAAATCTTAAATGCCAGGAAAATGACATATTAGCTTAGAAGTTTAAAAAATAGTCATTTTAAGTTAATAGTAAGTAACTCAACTTAAGCTTTTATGTTAGATGAACCATAAATTGCTTAAATTAATTCTTTTGATCCACTGTAAAAAGAAAAAAAAATTTTTTTTGCTGATATGTATACAGAATAAAATTTTGTATTATAATCAATCATTAAATAAATAAATAACTTTGGTTAGATCCTAGCATATTACAATCATACAGAAACTTGGTATTAGGTTAATATTTGCTTTCCCGTATTAGCAGTTAAAAAAATTTCTGGTAACACTTCAATGTCCTGGCATTCATAAGCCAGGAAAATGACAGCCAGGATAATGACAATATAACTTTAGTTTAATTTTATATTTTGGCCTAAGACGTTTATATTCTGCAGAGAACAATAGGATTTCTTAAAATAACTCAGATAAATCTTTGTACTTTATGCTATTAATGATTTCGAGAAGCCAAGAAAATGACAACACAAAAACCTGCTCACCTTGAAAGAAATTTTTAAATAAATTTTGAACCAGAAAATTGGTTCTTTATTCATGCAATAAGACATGTTCATATAGGAGGCTATCTAATCAATCTACTAACATAAGATATTGATTGCTGGCTCTATCTATTTTGATTATAAGCCACTAAACAAAAGTAGCCAGGAAAATGACAGATTTTCTTGGGACAAACAAATTATTGACGGAAAAAATTATTTTTAACGAAGTTTTAGTAAATAATACCCTCTGCGCATATTCTAGAAATGCTTACACCGATTGAGATAAAAAAAATTAGATATTGAAAAATTTATGGGAAGTTTTGAAGCTAGTTATTATTGGAAACATTGTTTGGGACATGCCAGGAACATGACATTTTGATATTGAATAAAATTTTTAAAGTATACAAAACAGTCAATGCTAGTGCGAAGTTATTTTAAAATGCTAACAGCAATGCTATTTATTAATTTTTCCTAAAAAAAATTCTTTTAGTATTATAGTATTAGATATATATATATATATATATAAGATGTAGTCGTAACAATTTCCTTATCTTTATTGTTTTTATTTTAATATTTCTATGAAACTTAAGGAAACAACGTTTCAATCTATGATATATTCTGTAAAGAATTTTTTCGTTTGTTAATAATTTTACATGCATAAAAGATAGTTCATTTCATGTCTTCTAACCGTGTATTAAACACAAAATGAAATGTCTTAATTTTTAACCTTACTATCGTAAAGTTTCACAGCTTGTAATGATGCCCTCTAGAAAAGTTCAATTTCTGTTCGATGAACAAATTTAACTTTCAAATATTTACCCCAATATGCATATTACACAAAAGATCTTTTTAACCATCTGCTTCTTAATGATGTGTCAACAAAGATTGGTCGTGTTTGTACAAATATTGACAATGTTTAAGACGTCACATCTTAACTCTAAATACTCCAAGGAAATAGTATAAAAATGATTTAAAGAATACCTAGAATGATATTAAATTATAAAACTATCCAATAACAAACTGGAAAGTTTTAAAATGAAAATTCTAAATGAAATTAGGTTTGTTTAATAATAAAAATAATAACTAAAATACAATATGTTTCAATGTTTTAAAGTTAAATACATACATATGGATTATATTATTTATCCAAAAAGTGCGATTATCGATGAAGGTTCTAGGGTCAACTGGAATGATACAGAAACAACGGGAAACCGCTAGTTGGTAATTCCATTTGCAATTTAAATATGTAACGCATATATGGATTATATTATTTATCTAAACAGTGCAAATATCGATAAAGATTCAAGAGTTAAGTGGAACGCAATAGGATCAAGTGGAACAACAGTAAAAAAATCTGCAAAAGAAATTTCGTAAAATGTACGGTTTTAAACCGGATGCTGGGTTGGATATGCACCAGATATTAAAGTTTTGCGTTGGTGTAAGCCGGGAGCAGAATTTGTATCAACCAGCCACTGCTGAGATTCGAACCTGTGTGATCTCATTGGGAGGTGAACGTTCTATTCCCTGAGCCATCGCGACTGTTGTATTTTACTATGAAAAATCAGAAACTGTCTTTACCTTAAAATTTTTCTGTATTAAAATCATACTTAAGTGTAAAAACTTTTCAACCAATAATGGCCGACGTTTTAGCCATTCGTAACTTAATATGCCAAAAAATTATATCTAAAGAAAGATTAAAATCAGGTAGAGTATCAAATTGACATTGGGTTTTATTTATACGATGTGCGAAACCATGAAATAAATGCTGAAAAGTGAGAGCAAGTACAGAAAATTTTCGTGAATAAATTCGAGAAAGGGTAAAGTTATCGTAGTTTAAGCAAAACTGTATGGCAAAAACTACTAACGGTTTAAATTCGTTTATGAATAGGATGAAAAACAGTAAAAAACCGTTTTGTCTACAAAACAGCTTTAAACTGTCAAATAGGGGAGGAAAGTCCTAAAAGAAATGGGTATTTTTTACAGTGTAATATTTATCTAAAGAGTGTTAATATCGATAAAGATTCTGGGGTTAGGTAGAACGTAAAAGAAACAATAAAAAGCTACTAAGTGGTAACTGCATTTACACTTTAAGTAAGTAATAATTTTTTTAATCCAATAAATGAGACTATTGAATAAAACAGCGAGTTACAAAATAAAAGTATGGAACAGTGGGTCAGGCATGAGTTTTACCTTCTCCAATTGCTTTTGAAGAGCGTAATGCCGCTCATTTTATGAAAGAAGTGAGGAATTTTTTTTTTACCAATGCTAGGGGAATTTCATTTACCAAATTTTTTCCCATGAAATCATAATTATAAAAACCATAAGCCTTATTTTATAGATAATTTTAAAGAAATTATTACAAGAGCATTTCGGTAGGCCATGATAGACTGGTTGGTAGGGCACTGGGTTCATGTCCAAGAAGTCGTGGGTTCGATCCCAGCCGGCCTAAGACTGCCCTTGCAGTAAATGGTGACAGATGCGCGTTAAATCTGTCGAATCACAAAATCCTCCATGTTCCCATAACGAACCATACCTCTTGGGGTACTGATCCAGGAGTTTCCTTGTCTTCTGGATTGGTCCATAATTACAAGTCTAAGGAGTTGAACATTAGTTTGTAAACCGAAAACTGCGTCCTCTGTTAAATGACGGATAAAGAAAAAGATTTAAAAAAAAAAGATCTTTTTGGCGCCCCCATAGAGACAGAAAGATAGCTAGTTTTATCATATTCTTGTAGTTTCAACCATATTTTTTTCTCGGTGTTGTAATCCTCTTTTAGCGAAACTATTTATTCAAGCTTTAAAAAAAATTTTAAATTTCTGTAGAAAACAATTCATACATGATAAACTGGAAACACAAGCATTATTCATTTAAATCTTCTTTATAAGGCTTTAAATATCATGCAAAACAAATATCTTACATCTTTTTTGTAATATTTACGTGTTTCTTATTAAAAATTCACTAAAAGTAAATTTAGTTTTTTTTTCAAAGAGGTTTTAAAAAATAAAGTATAAATAATATATGCTACAATTCTCAGTTGGCTCGCTATGCAACGCATTAGCATTTTTTATTTATTACAGTGGACTAGTAAGAAAGTTTTTTTTAAGATTTTTTTAGAATAAGGATAATCTCTGCTTTTGTGTTTGAATGCTTTTTTAACGTATACATTAATTTAAAATGATCTTTCATAGTATGAAAAAAAAATTACTTGAGCTTAGTTTATCGGAAAAGTTTATCTATTAGTTTATCTATTTAAAAAAAGTTCGACCGAAAACCATACTGCTTAAGAAATGCCCTTTATTGATAGCAAATTCCAAGGTATTATTTTTCACTATTTATTAGTTATTTATGATTAAAAGCTTTTGGTTTTCACTCTTTTAATCAATAACAAAGTTTATTGTGTTAGAAAAGAGCGGGGTTTCAATTTTACTTTTAAATCTCCTATCTAGATCAGAAACTTTTTCAAAATCATGCAATTATTTACACTTATGTTGATCATTAATATATTTGTAAAATTGTTTTTAATAAAGTTAACTTCATTTATTCCATAAAGCATTGATTAACTGTGTTGCTCTGATTTGAAAGATCTGAAGATGTAATCCTAGAATGACCTATTAAATTTTAGGTATGATAAACTACTAAAAAAAGTACTCGTTGTAGTAATGCAGCTTACAAAGTTTTTGCAATCTTAGTAGAATGTAAGGGTTTTTTTCTAAGTTCTTCAACTTTAATATAATGCAAAGGTTTAACAATGTCTGCATCAGATATTTCTGAAAGGTGTCATGTTTTATTCAACACGTGATCTAATTCGAGGTTTCGTAAAAGGGCCACAGGAGTTCGGAGAGTTTAGTTTTTTAAATCAGTAATGATTTTTGAAACTTGTATAATTATGTCTAGACTAAAACAATAAACCATAATTTCTTTGATGGTTAGCTTATTTTTATGAAATTATTTAAGTATAATACCAGTAAGAAAAAGAAATGGAAAAATTTTTTTAAAAAGATTACAGCAGTATTTCTCGTCGAATTCTTTTATTCGAAGTAAAATAACCAAATTCAAAAGTAACGAATTATGTTTTTCTGATAACTATTTTCAACATTTAAAAGAGTTCTTTTTAGAAAACTGTAATTCAGCTCATTTCATTCATTGTCAGCTAAATGTATACGCCAAAAACAAATTCAGAGCTAGCCTAGATATCATTCCAGGCCAGCGAATTCAACTGTTTAGCACAAAACCTATTATTTCAAGATTTTCATTGATAAAACGATCATTCAAAAAATTCATCCTTCACATTAAAAGGGATGCCTACTACTCCAATTTCTACAAAAGTTTTAACCAATTGGTAGCTAATGAAATAAGAAAACTAGAGAAATAAGGATAGTTACGATCACTCTTCAAAAGTGTCACCTTGAGATAACTGCAATAAAGTTGCATTTTATGTGATACTTTGAATTTTTGATATGTAGTAGTGGAAAAATTACTTAAAATGAAAAATACTCAATTTAAATAAATAAAAAATAAAAACTTAAATTTCGTTACCACTAGAAAATATTTTTCTCTAAAGCGGATCAAGCTGGCATCTCTAAATTAAATAAGATTAAAATAATTAGAATTTTTTTTTTGGTTAATAGTCCCCAGTGCTATACATTTGGGTTTAGCAAGATGGTTTTGAGTTTACTTAGAAGTTCGATCATTTAGGGTTCCGTAGCCGTAAAAAATCGGGAACCATTGATATGGATGGTGTTTTCTACATAAGAGTTCACTGCAAGCTCTTTACTGCCTATACTTCCGGCTTACTGTTTCCGTTTATTTTGACGGCATTTGCCTCACAATGTGATCATTGTGTTTTAAGCTTCTCTTGAACAGTATTTCTTGTATACGCGAATTTATTACCATATTTATTATTTGTGTTTAAAAAAGAACCGTTATAAGAATCGTCATTTGAAGACCTGTCGTTTCAAGACGTAAGAATCGTCATTTGAAAAAAAGAATTGTTATAAAACACTTCTTACCTTGTCAACAATATACCGAAACTTCGAAATTTAAACCTAAATTATATTTTTAACATGAAACTAATCTGGCTCCTAAAACATTATGCTAACACTAACGTATGATGGAGCACGGCTTGCAACAGGAAAAAAAACAGTCATAAACAAGTAAAAAAAAGCCAAATCGAGACTGAAAAAAACGAGATGTTTTTAAATCTAGTAACCATGTAGCCTTTCTTAACAATGAATCAATGAATAACTAAAACAATTTTTCGCTTCAAACTTACCAGAATTACTTAATATCATAAATATCTTAAGAAATACAGCAGATTTGAGTTCAGAAATTATATGGTCTATTTCTCTAACTAGAAACAAAATTATCTGTTTCTAAATATCGTCTCGCAAAATAAACTGTAATAAGAAGTTGTATACTTTCTAATCGAACAAGTCAAGAGCTCGAGATTGTTGTTGTTTACATTTATATGGAGAACATCATCCATAAAAAGACGGTAGTTACGTGGACTGCAGAACCTAACTGGAATTCTAGAGAGAAATTAAGGAATGCTTGCCTCTTTAACTTCTGATAGCAAAAAGAAAAGGGATAGATATCCTGAATGACAAGGCGAAGATGGATTGGCGTAGACTTTTAAGAAGTCTTGACTGTCCGGATTAAATCATGTCAGATACCGGATTAATGATAATGGCGTGTAGACGTCGCGAAGTTAAGGAATATTCTCTTGCGAAGAGCTAGTAAGTTAAGCAAAAAAGTTAGTAGTTAAGTGAATCATGGTTGATGAGTCAAATCATCTTGGTATTTAATTCTTTTCCCTTTAGATTATCGCGCTCTTTGGTTAAGCTCAATAAAAAACATGGTTCAAATTTTGCTATAAATTTATGATTGTTCAACTAACATAAACGTAAGATGTAATTTCGTAATGGTGTTTTAAAAACCTTCTCAATATTTCAAAAACGTAATACATTAAAAACTTTAGAAGGTGAATTATTTATTTTTGAGAAATATATATATATATATATATATATATATATAATTCCACCATTCTTTAGGTATATTTAATTGATTACTTGAATTTAAATTTACTCAACAACTCTGCAAGAACTCTCGTTGAATGAGTACGTGCTTCTTTAGGCAAAAGCCTTCTATGTCAATAAATATTCAAATATTCTGCAAAATGTCCTACTATTCAGAGCGCATTTAGAGGGAATTTTCTTAAGCAGAGAATTTCTCCTCACAATTTCCTGGGAAGTAGTTATGAAATATTCAGTTTTAGCATAAAATCTGTTCAAAAGACGCAATTCTGCTACTAAATTTAAAGATGTATTACCTTGAGTCTAAAAATAGTGTAAACTTTTATTTAAATTATGTCAGCATCATGGCGATCTACTGGGTGATTACTGTTTAACTAAATAAATAGTTTATGTGCATAAACTAATTTCGAATTCTTATTCCTTTCCCGTAGTGGACTGATCGTAAAGTTCCAAGTAGAACACTGAAGTTAAACATCACTGACTGCAGTCAGTAAGCGGGTGGGTGACCACTTTGATCAGCCTGCATAGGGACTAAGGATGTGCAGTATCGTTCCTAGTTTAACTGTTTTGCCGCAAAGTGCTCGACTTCGCGTGCAGGTTGTCGAACTACCAAAGTAGAGGAGTCACCCCCTCTGCAGAGGATCAAAATTGTGATGGCATGTCTTCGGATCATCCTCAGGGATGTTTCACAGACCGTTGCCAATAACCCATTGCGCAGCTCTAGTGCGATGTACATAAAGTACCTACCTACTTACCTTTAAAAAACGGTACTATAAAAATGCTAATCGGAACTTAGACCTAAAAAAGGAACAAAATGTGCACACACAAAATCACTTTTTTAGTTGTTTTAACCCCAATAGTATGTATTCTAATATTAAAGTGCAATTCGTTAAACTTATAATCTTTGTTGATGGAATAAATATAATTGAATAAAAACTTTATTACTTTTAAGAATTTCGAAAGCTATTAACTTTAAACTGCTTTAAACATCTTGGTTGCCGAAACTAAATTACTTTATCAGAAAGTAATAAGATAATTTCGTGAGAATATTTACAAATTAGAACAATTTCATATAATTGCATGTTTTGATTTAAATTGCTTATGGAACTACGTAAATTCCTTTTCAGAACAGAAGTCTGTGTCTTACTTAAATATTTCATAGTTTATAAGGTAATACGTTAAATAAGACCAGTTTCATGATTTAACTTAACAAAAATAAATATTAAAATTAAAAAATACATCATTGAAATACATCATTTTTAAGGAAAGTGATTAAAAATATATTTAAAAAAATATTGAAATTCAAAAAAAATTAGGGAAAATATAAAATTTTTTTGTATAAGCTAATATTAAGAAAGATTTATTGATGCCGGGATAGCCTGGTCAGTAGGGCGCTGGTCCCATGTCCAAAAGTTTGCGGGTTCGAACCCCGCTGGCCGAAGACTCCCCGTGTAAAGTGACTAATGCACGTTAAATCTGTCGAGTCTCAAAAGTCCTTTATGTTCCCATAACAAATCAAACCTCTGGGGGTACTGGATTGGAGATCGATCGTTCTCTGATTCAGGTCAAAATTACGATCTGCGGATGAATGAATGAAAGGATGAATGAATGGATCTGCCCTATAAACGGGTACGACGTATGTGTGACTGAAGTCGGATTCTTAGCCATAGGATGGCGCCACCGAAATAACAAGAAACGTACCTTGCCTTAAATTCACCAAGCAGCTCGGTTTCACCAAGCAGGCTTGCCAGTGTGGCAAGTGGCATTAGGACCAACCAACCAACCAAGATTTAGTTTACAATGATGAACAGAAAAATATAAGTATATTTCGGGGAAAAAAACATTTTTTGTAAAAATTAAAATGCGTAAGACGAGAAATTAATTATTGCTTGTAACTCTACTTGACTTTTTTTAAAATTATTGTTGACACAGTTTAAGAAGACTATTTACAAATTATATAACAGATTCCTCAATTGAACATTTTATAAATTAATTAATAATATTTAATAAATTTTATTCAATAAATGTCATTAAATTTAATGAAAAACATTGAATTTAAATGTTTTTTTAAATAACGCCTTATTTTAATTATAATTTAATTTATCAAGTTTAATTTGTTTTTGCCTTGCGCACATTCATTTCTCAGAGCAACTCCAAGGTTACAAACATATCAGATTAGTTAACTTTAGTATGAATATTCAGTATAACTTCAGTATAATATTCAGTATTTTTTTCACACTAATCCTCGATTAACCTTTAATTTCATAATCTAAGAGTTGTTAAACGTTTTTGAAAGTATTACAAGTTTATGACATCGTTTTTTTTTCTCTTCTCTTCTCCCTTTATATGATTTGTTTTATTTCGAAATTTTATGTACCTTTTACTAGATTTATTTATACTAACGAATCTGATCTCCTTGTTTTGATGAATATATTTGTGCACTAAGTATGATTTCCAAAATAAATTTGTAAAAAAAAGTTTTACAGTCAATACTCCGCCTGTCATTCAAAAATATGTCATTTATCTAGCCACTAATTAATATTTGCGTTATTTGGTATCCGTGTTATTTTATCATTTTTAGTTGAATCTAAACTAGCTAGGGATAGCTAGGGTTAGATAACAAAATAAACTATGTAAATCTAGTGGAGGATTCATGATCGTAAATAAACCACTAGAACTATAGTTATGTATGTTATGACTCCATAACACGTTCTCTTTTTTCAGTTCTCTTCGATTAAAATGTTCAAATAAGTAACTAAATTGAATAAAATTTTCAAGTGCTCAAAATTATTTAAGTAAATTTTAAATTAATAAATAAAATTTATTAAATAATATAAATAAAGTTTTATAATTAGTAAGTAAAATTAATATAAACAAAATTAATATAAATAAAATTAATATAAATAAAATTAATATAAATAAAATTTTATATTTATTTATTTTAATTCCATGTATACTTACGAAAGTTAAGAAAAAGTACGAAATGATGCTTGGCACTATTTCGATAAGTTTAATAAATTTCAAGTTTTTAAACAAACAGCTTGAATTTTTTTCCCCGTTTAACCATTAAAAAACGAATTCTCGGAAAAAGATTGAAAGGGGAAAAAAATACTTAATTACGAAAAAAATTGTAAAATAGCTTATGGCAAGAATATTAATGGAATTTTATGATGCTAAAATTGAAATTAAGTTCCGAAATAACTTTTCTTTACATATACATAAATTTTATCTTTCTTTCTTATAATGAGTCTTCTACATTGAGTCTTTAAAACTATCACAAAAGATAAATTCCCTTCAGAATTTAGGAATCCTTTAGACATTTTCAAGAAATAATAATGTTCATTATATTATCTATTATTTAACTGTTAAAAAATAATTAATTTGTTTTTTGTTTTTTAATTTATGCAAACAAAATAAATTTATATAATTTAAGCATTAATTATTTTCCTACTACTTATTTATGTATATATTTTTTGATTAATTACAACTCTGAAATCACGTGCGTCTACAGACATGAACGGAAATCTTTGCAATCCATGTTTAGTTTAATAGACGTTTTAATTTCTTTTTATGGTTAGTGCAAATTTAATTTTCGTTATTAAAGTTATGTGAAATTGTCCTTTATGTTGATGATTTGGAAAATGTTATGATGTCCCATTGAGCATGTGTATGGATAGTTTAACCTCAATGAGGTGAATCTTTTAAAAGTATTAATTTTTCCCTGTTTATCTCATGAATATGACGTGTTTAGGGATCTTTCTATATTTTTTCCTAATTAATGTCTGCCATAAAAAAAAATTCTATAATTCAATTCAATAATAAATTCAATTCAAATAAATAGAATTTCAATTTTCGAATGATTTTGAAAACGGCTAGAAGGAATGTTAAGATAACTACTTAAGATTGTTTTTAAAATCTCAAGAGCGGGGTGATCTCTGTAAACTTTACTGAGATGCCAGAAATCACATGAACTAATATAGATTTAAAAGTAAAAATTTGGATTTCAGAATGAATAAATAAATTGGAATGATAGGGATTCTGTTTTAAGGAAAAGAAGAACATGCTAAATGTTCCTTTATATTGCAAATAAAACAATTGTAAATTCCAAAAAGCAATAAATCAACTTGCCTATAAAATGTCATCGTTTACCAAGTTTTTCTGTACAACCAAATGCAACAGAGTAAACCACCATATTTTAAGATTCTTGATTTTAAAATTCCCTCTTCATTTTCCTTTCATTGGACAACAAGGACAACAACATTGAAACAACAACAATGAAAGGTAGAAAATTTCGCATCTCCAGTCACGTGGTTTCATGCCGGGGGGTAGGGGAATTAACCCCCCTGCACACTCTACTTAGGTTGGGCTGAAATTCTATGTTTAACATAATTTAATGAAGTAAAAACAACGGATAAAAACAAAACAAAACATACATAATGCAAAAATGTATAAAATCTCAAAACAATCCTTCTAAAAACTACTGGCATATAAAAATATTGTTTTTATATGTCAATATATATGTTGAATTTCAAACCTGTACCATCAAAAAGATTTTATTACCAAGCTTGTAAACTTATTGATTTATATCTATCAAGGAACCTGTAATTTGTGGTCTTAAAGTTCACGAATTCATTAATAACATTATTTTTTCGACTTTCGCAATTTTGACCGCTATCTTGTCTAAACTATGGTCAATATATTTTCGAGATTGTATTATCCTCCATATTTTGAGGGACAGAAATCTAAATCCATAGTAACAAATGTACGGTTTTTAAGGAACAGTAATGAAAAATATCAAGCAAATAAAACGAAATTGCAAGAATGCTGAATAGTTTTCCATAGTAAGATGTATTTTGAGTTTTACAACTGCAACCTTTCGGATGTCATAATTTTTTCCTAGGACAGATTATCATCAATCTCAGTCTTTTTAAATTATTTTCGACGGTTTAAGATGACTTAACTCTAAATCTAAGAAAATTTGCTATTGAAGGCTTATGAAGGATTTTTCAATGTCTAAAAGTGTTCTCAAAACTTAAATGTGATAACGCAAAGTAGGAGGATTTTTTTTCAAACATTTGCTCTAAAAAACTAAAGTTCCTTATAGACTGTCCGAAGTCAAGAAGTAGTTTCCGAGTAGTATTTACATTTGCTCTATTTCTCCGCATGTTCCCATTTTTTTTACTCAAACATCAGTT
This sequence comes from Parasteatoda lunata, assembly GCA_949128135.1. NCBI lineage: Eukaryota > Metazoa > Arthropoda > Arachnida > Araneae > Theridiidae > Parasteatoda > Parasteatoda lunata. Next base: position 64,511,213 of record OX421974.1, read on the forward strand.
TTGTCTTTACCTCGAGCAAACAGTAAGGTAGGACTGAAAATCTTCTGGGCACTTCTCACGAATGAATATTTGGTTCGTTTTTAACTTATTATTTTCGAAGGTCTCTTTACTCCTCTCTAAGGTTTCAAAATGTGATAAATGCAATTTCTATTTTACATTTTAGACATCCTTGCCCTTCTCCTCCCAAAAAGATCACGATTTCGACGATTGTCAGCCTTCCTAAATACTTTTGTTTCCACTTTTACTTGGTGCTTGCTGTAGAATTAATTTTGCAAGCTAGTCCCTTAGATGACTAACTTCTCACAATAATTTGCTGGTTATTTACACAATTTGATGAATTTTATTTTATAACCGACGTTGAACAGCCAACCCCATTCTGAGTTCACAATAATCAATGTTCAACTCCATAGCCTTGTAATTTTGAATTCAAACCAGAAAGCAAAGGAATTCCTAGAGCAAGCAACAAACTTCATAATTTCAACGGCTATCATTTTAACGGCTAATTTTCCATAGAATTCGCTTTGCTTTAGAAGTACTTAACAGACACTTATGTTGAAAAAGTAAAAAAAAAAAATAACAAAAAATGCTTGTATTACAATTAATTAACAGGTGGAAATTGCTATCAGCAAAAAGCAGCTAAAAGGCAAATTTACAGAAATATTAATAAGAATCTACAAGCTAATTATTGTGCTCGGAAAGTAATTTCTTTTTTTAAAAGAAAATGAAAAGGAATTTTATTATAGGAAATTAGTGAATAAATATTTCATTGAATCACATATTGCCAATTTTGTTCCAATACCTTTTGCCAACTTTCTGACAGTTTCATGATTTCACGCTCTTAAAATGTTTGTTCCTTGCTTAGAAAAATCTCAGCTAGGTTATTTTTACTCTCTTTAATTGAAGTAAAGATTTTCCCTTTTAAAAACTTTTGCAAAGAAAGCAACAGTGTTGTTGATATTCCATTTCTCGTCCTTAGTGATCAATGCACTATAGAAATGGAAAATTTTCTTAAGGTTTAAGAATCAAAACACAGACATTAACGCAATGACACTAATTTCTTTTCGCGCGAACTTGAGTAATTCACTTGTCGAGCTTAAAGATTAACCGATTATGAACAGCCGAATTCGATAAATTTAATCTCTCAGCAGTCTTGCTAGTTACCGGGTTTGCATCAATCGATGCCTTGATTCTAATGTCTTCATAAGCTTAAACTGGCGCATGGTGCATCTTAATCGAAATTTTGCCAGATTGTAGTTTTTCAAACCAGTTTTGACACTAGAGTACTGCCTATATATCTTCTCCATACGCCAACATGGGTTAATTTTTTTTACTTTTATGATAACAAAAAATCAAAATATGGCCGAAATTCCGATTTTGCTTTCCATATTTGAAATGGCTGTAACCAAAAGCAACTGCGTAGAATCAACCGAACTTTTTAACAAGAAAATCTTACTATATTATATAATGAAACGTCGAAACTGTTGCTGTCGTCGACCCTTAAGGCAAAGGGGCTGCTATTGTTATTGTTTTCCAGTGGAGCCATCTATGGCCAAGAATTGGACTGCCCCCACACCCTTACGTCACATCCATACGTCACGTTTTTTGGGTGGATCCATTGATTCGTCCACTGATCGTAATTTTGATCTGAACCAGAGAACGATCAATCTCCGATTCAGTACCTTCAATATCGATTTGTTATGGGGACCTGTAGAACTTTGAGATCCGACAAATTTAACATGCACCAATCACCATTTACTACACGCGAAGTCTTCGGCCGGCTGGATTCGAAAGCCTGTTCTCACAAACATGAGTCTCTGCCAACCAGGTTATTCCGGCCAACTTAAAGACATATGCCAACCAGGCTATCCCGGCCAACTTAAAGACATGTGCCAACCAGGTTATTCCGGCCAACTTAAAGACATATACCAACATAATTAATAAATTTAAAATAATTCCATTTTTTTTATTTATAATTATTTTTTATTTTACTGATTGCTTTACGTTATTCGATTAAGCAAAACGATATTACGTTATTCGATTGATATTCACTGAATTCAATGTCTTTGACATGAGGCTCTTGCTCGAAGCAAACTCACGGTAATCTAAGTGTGTCTTAATCGAATGATTTTCTCTGGTACTTCTCCCTTCCGAAGGCCCGTAAAAACCTCTTTCAACTGCATCTATATTAAAACTACACAGTTTTGATGCTGTTTAAATAGGTAACAAACATAGTAATTGTACCTTTATTTGTATATTTCGTACCCATTAAAATTGCAACATACCATAATACCAAAAGTGCCTACCACCCAAATTTATTAAGCATTATTGGCGTTAATAATAGTAGTTTTTGCACTTTTTCTAAACGTATTAATGCCATTTTTCCACTAATTTTGTGTTTTACTACATAGCTCATTAATTTCATTTTAACTAGTACCTTTTACAAAAATTAAATGAGCATCATCTGTGTCAATAATGCTTCGAAGATTTTCTACGTTTCCCCAAAACTCATAAGTATCGTTTCATTAATTTTGCTATTTAGTACATAGCTTATTTTTAAGTCAATTACCATTTTTTATATCAATTATCAATTTTTTTATGAATTAGTACGTAGTACCAAAACTGATACATGTAACCCCTTCCAGAAAAAAAAAAAAAAAAAAAAAAAAAAAAAAAAAAAAACTGCTTAAATTAAGAAAAAAATACCATAAGGAACATACACGTTATTTCTTATAACTTAACCATTAAAAAACATTATGTTCATATATCACCCAAAAAAAAAGAAACAAATAAAAATTTCAAAAATTTTTCATCAATTTCTTATTTGCAACCCTGCAAAAATAAAAATAAAAAAAACTTCTAAAAATACTTTTATTTTCTTTCGGTTCATTTTTTTTTCAAACTTAAGTTAAGAACAAAAATAAATAAATAAAAAAGGTGCCACATGGTGACTCAATTTATCTTAAAATGCCTTATTTGCAACCACACCAAACTCTCGAAATCCTTTTTTTTTTCTGCAGTTTTTCAAGTGAGAGGCATGCAGTGGCACTTTTTTTATTCTCTCTCTCGATTCGAAACGCTAGAATCGAATGTCGATGGAATCATCTGCAAGACAGGGAATGGTTGCGGAAAACGTGCACAGCATCTCTTAAGACAAATTGACAAACAATTTTCAAAGAAGTAGTAGAAAAGAAGAGGGGGGGGGGGAGTGCGCGATGATCGCACACCGACTGGTGATGATGCGAGGATGTGACTATAAATAGCATCTCTAGCCAAGCTATCGATTTAGTATGAAAGCTCCACCAGCAATACCGGTGACAGACGACATTTTTGTTCATTCTCGAATTGGATAAATGCATTGTATAAAAATAGTAAATAGATAGTTAAATAATAAAAAAATAATTGTTGGTATTGTAAAAATATGTGAGAAACATACTATTAGTTACAGTTTAATTATAAAAGTGACGACAGTTTACAAATAAAAATGAAATAAAGTAATTAAATGTTCACTGTTTAGTTAAGAAAGTGAAAAAAAATACTTAAATTCAAGTATTTTAGACGTTTTTGGTCATTCTAGCGTAGGAAAAAGAAGCATATTTTCTTCAATTTACTTATAAAAATGATATAAAATAAATTGTTTAAATCCAAGCATAATACGTTTTAGGTTAGTAAGTATTTGCTTAGATTCATTTTGTTAGGTTGTCTTAAATCAAAATTTAAGTAGAGTTAAATAACTAGCTCTGCGTTAAGTATTTCTTTATATTCATTTTGTAAGTTTGTCTTAAGTAATAATTGAAGTAGTGTTAAATAATTAGTTACATGTTAAGTATTTGTTTAGATCCATTTTGTTATGTTGTCTTAAGTAATAATTGAAGTAGTGTTAAATAATTAGTTACATGTTAAGTACAGTCGTCCCCACTTAATCACCCCTCGGATAATCGAATAAAATTTAATGGAACCAAATAATTTTATATTAAACTAATGTTAAACTTCCCCGTTTAAACAGTTATTTGTTGCTTTTTGACCCCGCTTAATTGCATAAAGAAGTAGTACTGAAATGAAAAAAATTTGTCTCTTTTTGAGAAATGTTTGACTAGCTTAAATGGAATTTCCCTTTTTCAGTTAAGAAAAGGATACAAGGTGGTCATTTCAATAGGGGCTTCTTATTCATTAGTAGATGTTTGGGATGAAGTAGAAAAATTAATCAAATCTTGCTGCCAGTTATACATTGAAGTAAACGAAGGGGGTTTTACCCCTCTTCACTCGCACAGCAATAAGTATTTTTCAAAAAGGGATAGAGGGATTTGTTTTCAGGTCAAAACTTGTAGTCCCCTCTTGATGCACTATTAACTTTGATAAGAAAAAGTTTTAAAAACCGAATACACTAGTGTAAAGAGTGTCTTTCTCTTTGAATAATTTTGAGTTGGTTGCAAGTTGAGCGCGAAAAAAAAAATTATTTAAATTAATTGAAAAAAAAAAAACAATGAATCTTAGAAACAATAAATTTTAAAAAAATCTTTAACTAAAATAGCGCATTAATTAGGAATTTCCCAAGTATCAAAGATATAAAAAAAAAAAAATCTGAATGTGTTTGAAAGGAATACGGACAAGTCATGAAAATTTTAGTAGAAACTAAAAGGGAATATCTAATTTTGATAAAATGACGAATTAAACGGGTATAAAAAACAGTATTCAATTATAGAATTTTTCGGATGGGATCAAATCATATTTTAGTTCCTACTTTTCACTAACATTGATTTATTTTTATGTAACTTTAAATGACATTTTTTTATGATACTAAGGCAGAAAGTTTTAATTTTAATTATTTATTGATCATAAAACTGTGTTTATTTAACCAAAACGCTATACTATGCATTAAATACCATTAAAAAGTAAAATTTAGCAAATATTCAGAATTTAAGATTGAATATTGCACTCCCCTTTTAATCGAATAACTCGCTTAATAGCATAGATTTGGCTGGAACCGATGGTATTCCTTTAAGCGGGGTTGACTGTATTTGCTTAGATCCATTTTGTTATGTTGTCTTAAGTAATAATTGAAGTAGTGTTAAATAATTAGTTGCATGTTAAATATTTGTTTAGATCCATTTTGTTTTGTTGTCTTAAGTAATAATTGAAGTAGTGTCAAATAATAACTTATACGAACTACTGATACTAGACAGGATTAAATGTTTACCCTGTATTTTTTCATTATTAATTAAATTTAAACTTAATTGTTGACTGAGTTAAATTTTCGATTTCTGTAATGCTCATGACTTTCGAGAGCTTCCCTATACAACTAGTGATTTATTAAAATTAATTCTTCTAATTTTAATGCAAAACGAAACGTCTCCAGGACAGGCTTAAAGCAACATTATTTATTATTTTTAAGTTAGAAAGGAAAACGGAAACCATTTTTTGATTGTACAGGCTACAGATAGATATACGTTGGAGTGACAACTATATAAGACTACTATATAACGTACGTGACAACTATATAAGACTGCAATAACACGAAGTTTTCTATCTCCTAATGTTATTCTTATATTGCAACACACATATACTTTTTAATGATCCTAGAGCGGAACAAAAAACACTAATAATTTGCCTCATAATTCAAAAGAAATAAATAAATATTTGAAAAAACAGCTAGCATGTAAATTTTATTTTGTTTTATAACCAGCGTTGAACAGCCGACCCAATTCTGAGTGTATGACTATCAATGTTCAACTCCGTAGCCTTGTAATGTTGAACTTAATCCAGATCTCAAGGAAATTCTTAGATCAAGCATTTCATCAAACCAGCCATTCTGGAAGACTTTTTTATGGAACCTACCCGAATTTGCGTTACATGGAGAATAAAACCACAAAAAACTTCCAAAATATCCCAGCAGCAGAGGGTTTTAACCAACACCTCCTAGACGAAGGAAGGTATAATTTTACGTATAAATTTAGTAGTCCCATGTGACGAAGTTAACTGCGCAGTTGATGAAAAATAAGAAACATGTCATTACGTTCGGGGTACTAAGCTGCGCAGTGGTTGAAAATACGAAATATGTCATAACGTTTGGACTACTAAAGGATATTTATGGTAACCCATGCAGAGGCCTACTCTTTCTAGGAGGTGTTGTTTTAACCCATTATCCGTCTACCACTGAGGATATTTTATGTCACTATTGCAGTGAGAGCCGGGAGCAGAATTCGTATCGACCATACAACGTAGGGATTCATACCTGGGTCACCTCATCTGGGTCACGCTCTATCACCTAAGCTTCCCCGGCTCTAGCATGAAAATAAATAATTTTGATGTATCACATAAAATGTCAACTTGGTGAAAATATTTAATACATCAGAACAATCGTTGCTAAAAAAAATAGTGAGAGCCTTAAAGTGAAGGACGCAACAAAATCAATTTGAAATAAAAATATTGAAATCTAAAAATCAACTTCAAAGATTTTAATACTTGTTCTAAAAATGGAACATTTACAAGTAATTGAGCCAATTTATTCAAAGTTGCCAGGGTGCAACTTTAACAAATCATTTGAGAAAAAATGAAGTAGTTTCTTCTAGTGAAAAAAAGAAGGCATCTCTAGACCTTTCTAGAAAGTATTACTTTCTTCATATAATTTCTTTCTTTTTTCCCCTTTTTTTATGTTACTTGAATTCTATTCTCAAATGTGCGCATTTTATTTAACACCTCATTCTGCGTGGGTTGTTCCCGGAACAATATTCATCGCCTGTCTATTTGTTTTTACCCCTGAAAATTTTAAAAAATTGTTTGTCTTCTCCGGTAAAGTACAACCATTTTTCATTTGAGTTTATTTTTTTCATTTGGTTTTTATCACACTCCTTCATAGTTTTTTAAACCGTTCGCAAAACATGGGAAATTACTCCGCTGAACAACTGTTATTCGCAATTTTTTTTATTCGTTTTCTCCCGTTTATTTCATTAGAATGAACTCTAGTTCGGAAGTAAAAAAAAAAAAAAAGAAAACAAAAAATGCTGGAAACTTTAAAGAGTGCCCTTTTTGTGAAGATATCTTACACTTTGAGAGTTTTATTGCTTTCAAACGAGTTTTAAAAAGTAGTTTTTTCGTGAAGCTTTTTGGAAAATCATTCTTTCTTTCTTTAGGAATGCATAATTTGTAATTTTCTCCCTCCATGTTTCATACATAATTTGATAATTTTTAACAATATTCATTTCTCTCAAGTTTGTTTCAATATTTTCTTTTCATTCAATTTTTTTTAAAATTAAGTAATGCGTAAAAATCAGATTAAAAATACATACTTTGGATTTCTACTTATCATTCAATTCTTAATTTTTTTGTGTTCAAATTCCATGTAATATTTCTTTTAATATTCCTGTGAAATTTTTATGGAATATAATTTTTCCGCATATATATGTATAGTCAAGTATTCAACAAAATTCCGTTTTTGTAAGTAAAAACTTGCAAATAATTTTTTTTTTAACTTTCACTATCTAGCTCAAACTTTTTTTGAATTTCATTGTTATAAAAACAATATTTCCTAAAGTATATACTTCTGAAAAGCGAACGTCAAAGTAAGTTTCCTAACTTGTATAAATATGTAGTTGATTCTAATTTTAATTGCAATGTTATTTGAAAAGTTTTAACAAAAATATAACATCTTTGTACTAATAATTTAATAATAAAGTAATCTATTCAAACACTTCCAAAATCTGCAATTGAAACAAAAATATAACAATTTAGTAAATATACTTTTAGGCTAAATTAATTCCTTCAAAATCTTCTAAAAATCTGTAATTAAAACAAATATATAGCCACCCAATATATTTCAAAACTAAAGTTATGCCCTCAAGCCTTTTGAAAGCTACCCTAAGAAAAATATTATGATCAAAACTATCAAAATATGAACAGAATGTACTGTATGGGCATGCCAAAAATTAGGATAATTTTTACCATATGTCTATGGTCATGAATTTTGTAAAATTAATAATGAAATAAGATTTTATTATCATGCTGTTTGATATTATAATATTCGGATGAGTTGGTAATTTTACCAAAAGAGATTGTAGTTTTAACAATACTAGTAAAACTTTAAATAACGTAAAAATGTTTCATTTGATATCCTCTATTTTATTAAAATTAGTAAGTAAATAGTAAAATAAATGATATTTCTGAAGAACATTTTAGTATTTTCGTCTTGATAATTTTGAGCAGGACATAAAAACCATTATTCGGTAAAACTTTCTTGTCAGTTTTATATTTTTACTAAATGTGTGATGAAAACTATAATTTTGAAAACTAGGATTTCCGGTGTATCGTTATCATAACGTACAGAGTAATTAATAAACGAATGGTTTAAATACCGTATATTATGGTTTGATTACTTGAATTATGGTTTCTTTTATTAGAAATGTCTTTACCACATAATGCCAGAACTTTTGCCAGAAATGCCAGAACTTTTTCACTCATCCATGTATCAAACACAAATATAACCATTTAACAAATATAATTTCAAGTTATCTGTCCAGACTCTTTTGAAATCTATCATTCAAACTAAAATATTGACATTTAGAAAATAGAATTCGAAGTAAAGAAATAAACTTAAAATATACTATTCCATATATTTTATAAATATATTTGGAATTACCTATGAGTTAGTTTAACATATATATATATATATATACATACATATATATATATATATATATATATATATATATATATATATATATATATATATATATATATATATATATATATATATATATATATATATATATATATATATATATATATATATTCCAAACGTATATATATATATATATATATATATATATATACGTTTGGAATTACCTATCGGTTAGTTAAATAATTTTCTCTGATATACACTATACACTAACTGCTCTTTAATTTCCCATTTCTCAGTACTTCAACTTTTAACTTTTGTCAAAAGCATTGAAAATACGTTATTTTAATGGAAGATTCACGTAATTGCTCCTTGTAAAACTGCTCCAATCCTTTTCTCTATCAGACATTGTTTTGTACAACGGGGAGATATCTCTTTCGCCAAGTCGTCCCCAAATGAAACTTTTCGATCAAAATTTTGACATCTTCTACCATACAATGTAAAACACATATGATGTTAGGTAAATTATTTAGACCAAACACATCAGAGATATTAATATCACAAATTCGAAATTGCCTATAAAAGGTCATTCAATATAATTTGCATAACATTAAATCTGAAATTTTGATTAATTAACTTGTAAATGTTCCGGGAAATCAGAAAGGGATGGTTTCTAATGAAGGGATAAGTTTCTTTTTTGTCCTCTAAATCCTGGTTTAATTTTATTGTTTTCGGAAAAGGAAAGTAGGGGAGAGTTAGGTCAATTCTAACATTTTTTACTTAACTATTTTTAACTAACAAAAAATCCAATATATTATTAGTATTAATTGACAGACGAGTAAAGTAGACTATCCACTACTAGAAAAAAAAATACCTTATTTTAAATGTTATTATATTAGTTATTAAAAATTTTTGACAGTCTTGCACTTGTTACAATTGTCCCCACTTACGGGGTCAATTGTAACAGTTCATAATTTCAACTAATACATAGTTAATAATACATATTATCATAGTTGTGATATATTATTTTATTGATCAAAATAGTAGTGATATTTTTGGAGTAAAAATAATAATGAGCAGAGACCTAAAGGGTTAAACTTTTAATTTTAAGTTGTTAAAAATTTTAATTTATGCTGTGAAAGGTGACAAATAAAATAATGCACATGCAACATAATATAAATGATGTAGGAAACTATTGGTGGTTCTTAAAGAGTTAAGTAATGGTTTGTAAACATAAGATTATTTATTTTCAGCTGTTACATTCGTCCCTTTACTTATTGTTACAATCAACCCCAAGACGTCATTTCAGCTTCATTTGTTAAAAAAAATGCTAGTTAATTAACAAAACTAATTTTCTTTTTTTTTTAAATGTTAATTAGGGTGTCCACTTACATATTCGGTTATTAATTTTTATTTGCTTAAACAAAATTACTTTGTTACAATATAATATTCTAATACCAAAAAAAGTACTTACGTAGCGTGAAAATATCTTTTGTGATGTAACTCTTTCAAAAGTACATAAAAATGGTTGCCAGCAGGGTTATTCATGTAGATTTATTAAATACACCTTGTGCGCCACCTAGGAACCAAATCTAGAACCCGACACTCGAAATTTTTGCTTTGTTACAATCGTACTCTGTTACAATTGACCCCACTCTCCCCTATGTATAAATAATAGTACGATATACAAATTAAAAATGAGAGTTTAGAGTTATTTAGACAACTTATAATCTGTTACTACGCTACTGTTTGTAACACAAATTGAAAGTTTGAAGTCAAAAAATGATTCTAAAACCACACCTCATGAATTGTTTGTTCAAAATAATAATTATGAATAATATATTAAACACTAAAGAGTACGTATATTTTTAAGGAATTGATGAAATTTCTTTTCTCGAGTGAAGAACGTAAAGTTGGCACAAACTACATTGGACAGAAATGAAAGGTTAAAAGTGAAAATGTTTTTAAAAAAAACTGAACTAAATTTTTGATTAATTATGTTTATTAATTTTCACAGGTAAGATAATAACTATATTTTAGCTTTAATGATGCTTAATAACTAATGCATGAGAAAGATGCGCTTCACAAACGTAGATTGACCAGAAATACCTTGTACATCGATTCAACCTAAATTTTGTTTTAAATTATATGAGTTTATGCTAGAATAAAGCTATTACATCTTCAAACACTGAAATTTATAACTATGAATAAAGTAAAATGGCTGAATTATTTGTTCATAAGTAATTTTTAGGAAGCGCTAAAATGTACACTGTTAGAAATTTCTCGGACAAAATGTTTAAATAACAATTTATTGAATGGTTATTTTACCATATTTAATCAAAACAGTCAAATAGCCATTAATAAAATGGTAATCCAACTGTTAAGTTTGAGAAAAACGGTTTATTAACTGCTTTCACCTAATACGGTGAAACAACCATAATTTCATCTCACCAACTAGATCGACCTAATGAAGCTACTTAGTTCTTTGCAAATGCATACATATCATAGGCGAGAGGGTTTACCTGTCAATCTCAACCCCGGCAGAACTAGAGTTCGAGTCCTAGTGTTGACACCACTATATTTCCTCCATTCCCTTCAACACATGAAGAATTTCCAGTGTCCGGCATTCTCCAGAGCCCATTACTTTACGAAAAGCCGAGCTCCTATGTCTTGTTAAATAATTTATTTCTTTTTTTACGGTTTTGAAAAATGCTACTCGTAAATGGTAAAAAGAAACAGTATAGTTTTGTATTCATGGTTTTATAACCATACTTTTTATAAATGGTTTCAAAACCATAAGAGAAAAAAATGTTCTTTACCGTAAACTTTACGGTTAATCGGATGGACAGACAGCTGCCAGTTATTATACCATAATTTTAGAATGAAAATTTTAACAGTGTACAGTGCGCAAAATAAAAAACGGGATCTCTAAATAACTTTAGATCTAATGGTTGGAACTTCACGTTCTAGGAATCAATCAAAACGTATCCAGAGGGTGACCTCGAATAAACTAATTAATTAATACGGGCAATATTTTAAGTCATGAAATCAGAAACAAAACCGTTTTTTCTCTGAATACACATTCCTTTTATTCAACGGATTCGGATTTCCAGCCCTCAAAGTATAGGGGGATAGCCTCAATCTGGAAAAGATTATCCCAATAGTTTGGTCAGGAGAGCTGTTTAAAGTTTGGACGCCTTAATTTTAATCTTACTTTTTGCGCATGTTCGCTATATCTCAAAATTTTTTTGAATTAATCTAAAAAACTTTGCGCACAGATATAAGATTTATTCATCCAAAAATAATTCAATGCAAAATATAACATTTCTTAAATATTTATTGTTTTTTTTTTAAATTATTCTACTTAATAATCGTTGAAAAATTTTGAATAGTAAGGTGCACGATTTTTATACATCATTTTAAAAAATTCAATTTTAAATGGCAAAATACAAATTTCGAGTGAAATTGAGTAAACAGTTCCTGGGAAATAAAATTTTGAAAAAGTCTTATTTTTAAATTTTAATTTTCCTAGAGCTAATCAACTAATGCTCATTCAAAGCTCAGTAAATTTGACCCAAGTGGTTTGGTAATGATTTTGGTTAAATAAATGAAATATGAATAAATTAATAAAATATGGTCTTATATTATGTGATAAAATTTGGTAAATGTTTTAATTTTATCATGATACCTTAGCATGGCATAAAAACCATTTATTCGGTTTAAATTTAACTTAAATTACTAATTTAAATTTACTAAGTTTGTGGTAACAGAATTTTTGGTAAATTCTAATCATATGAACTGAAAAATTACCTAATGAATTGTTTAAATGAATGTTACCATATGTTTTAGTTCTTTTATCCAGAATTATCTTGTTGCTTTTTTTACCAGAAATGTCATTGCCATACAATACGATAGCTTTACCAGAATTTTTTTCTCCTTATTTATTCCATACCTTTAATGTTAATTAAACTAAAAGTATATTTTTATTGCAAACGAGGTATAAAGCAAAAGTCTTTATACGTTATTTTTAAACATATTTTTTACTCAGCAAATTCACTCAGGAGACAACAAAGAAGCACGACGAAACAACAACACAAAACAAATAAAATCTTACAAGACAGGTAGGATTTTGCCAGAGGAAAACCTCTTATATCGTTCATGCTTTTGTTTGTTGGAATAAAAGAATTTTTTTCTCTTTAACATAAATACAAAGAAGGACTGAACTTTTCAGTGAAAAACGTGGAATGAACTCCTTTTCTTTTGTAAATACAAGCTTTACCAATAGGTAGTCCTGTTTCTATGACAACATGACTCTGCTTTCAACCACAAAGGATTGAGCTTTTAAAATGACAGAAATAATAAAGATCTTAGGCATTTTGTAACAAGAAATACTCCAGGCTAAAAAAAAACAACGAAGTTATTTTTGCAAACCATTATGCTTTAAATACACATAGAATGTGGGTCAAATCTGAAAACATTTGGAACAAAAACTCAATTTTAAAAATATTACTTCCAAATATTTAAAATATTGCTTCAATAAATTTCTTATTATAGAATGGAAGGTAATTTCTTAATCATTTAGAATTAAATAATAAAATAATGAAATTTAGAATAATTGCAATTCTTTAAATTATTGAAACAAGGGAGACCAATACACACACTCATATATGACTCAATTCGTAGCCTATTCCATATGTAGTTCATTCTATGTGAAATGGACCAATGGTTGTTGTCTCTAAAGTAATGCTACTGTTTGCTCACTTTTCTCTTAAAATCTAGATCTCTTTATTATCTACACGTCTCCAAATAGAGACATCTAAGATGACGTCACTTCATTTTCCTCTCCACGGGAAATCTTTCAATGATCAATGAGTTACAAATGAACCAATAGAAATACCTTTTTTTTTAGGATGGGAATACAAATCATTCAGTAGAAATGTAAACATCTTGTTGCCATTCACTACCATAAAACTATGACAATTGATTGATTTATTCCACGCAGTGATATGGTTCAGCCTCTGGTTTGCGAAGTGCCTCCCCCCCAAAAAAAATAATAATAATAATAATAAGCGAACCTGCCTGAAACACTTTTAATTTAATTATCATATTTTCACGTTCTTGGAAAAATACGACTTTTTTAAAAGTCAATTTCTCAGGAACTATTCAACGATTTCGCTTAATTTTTGCATTTTACAAAGTTTTTTTTTATTATTATTAAATAAAATATTGAAAAATAAAAATATTTATAAAAGTTATATTTTGTTGTGAATCATTTTTGAGCAAATGAATTTTATAATAGTGTTGAAAAATTTTTCAATTTGCTTAAAAAGTTCTAGAGATATGGTGCAATACGCAAAAAGTATAACTTTGTCCACACTTTAGACCGTTTTCCTGACCAAACTATTGGGACCATATTTCCCAGATTTCGGCTACCTCCTATATTTCGAGGATCAGAAATCGGAATCCGTTGGGGGGAAAAAACATATGTTCATTCAGAAGAAGTACGTTTTTGTGCTTGATTTCGAAACTTAAATATCGTCTGCACTAATTAAGCAGCATATTTGAAGTCAACCCCTTCAAGCCATTCAGATTAAGTTCTACAACGTGAAGATCTAAGGTATTCAGGGTGGACAGTTTATTTATTTATTTTTTTAAATTTTTATTTATTTATTTTTTGCGCACTGCACTTCTCTGTCTATGTAGTCACGTCTATGTAATTTAAGTTTAACTAGTACATGAACTTTTTCAGATAATTCATTATAAAATAACGTGTTTTTCACGCTAACTTCACGTGCATATAGTAAAATGTTTTGTTTTTTTTCCTTTTTTTTAAAAAAAATTATTGGATTGATATACTATTATGTTAGTCATAGTTTTTATAAAAATGTAAGAAATATATTTATTATGAAAAATATAAGATAATAATATTTTTTTTCCTTTTTTTTAAAAAAAATTATTGGATTGATATACTATTATGTTAATCATAGTTTTTATAAAAATGTAAGAAATATATTTATTATGAAAAATATGTATTGATTTATATTTTGTATTTTTAGTTAAATAATTGTTTCTTTAAGTATATAATATTTTTTTCGTAGGTATGTGCTTTCAATTTATCCATGCCAAGTATAACTTTTTAAGTTGGAAAAATCCAATTACTGCAGTGAAAAAGGTAGCTATTATTTCAGCTAATTTTAGTCAATGTCGTCTTTAGTTTAATTTTGTTTACATTTATTATATTTTTAAGTTATCAGACTTGTACACACTGAGAAAAAAAAGTATGGTCGAAAGTTCCAAAAATATGGTAAAATTTACCGTGTTTTTGGTGGTAAGCCAAAAACGCTCGGTTATTTTTACTTAACCGCTTTGGTAATGATTTTAGTAAAATCAACAAAAAATATGGTTTTATGTGATAAAAATTGATAAATGTGGTAAAATTTCGTAATTTTATCACTATACCTTTGTGGATGATTAAATTTACTTTTCAATTTTGTATTTTTTTACTAAACGTATGGTAATAATAACTATAACTTTAAAAACCAGAATCTCCAGTTAACCGTTATCATATGAACAGAAAAATTATTTATTAAATGGTTTAAATACCATATATTTGATTTGGATTAACCAAATGTATCATTACTTTACTGTACGATTATTTGATCAGAATTTTCATAATTTAATTTATTAGTTATATTTAGAAAAAGTTAAAATATTTTTTCGTCCCTATGGCATTTATTTTTTTCCAAATGCCTCTTGAAATTTCAGCAAGTTTTGCAAAAACAAAATTGAAAAACGACTACTTTTAAAACCTTATTAAAATACTGTTTTAATACCATTTTCCTCAAAAAACGAATATTGAAATCCATTATTTAAACTATTTATGCATATCTTTTCTCTTCTCATAATACTTTTAAAATTTCTTTTGTGTGCGTGCGTGTTGAATTGCGATTTTCGTTTTGTAATCCTATGAGAAATCATTAGAGTTGTTTTAAATATTTCAAGATGGTTTAAGTATTGGTGTTTAATTTGATTTTTTTTTCTTTTAAAAAATACACTTGTTGAGAGAGCAATACTTAAATTCAATTAAGAGTTACTGAAATATCTTTGCTGCAAGCTCGCCGTAGTAGGATGTATTTAAAGTAAAGATTCAAAATGCCCTAAAGGCTGGAAGATTTTATACGATCTTAAAATATGAGATACTTTACCTTTTTTTTAATTATCTAAAAAGGATTTTCATAAGAAAAAAACATTTTCCTTATTATTACTAATGCATAAAAAAGTTAATAATGATTTTTGTAAGGATTTTGAGTATATTTTGTGAAATTTAACTTCCCACGCAAATTTTGAAATAACTTTATTTTTTTAAATATGCTCGTGAAAGTTAATTTAACTATTATTTATTTACTTTTTTCAAAACAACTTATAGATGGATCATCAAATAATATCATTGAGTCAAGCAAAGAGCAGTCCTAGATACAAGGTGTCGCTTAATCACCGCCCTTATTACATATTTTAAGAATCCATGTTACCAAAAAAGATTTGCTAACTTTATTTTTAGACCACGCTAAATAGCATAAAAAGGCCATTTTTATGTAATTTGAGCTGGCTATAATTTCCCAGTTCTGGTCAACTATTGAGGGCCGAAAATCTAGTCAAAAGAAAATTCCTTTGCCATACTTATATCAAAATCGTTTGCTGAGAGGAAGATTTTTTTTATTGCAAAATAATAAAAAGATGTCGAATGTAAAAAGAAGTGTAATCACCAAAAATAGTCCTTTTTACCAGAATTTGTGAGCATTAAATAGATTTTTTTTAAACAAATTTTATGTGTAATTTTTTGAAGGAATTCAAAGATTCCTAAATAGACAAAAAAAGCAATTATTTCCTAATGGTGGAAATCGAATTTCCTTGGCAAATGACTTAGAATTTGCCCTAGTTTAGACTAAGATTGGGAGTACAAATTAGTTCGGTCCGTTTTTAAGAGATAGCTCTGCAGTTATGAATGTTTCATAGTGACAGCTGGTTTCGGTGGTTTCAGAGAGGTTAAACATCTGTTAATAATATTCAATTTACATCGCTTTGAGTTTCATACAAAAACCCTGTTTTTTACTTTGTTAAATATGTCAACTTTTGTGGTAACTAAGCACCATTTGCGGAAGGTTTTATGTTTCTGCTTTAATTGGACGAAAAGTGCAGCTGAAGCGCATCGAATGCTTATAGAAGTTTATGGTGACAATACTCCAACTGATAAATCATGTAGGGAATGGTTTTGACGTTTCAAGAATGGTGAATGAAGAATGCTGAATAGTGTTGTATACTATGAGCTGCTACAACGTGGGAATTCCATTACGGGCGATCGGTATAGGCTACAATCGATTCGTTTGAGCCGTGCATTACGAAAAAAACGACCGGAATACAAGCAAAGACATGACAAAGTTATTCTTCTGCATAATAACGGTCGACATGATGTCGTAAAAGTCGTAAAAAATTATTTGGAAACGCTCAAGTGTGATATTTTACCACACCCGCTGTATTCGCTGGACATTGCTCCTACGGATGAAGCACGATTTGGCAGGTCACCAGTTCACTTCTTTCTCAGAAGTTGAAAATTGGCTCCTAACTTGGATTGCCTAAAAAGACGAGACATTTTTTTCGAGATGGAATTCGAAAATTACCTGAGAGGTGGGAAAAAGTAGTAGCCAGCGATGGACAATACTTTGATTAATCTGCTCATTCATTTTGTTCTGAAATAAATGCATTTTTGATCACAAAAAATTGGGCCGAACTAATTTGTACTCCTAATATAAATTTAAAATATTTCGTCTATTTATACGGACTAACTGCTTTCTACAAAAAAAATTTGTGTAAGCCTTTTCTAAGACAGTTCTTTGTGCAAAATATAACAAAAAAAAACCTAATATCAATACAAATACCAAAGTTAGGAGTAAAAACGTAAAGAAAAAGATTTTGTTGCAATTGTGTGGAGAAAAGGTTCTCGACCACCTCCTTTCCTATCCACCCCCCTCCCAAATATGATCATACCAATATGTGATTTTCAAAAAAATTGGTAAATTCTCAAAACTTTTTGTTCTATTGACTATTAGACTTGCCGAATTGGTCTCATTGAGTTCAACGTTATACAATACGTAAGGTCTACGACTTTTCTTGCCTATATATTAATGCTAGACATGTATGTATGTATAAATGCGCACCTGCAGTTTTTATTCAAAATCACGGCTAAAACTCACTTCGGGAAAACGACAAAACTTGTATGTGTATTGTCCCTATATCTATATTGTCCCTATATCTATATTGCGCCCAAACCACAATTTTCAAAGCAATTTCCAGATTTTCCTTCAAAGTTTTTGTGTTCAACTATTTAAACACTAGTCTAGTTGGATAATTTCAAAATAAAAATACATTTTTTTAAAATCTCAAAGTAACGTGAAAAAGAAAGCAAAAAAAAAAAAAAAAAAAGGTCCAAAAAGAGACATCTGCCTATGGTCGATTTTTATGATATTATTCGTGCTTCTTTCATGTTGATTTAACTTTATTGTAATACTGTTAATTCTTCTCTTTTCATCACGTTTATATCAACTTGCCTTCGTGTATGTCTGTTCGGGTTCGATTTCAAACTAACTTCCCGACTAGTTACAGACTTCAAATTTGGCACATAGTTCAGAATTAGATGACAATGCAGGAAAATGAAGAGAAAAAGACATACAAAGTAAAATAAAATTAAAATTAAAGAAAAATTAATGTTTTCGCGATTGTCTATTGTTGTCGATTCGATTATTTCAAATTAGTGTCACATGTCAGTTGAAAAGTTTTGTGTACGGTGAGTGAAAAAATTGAGATTTAAGAAGTGAGTACAAAAAAAAATCAAAATAAAAATTTTATTTTTAAAACCAGTGGTTTTATGTTTCTGCTTTAATTGGACGAAAAGTGCAGCTGAAGCGCATCGAATGCTTATAGAAGTTTATGGTGACAATACTCCAACTGATAAATCATGTAGGGAATGGTTTTGACGTTTCAAGAATGGTGAATGAAGAATGCTGAATAGTGTTGTATACTATGAGCTGCTACAACGTGGGAATTCCATTACGGGCGATCGGTATAGGCTACAATCGATTCGTTTGAGCCGTGCATTACGAAAAAAACGACCGGAATACAAGCAAAGACATGACAAAGTTATTCTTCTGCATAATAACGGTCGACATGATGTCGTAAAAGTCGTAAAAAATTATTTGGAAACGCTCAAGTGTGATATTTTACCACACCCGCTGTATTCGCCGGACATTGCTCCTACGGATGAAGCACGATTTGGCAGGTCACCAGTTCACTTCTTTCTCAGAAGTTGAAAATTGGCTCCTAACTTGGATTGCCTAAAAAGACGAGACATTTTTTTCGAGATGGAATTCGAAATTTGCCTGAGAGGTGGGAAAAGGTAGTAGCCAGCGATGGACAATACTTTGATTAATCTGCTCATTCATTTTGTTCTGAAATAAATGCATTTTTGATCACCAAAAATCGGACCGAACTAATTTGTACTCCTAGTGTAAATTTAAAATATTTCGTCTATTTATACGGACTAACTGCTTTCTACAAAAAAAAAATTGTGTAAGCCTTTTCTAAGACAGTTCTTTATGCAAAATATAACAAAAAAAAAAACCTAATATCAATACAAATACCAAAGTTAGGAGTAAAAACGTAAAGAAAAAGATTTTGTTGCAATTGTGAGGAGAAAAGGTTCTCGACCACCTCCTTTCCTATCCACCCCCCTCCCAAATATGATCATACCAATATGTGATTTTCAAAAAAATTGGTAAATTCTCAAAACTTTTTGTTCTATTGACTATTAGACTTGCCGACTTGGTCTCATTGAGTTCAACGTTATACAATACGTAAGGTCTACGACTTTTCTTGCCTATATATTAATGCTAGACATGTATGTATGTATAAATGCGCACCTGCAGTTTTTATTCAAAATCACGGCTAAAACTCACTTCGGGAAAACGACAAAACTTGTATGTGTATTGTCCCTATATCTATATTGTCCCTATATCTATATTGCGCCCAAACCACAATTTTCAAAGCAATTTCCAGATTTTCCTTCAAAGTTTTTGTGTTCAACTATTTAAACACTAGTCTAGTTGGATAATTTCAAAATAAAAATACATTTTTTTAAAATCTCAAAGTAACGTGAAAAAGAAAGCAAAAAAAAAAAAAAAAAAGGTCCAAAAAGAGACATCTGCCTATGGTCGATTTTTATGATATTATTCGTGCTTCTTTCATGTTGATTTAACTTTATTGTAATACTGTTAATTCTTCTCTTTTCATCACGTTTATATCAACTTGCCTTCGCGTATGTCTGTTCGGGTTTGATTTCAAACTAACTTCCCGACTAGTTACAGACTTCAAATTTGGCACATAGTTCAGAATTAGATGACAATGCATGAAAATGAAGAGAAAAAGACATACAAAGTAAAATAAAATTAAAATTAAAGAAAAATTACTGTTTTCGCGATTGTCTATTGTTGTCGATTCGATTATTTCAAATTAGTGTCACATGTCAGTTGAAAAGTTTTGTGTACGATGAGTGAAAAAATTGAGATTTAAGAAGTGAGTACAAAAAAAATCAAAATAAAAATTTTATTTTTAAAACCAGTGGTTTTTGTAGTACATATACGCATACATATACATATTTTCTTACTCATACACATGCACAACCACATACACATACACATATACATCCACATACACATGCATATACACAAACATATTCCACATTCAGATACACTTATTCTCATGAGCACACATACTGTTACTGTTATATATTTCATGCCCCCCACGTTTTTCCTTTTTCAAATTTTTGTTTCTTAATTATTATTCTCCACTACTAAAACGTGGTTTCTAAAAATATTATTTTTATTTTTATTTTATTATTTAATTATATATTTTTAAACCTTATTTGAATTGGATTTGATTAAAGTATATCTTTTTTAGTGAGATATTCTTGAAATAAAAAGAACACACAAATTTTCAACATTGTAATTTGTGTCTAAAAAATCATATAAAAAAAGGTTTGAGAAAAAATAATAATATTATACGATATTTTTTACTAAAATTTGATGAATTTCCTTCTCATTTAATTATGAAAATCCTATGAAACAGCAGACTATCACCAATGCTGTCTATAGAAAGTTATATTTCGAGCTTGAGTTGGCAGATTTTAATTAAAATTTATCTGATTGTACGTCAACATCTCTTTTCACAAATAATTAAGCTTAAGTCTATGATCTATTAAACGAATCCTGTTATCTCATATTATTTATCTGCGAAAGTATGCTTATAAATTCCAGTAACTGTCGAAATTTCAATTCAGTGATATCAAGAGCTTAATTTTATTATTTTATAAGATTAAATAATTAATAAGAAAATGTACTTTTTTATTCATCTTTTTATTGTATTTATTTTCTTCATTTTATTTATTTATTGCTTCATTTGAATTTATAATATTTTTTCACAGAATCTTAGTTTAGCGCGAAAACATTAAGTTGTTTACTAAAGATTAAATCCTTCGAAAAAAAGTCTATTAATTGGGTACTTGCACTTCGAGAAGAAGAAGATCACTGATACCCACACATGTGACCTATGACGTTCACGCCATCTGATCGTTTATAAGCAAATTGGCGTGTTAAAGTTGAGCTAAGTTTCTCCACATAAGTTAGAAAGTTAAATAACGTTTAATTAATGAAATACAGCACCGTATCGCACATCGAATTTTTTGAATTATATTTTTTTCTCGTCTACGCCTTTACTTGAATTAGATTTATTATTTGTTTATGTATTTTATTGTAATCATAAAATATTTTTGTTTTGTTTACCTGGCAACTTCGATGCATAATTAGTTTGCTTATGTTCTACATGGCTTCATGCCTGTCTTTGTGTTAAGTAAGAAATATATTGTGAAAATAGCTTTGTGTAAGAATCAATGTGAGAACATAGAATGTGTCACTTCAGAGAACAAATACTTGACGGGCTTAAGTTACTCGAAACAGAATGGAAAGAACAGTTGCTACAAGTGCCACGTTTCAACAACGAGGCAATGTTGTCAAACATTGGCGAATGGGATCTTAAAACATAAAATTATAGTTGCCACTATAATTTTAGAAATTTTGGAGCGAGTTCAATATTAATAGAGCTAACTAAGCTGACGTCACTTCACTTACCTTTCTACTGGCAACTCATCAATGATACATCAATTTATAGATATCAACTATTAGGAATACGTTTCTATTGGGATGGGAATACGTATCTTTCAATAACATAAGTGCAGACAGCTAGTTGCCATTCACAACCATAAAATTAATTAATTTTATCTAAGGATGTAGTTCAGCTTCTGTCTTGGACTTCTCTATATCGTTCGGATTTGTCACAATCTAAATATCATGCTAACTTTAATCATATCATATATTTTTTTTAAACTTCCTTACAAGATTTTTTTTCAAAATGCAATTTTAATTAACTTTGAACAGGTTCACCCATTGGCAAAATGGGTGTTGTTTTGGGTTTGATGGCGTGTTATTTGGACGTCATCACACTTTTCAACTGTGTTCAAAAGTAAGAGTAAACAGTGCGCATGCGTCGTCATTGCATTCGTTGCTATGGCGACCGCTGCTGTTTGATACTTTTCTTTTTTAGAATTTTTTTTCACTTTTAATTTTGTCATGGACTAAGTTAGTGAGTTTATTTTTGAGATATGGGACCAGAGAGATCACATAAATACTTCTTGAGTTGTGAATAAAAGAGAATTTCATCATTTGAATAATATTTTTGTTTTCATTATTTTAATTAAGAATCAAAACTTCTAACCTACAGTTCAAACTGGATCGTTTTCAATACTAATTCAGGTGAATGTCACAAATAAAGAGGGGAGGGGGATTAGACAACAACCATTTTGCAAATGGGTAACCTGTGATCGTCGTTTTAAAATTGATTTTGAAAATCAAAGAAATTTCAACGATGAACTTTTTCCCTTAGATCTAAATAACTGCAAATAAGCGCAAATTACTTTTAACGCAAGTAGGAACTGAGCCACGAGTGAAAGACTTTACCTTAAACACAGAAAAAGACACCAGTGTTTCGTGCAGTATTTTTTTTATAATGATTTTTTAAACGTGTTTCTGTAAAGCTAAATAATTTAAAATCAAAGGTTATTAAAATGAAAAAATAGCTATAAACAGAAAAGAAAACTTAATAGAAAGGTGATACTAATTCATTTAGGAAAAACGTAATAAAAATTGCCATGCTGTTATCGACCACAATAATGCTGAATTGATAAAGTTTTTAAGTATATATTGAAAAAATAAACTATAGACTAAAAGCCAAAGTTAATAGCTACGTTAAGCTTATTCGTATTGAGAAACCGTTAAAAATCTTCTTACTAATATTGACGCATATGAAGCTTAATTAATTATAGTAAAACGTACAACTGGTATTATAGAAAATTTTACAGTTTTAAGAAGGAATTCTACTGTAGATTTTAAGTAGTTTCAGAAGAAAATATTTTCTTCCAGTATTTATTATTATTTTATTGAATTATAATTAAAGAAAAATGTTCTCTAATTTTGAATAATTTTAACTTTATAATAAAGCTTAGATAGAGAAATAGTCGTGCTCTGAATTCCTTATGAAGGTTTTAAAAGAATTCTGTTTTTAAAATTTCAGCTTTAATTAGCTACCACACCACTGTCACACAAAACTGAAGTGTTAAAGGGGATGTATTAGGTAATAAATATACTAATATAGGTACAAAGTATTATATTGGAGTCTTTGGCAATTATTAAAATTGCACCAATACTTAGTAGTTTTATTATAGATGTTGTGGAAAAATGTGTCCTACAGTCTTTTGAAAGGGATAAGTACCGGAGAAAATTACTTATTAGCGGTGAATTATAACTATCCTGAGTTGGGCGCAAGCAATAGCATCATGCCAAGTGATACTGAATACAGCTAATCTTTATTATGATGGGATGAACTACAAAAAACCTGTTTTGCTCAATATAATTTAATCTGCAACTAAAAACAATAAAAATAAATAAATAAGTAAAAGGCATCATTTTTGCTTTATTAATTGTATCGTTATATGTCTTTCAGTTTTTTGTATGATTTCGAAGGGTTGTTGATTTGTTGATTATTTTCTTTAGACTCTTTTATTGTCTTTGCGATAGTTGGAGTTTAAGACGGGCTCCCAGAAAATTTCAGAGTCGTAATTAAGCATTTTATTACCGACTCTACAGCTCTGATTTAAGTAGTTTAGAGTAGATTTTTTTTGTTTAGTCTTATTAATTTCGTACACCTTATAGATATTCTTTTATTGTTATCTTCCATTATCCTTTTATTATTATGAAATTGGTCCTTTGAATAGTTTGATACATTTTATTCGTCAGTGCTCCATTAAGAAATAGAAGAACGTGCCTCATTATTCTTAAAATTAAAACTTTATATCAATTTTTCGAAAAAGGTAAATTAAATAACTTCTGACTAGAATCTTTAACAAAGAAGCAAGGCCACATTAATTGCACTCTTTGTGTCGCTCACTCTTTACCATCAATTATGTCTCCTGGGAGATGACCCCATTATGCGCTTTGACCTTACCCGCCTACAGTTATTTCAACTGCAAACGATATTTTTAGTTATTCCGAAATCGCCATTTATGCCACACTGCTTCTAAAAATAAATTTAATCGCTAGCTGTTAAGACGATGAAATCAAGGTGATAAAATAAATGCTATATCTGACATCATTATCACATAATGGTGTGGTTATTGCGATTTCAGACATTTTCTTTTACTCCATTGAAAGAAAAGTTATTAAACTTTATGTTCAGCCATTACTTAATCGCATAAACGACTGACGGTGATCTACTTTGGTTTTATTTTGTATGGAAAACAATATGGTGAATATACGTTCTTTATTGTGAGCATGATGCGTTTATAAAGACATTAAATGAAGCTTTTTTAGAATATACCAATAATGAAAATTGTATAATGAACTACTATAGTTTTTTTCAAGAAGTTATTAAAACATAAAAACAAACGAAGAATACAATATATATATATATATATATATATATATATATATATATATATATATATATATATATATATATTAAATTAAAATGAAGATAAAACAAAGGTAAATTACAGACAAATGAAAAAAGGAAGGGGGGGAATAATAATGACAAACAACTGGGGAAAGAAAAACAATTAATTAATTTTAAAAAAAAGGATAAAGTTTTTTTAAAAAACCGGAAAATAAAAGATATAATCTTTTCATCAGCCCACACGATTATATCCGAAAAAGAGTGCTTTCTAATATTTCATTTGTCTGTAATTTACCTTTGTTTTATCCTCGTTTTAAACTTATCTTATGAGTTCTATTTACTTGCAGCTTATGCGCAATAAATGATACTTATTGTTTTTCCTAATTTTTTTCTGGTTTTTTTGTATTTATTTATTTTGCTTTATGTATATATATATATATATATATATATATATATATATATATGGGGACATATTGAATGCTAAACATATATTGAATGCTAAATTTACATAAAGATGGACGACAAACAAACACATAAATAACACAAAAATAAATGAGTTCGTCTTCGTGATGTTAAAAGAAAATTATTGCTACTCCTCTCTGGAATCCATATGCGTCTTTTTTTTGGTTAGTTCCAAAACGCGCTCTCGTGTCTTAGGGAAATTCGCACAGGGTCTAACTTGCAGCTTACATAGTCTGGTTGGACTTCTAGCTAGATCAGCTTACAGCTTTGTGTACAGGAACTATATTTATATATAAGAATATACGAATACTATATAAGAATACTATATATATATATATATATATATATATATATATATATATATATATATATATATATATATATATATATATATATATATATAATATATATATATATATATATATATATATATATATATATATATATATATATATATATATATATATATATATAATATATATATATATATATATATATATATATATATATATATATATATATATATATATATATATATATATATATATATATATATATATATATATATATATATATATATATATATATATATATATATATATAAATATATATATATATATATATATTATCACGTTCTTCATTAAACATCACTTCAAACTATACGGAATGGAACTTTCTTGGCATTTCGTATTAATTAAATAGTAATGCTTTCAACTCTTTTTCTTAATGCCTTTTTTGATTTGTTTGATAATATGAATTCAAAAATTTGAAATTTGTCACTCACGTGAGTAAAATTTGACATTTTAACCAGAAGATAAAAACGCACTTATATTTAAACAAATATCATTAACTATTTATAAATGCAAAAGTGTTAGGTGGTTAGTGTTAGTCATTTTAAATGAATATATTCATAAATTTATTCGAATGAAAGGAAGAACATACATTGAGAACAGCAAACAACGTATATTAAGAAAATTTATTAAAAGTAGTAAACAACCTAAACGAATAACATATATTTGAAATGGTCTAAATTGTATTTATACATCCGAACTCAAAGCATCTCAAAGTTTCTTGGAAAATCTCCAACTCCAAATACCAAGAAAAAGTATTGTTTCTTACCACTTTCTTCTCGTTTCTCTTTGCTGTGGAATTTTATATAAATATATGAGTTTGCTGATAGAGTTCTAAGATTGTTCAAAACATACCTTCAAGTCACAAACATAGGAAGAGAGTTGCTGTTATCATAGAAATGACGACATGTCCTATTTAAGATACGTAACCAGGGCTTTAGTAGGGTCTAATCACATATTCTTGTTCACGAGTTAATTTTAATTTAGTCAGTGATGGTTCTTAAAATTGAAAAAAAAATATTCCTGAGTCTTTTAAATGCTAATTAATTTTTTTAATTGACAAATTGTTTGGCTTAAAAATAAATTATATTTCAATGCTCGTTTCATACGAACATCATCTGAAGACATAAGCTTAAAATTTTAACTGGCATATTCTCCATAATTATGTGTCTGCATTAGTGCCTGAAAATCTCACTCTTATCTTCACAGTAAGACATCACCTAGACCCAAGATGAAGTTATTTGTGTTACTCATTAATCTGTGTTTAAACTAAGGACAAATTTCTCCTTCTTTTTTCAGCTTAATTGTTATTATATCTCATTTTCCGAAAGGGTTTGATGACAAGTAATTAACTTAGTGGTCGCAACCGTCAATTTATGGATAGCGTCATCGTCTTACAGCAATTTGTCGTTTTCTGTGTTGACAAAATGCCAAATCACTTTTACCTTTTTAATACTGTTACAGAGGTTAGTAATAAGCTGTTGATGTAGCTTTACATTGTAAGCAAATATTATAAGTCAGAGAGTTTTAAATAAAATATTGATGGTTCAATAATGCTTAGTTAATACACTGTTATTATCTATTTTCTACTGTTATTTTATCATTACCTACTGTTATTTTTCGTTAACTACTATTACAGTCGGACCTCTATTTAACGAAGTCGCTAAATCCCGAAAAAAAGTTCGTAATCTGGAAAATTCGTTAAATAGAAAATCATCTTTTGAAATACTTACACAACGTAGAACAGGTTTTAAATTCATAGATACTAGAAATAATTAAAACTGCAATTGATGCACCTTTATCTTGAAAATTATTATCTATTATTTATTTTATAACTCTTCCCCAAAAAAGAAATCTGCAATGAAATTAAGAATAAAACAAAACATTATCCAGTGTTACACTATCATGCCACATATATTTTCCCCTGAATAAAAATGCTAAATTTTTATATATTAAAATTATTGCTGCATTTATTATAAATGTAATTTTAAACATATTGCTACTGATAAAGTCCATTAATTTTGTTTGAGTTTTTCGTTTGAAAAAGTGTTTTTTCTCATAATAGGTCTCGCAGTTTTGTAATACACCAAAAACTTCTTCAGTCGTATTCTCCTCAAACTGCAATCCACGTCGAATTGTTTCAAATGATTTTAACATTTCATCATATGAAGGTTTGCTAATTTCTTCATTATTTCCGTCTTCATCTTCCTCACAATTTATGGCTGTATTGTTTTTATTTTTAACACCGTCCAAAATATCCGATTCAGTTAATGTTTCGGTGGTTTCAGCTTCAGAATCAATAGAAAGAAAATCATTAATCCGTGCATCATCATTAATTCGGGGTTCTCTTTTAGCTGCACCCACTTTTTTTTAAGTTCTTCTAAAGGAATATCATCCTTGTCCTCACTTTCTGAATTTTCAGCGCGGACAAAGAATCCAGCTTTAGCAAAGCTGTTACGAATGGTACGATCTGTAACATCATAGTTCCATGCTTTGGAAATTTCTGTTATGCTTTCTCGCAATTAATCTTTGGCAGTGATAACTTTTCGTACAATTCCTTTGCGGTAGTGCAGTTTAAAGTTTTGAATCACCCCTTGATCCATTGGTTGTAGCTTCGATGTAGTGTTTGGAGGCAAGTAAAAAACTTCAATGTTTTTAAGTTCTTTGTTGATTTCCTGCGAATGACCAGGGCATTTGTCGAAAATTAGAGCAATTTTGCGATGCTCTGCAATCGTAAGTTTGTCCAACTTTTGAATCCATTTTTCACAAATTTCTGACGTCATCCATGATTTTTTGTTGAATTCATAATCAACCTCCAAAGATTTTGTGCCCTTAAAACATCTTGGAGTTTTGCTTTTTCCTATAATTAAGGGTTTTAATTTTTGATTGCCAGTCATATTTGCACCTAGCATGATAGTTATTATTGCTTTGTTATGTTTTACTCCAAAACATTTTTCAGTTTTAAATGTTAGGGTCTTTTGAGGCAAATATTGAAAAAATAAAGCCGTCTCATCAGCATTAAAAATGTTTTTTGGCTTATAATCTTTTAAAATTTTATTACGAGTCTCTGCAATCCAACTTTCACAATCTTTATCACTGACGTCATTACTTTCACCAGATATAACTTTTCCTATAATTCCCTGTTTTCTTTTAAACTTGTCAAGCCATCCACTACTTCCTCGAAATTCATCGTGTCCCAATGCCTTTGCAAATTACATTGCTTTCTCGGTTATTAAAGGTATAAAAGTTATGGGGATGCAAAAATCAGTTCAAGGTCATTTCCCCCATAAAATGCGTTAACAAGTTTATAATTTTTTCAAATATTTTGGGAAATAGGGAAAGTAGATCACAAAAAAAATTCGTTAAATAGAAATTTCACTTCGCTATTTGGAAGTTATTTAACGAAGAAATTTCCAAAATGTTCTTGGTTCCACGAAAAAATTCGCAAAATAGAGAAATTCGTAAAATGGAAATTCGTTAAATAGAAGTCCGACTGTATTTCCATCTAATAATATTGCAATCGTTTTACTTTAATACAATGACTAAGTTACAACAATTACACAACAATTAAACAATTACACTAAATTTCTACACGGTTTAGGAAATTATTTGAATTTGTGAAAAAGTACAAACATTACATACGAAAATATTTTGCTTTAAAAGTACGAATTAACGTGAGATTTGGAAAAAAATGCTTCGTTACAAGTCTGTTTGTTTTATTTTTTAAATATTAGTCTATTTATATTTATTATCCTTTACAAGTTAAAAATTTTTAATGAATGCATCTATTTAACATTTTTTAATAAATGCATTTTTGCAACATTTTTAAATACATTACTATATTTTACAACATTTTTAAATAACATAAAGTTTTGAAATAAATTATGTATGATAAATTATATATGTTTGAAGAAAAGCGACGGAAAAAAATAAAATTCAGATATTAAAAATTGGATTATGCATTTTAATTTACTGATATTGTTTCTTAAATAATGCAAGCAAAATTTATCACTAATCGAAATTTGATACTTTCGGGAGTAAACAAGCTACAAAATACAAAACTAAAATAATATAATAAAAAAGAACTTTCTTAAATACGTTTTCTAGCGGTCTTAAGAAAAATAAATAGTTTTATTTTTTTCAGACCTAAAACAAAAACTGTAAGGAGCTTGAAACTTTTATCGCCACCAAATATTTCTTACCTCTGTCGAAAGTTTATTAATTCCAAATAGAAAATTCCTCACACGTTCCACATTAATAACTGCCTTTCACCTGATTACACCGCTCTGCTGGATTTCGAAACAACAAAAAACATATTTTACCCAACAAAAAATTTACTTTTGATTTAAAGTTGCATAACCTCTTAGAAAATTATTTCTCCTTAATACAATCTAATCTCATAAAATTTTCCCATACATAATTAAATTATATTTTATCGAAACACGTTATAAAATTTATTTCACAAATTTCTTTATTACAATAAAAGTTATATTCAGGTATCATTAACATGAATATAATTACACATTCATAAGAAAACTATCTATTCAATTTTATTTAGTACTGACTACTTAGTTTAAAAATGAAATAACAAATAAAATGGCAGCAACAGTGGAGACAACTTCTTAGTCTGAGAAAAATTTTATACTGTGATCGATTGATATTGTCTTCTACCACATATTTAATTATTTCTAAAAAGTGCCTGTTTTCTTAATAGAAAATTCTTTACACATTTCTCGTTAATAACTGCAATTGTTTAATTTTTTACTTATTACTAATTATATATTCAAATAATTACGTAAATTAAATTCTAATATTTTTATTTAGTTCTCGCTACTCTGCTTAAAATCATTTACGAATATAAAAAAAAGCAAAAATAATGTAGAAAAATAATGTAATGTAGACTTCTTAGCTTGAGAAAAATCTTTGACAGAAATAGAATTGAAAGATTTAGCTCATCTTCTACCACGTATTTGATATCATAATTAATATAATTAATAACATAATTCTTGTAAGTGCCTGTTTTCTTAATAAAAAGTTCTTTGCACATGCCTTACTAATTATTTAATTACATTTAGTACTTATAATATATTTAAATAACTATATAAAATCAGAACTTATATTTTTAACTAATGCTCACTTCTCTGTTTAAAAATATTTGCAAATAAAATAGTCACAACAATAGAGACAACTTCTCAGCTTGAGCAAACTCTTTAACAGAAATAGAACTGAGAGGGATTTAAATTGTCTTCTAGCACTTACAACATATCATAATTAATGATTTTTTAAAAGTGCCTGTTTTAATTGTCGTACTCATTTATTCAGCTGAAACTCTAACGGACGGTTAACAAATCTTACCTTTATCTTCAACCAATCAAATATATCTGCAAGACAAAGGTATAAATGTTTCTGTAGAAATCGATAAAAAAAAGTTTGGTATATCGCCAAACTCTTTTGGAAAGTTGCCGGAAAATAAAGAGTAACCCCTAAGATTTGAGTTGAGATGTTTCCTTAAAGCCTTTGTCATCTGAAATACTTCGGGATTCTAAGTTCGTTTGTAAAGTGTCATTCGAGCAGCTACCTAGAAAATAGCATTTATTCTGGAATGTTTGGGTGATTTATTTTGCTATAAGATTCGAAAATAATATCTACGACCTCAGTTTGATATCACTTCTTCAAAAAATTACCATAATGAGAAGAAAAACATGATCCAAAGTATTCCTTCTTTCAAGTAATGCCAAAACATAATAAAAAAAAACATGCATAAAATATCGCGGATTTGTTATTAAGATAGCTGTTAATAGGTTACTCACCTATTTTACGTTTACCAACCGGGGAAAAAATGGTCCTTCTAGTGTACTGCTTCATTGCCAAATTTGACTTGGTTGACCAACGAAACGTATTTTCTTGTTCCATTTTTCTCATGCGACATTATCTTGTTTTTCTCTAAAAAAAAATAGGTCCGGAACTGTAGAGACTCAGAGGATAGAGCACTCGTCTCCCAATCAGGTGATCCGCTTTTGAATTCCAGCAATGATTGGTCAATAAGAATTCCTCACCCGGCAAAGACCAACCACAGTGCTGACATAAAATATCCTCACTGATCATGAGTTAGAGTCCTCTTGCCGTCAGGATAACCATGTTAGATTTCGTAGTTTTCTTCGCCATGTGACGCAAGTGTGGGTTAATTTAATCAAAAAAATTCTCCGCTAAGGCAAAATTCCCCCGATACCTGATCCAGAAGTTCCTTTGTCTTCTAGATTGAGTTCAAAACTACATATCTTCCTAGTTGAGCATTAGTAGTCGTAAACTCAAAACTGGATCAGCTGTTCAACGATGGTCATAAAATAAATAAATAAAAATCGGTCCTGTTGTATGCCTCCTTTCAAGAGCAAGAATTTTTTTTGATCCTAATTAAAAACATCTTATCCAATTAAGTTTTCAATTTCCTTTTGAACAACAAACAATCTTCAGTAAATTAAAGGAAAATGTCCCTTTTAAAATAAAAATTTCTTTGAATTAGTAATTCAAAAAAATTGAGTTTTGAATCATTCAATTTATATTTCAAAATTTATATTTTATAGCAAATATATTTCAAATATATTGTTATAAATATATATTTTAAAAATCAGTGAAAAGAATAGTTTTTTGGAAGCAATAAAAATAATTAATATAAATTAATTAAATATAAACATTATATAAACTGATTACAGATAAAAAAAAATATATTAATTGTCGCATTATGAACAGATTTATGCAAAATTTTCTCTTTAAAACAATTTTCATTTGGTATCTAAAACTATTTGTCAAAGCATCTCTACATATTATAGTAGTAACTCAATCATGGGTTTTAAAAAATTATATAAAAGCATTGCTCTATGAAATAAAAAAATTTAAATAACTAAAATTAAAAAGAAATTTAATTAATTTATTAAACAGTTTAAATGAAAAATTTAAAAAAATATATTTGTTAAGAAAAAAAACAATAAGTATTAAAAACAAATTTCATAATATTTTCAATCGTGAATGAAATTTTTAATAATCTACAAAAGTTTAATCTGAAAAAAAAAATTTAAAAATTTAGTTTGTCTAAAACTTTCTCCAAAATTTTATTTTATTCGTATATGTATAATTACTCTCATTATTTCTTGCCTGGAGGGTTATTAAAATTTGAATTATTCCTTTTACCGTGGTAGGAGTGTTTAAAAATACCATTTGAGTGGAAAAAAACTTAATATTAATTAATTATCAAAATCTTTTCTCATAAGTATTCAGAAATGCAATACATATTTAGTTTTTCATGAGTTGTCAAAAAAAAGTGCTTACGTTATTAAAAAATTATTTGGTGAATAAGAAGCAAACCATCTACATACAATTAATTAAGATTAAAAGCTCAAACTGTTTTTAAATTTATTCCGTTATTTGAAATTATCTTGCTTCATTAATTTTAAAAGTTTGTTGAAATATAGCTAAAAAATGTATTATATTCTTAAGTCTCTTTGATAATCTTACTTGGCAAAAAAAAAAAAGAAATTTTTTTAAGAAAAAGCCGATTAGTAAAAAAAATCAAATATAAAAAGATAATGAAACGTACTGTTTGTTATGATAATAACTTCTCAACGAAAATGAATCATTTAGTCTTTTATGTAAATTCTAATAAAAGTAAATGATGAAAATTAATCTAAAGTTAGATTGCTAATTTTAAAAAGAAAAATATTATAATCATATCTTTAATGGAAGTGACAAAATTGTTTAAAGATTTGTACTCGGTTTCAGGAAAATTTCAATTTTAAAGTGTATAAACGCAATTCTAACTAAATAAATTGAAATATTTTTTAAATTTTAAAATAATTTTTTTTAAATTTTATAAGATAATTTAACAGCAAACACTTAACTAAGTGAACTAAAGCTAATGATTATAACAAATTCACTATTATCAGTAGCTATTTTATAATTATGTAATAAAATAGTAACTTGTAAAATAGTATCAAAGCTTAACCCCGTCCCGCCCCCGTCAGGGGACATCCGGAGAATACTGTAGACTCTAAGTGCACGCACGTGACCTCTCAGTAAAAAAAAAGTGGATTATTTTATAATAATAATTGCTATTTTATAATAATTATTGCTTACCAAACGATACCCATAAAAAATACCTTTTATAGCCATGCTTAAAATTTTCCAACTGAATAAGCGTTTTTATTGACTCGACACATTTTTAAAATATTTTCTTTAAAAATACAAATAAGTGATAGCCAAGGTTTATCGCAATCATAACTCAAATCATCGTAAATAGATGTCAGTAGTAAAAATAATTCTTTAATTAATTTTGGAGAACATATTTTGCTATAAGCATTACAAAGTCATTTATCAAATAATTTACTGACGTAAAAAATATCCTCAGTGGTAGACAGATCATTGGTTAGAGTCCCCTTGCTGTCAGGCAATCCATGGGAGGTTTTCATGGTTTTCCCCTCCATGTAACGCAAATGTGACGTGGCTAAATCAAAAAGTCCTCCGTAGAGAAAAATTTATGTCACTACGTGATATAGGAGTTCCCTTGTCTTCTAGATCAGGTTCAAAATTACTAGGCTACTGAGTTGAATATTGGTAGTCGTTAATCTAAATTGGGTCAACGGTTCAATGACGGTTATAAAATACAAAATAAAATAATATGATTTTCAAATTAACATTTCTTAGTGGCACTCAAAAAATAATAGAAACTAGAGAGAGTTATGTAATTAATTTGTAAACATATTTTTAAATGTTGGCTTTACTTATAATAGGTTTATATATTCATGCTTCAATGTTTATATATTCATGAACAATAAGTAATAATAATAATAACAATAAGAGCTCTTTATTTTTCATTAATCAAAAATTTAAATTTATTACGAGATTAATAATCATAATAATGTATGCTTGCAGCACAAAGTTTTTTCGAAATGTAAATTAGTTTTCAATACAAATTTAAAGTTAAAATGTAACAAAATACATGCGTAAGAAGTAGCTGAAAAAGTTTTCTTACTTTATTACTTATTTTAATTTTTCTTACTTACATTATCTCTTACTTTATTACTTACTTTAGTTTCTAAATTATCTTGTGTTTCTTTTTTATTCTTTTAGTGCACTGCGAAAAATAGTATGGTCAAAATTACCGGAATATGGTAAAATGTACCGTTTTTCAGGCCCTATGGAAACACCAAAACACTCGTAATTTTTTCCTAAGAGTTTTGGTAATATTTTTGGTAAAATTAACGATAAAATATGGCTTTATAAGTTGCGATAAAATTTGGTAAATGTGGTTAAACTAAGCAATTTATCATGACTCCTTAGAGCATGGCATAAAAACCATCTACTTACTTTTCAGTTTAGTATTTTTTACTAACTGTGTATTAATAAGAAATATAATTTTGAAAACGAGAATATCTGGTAAATCGTTAACATATGAACGGAAAAATTAAATACAGTATACAAATACAGTTTAAATACAGTATACTTTTGTTTTCATTCCCAAAACTGTGTTGTTTATTTTTTCTAGAAATGTAGTTACAATACAGTAGGGTGATTTTACCAAAAAATTTTCCGCATATAAAATATAGAAAATTAAGTCAAGTAACAAATTTTTATAAAAAATAAATTGGGAATTCTATAAAATTTGAAAGCATATTGTTCTAGTATAAAGATTATTCTTTTAAACACATATTGACAGTTGAAATTGATCTTCAATGGCTTCATATATGGGAAATTGCCATTTCGAAGAATTTAATTTTATAAATAGTTTAAATAAAGAAGAAAACGTTAATATATAATTCCCTAACATTAAAACTTATCATCTTGCTAGTTCGATTTGAATTAAAATACTATGCGCCCAATAACTTTAGAAATAATTCTGAAATCCCCATGATTTAAATATTTTTTTTCTTCTACTAATTTAAACGTAAACTTCCAAAAAAGATTTGTAGTTTAAAACATTTTAATGAAAAAATACGTATGAGGCTGGTGTTCGAGAATTGTGAATTTTAGTTCCGAATAAATAATTTAAAAGGTTTATCTGAGTTGCATATCGAAAAATATTTTTTTTTTAGAATTATTCCTTTTTATTTTATTTGAACTGCGCCTTGCTTTATATATGCTTATTTTTTCCTGTGTTTTTTCTTTAAAAAATTTCTTTTTCTTCTATATATGCTTTATTTGTATGTTTATATTAAGTTTGTCAGAAAATATAATTCTAAAATACAAAATTGAAAACCCATTTCTATTGAGTTTAGCTGAATTTCAATGATATTATAATAAGTTTTTTCCAAAGAAAAAAACTAAATTTGCGTGGGTCGTGATATATTTTTTAAGCTTATAAAATTTTTATTTCGTGCTTTTTAAAGAGATAACTAGATGAATAGCAGGTAGCATTTTTAATGCTTACTATTCGTATTCATTTTCAAAACATAAACCGAAAGTAAAAAAGATAAAAATTCTATCTTCTCCCAACACTTAAAAAAATCTTATTTCAATTCTTGCAACTTTTAGAAATTTAATGTATTAATGTATTCATTAGGTATAAAGTTAGTTTAATTTCGGTTAATTTCCTTGAGCATATAATTACAAAATAACTTTTATGGAATAGAATTTGCATTAAAAGAAATCTGATAAAATATTTAATAAAAGCGTTTGAAAAATCATATAGTATAAAATCGTAAGAATTACGCACGGAGAGAGAAATTCTGATAAAATTAATGCACTGTAGGGTAATAACAATTCTGGTTTTAAAAAAAGCTTATTTGTTAAAGCAGACGTACACCACATTTAAACCATCAATATGGCAATTTTTTTGTTCATATAGTAACGGCTTACCTAAAAATCTGGTTTTGAAAAATATAGTTCTTACTACCCCACTTTTAATAAAAAATACAAAACTCTGATAAATTTAATCAAATAAATAAATTATATGTCATTCTCTAATGTATCATGATGTGATTGTCAAATTTTACCACATTTTCCAAACTTGATCATATAGTATAAAACCATATTCAATATTAATTTTTCCGAAATCATTGCCAAAGTTCTTCGGTGAAAATTACCGATCTTTTGGTGTTCCTGTATAGCCAGAAACACAGTAAATTTTACCATATTCTACTAGTTTTGACCATACTCTATATTAAAACTAATTTTTTCAGTCCAATTTTTATGTTAACTTAATTCTTACAAATAATTCTAAGGAAATCAGTGACAGCATGCCTACGTAAGAAAATCTAAAACTTTATTCATAATTAAATTCTTTGTCGACTTTCTCTTAAAACTCGTATGTTTCTTATAAAATTTAAACGTTTCTTTCAAATCCTGCTTGATACTTTACAAATTTGCACGTTTATTTCAAAACTTGTAAGTCCTTGAAATATTGGAACGATAGAGCCTTCAACTTAACTTCACACGCATACTTTCTAAATTTAATGCTAATTACACATATGGGTTAAATAGAGTTGAGCTAATTATATATTTTTTGGAACATAAATATCTTTTGGTGATTATCTTAAGTTTTCATTTTATCTCTCGATGTTCAGTGTGCAAAAAATAAACAGACAACCCTGAATAACTTTTGAACTAATGATCGAATCTTCACGTTCTAGACTCAATCTTAATAGTTTGAGTGGGTGACCTAAAATATGATAATTAGTTAGTGCAGACGATATTTCAAGTTACAAAATCAGACAAAAAAACGCACTTTCTCTGAATAAACATATCTTTAATTCGACGGATTTGAATTTGTGACCCTCAAAATATAGAAGGTAATCGTAATCTTAGAAATATGGTCCCAATAGTTTGACCAAAAGAGCAGTCCAAAGTTTGGCCCCTTAATGTTAATTCAATAATTTTTTTTTTGAGCATTTAGTCACTTTTTGAGTCCGTTTTAAAACATTTTGAAACTTTTTACTCACAATTATAAAAGTTGTTTATCAAAATACAGTTCCATTCCAAAAAATAACTTTTAGTAAGTATTTAGTACTTTATATAATAATGATCAAAACATTTTGAATAGTAAGGTATAAAAATTTTACATCGTTTTAAAAAAATTCAACTTTATATGGCAAAATAAAAAGATATAACATAATCGATCGAATAGTTCCTGAAAAATTTAATTATACACATATGACTTTTTTCAACTTCGATTTCTTAGGAACTATTCGACAGATTTCACTCACATTTTGTACTTTGCCATATGAAATCACATTCTCAAAAATGATGTAAAAATTTTATAATTTACAACACAAAATTTTTTCGTCTTATATAAAATAAAAATAAAAAATAGTAAATATTTACTAAAATTTATTTTGTGCCCGGAATTATTTTTGGAC
Organism: Parasteatoda lunata; assembly: GCA_949128135.1. Lineage (NCBI taxonomy): Eukaryota > Metazoa > Arthropoda > Arachnida > Araneae > Theridiidae > Parasteatoda > Parasteatoda lunata. The sequence continues at coordinate 64,549,084 of OX421974.1, forward strand.
AAACGAATTTCATAATTGTGTGCAAAAATTTTCAATTAATTTAAAAAAGTTCTCGAAATATGAAGCAATACGCAAAAAATAAAATTAACATTAAAAGGTTCAAACTTTGGATAGCTCTCCTGATCAAATGGGAACCATATTTCCCAGACTGAGGCTACCTCCTATGTTTTCGGAGACAAAAATCCCAAATGCGTCGAAAGAAATATATGTTTATTCAGAAAAACTAGGTTTCAGTGTCTGATTTTGTAACTTTTAATATCATCTGCACTAATTAATTAGCATATTTGTGATCATCCCCATGAACCATGAAGATTGAGTCCTAGAACTTGAAGATCTGATCATTATATCAAAAGTTTTAATTCCATGAATTTCTAACTGTTTAACTTGTATAAATTCTCTTACTCCTAAAAGTATTTAACTCTGCAACCCCCCCCCCAAAAAAAAAACCCTGCTGCAACAGAGTTGAAATTTGATCTGCTAAAATGAATACTTGTAGTGGTAAATTTAATATTTAGTTTTTTTTTTTTTTTTTTCTTCCAACAACTTCTCAATTTGCTCGAAAGTTATTGAACTTGTTTCGTTTTCGCAATATATTTCCCCTTTTTGCTTTATTTAATAACCTTATATATTTTATGACGCATCCTTTGTTGCAAGCGTAATAAGAAAACGCATTGATCTTTTAAGATTTTTATTTTAATTCTTAGTTAAAATTTTAAAAAAAAAAGTAAGTGGTTACTATAATAACTCAAAGTTTTTCCATAATTGGCAATTGGCATCTCAAACAGCCGGAAAAAAATCGATAAAATAGATTTTCTTTATTACTGACAACCACAAAAACAATTCACCGATTTCTACCCTAAATTAAACGTTAACTGAAACAAATAAATAATTCTGTTACAAAAATAGGGAATTTCTTGGAAAATTCAGAAATCATATGTAAAAAAAAAGGAAGACAATTATGTAAGTACCAAGATTAGTCACCTGCTTTGAGAGAATTGGAAATAAATGCACTTAAGTGTGTATCCGAACTGGGTTTTTTTTAATTACAACAGAAAATTGTGCTCCCGTAAGTTTAAAAGTCTAGTTTGCATAAAGGCGCACTGCTGAAAAATAAACTATCATCAGTGGTGGTTGAATTAGTGTTAGAATGCTGTAAATAATGGAAACAGAGCAATTGGAATTAGGAGCTTTTCATGATTTTCAACTGCTTTAATTGAAAACTCTGTTTAGTTTTCCAGAAGCTGCTACCAGTAAGTTACTGAATATGAATTTGCCTTGTTACTTGTTTTCTTAACTGTATTCAAAATTACCTAAAACTTATTTTAAAAAATAAGAAAAACTTTAAAGACAAGTATATAAACATTCATTACAGATTTTATTCATTCATATCATCAATTTATTATGTACAGAAATAAATTATAATAATAATTAATATTAAAATATGGCCGAAATTTTCATAGTAAATTAGCACAAACGGCAGAAGAAATGAAATTTAGATTAGAAACTTAATGGCTGTAGCGATTGTGAAAATATCAAATATTGGTATGTAGCTTTATTTTTAATGGGTCGAATAATTTTGTCTGCTTAAAACCTAGGGTGTAGATTGGTGTCTTTTTATTATTATTACCTTTGTGTAAATTGGCCTTAATAAATTTAAATAATGAACTAATATTAGATTTCAATGGAAACATCTATTGTTGGATTATAATGGTTGGGAATGCAAAGACGGGGGTTGGCTGCGGTTTGAACCTTAAAAAAAAGGGACAACTATTAAGAGTAAGATTTTTTGCTCAAACCAAACTACTGCCAAAAACTATCTCCGGGGATGATTTGATCAAAGCAAAGAGTTTTATTGCAAACTTGAGAGGGGTTCATGGTCTTTCTCTTTATGAAATTTAAATGAGGGGGGGGGGGATCGATAAGAAGAAGAGTTTGATTCTTTGCAAAATAATTGTTTTTTAAGTTGGCTTAAAAAAAATAAAAAAATATTGATTAATAGACGAGAAAATAATATCTGGTGGATAAAAAAGTATATAGAATGGAATAAAACTTTCAAAAAATATATATATTTTTTAGTTTCTCAACGAGATGATTTCGAAATCATGAGAGCTAAAAAGTGAAACGAGCAAAAACGGTATTCCTTAGTAGATTAAAAAAAAACTTTCAAATTTCTCTCCAGAAGTGATTTAGATTCTATAATCTACTATACTGCCGTGCAATTGAAAAACCAATGTAAGTACTACTTCATAGATTTCGAGAAAAGCAGCTTGACTACTATTTTCTAAAATGATATTTTAGAAAATTAACAAAAAAATATTTTTGAATTAATATTATATGCATTATTTAGCTTCACCAAAAATGCCAAATATATAAAAATTTCAATTACGAATTTTTCCTTACTTACATTGATTTTTTTTATTCCACAGCAGTGTACAGAATGGAGCTAAAAGAATTAAGACTTTTAAATATTTTTGCTTTTTTGGTGATTCTTGTCACTATTTTATTTTGAATATAAAAATTGTTGCAGGGAAACTAAACTACTGAACATAATTGCTCAATACAAATCAACATCTTTTGTTCAAACATATATTTCATTTTAAAAATTTTCTTTGAGATATGTCCAACAAAGATAAAACTTTTATAAGAGTGTATATTCATGACGAACGAAAATTGGTTGAAACGAACTGGAATATTTCGTATGAAAGAGCGTCTAAAATTTAACGAAAGGGCGTGAAGAAGACCGATATCTGAAGAACCTCTCATTTTCTTAGTAAATGATAAGAGTGAATTAAAGAATAATTATTTTAGCTCTGAAGAATTAACAAAAATTCCCTCCTTACCACTATGGAAACACTGTACCCTGACGGCATTTTATTGCAACAAGACAATGCTCTCGAATCCTCAAAATGGCTAAATATTTTGAAGTTGCTTGCTTCATTCCTTGATCTCAGTCCCATGAAGAAATTGAGGGAATAATTAAAAACCAACTTGAAAAAACAAGAAAGAAGACAATTAAAGAATTGAAGGAACATTTGGAAAAAATATGGGTTGCAATGACTTTTGTCACTCTCAAGTCTTGCGTAAAATCTGTACCAAGACGGCATGAAATGGTTATTGATGCTGAAGGGGAAATAATTTGCTATTGATTTATCTGTGTTATGTTGTATAAATATAAGACATATTCCACATTTTGTAATATTTAATTGTAACTAATAAACGTCAAATTTAGTTACAGCAGAACACTGAGGAAATTAGTATATGGTCAAAACTACATGAATATGGTAACATTTATCATGTTTCTGGCTCTAAGGGAGCAACGAAAATCACGGTAATTTTTACCGTAGCGCTTTGATAATGATTTTGGCAAAAAATAACAATAAAATATTGTTTTAGATTTTTGTGTTAAAATTTGGTAAATATGGTAGAATTTAGTAATTTTTAGCATGATACCTTAAAACATGGTATCAAAACAATTTATTCTGTAAAATTAATTTTTCAGCTTTGTATTTGTTACTATATGTGTGGTAAGAGCTGCAAATTTGAAAGCAAGAATTTTTGGTAAACCGTTCGTTACCATATAAACGGGAAAATTACTAAATGAATTCCTTAAATATTATATATTTTTATTTCCAGAATTATGTTTTTTTTTTTTTTTTTTTTTTTTTTTTTTTTACAATGCTGTAATTTTATCAGATTTTTCCCCCACGCGTTTGAACTAAATTCTCGATTAAAGGAAAGTTGTAAGGTTGCTATAAAATATACAATTTTTAATATGTTCCTTCTATTTGAATAAAATAAACAATAATGTCGGAGTTGGGATCCATAAGAGAAAAGTTGGAAGCGTCTGAACATACATATCGCTATGATTACCAATCTTGTTGTTATATCCTCGTATAAAAAGCTTCCTTTAATAAAATCTTTTACAACGTTATGGTTCGCAGCTACTCTTAAAAATAAAATCTACATCCTAAAAATAATTTGTATAAGATAAGCTTTTTAAAATATATATATATATATATTATTTTCCATATTCTTCCAGCGTTGATTAAATTCAGAACAACTTATTGAAAAAGAAATGAAACTCTTGAATTTTTAAGGAAATACGCATTTTGATCTTGAATTAGTTTTCAATCAGGAAGCTTTGGAAACGCAAACTGTATTCAGCTTGCAAGTTTAAAATAAATTGGAAATCAGATTTTTCTTTTATAAAACCTCCTCACTTTCAAATTTTTTCAATGAGAATTTTTCTACGCTAGCAAGGTGTAGCATAATTTGTTTTTCAATTGGTAAAAAAAAAAAAAAAAAAAAAGATGAAGTTTTCTTTTCAAAAGAAAGATTATTTTCGCTTCAAGTAAACATTCTCGAACCTGACTCAAAATTGAATTATAAATTTTGTAGTCTCTAAAAGTGATCTTATTTAAAATAGAATATGCATTAAGCTAATCTGATTTCATGCAGTTATATAAACATTGATCAGTAACTGTGCTTCAAAAAGTTTTATTTTTAGAAGATGTCTGCGACTAACAAAGATTATTTAAAAAATTATTTAAAAAATTAAATGTCTTTTTATAGTGTTCCACTTAAATATATATTAATGCACATCATCACAACTATATTTCATACACTTGGCGTATTTTCATAACGAGGCTATAAGGGAAACATAGAAAATTTAACTCACTTTTTACAAAAAATATTTTTTTGTTAACAAAGAAATGCGTTATTGATACATTGCAATGTCTATTATCCATTTATATTATTTTTTCGATTAAATTATAAGACCCTCATTTTAAGAGTGTAAAACCTATTTCTCATTTCATGTGGACTATTTTTCATGTGGAGATGGTTAGACACAATACAACGGAGGTTTGACACATGTAAATTATTAACGCATTTACCGCAATAATTAAAGCCTAAAGAAACGCTGCTGGTAATAAATGTGCCTCCTTGGTTATTTACTGATGAAAATTAAAATGTCTAAACTGAATCTGTTAAATGAATCTAGCTAGAATCAGTAAGCTGGACTATCTGAAGATTTTTTTTTATTCCTTTTTTATTGCTTATTAGTCATCTGAAGATTGCGTAGAACAATCTCGAAGAATCACAATGTCTACCTCCAATGTATTCCATCACTCGTGGACATTCGCAGTAATGAGGTAGCGGATTCATTGGCGAAAGACGGCAGTGAAACAGCCTCTGGCTTTACTACATACTTATTACATACTTATAGGGAACTCTGTTCCATTGATCCAAGCTTCATCTATTGTGGTGTATACAGCCTACACACCACTGGTATCATAGGACAACCACTGGTACCCTGCAGGACATTAAATGCGACCGAGGAACCCAGATTGCTTTTGACAGATTAGCAAGTGACCATCTTAAGTGCTTTACTTTTGAGAGAGGCAAAAAGATCTTTCTACTAACAAAAAATGCTTTGTTCATCCATCTTCGCCGGAACATATTCTAGTTTGCTTTGGACTTTCTAAGGTGGATCTTACCATAGATCCCCTTTTTGTTTCGATGGGTTTTCTTGCGGTCAGCGAACTTCTGGAACTTATCTGACATATGTCAGATTAAGAGGATAAGCAACAACAACAACACAATAACAGATTGCGTGAAGATCTCGTTATTTTTTATCATATAAGTTTCTTCTAGATTTTTTTTTTTTTAAACAAGAGCAATATTTTGAATTGGTACGACGGAACAAATCATTTTGACGGATCACAATGACGGACATTTTGAAAAAATAAATTTTAGAAAAAAAACATTAAAATAGAAAATAAAAGTAAACCATCTATTATATTTTTCCAAACCTTCAATGAATTCCACTTTTCGATTTATATTTATGAGGAATAACACAAGAGAGGTGAACTTTAATTTTAAAAAAAGTTCCTTTTCTGGATAGAAATGATATCACAGATGGTTATTTAAAAATTTTGATACTTGCAACTCGAGTAAATTTGAAGTGACTATGCCTAGCCATGTGGTTTAAATCATATTTAATTAGATATTTGAAAGAGACGTGATACATACGTATCAAACCTGCTTGGTTTCTGAATCGACAAACGCTACAACTTACCTACGCTGACGTTACTTGCAGTTATCCAATTACCGTACAATTACCGTACCAAGTGACGTAGGGTGGGTATCTCGATTCTGATTGGCTGTTGAAACGTGACATTTTTTACGTTAGCAACTGTTCTTGCCATTATATTTCGAGTAAGCCAAGCCCATCAAATATCAGTTCTCTTAAGTGACATATTCTATATTCTTACAAAAAAATTCTTTCACAGAAATTTCAATTCTTTCGCTAAATATTGCTTACTCAACACAAAGACAGGCACGAAGCCATTGTCGATCATAAACAAATTATGCATTGAAATTGCCAGGTACACGAAATAAAAATATTACATTAAAATAAAATGCATAAGCAAATAATAAATCTAAATAAGTAAAAGACGTAGCCGTGATAGAATTATACTTCAACATATTCGCTGGGTGATAAGGCCCTGTATTTAATTAATTTCAAGTTATTTAACATTCTAACTTATTTGGAAAAGCTTAGCTCAACTTTAACACGTTATTTGCTTATAAACCATCAGCTACAGCTGACGTCATATCTCACATGTGTGGGTATCTGTGATCTTCTTCTTAATCTGCAAGTACCTGATTGGCTAATGAATGAAAATTACATGTGATTTTGCTGGATACCATGCTGCAATCTGTTTTGGTAAATAACCCAGCTGGGTTAAAACGCTGAAGTATTTCATTATAAAAATCAATTCATTGAATTTGTAATAGAGAATATAATATTACTACTGGTTACACTACAATTTGATGTCAATTTGGCGGAATTTATGTCAACTTTCCTGGTTTACGGGAATTTACCGAAGTACTGGTTATGGTATAGTAAACCTTTATTTGGGTGAGTTGAAATTGTAAAACTCTTTTTTTTTTGTTGTTGTTGATAAATCTAAAGATATAAAGTTACTGGCAGAGGTTAAAAATTAAAAAAAGGAAAGAAATAAAGTGAAGACTAATATATGTTTAAAATCCCGCCGACCAGGAGAGTTGACACAAGTTCCGCCAAATTGGCATCAAATCATTTTATATAGTAACTAAAGCATATTTAATGGGAATTGAAGCAAAAGGTGCCTTAAAACAGCTTTAACAGCCTGACAGCAAAGGGACTCTAACTCATGATCCGTCTACCACAGAGGATATTTGACGTCAGCACTGAGGTCGGTGCGAGCCTAATGCGGATTCGTATAGACCAGCCATCACTGGGATTCGAACCCGGTCTACCTTATTGGAAGGCGAACTCTCTATCCCCTGAACAATCGTGGTTCAATTTTAAGGGATTGCATTTAGCAGTGCTATAAATTTTAATTTTAAGTACCATCAAGTAAGAAAATCTTGTTCTTCTGAGCTTGTGGTCTTGCACAATGCATGTCTTTTATCTGTTTTAAGAGATTGCAATCAAAATTTCGTTAATATAAATTCTCTGCAAAGAAATACAAAATTTCTTTGTTGTGCAAAAAGGATAAAACAACTAAATAGGAAGTACACTACAAAAAATTTAAGCGACATCTATTATATATTTTCTGAAAAATTAAAGTAAAAAAAACTCATTATTATGTATTTATTTTTGTTGGACTCTTGATTGATTTCTATTTTTGATATGCTGTTTTATGCGGATGTAAAATATCTCATACTGTTTAAAACCTTTCATTTATCGAATTGGCAGTGAAAATTTGAATAAAACTTTCGTTATAAACTAATGTTCCCTATTGAATAACATTGTTAAAAACTAATTTGCGAAGTTGCTTTCTGGATTCAAAGAGTTAACGGGTTAAAAGGGTTAGAGTGCCTTTTTTTCTGATTCTGTATTTTCTCTTACATTCCTTCAAAATTACGATAATGAAAGTGATAGACAGATTAATATTTCAGTAATTAAAAATAAATAGAAGAATTTCAATGCTTACGTCTTATAGACAGCTTACACCCATCACTTGGGTTACAGAAAAAGTTGCGATTTCCCATTTCTGAAATCATAATAAGCTGAAATAGATAAGAATATGCTATATTTATTGCTTATGTACTTACCGTGTATTTATGTATTCAAAAAATATCCCTAATGATTGTATAACAAAACATGAATTACTATGAATATAATTCTATAAATTTAGAACAAACTGGGGGAGCAAAACACCAGAAATTTATTCTCCGATATCATTTATGCAACTACTTTATCACTGCGAGAAAATAATTTAGAAACTCGCATGTTTACAAACGAAAATAAAATAATTATTCCAATAAAAGTAAAGCATGCCCCCACTTTGAATTCAGTTTTCAAAACTAGCTTTGATTGGTGAATAAGTATATATATCAACATCCAACCTTGTTTTTGACCTGGGGGCAATTACGAGCGTCACTGGTCACGGGTTTCAAGTAGAAATTTAATTGGAACTAGAATCTTCATGTCGTATGAACAGCCATCTTGAAAATTGATCGAACGTTTTGTTATTTGAATACAAATTCGCAATTCAAATCTTTGACCATTAGATGTCCCTATCTTACATTCGTGCTCAAGGGCTGTGGCTAACTCGAAGAAGGGTTCATCAGCTCCGGGGTTCTTCAGTCTATCCTGAAAGGAATGGTAATGAATTTCTAAATCTGGACTTACGACTTTGAATAAATCCCATATGTGAGGATGATTGTTTAATTCACAGGAGCTTTGCATTTCCTGTCGATAATAAACATTCCTGCACGTCGATTAAGTATGCAATTATTTTACGAGATTACAGAATATTAAATTGCGATGAAAAAAAAAATTAAATTAAACATTTTAAATTTCTTTCTCTAGCTTTGAAAAAAATAAATTTTAAAAATTTAACTGTTGAGATAGTAACTAGGGGTCGCATAAGCTGCAAGCAAGTAGAACTCATGAGATAAGTTCAAAATGAAGATAAAACAAAGGTAAATTACAGACAAAAGAAAAAAGGGGGGGAAAGAAAAATAATAATAATAAAAATGACAAACAACTGGGGAAAGAAAAAGAATTAATTAAAAAAAAAGGAAAAAGTTTTTTTTAAAAATCCGGAAAAAAAAAGATATAATCTTTTCTTCAGCCCACACGATTATATCCGTAAAAAAGAATGCTTTCTAATATTGTATCAATATAGCCAAAGCAAAATATATCAATACAATAGTGTGAGGAGCACTCAAAAAAATTTTTACAAAAATTACGACAAATAGAATTAAACACAATAAGTAAAAATAACACATAAAAACAGAAAATAAAACATAAAGAAAGAGCAGAATAAAACAAAATCTATAAAGCGAGTAGCGAAATAAAATGAACTTACATGAACGGGAAATTTTTCAAGAATGATTTAAAATATTTTCGTAACAAGATTGCCAGATTGCAAAATATAAAAACAAAAGCGCAAATTGAGCGTAACTAGAGGAGTTTAAAGTGCGTTCTTGCTGCATTAATGAAGTGCGTTTGATTTGTTAGTTACCAAGGATGGGTCAGAAAATGGATGTGCGCAAGGTAATATTATACTGGATAATTTAAAGAAGTTGACTATAAATAATTTTAGAAAATAAATATTTATTTAAGAAAAAAATATAAAATAGAAAAGAGAAAGAAACATGAATTGCCTGTTTTGCACGTAATTTCAGCCTCGGATTTGTCCGAAATGGATTTGCACATGGTAAAATTATATAAATTAACAAAGAAATCTTTTTAGTAAATAATTTTAGCCACGGATTTGCCCGAAATAGATTTGCACACATGGAAAAATTGTATAATTTAACAAAGAAATTTATTAGCAAATAATTTTACCCACGGATTTGCCCAAAATGGATTTACACATGGAAAAAGTATATAAATTAACAAAGAAGTCTTTTTAGTAAATAATTTTAGCCATGGATTTGCCCGAAATGGATCGTTACTAGCTTTATAGATTTTGTTTTATTCTGCTCTTTCTTTATATTTTATTTTCTGTTTTTACGTGTAATTTTTACTTATTGTGTTTAATTCTATTTGTCGTAATTTTTATAAAAAAAATTTTGAGCGCTCCTCACACTATTGTAGTGATATATTTTGCTTTGGCTATATTGATACAATATTAGAAAGCACTCTTTTTTACTGATATAATCGTGTGAGCTGATGAAAAGATTATATCTTTTATTTTCCGGATTTTTAAAAAAACTTTATCCTTTTTTTTTTTATTAATTCTTTTTCTTTCCCCAGTTGTTTGTCATTTTTATTATTATTATTTTTCTTTTCCCCCTTTTTTCTTTTGTCTGTAATTTACCTTTGTTTCATCTTCATTTTGAACTTATCTTATGAGTTTTATTTACTTGCAGCTTATGCGCAATAAATGAAACTTATTGTTTTTCTTACTTTTTTTCGTGTTTTTTTTTTTTGTATTTATTTATTTTGCTGTATATATATATAGAGAGAGAGAGATAGACAATATATAGATAGATAGACAATATAAGATAAACGATTATAGACGATATATACTATTTCATCATCTCATGCAGACGAAAATAGATTTTTATTATTTTTGTTTTATTTATTTCATGGAATATATTTTTAAACAGATGATCTGCAGAAAACAATTACTTTGTTGGTCTAAAACTTTAATAGGAGGATGACATTTTTCAATAACATTGTTTTTTTCTACTGTCGTCTTGACTTTTATAAAAGCAGTTAAACCAGATTTTTTTTATTGGTTAATTACAAATTGATTACAAATTTACAAGTTGATTACTAATCAACTTGTCTGATTTGTAATCAACGTGAAAAAAATGTCTTAGTTTATTTACACAGAGAAATATGCGAAAAGTTTCTACACTAATATAATAAGACGATTGTTTTCTTTTATATCGATGCACGACAAAATAACATCAGACTGGCCCAAACGGTTATAGCGCCCCACTACGGAAAAAAAAGTTTAACTAGTTAGATTGATGACTTGATGAGTTTATCGTTTTTATTTTCTTTATCACTTTTCATAGGATATTTGAAAGCGACGTAGTGCAGGTATATAGATCCTGATTGATTGTTCAAACATAGCACTTGATTACTTTAGCAACTGCTGCGTACATTCTATTTCAAATAAGCCAAAGCCCGTCAAGTATCAAATTTCTTAAGTGACACATTCTATATCCTTTCACTAAGTTTTTAACTCTTTCACTATACATTTCTTATTTAACACAAAGACACAGCACGAAACCATGTAGAATATAAGCTAATAATACAAAGAAATTGCCACGTACACAAAACAAAAATTTATCACGGCTACAATAAAACACAAAAACAAATAATAAATCTAAAATAAGTAAAAGACGTAGACGATAAAGAATTACATTTATCAAATTTGACGTACGATACGGCATTTTATTTAATTTGCTTCACGTTATTTATTATTCACGGTAGTTAACAATTAACATTCTATGTGGAGAAACTTAGCTCGACATTCACATGTCATCTTGTTTATAAACGATTAGCTGGCTATGATGTCATTTTTTTAATAAATTAATAGTTATGTTATCTTTATCTCTCTCCTCGCTCTTTCTACTTAAGTGCGAGTTTATAACACAAAGATCTCGAGAAAATAAATAAGTTTTCTAAAACAATGGATAAAGAGTCAACATTTTAAACAAAAAACTGAGGGAAAAATTCATATTAAAAGCACTTAAAATTGAAAAAAATTTCAAATAAATTGGAATTTCGAAAAAATAAACCCAAGTTAAGTTCAGAAATATAAGTCAGCACTTTTTCGGGGGGTTAAATTTCAACTCAGTTGCTTTCCAGAGTGAAGCAGATCGATTAGTGTGTTATTTTTTTACTAAAAGTTTAATAGTCAATGGTTCTCGATCAATTTCGCTCAAACTTGGAATTCCGTCATGTAATATTTCATTCTTTAAAATTATGTAAAAAATTGTAGATCTCAAAATTCAAATTTTTTTTCGACTAATTTTTGAAAAAAAATATTTAAAATAATAGATATTTACTAAAAATTGTTTTTTTACATTATAAGCGAATTTTAAAATTTTGTGTCCAAGTTTTTCAATTCACTTGAGATTAAATTAACAATAAGGGATCTAAACTTTGAACTGCTCTCCTGACCAAACTAGAGGGACCGTATTTCCCAAAATGCGGCTACCTTCTGTAATTTGGAGGTCAAAAATCCGAATCTTGAGAAGAAAAAAAAAGGCCGTCTTCCGAGAAAGTACAATTTATGGTTGACTTCGTATATTAAAACATCGTCTGCACTAATCAATGCACCCTCAATTCATTGAGTTCTAGAACGCGAAGATTCGATCATTAGATTAAAAGTTATTCAAAATGTCCAATATTATTCAAATGTGAATTTTTTGTGCGCACTAATTTTTTTACAGTATCGTTACAAAGCTAATTAGCTATAAAATCAATTTCTCTAAAACGAATTAATATTTTTAAAACCAATTGACTGCTGGCCAGCTTTTTTTTCAATAAAGATTTTCATTTTAAAAGGATTTGTAATCGAAAGAACAGCACCTGATAATTTTACAAGGAGAAAATCATTGTTATTAAGAAAAATAACGAGCTTAGAATTTTTATATGTGTATATAATGAGAGGGACAAGTGGGGAAAATTTTAATGAATTTCCCATAAAACCAAACTAATCCTCATTTTGAACATATGCAGTATTTCTTTTTATTAAAATATTAAAATTTTTCATTATTTCGAATAATACAAATAATTAAAATAACGTATATATTTCAGTATTGTTTTATAAAAAATCAATGCTTCCTTTTAAAAATTGCATGATGAAAACTCGATGATAAATAGAAGGAGAGAGTATGTAAAAGAATCACATTTGTATAACAGTGAGAAAAAGAAGAGACTGATAATGTCTTGATCACGTGATTTATCGTAGTACGATTCGTTTTCTGTATTTAAAATATTCAAAATACGACAAAGTTCAAAAAACATGTGCTTTTACAACGCTTGTAAGCAGCACAAAATTTTAATCACTTTAAATGTCTTGTAGCAAAATTTATAATTTCGAACAATAAATTTTTTTATGAAAAACAATGAAAATAATTGCAATTTTTATTATTACATTATTAAAAATTAATATCCATTACAAACCTCTAAAATTTTATGTTCCTAATAAACATTCTATTTCAGTATTCCATGGCACCTTCTATGAGTAACGGAATACAATAGATCAAAGGGTCAAGTATTGCCTTGTTATTAAGTTTATGCCAAAAGGGCCAGATGAAATGGAAATTATTCCGTATCTTTATGTACTTCCACAGTAGGGTGATGAAATTTACTTATCTCCGCTCGAATCAGAGATCAACACCATCTAACTTAATTGCATTCAAAATCGATTTCAGCCCCGGGGCCTAATTGAATTGATATAACATGCTAATTTACTTTCTTTTCTAATCAACATTTTAGAGACGGAATCCGTCGACTTCGAAAACATTCACTGAATTACTTTATTTTCAATGAGTTAAAAGAAAATTGTTAACTTTAAGAAAATTGTTTCGTTTAAATAAGGTGTTTATAATTTTTGATTAAGTACATCGCAAATAGGATTTTTAAACTAGTAAAGATAAATTGTGTCAATAAAAATCAATATGAGTTAAAGTCTTTTATTATTGTGATTTTCAAATATTTGTACTGCATATAGGGGAGAGGGAGGGACTAGTATGGATTGTTTTTTATAAATAATTATTATTTTATTAAACTTAACTTGCATATTTTTTAATCGAAAATTGAATGATTATCTTCATTTTGAAGGATGGATAAGCTAATTTGAGTATATAACGACATTTTCAATAATCTTTTTTTTAAAAAAAAGTTGTTTTTGATGTTAAAAAAAGTTGTTTTTATGTTATGGGGCTATTGGGAACACTTCTAAAAACTTATTATTTAATCTTTTGATTCTTTTTTTAAAAAAAAAGCAAGTAAAATCAAAATGGAGCTAACTTAAGCCTAAAAAACTCTTGAGTAGGTAATCCTAATCTTTATAATAATTAGTGATTAATAAATACATAAATTCATAATAAATTAAGTTCTAACCTAATAAATACATAACGATAATAAATACATAACTTTCAACTTCTCCTATTTCGCGAGATATTTTGCTTGAAAATTTAAAACGATAGCAAATTTTACTCTTTACTATTTCGTTTTTGATTTGTTAAAGTTAATTCACAACGATTTGACCAACTCGATATTTATTCAATTAAAACAAATATACACACTCAGAAATAAAGCTCTCACTTTTGAAGATTCGGCAATCTTTCAGCTGTATTTCGTTAGTTTTTAAAATTATTTCGTCACGAAATCACGTGATTTGTGACTAAGCGTGAGCTTACAAATATGTGACAAAAATTTGCCCTCAACTCGAAACCTCATCTTAGTGCATTGTGGGAGATTGTTAACTTGAAAGATTGAACTAGAATGATGACTAGCCGATCGAAAATAAAGTGACAAAATAAGCCGACCTGCTGTATTGGTCGAAGAGTTTGCCTCATACCGGGATGCCTAAAAACAGCATCTGCTTCGGAGAAATATGTAAATAATATATCAGGGTTCTTAGGAAACTTATATAATGGTAACGAAAATAAAAAAAAAAAGCAGGATCATTTAAACAATTTTTGACTAACCACTATTTCATATTTTGTATAAAAAAGTTTTCTGTATGAGAACTCTGCCCTACTTAACCTCTATACGTATCATTGGAACGAGGATCTGGAAAATTTCCCTCCCCTTCAGATCTATGTCTAAATTGAGGAAATGGCCTTACGAATGAATGATGCTGCCATCTATCTGTGGGGTTCAGAGCAAGGACGTTCTTTCACCCTTGTGGTGTTTTCTGACTTCTTGTCAAACGAAAGGCGCACCTTCCTGACTTAATTCGCTAAAGGACATTGGCGGGTAAGCTAAGCTTGTCCAAGTGTCATTAGAAACAACAACGGCAAACATTTCAATCCAAGAGGAAATTTTTAAAACAGATATAACTCCTGTTTTAAGTCCTAAATCATTTTTCTTACACACAGTTTTTGCGATTCTTTGCATTCTAGGTATTTGCAACTGGGATTATTCTTTTGTCAGCCCAGTTAGGCTAGTGCCGAATCTCCTCTTATCGCGCAGGTTTTGGTGTCAAATACTGAGTCGAATTTTTATGTCTACTCTTTCCTGGACAGATATATTTCTTTCTTTTCCTATTATTTTTGGAATTGTTTATTTTCCAAAAGGTTTTTATAAATTTAGCAATTTCAAGGGGAAATCTGTAGAAGTTAAAATTTTTTCATGCTTTCTCCTCTAAATGCACGCGTTTGTATAGTATCTAAAAATTCAACTTTACTACATCGAATAAATGATAGAACATACGAATCTGCAATTTTTTGCTTCTTAGTAATATATATATATATATATATATATATATATATATATATATATATATATATATATATATATATATATATATATATATATATATATATATATATATATACATATATACCATAATAAATAAATATAAGAAACATGAAGAAAATTAAGAAAACCAATAAGTTTAATTTATTGCGCATAAGCTGCAAGTAAACAGAACTCATAAAATTAATTCAAAATGAAGATAAAACAAAGAAAAAATTACAGAACAATGAAAAAAGAGTAAAGATTATATCCGCAAAACACTCTTCTTTGCGGATATAATCATGTGGGCTCATGAAAAGATTATATCTTTTATTCTCCAGATTTTTTTTTAATTTTTGTCTTTTTTTTCGGATTTTTTACCCGTTTTTTTATATATACTATACTACAATATACATATATATATATATATATATATATATATATACTACAACGAAAGTGCTTTTCATAAAGAATTTGATTTCAATTTTGCGAAATAACTATTTCAGGACGCATCCATCAATGAAAACGTATACAAAACACGGAAAAAAAACGCTACACCTTAAATAACTTTTGATCTAGTGATCGGATTTTCACGTTCCTGGACTCAATGGTTCAAGGGGTTGACCTGAAATATGGCCCTTAATTAGTGCAGACGATATTTTTAAGTTACGAAATCAGACTAAAAAACGCACTTTCTTTGAATAAGCATATCATTTTTCGAAGTTTTCTTGTTAAATTGCTATTTCCAGTAGTGCTCTGTTACTTAGTTCAGTATTTCGTACTAATGTATTTGATTCTCTTCTGCTGTGATGATGCTCTTAGTTCTCTTATGAAGTAATAACTTTATTTTATTTTATCTTATAGTATTTTCTTTAAATATTCTTCCAGCTGTAACGTTACCAGCTTGGTATTGTCGCAACTTGGAATTTTATATCTTGTTCTTTTTTTCTTCTTTTTTTTTTCGAATTTCAAAAATTTTTTACTGAGAATAAAATTAAGAAAAATATAAAATACGTTTTATTTATTGAGCATAAGCTGAAAGTTTTTACTCACACTATTGTATTGATATATTTTGCTTTGGCTATGTTAATACTATATATGAAAATACTCTTTTTATTGAATATAATCATATGAGTTGAATCATGTATCTTTTCCTCATCATGTTAAAAAAACCCATTTCTTTGCCCGTAGTTTTTTACACTATGATATTGCAAAACAATGAGGGAACAAAAAGTAACGAGTTATCAAATGACATCTTTATTTTGGAAATATAAAGTTTTTTAAAAAAAAAGTAGTCCGAAATAAAGGTTTCTTATGACAACTATTTCTTTTTCCTTTCTAAGATTGTTTAATCACGTCAAATTGCTGTAAATAAACAACAAATATCATGAATGCTTCTAAAGAATTTTTTTCCTAGCATTTATTTCCAAAAGGTGTATATTTTCATTAAATATATGACGTCATACATTTTGGTAACTCACTTTTTTCCCATATCTCATACCGTGTTTGAGGTAGAAATGCTAACTTCACATTTTCACCACTTATCTCTGTAAGAGATTTCATCTTGTAATATATAGCACTTTTTTTATTCCTAGATATCACTTTTATAACTATAGATTCAATCGTTCAAAATTTTAGAGATTGTATACAGGCTAAAATGGAAACCTTATGCATGAAGATTTTGGAGGAATATAGTTATAAGCTGCATTTTGACAGATTTAGATCCAAAAATTTATTAGCATTTTCTTCCAAGTACAAATTCTAAGAATTTCTACTAGATAACAACAGAATAAGCATTACCTATAACAGTATAAATATTACTTGTATTTCTTATCGTTGGAACTTGCATTATTAGTTTGCATATCTAAGATAAACATAAAAGCTTTAAAGAAAAACTCACTTGAATAGTAATTTATATACGAATAAATTATAACGTAAAACTGTTTTGTAGTATAAATGATTTATCCCTTAAAATATTTTTTAAAAAAATTGCATTTAAAAGATATCTTTCTATAGGAATATAAAATTATTTTCTTTCTTTACAACAGAGCAAAAGCTAATAATTTTGAAAATCCTGTTAAAAAATGTATTTATAACATATAACCATAAAACTTTTCAATTTCAAGGATTTTATTAATTAACTACTAAACTTAATGGAAAAGAAATTTATTTATAAATAAAAAGTGAAAAAAAAATATGAAAAGAAGATTAGATTCTCTATAGAAAAAGAAAGTTTTCCTAATAGCAAGGTTAAAAGGAAAACATGAGTATAGATTTTGAAGAAGAAAAAAAAACAGATAGAAGCTTACGTAGTTATTTTCAGTATTTAATCATTACTGTAAAAGAAAAACTTTCGAAACGAATTTGTTTGAAGATAAGAAAATAGTTTTTAAGAAATTTTTGTTTCAATCATCTTCTGTTGTATACAAAAAAAAAACATTTTGCATTTTAATAAACAATCAGGGTGGTGTTTCAATAAGTAATAGAATTTGAACATAATCTTTATTTTAAAAAAAAATTGTCAAATCTGTCCTAAGTTTTTACTTTTAATAAATTAACATTTTTGTTCACAAACCTTTTTTAATCATTATCTATATATATATATATTATTCTTGATAAATATAACACTTTTTTTAATAGTTAAACATATAAAGTTTTCAGTTATTTCTGTAGCAAAAAAAAAATTTTGCAATAACAATTTGTTCAATATCCAATTCAATAATTGTTTGCAAGTAGGATTTTTAAAAGCTATATACTTCATTTTTGTTACCATTTTTGTTGATGCATTGTAAAAATAAAATACATGATTTTAAATAGAAAAAAATAATTTTACACCAAGCTATATTTAAGAAATTTTAGTAAGAGTAGTAATAAGTTAAAAGTAGTACTTTTTCTGAGAAGTAGCCTATTATAGATTGTCCTATTATAGATTGATTTATTTCAAGGAAATTAATTAAACTTCATATTGTATGTATGTATTTGCGTTTACTGAAAACACTCCATATTGTAAGAAAGAACCTCATTGTCAGAAATTTTGTAATGTCTTTAACCATTGCCTTTCTGAATACGGCGCCAAGTTGATAAACGTTTTAAATAATTGAGTGAAAAAGACAGATATGTTTTTTCAAGCGCTCCAAAATGAGGCACCTATTCCCATGACCCTCAATTAACGCTGCGAGGATCTTGATAATGGACACCTTATTTATAAGCGCTCTAACTCTATACGAGTCTACCTTTTTTAATTTAATTTTTGGATCATTTTGCATTGTCAAGAATACCAACACTATATATAGATCATCAGAGCTGATTTTTTCTGAAAGTGTTTAACTTGATAATTTTATTAACTCTGTATTTTTGGTATTTTGAAATTCTGCAAATATTTGAATTTTTGATATATTTACACCAGCGCGTAAGTATTTGATCAAACTGAATAACATAGATTATTGATTTGAAATGTAATAACATAATGTATGAGTCTATTTCTAAAAGTGCTTATAAACAAGAAAGTAAAGCTTTGAAAGTCACTTTAAGTAAAATGCGATTTTCATATCAATCAGGTAATAAATGATATTTTTTTTCGTCTTTTGCGGGTTTTATACATCAATGCAAGTATTGGATAAATTTATTTGCTTACAATGATATTATTCAGATAAAATATTATTTAAACTACTAAGTATTTGTTTCTTATATTTGTTTACTAAATCCTAATCGTAATTTTAGATATGTGCTATTAGTTTATTTTTGACAATTGTTTTTGTAAAATCGGTTCTTAAATGACACGAAATGTAAAAAAAAGGAATATTCATCTGATTTGAGTGCAAAGATTCAAACTTTATTCGAAAAAGATTACATTAACGATTAAACAGCAAGAAGACTAAAAACTCTGAAATCAAGTGTAACAGATATGTTAGCTCAGCCTTGATGGTTCAGGGGATAAAGCTCTAACTTCCCTATGAGGTAACCCGGTTTCAAATACCAGCGATGGCTGGTCGATACAAATTCCGCATCCGGCTCCTACCGACCAAACTGCTAACGTAAAATATTCTCAGGGGTAGACGGGTCATGGGTTAGAGTCCTCTTGCTGTCAAGCTAACCGTAGGAGGTTTCCGTGGTTTTTCTCACCATCTAATGAAAATGCGGGTCAGTTCCAACAAAAAAGTCCTCTGGGAATGCAAATTTCTCGCAATACTTAATGCAGGAGTTCCTTTGTCTTCTGGATTGGGTTCAAATTTACAATGCTACGAAGTTGAAAATTGGTAGTCGTAATCTCAAAATTGATTCAGCTGTTCGACGACGGTTATAAAATAAAATGAAATATATGCAGAATCAATTTAGAAAAACGGGAACAAATTCTGCAAAAAAGAAAGAAAAAAAACTCACGGGAAAGCCCAAACACTTTCTACTTGTAGACCAAAACCTTTTGCATTTTTTTTTTTTTTTTAGTAATTTTAAATTCTTGGAAATTTTATAAACTTGATAATCTTAAATTTTAAATTTTACCAAAGTAATCGTGTATCTAACATAATACATTTTACTTCTTTTCTTTTTTTACATAAAACATGTGATTTTATTTTTTCTTTTCTTTTCAGGTTGCTACTCACCAGATTTACTGTCCTCCTCATATGGTCTACAACAGTATGGGAAAAGAAGGTTAAACAAAGTCGATGCTCGCTTTTACTTGGAAAAAGTGGAGTGACTTGTCAGAGACGTGACTGCTTTTTGGGCAGATTTTCACCCAAGTATTCGACTGAAAGAAAGTCCTTTTTGCATTTTAAACAAGGTCACCATGCCTCTTACGTCCAAAAAAGATAAAGAAAAAGAGAAAGAGAAAGAAAAGGATAAAGAGAAAGACAAAGAAACGAAAGAAGAGAAACCCTTAGATTGTAAGTTGACATATTTCCATTAAAAACAAAACAGTAAATGGAATTTTATTTGCTACTGTAAATGCTCTGAGCAAGAGAATTTATATAATCTCTGATTATTAAACATACAAAACAGTACTTAGTACTTCCAGTAATTTTGAAATTTGTAAACTTGTATGCGGAACTAACTTGTATACGAATACTCAAACTAACTTTTATGCGAATTACTCAATTCGCATAGATATTATAAATATCTTTAGAGATTAACACAGAAGAAAAATTTTTTTCCTTTTTTTATTCTATATTTTTTTTATAAATAATAAGCGCTGAACTGCTGACCCATTTTTTTCTTTGATTTATGACTATCTATGTTCAGCCCTGTAGCCTTGTAAATTCGAAAACAAACCAGAAGACAAGGAAACTTCTAAATCTAGCAGGTACAATCTAGCCTTCATGGATTACTTTTAAGTGGAAGCTTCCCTTATTTCCGCTACATGGAGGAAAATACCACGAACATCTTCCATGGTTACCTCAAGGACAAAGGGATACTTACCCTTATTCCGTCTACCTTTGAGGATATTTTGCGTCAGCACAGTGATCCCGGAGCAGAATTCATATCGGCCAGCAAACCTAGATCAGAACCTAGAGGAGAACACTCTGTCCCCTGAGCCACCACGGATAAAAGGTTTTACCTTCTTCAATAAGACACTAGGTTCAACACTTAAATTTTGTCCCCTTCAGTGGTTTTTTTCTCGCATGGCTCCACTAATTAGTTGTTGCAATTAAGATCAATTTGTCTAAAAAATCTATAGTATCTCGTCTAGTCTTAGGAAGTTTTTAAGAGAATCAGTAAAGTTTTGTGCTCACAATTATAAAGTCCATTTATGTAAAGATATTTCCATGTTGAAAATAATATTTCATACTTATTTACTATTTTAATTATTTTATTTAATAATGGTGGAATCATTTTTTAAATAGTAAGGTTCACAAATTCATAACGCCATTTTAAACTATAAAATTTTAAAAGACAACATACGGTATTTTAGAGAGCTTAAAAATTTGATACTTTTGAAATTTCATTATTCAGAAACTATTCGATTCATTTCGTTCAAATTTTGCACTTTTTCACTTAAAATTACGTAGTTTAAAATGGTGTGAAAACTTATATAAATAGCAATTCAAAAATCATCGACCAGTTATTAAATAAAATAATAAATAAATTAATATTTTTTGACATGGAATTTTCTTTAGATATCGGTATTTTATACTTGTATGTCAAAATTTTTCGGTTCTCTCAAAAACGACTAAAAATAATATGCACAAGAAATTATATTAACATTAAGGGACTCAAACTTTTGACTTGTGTCCTAACGAAACTATAGGGACCCTATTTTAGAAATTGTGGTTAACTCCCATTCTCAAGTTAAAATTCTTGAAGGTCCCATCAAAAAATGTTGATGGTTTACGTTGGTTTCAGTGCGATTCATGATGGTCATGACAATATTTGATGATCACTACCATCCAACATTTTCCATTATGAGTTCATGGTTTTTGATATACCAACAAACCATTATTCCATGATTCTACTTTATGATGGTTAAATTTATGATGAAAACTGGCTCTGAAATGTTATTTGTTCTAACTAGGAAGAAGATGTATTCTAGCATGAAGTGCAACTCACAAATCAGGTTGCATTTTTTATGTGCTTTGTCTTTTAGGCTAAGAAATAATAAACATGAAAATTCTTGTCTATTTTGTTTTGAATTTTTAGTTATAATTTTTTAAAAGTATGAGTTTAGGCAGAAGTAAAGTTAAAAAAGTGTAGAAAAATCACGTAAAGTGCCATAATGAATAAAAATTTGACAAAATTCTAAAAACTTAAAAACGTTATAATAAAAAGAAGTTTCAAACGATTTCTCGTTATACTCGTATTTCTAATTCAACTCTTAAAATAATATCTTAAAATAGTCCGTAAAAATGCAAAGTTATGCAAGAGCAACTGGAAATTATTACTCAGAAGATAAAATTTTTATTCTAGTTATAAAATTTACTCTTTAAATTTTAGCTTTTTAAAACGCAAAGATAATAGTTTCTAAATAAGGTGAAAAAGTTTTAAATAGAGTAACCCCTTACAGCCAACATAATACTTATTGTTTGCGGACGAAACTTGATAATTCATATAAATTTCTACGCTAAAAAAATGAAAGATTCTATATCTTTTATTCTTTAACGAATCTATATCTTTTACTAAATGAAAGATTCTCTATATTTAAATATTACATAATTAGGCAGTGCGCATTTAGAATTCAAAAGTGCTAAATTAGGCGACAAACATTGAACGAAATTAGTTAAACTTAGTTTGAAAACTCTCCAGGCAGAAGTTAATGCACAAATTTCGTAGATTAATAAGAGAAAAAATATTCAATAGAGTGATATTAAAAGTAATTATTTACTTTCGTTTCATTTACCGTTATTTATTAATAATACTCATTACTTAAAAGCAAGCCTACAAATTTTATGTTTTGACAGGTAAACATAAAATTAAAAAAAAATCCTCAGATTTAATTAATTTTGAAATATTGCGACCATCATTTCACTATACAAATTAATTAAACTTCAGAGTGTAGACGTGTTCTAACACGACCACGGAATTGCCTGGTCGCATGAATATGTTAATAACTTTTGAAGAACTTATTTATGACTCTAGCGTCTCTTTCCAGTTAATTAATAAAACTCTCTTCTCTTCATATGTTTATTTCTAATAATAAACTGATTCATAAATATAAAGTCATTTTCCTAAAAGTGATTTTAATTTTCATAGAAGTTCGCTGTTATTTATAACTCGCTCTTTCTCTGAAATTTATTTTACATGCCGTTTGGAGGTACGGATGCAAATTCTAAGCCTTTTAATTAAAAGCTGTTTTCTACAAATATGGTAATTAAATGGGTTTGTTAAACACTAATGCATTTCCAAAAATGTTAAGAATCAACAAAAAAATGTGTTTTGACATTTAGTACATATTTTTGACGTTATAGCTTTCTAAGAAGAATTTGCTTTTCTAGAGAATACTTAATGAGAGTTTTAATTTAATGTTTTCCGTTGTTTTATTCATTTCATTTAAATCTGATTGGTTTTAGTTAGCGAAAGATTTACAAGAACTGAAAAACAAACAAAATAAACATAATTCATAGTTGATAAAGTATTTTGAATTTTATTTTTAAGTAAAACAATGCTTTCGAAAACTGTATTGTACATAAATCTAACATATAAGGAAGTTTTTTTTAATCAGTCAATGGTAAATTTCATTTGCTCAAAAATGACTAAAGGTACAAAAAGTCGACATGTTTCAAACACTCAAAATAAAGTCGCTCATTCTCAAGACCCATCGCACGTATGGAGGGTCGATGGAATCATAATAAATGAAATAACTTCCAGTTTTTATTATGTTTCTTGATTTCTGAAGAAATATTTAGAGCATCATTTTGTAATTTTTGAGCTGTTTAAGTAATGCGATTCCTCATACTTCTCAATGAAATTTAAAACTTTAAGAAGCTTGAGACACCGCTATTAAATTAAGTATTTTCAAACAACCTATGCTAAAAAGTATTGCAGTAAGCTTGTAACTTGTATCGATCACTTTGGTTGTTATTTGCAATGATTGCATGAAATTTCGTAAACTAAGCTTCAATATTCAATGATATACAGACATTTTATAGGAATCTTTCATAAGAATATATCTTTTTTTTTATGTTTTTTCCTATGACTTAAAACTATTCATTAAAAAAAATTTTAAAAATTTAGGAGCGATTTTTAATTCATAAAAAAATTTATATTTATAAATTTGAAAAAATTCGTTACAAATTGAGCAAGATATGATGGTTTAAATTGGTTCTTTCATACTACGCATGTGAGGAAATTTTTTTTTAAAAAAATCATAATTTTCTAGTGAATCGTATTTGGTAACTAATTAAAAAAGTCCGATTTGAATATCTTGAAAATTTAAATAATTTCTATCAATTTTCTAAGTAATCTTTGTACACTTTAAAAGAAAGCTACAAATGAAAGGGGCTTTCCACAAATTTTAGTTTTTGTATCATAAAGCAGAATTTTACAAAGAATGATAATACCTTACAATATTCGTCCATATTTTTTAAGCTTTAAGCTTTTGAAAGGAAACATACTTTTATGAGAGATGATCCCAAACAAGTTCATTTTTAATGGATCATGTTTAATATTATAAAATAAAATTTGTGAAAAAATCTCTTATCATTCAAAGCTTTCTTAAAAAAAATAAAAATACAAAAACTTAGAAAATTGCTGAAAACTTTCTAAATTTTCAAGAAGTACAAATCGAACATTTTTCATCTGTTATTAAATAAAATTCACCACAAAATTATGAAAGAATGAAAATTTTTACACACAAGGGCAGTATAAGAGAATTACAAATAGCTAGGGTACGTACTAGACATTTCAAGGGCATGAAGATCTCACGCGCCCATACAAAATTCTATCCCATCTGCAAGTACTGTCCTCATTTGCAACTAACTCCAGACCATGTTTTTGACTGCCAGGCCATTATCAGTTCCCTTTTTCAACTTGGAGCACCTCCCATCGAAATTCTCTATGGCCATCGGGCTCCAGAACTTGCAAATCTTGTTATCAAGACTTTTGGAGGACTCTAATCTTTGCACTAACATAGACACGACAACAACAACAACAAGAGAATTACTTTCATTGCACATATCTTGGAAAATTTTTAATGATTTTTTTTTTAATTTTTTTAATGTAATTATTTTTTTATCAATTTAAAATATTTTCAAAAATTTTGATGAATATTTTTATAAATTATCGCAAAAAAAAAGCGTTAAACAGAAAAGAAAAATTTTAAAAATATTCATATTTTTATAAATATTTAAACAAAGTTTTGAAATTTCATACAAATTTTAAAAACAACAAGCAATGCAAGTTACAAGTTAATAACTATATCTTTGGGCATAGGGTTTAAAAAAATACTAATTTTTGTTTGAAATTTATTGTCGATCTCTTAAATCTCTAAAAGCTTTAAAATTCATACGCATAAGAAATCATATGATTTAAACACCTCAAAATTTAATAAAATAAAAGAGCAATTCTCGTTTATAAATATATATAATTTGATGATTCAGTGACAAACTTGGTAAAATATAGTAATTTGTTTTAGATTCATGAAATATTTCAAAACATTTTAATGTATTTTTAGTTTAATTTTCTTTAATTTACAAACTGTACAATCTGAAATGCTACCTGTCACAAATATTTTGTACTAAAATCAGAAACTGGCATTAAAATTTATGCCCTATGACATAAATTTGTTTCAAGAATTTTTTTTAACCTTTACAGTTTTCTTGTTATAAATTTTTGATAACTGTTAGTCTGCTTTAGGGAACAGTAAGAACAAAAATCTCTGAAACTATTTCTTTTAATGTCAAACAGAGAGGATTTCTTCTCAACTGGCCAATATGTATTAATACAAAAATGCTATATTTATAGGATAGAAGGAAATATTTTTGACGCCGGCTTATTGGATTTAATGCTTCACTTTTCTTTGTAAAGAAAAAAGTAAAAATACATATTTATAAATATTTCAAATCAAAAAATCTAAGTAAAAAAAATTTTATTTTTACCTTTCTTTATTTTTTTTAACGAAGAACAAGCTAGTTTCTAAATTGAATTCTGGATTCGAAGTGGCTTATAATCCGTTGCATTGGAAAATGTGATGATTTAATTTCTGCCGTCGTGTATCAATGAATTACGGATACTAAATAAAAATATTGCAGCTCCATCTAAAGTTTTTTGATTTTCTCCAGTTTTGTTTTCTCTCCCTTTTTAACTTCAAAACTAGAAAAATGTCTTTACGCGTAAAAAAAATTGAAATTTTTACTGGAAAAGAAATTTACCATTTTATTTTTACCACTTAAGCAAAATATAACCTTTTACGTTACGAATAATTTCAAAAAACGAGATTTTTGCATAAAATAAAGGAACTAGTTGTAAATCAGTCTAATTAAGATTTTTTTCACAAAAGAAAGTGGATCCTTGAATTGTCAATCTCTTGGCGACTTTTTTAAATCTCGCCATAAAAGTGTATGAAATCTCTCCAAACTAGGTTTCCGGGAGATATTTCGAGGAGATTATTTTCCGATCACACCACCAAAATTCTTAAACCTGATTGGTTATTTGATATGCCGTAACAATAAGTGTATGTTTTACGTCTTCTCTAATTTGCACTTCCTGCTCTCTAATTACTCTTAATTACTCTTATTTTGCCTTAGGCATATAAGCCGTTCTTGCATTGAACATGTAATCCTGCCTATATTGGAAAAAAAAAATATTTACTGCATTTATAGAGTTTCCACTTTTATTGTGATGTTTAATGGAATGCCTGCAAGTGACGTAGTGTGGGTATCTCGATCCTGATTGGTTGCTGAAACGTGGTATTTGTTTCCGTTAGAAAGTGTTCTTTCCATTCTATTTCGAGTAAGCCTAACCCGTCAAGCATCTCATAAGTGATACATTCTATATTCTTGCGCAAAGATTCTGTCACGAAGATTTCAATTCTTTCACTATATATTTCTTACTTAACATAAAGACAGGCACGAATCCATGAAGAACATAAACAAATTAACTATGCATCGAAGTGGCCAAGAACACAAAACAAAAATATTTCACGATTACAATAAAATACATAAACAAATAATAAATCTAATTCAAGTTAAAGATGTAGACGAGAAAAAAAATTTAATCCATGGTTACAATATATCATAATACAATATATCATAATAATGGTTAGAACATATCATGGTTACAATAAAAATAGTTTTAAGTTAAGTAAAAGACGCCGAAGAGAAAGATTTATATTTCAATAAACTCGATGTGTGATACAGCCCTGTATTTAACTAACTTCCTGTTAATTAACATTCTAACTTATGTGAAGAAACTTAGCTCATCTTTAACTCGTCATTTTACTTATAAACGATCAGCTGGAGCTCAGTCGTAGGTCACCTGTGTGGGTATCCGTGGTCTTCTTAAAAAGCAAGTACTCAATTCAAAATCGGTCTCCAATAACATTACTCGTTACCTAACGTTTTTGCAATTACTTTACAGATAAAAATGAAAATAGCTTATGCTTCAGTTTGATCTTAGATGGATAAAGGGTATATCGATTAACCCATATACCTTAAACAAACGCGAATTGGTGTTATAAGTTTGGAAAACAAACTACAAAATAGCGTTTAAAAGTTACTTTGTAATTTTTTTGTCCGATTTGCCATTTTGCCTTGTATACCATGTCTAGACAATGTGTGAAATGTGTAATCATTTAGTACTTTGCCGCTCAATTTTTGCGATTGTATACAATGCCTAGACTTTGTTTATAATACTAAATTACTAACTTTTCTGAAAATATATACATATAGAAACTTACGTAAAAATATTGCTGCAACTCTTTTTAAAATATTCGCTAACTTGAATTAGTTGATCGAGACTTTCTTATTTTGTGTTCTTAGACTTTCGCACCTTTTTTTTTTTTTATTTACTGAAAGATATCTGTAACTAGAACTACACAGGGATGAAAATTCTTGAAAACTGACCTAACTACCTTCAACGTCGCGGGAAAATGGCGCATTTTAGAAGCCCCTCCTCCAATGGAAGTTTGATATCCTCATGAAATTAATTTATCTGTGCTAAAAGCAGAAAAGATCACAATAAAAAAAACAAATTTAAAAAGATAAATACAGTGTTAGGTAACAAACGAACTGAAATGAAATGAGACTCATTTTATTAACAGATAATGAACCTAAAGATAATCAAACATAATGAGCTAGTTTAATTCGTTCCTTGAGTTTTTTAAATATTACACGTGTGTTACGCATTTTTACGAACTTACTTTAAAATTATACAACTGAGTTATTGGTTAGAAAAATATAGAAAATTATATTTTCATGCCAATATATTTTGATTTTGAAAACTGAGATTTTTGCAGTTTTGTTTATCTTCTAAAACGTAATGCTAAATACCTTATGGGGAATTCGCAAGCGGATCAACTAAAAGGTCAAAGTAAAGAAGAGCAAGGTATATTTAATTATTCGTGCTTATACGACTTCAATTTTGGGAGGGGGGGGGATATTTTCTGTCTATAATAAAGCAGTAAAAAGAACCATTAAATTTCACATTATTTTGGTTCTTTATTTGTAATACTGTCTGATGATCAAAAGCAGATAAAACATGATTTGGAGATTAGTTCATTTTTAGAAGAGAAAATAATGCAAAAAAAAAAAAACACTATTTGTATTATAGTAAAAAATAAGTTCTCCCTGTTAACTTATATCCAAATGTATTGTTATTGTGAATTGAATTTTACAAAATATTAAAGCCCAATAAAATACTGGCAACTCATTAAATATTGGTGAGATAAATTCTTCAAAAGTAGTGCTTGACCATAGTGCTATATCCTTAGTTTTCAATCCAGAATATCTTTTCAGGAGTCATATAAATGTACCTGGATCTCACTCATTAAAGTAGAAAGGTTATCTTAGTCAATGAGTTTTCTGCTCGGTAGTATTAACTGAAGAAGCGTCAGCAAAATAACATGAGCATTTGGTGATATAGTTACAACAAAAAAAAAAACATGTGTATACTGCCTACAAATTTAACGTACTCAGTTTCTCAGTTTAAAATGAGTAGTGAGTGAACAAATATATGAGAACACAGCTATGTCAATATTGCTTACTTACTTACTTATTCCCCTTCACTCCGAATTGCAGCATAGGGCCTCTATCATAGCTTTTCATATCACTTTATCTGTAGCCAAATATTTTGCAGCTCTTCATGTTTTTCTTATTGTTTTATTGTTCCTATAGTAAATTTTAAAAATAATATCATTTTTTTATCTAATTTTTTTTATGTAAATTTGAGAACTATGACGCCAATGTGTAGATTAAAAGAAGCTGCAGAGAGTCTCACAGAAAGTAAATTAAGTAGTTAACTCTACTTTTTCTCGCACTAGTCTTGAAACATTTTAATATCCCATGTAGTTGAAAGTTTTTAAAACACTAAATAATTTTTTTTTCAAATTTAAATGTACATTTTACGGTATATGAGGCCGGGGTAACCTTATTGGTAGAGCGTTGGGCTCATGTCCAAGAGTTCGTAAGTACGATCCCCGCTGGCCGAAGTCTCCCCGTGTAGTAAATAGTAACTGGTGCATGTTAAATCTGTCGGGTAAGAAAATTCTCCATGTTCTCTTAACATATCATACCTCTGGGTGTACTGAATTGGAGATTGATCATACTCTGGTTCAATTCAAAATTACGATCTATGGAAGAATGAATGGGTGTATGAATGGGGCTTCCCAATAAACGGGCTGTGACGTGTGTGACTAATGACTAATAACTGACTATTGCAGGAGTGCGTTGCTTTTGTCAAGCTGGAATCACAATACTTCCGGCCATTTATTTATTGTATAATCTATATATATAAAAATGACTGTGTGTCTGTCTGTATGTATGTCCATTATAGACTCCTAAACCAACCGACCAAACGTTCTGCAACTTGGCATACTTATAGTTCAAAGCACGAGGAAGGTCACTGTCGACATTAGAACATTCTGCGACAAACCGTTCCAGCGGTATGAGCGAAAATCGAAATAGAATTTTCTGATTGGTTAAAAATTAGCCATTGTTTTAAATTTTGCTATAAACGATTCTGTTTTCAAATATCTTCAAGATAATTCTATATTTTCTATCGTATAGCTCTATTCATTTAGAAAAGTAAATTAAAGTAAGTTACATATACCTCAATATTTAATAATAATTCGCGCAAGTTTGTTTATGTCAGGTGAGCACATGCACGTAAAATCAACGAGAATAGATTTCTTAATTATTGGTCGTATCACGGATTTATTATTGTGAAAGCTGTATAATAAAAATAAAGGCAAAAGCAAACTTCATTCAAATTGCACATTTCCAATAATTATTTCTATTTAGTATGCGATTTTAGGTTTGCACAATTAAATATAGTTTTCGAAGATTTCACTGAGACAGTTGTCATTTGAAAACTATTAGATTGTTTATTATCACAAAGTTCTTGAATTCATTCATTTTATTTCTCTCATTTAAAAAAAAAAAAAAGACTTTTGTTTTAAATTTTATAATTTTTATATTTCTTATTTATTTCATTTTTATTGCTCTTTTTATTATTTGAAATATATATGTGAATTTTCGGTTTAGCAAATTTGAGACCACTGTCAACTTTTGCATTTCTCTTTGTTTGTGAGAGAGAATATTTGCAAAAATATGCCGCCTAAACGAATCGCTTTTAGTCGATCAACATCTCAAGCGCGCAAAAAGAGAACTACCCGTGTTTTAAAAACATCGGAGTAACGGGAAAAAAGACTTGAAACTAATCGAGAACACAATGCTTTTGCTCGTTCCTTAGAAACGTCTGAGCAACAGGAAAGATGACTGTTAACAAATCAACTACGATGTTGCGGGTTCGCATAAGCGAAATTATATCTCATAAGTGAAATCAATAAATATTTTATTTGTAATAAATTAGTTGAAAATCTGGCAACAAAATACAAAAAATATAAAAAGAAATAGAGAAAAACAATCGATAAGTATAAAAGAAAACGATGTCTTTAAGTAGTTATTCTTCCTATGTGTCATTATATGTATAAAAAGCCTTCGTCCTATAAATAAATGTGCTCTTGTCTCAAACAACCTGTTTTCTTCTTCTTGTGAGTCGTCGTTCAATATGGTTCATAAAATTCAAAGTTCGACTTCGCAACATTAAATGGCGTCCGTGAGATATTCAAGAGCAAGACATAAAAAAGAAAGGACAAAAGAAACGAAAGTAATTGAGACCATCAGAAACTAATAAATATTTCACTTCATAAATGGAAGAATTAAAAAATAAAAGAAAGCAATTGCGCTAAGGATTTACTTTAACTGCCAATAATTTAGAAACTGAGATACGGAGTTTAAAGTGGATCGCGTAAAGATTTTATTATCACAATTGACTAATAAATTAGAAAGATTAAACGATGTGAAAACTCAGATTTCTGAAAATTTATTAAAACTAAAAAATAACAATGATTATGAAAAAGATTTTGAAGCCAAAGAAGAATATATTGACAGATATGTGCACTTAAAAGAAACTGTTAATCTTCTTTTGGTGAATAATGAACTTGGTAGCTCTATACTTGGTTTCATTGCAAAGCGTCATGATTTTGGAGAGACACGGTGTTTGATGAATTCTCTTGAATGGCAAAAAAGAAGATTGCCCCATGATTTGGCTTATTGAAAAAAAAATCACACCATGCTAAATTGGTCAGTTCATATCAGCAGAAATACCTGATGTCGCCATTGATCCAGTCTTATTTCAGATCATCATTCAAAATATGTTTCATGGTCCGTGTGCATCACCATACATGTCTGTTTGAAAATGCATTAACGATATCCTAGAGAATTAACTGCTGAGACTATCACTGGTTTTTTCACCTTTAAATAAAATTCTCATTTCATATCATAATCGCAAATCTCATTTAAACACTTAAATACAAAATTAAAATTCAAACTGAAAGCTTTGCAGCGCACGCATGGTACAGCTAGCAATAAATAAATTGTAGTGATTCTGGCATCACACGTCTTTTTTAAAAAAAATGTCAGTCATGTCCTCCTCTCTGATAATAAGTAATATTGACTAAAACACATGAATACAATTTAACAAGCAATTATTAGTTGCAATTAGTTCAACATTGTGTAGGGTATTGTATTAACCTAAAACAGACACAACCTATAATAAAGCAATTATTGCATGTTGCATGGATATTTCCATTGATATTCTGATATCCCCCTTTAGATTAGACAAATTTTTGAGAATGAGTGAAGGTTGATTCGGATCAATCTACACTCCTTAATTATGTATCATCACAAAAATTTTAGCATACATGGTTTCCCGTTTTTTACATGGCTATCCAGTTTTTTGCTCTATTGTGGTACAGGATATGGACAATAAACTTGCTAGACTTCCTGCTTAAACATTTTGCATCTTAGCTTTGACTCATCTGTTGAGTCAATACGATCTTAAATTTTCAAACCTTGTACTCTGTGATCTTACCTTTGTACTTTGTGATCTTAACCTTGTACTTATTTAACCTACATAAATAAACAAGTTAAAGAGATTTTAAAGCAGATATCCAACTATCAATCATATCAAATACTGATAAAAGACAAAAGTAAATATTAAAACACGCAAATATTATTAAAAAAAAAAAGAGTTTCGATGTTGCTTTTAAACATCATCTTCAATACACAATAAAGTAATATTTTTTTATTGAGTGTAAATACTATTAGAATTTTCATCCTAAAATTACGGAAAAATAACCAGTAGCAGTCTGTCCGTGTAACTAACCGTAAAGTTTACGTCATAATGAAAATCTTTCACTTTTTCGGTTTAGAAACCGTTATAACTAGTGCGGCTAAAAATCCAAGAATACAAAACTGCACGATTTTTTTTTAACCATTTACAACTAGCATAATTACAAGACTGTAAAAATGACATTTAACTGAACATTGAAAGTAGGCTTTTAGTTAGGCAATGGGCATTGGAGTTAGGTAATTGTGCTTTGTCAAATGAACAGTCAAATATGGTTTAATTAGTTTATCTGGTTGTTTCACATATCGTAAGGTGAGAAATGCTAAACTTTTTGTGTTCAGCAGCTTTCTAATGCTGCCATCTATGCGTGAATGAGACTGACGTATTCTAATAGTCCAGAGTCGCAAATTGGGGAGTGCCGGACACTTGAAATTGTTTACGAGTTGAAGAGAATAAGGGATATTACTAAAATAAGTATCCGAGCATCCAATTCCCGACATGTTTAATAACATTCTTCTATTTAGAACTAATTCTTTTGTAATATATTTTGTATGGTATAATATATATATATATGTATATATATATATATATATATATATATATATATATATATATATATATATATATATATATATATATATATATATATATATATATATATATATATATATATATATATATATATATATATATATTATTTATACAATTATACAAACGAAAACTTTTAATGAAGAATATCAATGAATGTGGCATGACAGCGCGCAAGCAAGCTTGGGAACTGATCACTCGGGGTTCCGTGTTCGGCTGACCACCAGACCGGAACATCTGCTCCTGCACCCCAGAGCCCAAGGTCAAGAAAACTGAGATGGGCACAGTAGGCCTTGGCCCTCTATGGGCTGTCGCGCCGCTGAGTTTAGTTTAATCAATGAACAAAATATATATTTGATTAATTAACAATTAGTTGTCTTATGTTAAAAATATGTCATGAGAGCTAAATAAAATGCTTCAACAAATATTTAACGAAACTTCAATGAGTTTTCTATTTTTTTATTTTTTTTATTTACAGTTAAACAGTATTTAGAACAAGCTAAAAAGGATTTTGAAAACAGATGGAATAATCCCACAACGGTAAGTTTAATTTTAATGCAATTATTTTGAGTTTATCTTATAAAGATTACTTTTTATATCCCTTTATAATTAATTTTATATAAGGAATCAAATGTGTTTATTTATGATAAAGTTGAAAGAAATATTTTATAAAAGAACTAAACTGTATTTGAGCAGTATACCTATATGGAGAATAATATTTGATATGATTCAACTTACTGAGTGAAAATAAAAAGCGAACCACCCTTTATATCTTTTGATCTAATGATCAGAACTTCACGTTCTAGGACTCAATCTTAATTGTTCGAGGGGATGACTTTGAATATGCTAATTAATTAGTGCAGACGATATTTTAAGTTACGAATTTCGACACAGATACGTTGTTTCTCTAAACAAACATATCTTTTTTCGCAACGGATTCAGATTTCTGACCCCCAAAATGGAGGGAGCAGCTAATATGGTCCCCACAGCTTGGTCAGGAAAGCTGTCCAAAGTTTGGACCTCTTAATGTTAATTTTACTTTTTACGTATTTCCCCATATCTCGAAACATTTTGAAGCAAACTGAAAAAAGTTTGCACAGCTATAAAATTTATTTATCCAAAAGTAATTCTATGAAAAAAAAAATTTTTTTAATGGCGGGCACTTGGAACTATTGTCCATTGGCCACAGAAAGTGCCAGAACTGCTAACTCTCTTTTCGTTACCCAGTGGGCACCTGTGGCGAAGCCACAGCGGTGGAGCAGCGTCGCCCACGTCACACTACCACAGCCCGTTTATAGAGCGGGTCACATTCACATATTAACACACAAAGGAGAAAGGACATAAAACACAGATAGAGAGAAAGAAACATCCATGCCTTGCCCGGGATTCGAACCCAGAACATTTCTGATGCAAGGACAGTTCCCTGCCCCCTACACAAGCCGGTTGGCATGAAAAATATTACCTTTAGTAAATATTTATTTTTATTATTTGATTTAATGATGGCCAAAAAAATTTTTGAATTGCAAGGTATAAAATTTTCTACATTGTTTTAAAGAATGTAATTTTAGATGGCAAAATACAAAATTTGAGCGAAATTGGTCAAATAGTTCCTGAGAAATTGAATTTTAAAAATACAATTTTTTCAAAATTTGATTTTTCAGGAACTATTTGACCAACTGATTTTACTCATCGCATTTTGCCATTTAAAATTATATTTTTTAAAATGATGTAAAAAAAAACTGCACACCTTACATTTCTAATATTTTTTGGCTATCATTAAATAAAATGATAAATATTTACTAAAAGTTTTATTTTGCATGGAATTATCTTGGGATAAATGAATTTTATAATTGTGTGCAAACTTTTCTTCAATGCGCTGAAAAAGTTCTCGAGATATAGCGGAATACACAAAAAGTAAAATTTTAGACCAAACTTTAGACTAAATTCTCCTGATCAAACCATTGGGACCCTATATCTCACCTATATATATTTTGGGGCTCAGAAATCCGAATCCGCCAAGAAAAAGGTATGTTTATCCAGCGAAATTATGCTTTTGAGTCTGATTCTTTAACTCAAAATATCGTCTGCACTAATTAATTATCATATTTGAGGTCACCCCCTCGCACCATTAAGATTGAATCCTAGAACCTGCAGATCCTATCATTAGACCAAAAATTATTAAGAGTGGTCCATTTTTCATATTTTGCTCTGTGCAGTTTTTTTCCCTACTTAATTCACTTTTGTTTTAGTGCTATTATCCAAAACAATGAAACTAATAACATAAGCTGTAAAAAGAAGTAATATATTGTATTTGTAAAAAAATTGTTCAATTAAATTTTGGCTCATATTTTACTAAAATAAAATATGCTTATAAGGAAAAATAAAAAATATCCGTGTATATATGCTTACAAGATTAATTTCCTAATATCAAATTAATGTAGTTTTTTATGCAAAATTATTATAATCCTCTACGATCTTAAACTTTGAATTTGAAGTCTAGAGCTGTAGACGGTGTTATGAAATAATTACCCAATTCCCATTTTTTATGACTTTTTATCCTAAAATATTTAAAAACACAAAAACAAAATTAATTGGTTAATTGGTGGGAAATGAAGTATGCTGCAGCAGTATTTTTTATTAAATGTTACGTTATAACAATTGTTGCAATAATTATTGCTAATTGCTCACAATGATTAATTTTTTTAAATTTAATTTATTTTAATTTGTTGTGTTTCCGACTGAACTGTTAGTAATTTATAACAAAGTAACTAATTTTGTAACAATTCGAAACATTACTTTCTAATTCTTTAATCTTACAAGTACAAAATTTCCAAATTTTTTTTTCTAAATCTTAACTACATACAACTACATACAAATCAAATCATCTATCCCTGTTTTTTAAAAGTTTGTAAAAACTGCATAACTGTTAATCTACAGATCGAGCTATCGCATACTAGAATGTTATCTTACTGGTTCATGTCTTTCCTTAGATATGCTAATATATTTATACAGACGATGTTTCAAATTAAAAACTCTAGCACTTTGTGTGAATTACCTTTTTTGGATCCTCAATTCACAGAGGTGTCCACATCCTAGAAAATATGGTGGCAATAGTTGAGCATTCAAAAGTTTTGATCCCATAAATATTGTGCATTTCCCCAAATTACTGAATCTAGTTACGTGAATTGTAAAAACTTTGCACACAACTGCAAAATATAATTTATCAAGGTTTGTTAATAATTTTTATTTAGTTTATTAAAGGTCGAAACATTATAAAATTTTTTCGTATCATTACCAGCACTATCTAAAGTACTTTTTTTTAATATACATCAATTATAGAATGTTTTTCAGCTGAAAACTTTTAATCGAAAAACACGAAAAATAATCATTACATATTTTTCTATTCTAACACGCCTAAGAAAATCTAATTTAAAAAGTAAACCATACTTAAGAAATAAAGTAGTTAAATACACATCTATAAATGAAGAGCATTGATGCTGAATGCGAATGACTTTTTAAGTAAAATGAATAACACCAAATAACCCCTTTTACTTACAATTAATTAATTCACTTGCATAACTCACCACAAAAAGAGAGAAAAAAAAAAAGAATTAGCAAATATTTATCTATATGAACTTATGATCCTCTAGACTTCAATTACGATCTTTTAAAGGGAAATGACTATAATGAAGAAAAGGGTCACTTATGTCAAAGAGTAAAAATAAATATAATTTTATTTTGATTGTAAAAAAGTTAGGATGTCACTTAAGTAGAAGGTACTTCATTATTTTCGGAACGTGTTTTGACAGGTTAATATCTTACAAGATAAGAATTGTGAAATTAAACATTTATTTATTATTTAAATATTAATACTTTTAACAATGTTTTTTTGATAACTCTTTACTATCAATATCTTTAAAGTTAAATTTTTTCCCTTTTGTGATATGTTAACATAATATTTCTTATAGGAAAATATCATAATAAATACAAACCGAATATGCAATAAGGACCATCTTTTGGAGAGCAGAGGCGTTCTTTTCTTATAAAATCTTTAAAGAAATTGAATCAAGAGCCAGCGGATTATTTGTTATAATTACTTTTATTCAAAAATTTACGACTTTTAAAATGCTTTCTTTAAAAATATCATAAAAAATTCTTGCACAGCAGTCAAGGATGCATTTTATATAAAATGAACATAACACCTGGAGAATTAAATGAGACTATATCAAGTTTATTTTTTAAGTTACGCACAATATTTCCTTTCTTACTTTTTATAGAACTGTAAAAATCTTGTTGTTTTTTATTATTTTTTTATCCATTTCTCTTGTCGCTAATAGTTCTCCTTCCCGCTATTAAATTTTATTTAGATCAGAAGTAAATGTCATTGATTAAAAGTGAAAGAGAAAGGTTAACAAAATTATAGTCATGTTTTTATCGCTTTAACGACACATCGCTTTGATCGCCTACGCTATAAATTCACATAAAAAGAACTTCTAAATAGTTATGGTAACTATCTCTTCATTTTAATCAACAAACTTTTAAAATGAAATCGATATTTTTTAAAAAAAAACACGCAATACTACGCATACTTTTCAGAGATGGGAGTATATAAAATTCGAGTGCTTTTTTAGTATATTCTTAGAATCCACCCTCGTGTTATTGACTTGTTTTCATCGTCTAGTGCACAACTACTGGAAAACAACGGAAGAAAGGTTGAAGATCGATAAAAAACAAGAATTGAATTTCTAGAATGGATTTAACAGTTTAATAAATACGCCTCTTAAGACAAATTTATTTTATCCATTAGCTTGAAAGTAAGGGAAGCCTTTCCAATTCAGTCTGAAACGTTTATTCCCTCGAATTTCGCATACAAATCAACAAAAATAATAACGCTACCACTTTTATCTCCCATAAGCTCCTTAAACCGATTGGCAGCATTTAAGGTAATTAAACAACAAAACAGAATATTGTATCTGGAGGATTCGACTGTGAAATAAATCATGTTTAATTTGGTATTCAGTAAATAAGCAGCTCAAATGTTAGAGTATAAATCATTAAAGAAGGTAAGACAGAAATACGAAATGCAATTCAGTATAAGAAACGTATTTAACCCTGATGTTTATTAATTATTGTTGGTTACAGATTAATGTTTTCTTAAACTTGTAAACATTTTAATAATCTTTAAATATATAAGAAAGCTACTTGCTTAAAAATAATTACTGGATCTCGCATAAAATTATATAATAAAACTGTTTTTCTTCTTGATTGTTATATAAAAATCTTTTTTAAAGCAAAATAATTGGTCTACACCGTATTTTCTTCATTATTTTTAAATCTGCAAGATATAGTCTAAACATTATTCTTATCTTCTATTTTCAAAAAACAAATAAAGATAAACTAATAATCATTTAAACTCTGAGGATCGCAAACAAATATTTGATAACAAATCTAGAAATGAGAATAAAAATTTTTAAAAAATGCTCATACTGAAGTTAAATTCAATCCAACTATAATAGATCTATTACGGACAATAGCAGCCTTTTTCTTAATTATTCTTTCCAATAGAAAATACAAAAAACGCGTATTGGTTTTCCTCCAGGAAATAAAGGAATGACTTTATTATGATTTAATAAATCGCCAAATTTGGTGAAACATTAAGTGTCAAATTCCTTTTCTGTAAGGATTCTAAAAAAACTATCAAGTACTATGATTATTCCTCCGCATAATGCTCTGCAAATTCTTTGGTTGCATCCCTTACAAAAATTTCAATGGTTTTTGAGGTTCATCTGAGGTGTTAAGGTTGATTTGAGGTTTATTTAAAGTTGACTACAAAAACAACCATAAAAAATCAACTCCCCGAGATTCATAATCAAGGTGCATAAGATTGTTTTATTCACACTTGAGGTAGTTCTGAGGTTGACAGAAATCTGCTTTAGAGCAACCAGCTTAGAGAGGTTGTTTTTGAGAGGTAAATGTTATTTTTTGTACACTTTAAGCAAATAGATATGTTTGAGGAGTGAATAATTTCACCCGAT
The DNA here is from genome assembly GCA_949128135.1 of Parasteatoda lunata. Lineage (NCBI taxonomy): Eukaryota > Metazoa > Arthropoda > Arachnida > Araneae > Theridiidae > Parasteatoda > Parasteatoda lunata. The sequence goes on from OX421974.1 coordinate 64,588,423, forward strand.
TTCACGTAAAAGTATAGCTGAGCTATACATGAGGTTGACTTTATGAGATGTAAATGCTGTTGAAATTGAGGTTCATTGTTGAGGATATTTTTGGTGAAAACATAAACTCATTTTATACCTTTTTTTTTTTTTTTACACCTGTCAACCTCAAAACAACCTCAAAAACACCCTATTTTCTGTAAGGGTATTTACGATTTTCTTCTGTTGGCGCGCGTATGTTTAAAAAATATTCACTTTTTCGACCACTATGTTGCCATCTATTAAATAAAATAGACATCATGGGGTGTTCGCCCATCTATCTCATATGCCAATCTTATCATGACTGCAACTAAATAAAAATCACCTCATACGATTTATTTTTGCAATTTCAGTGACAAATGAAGTTTATTGAAAAAATCTAAATAATAAGTCAAAAATACAGATTCAATGAAAGAAAAGTGAATTATTTTCTTTATCACACTGTTTCTTTGCAAAACAAATCAATATACTTTTTACATTTTTAACTAATTTTTTATTAATTTTTTTTTATAATTTTTTAATAATTTATTAAAAAATTGTTGATTTGTTTTGTATAATTTTGTTTTTTATCATTTATTTTGTTTTTAGAATACAGCAAAGCTAAAAGATTTTGAAAGAATTCAAACTCTTGGCACTGGTTCATTTGGAAGAGTCATGCTTGTGCAGCATAATGATACAAAAAAGTACTACGCCATGAAAATTCTCGACAAACTAAAGGCAAGTTTATTTTAGAATTATCCAACATTAATTAATGTCAATTTATTGAAGAACTTAATTATTTTTTAATTACCAAAAAGATTTTAAACATGTCTTGAAGGAATACTTAGCCCTAAACGAAACATTTTTAATGTAAAGAAAGCGATTATGTGTCTTGAAGATTTTATATAAGTAAAAAAATTTTTTAAACATCAACAGCTTAAAATTATGGAATGTAATTTCTTTAATGGTTTTGTATAATGGTTTTGTATAATGTGCAAAGCTTGAACTATCTATTGTAGTCCTGTTGAATGATAATAGGTTTTCAGCTACCAGCTTGTTGTGCAACCTAGATTTTGTTTTGGCAATACATTTTGATTGTTATTCAGCTTAAAACGCAAGAAATATATATAATTATAGAAGGTGACCGATCTGATGTAATAACTGCTATATCTATTTGCTGAACCCTGTATCAAGTTTGTGATTGTACTAATTCAAAGAATAAGTCTCCAACTAGTTTCACCGAACTCGTATTCTCTTGGATTCATTTATTTTGAATGACTACAGATTTAGTTCCATTTTGAAACTTTTTCGAATTATATTCAAATGATTCTTCTCACATTTTTCAGTTCATTTCTGCTTAGTTATGTATAAATTTTGATACCTGTTTTTTCATTGTTTCTTATGTAATTTTCTTTAAACATCAAACAGAATTAAATGTTTGGAAAAAGTATTTATTACATCTATGAAACAATTTTGATAGGTTAAATCGTTTTATTATCACTTTTGGAAAATGTTCCCTTTCAAAAAAAGTTACATGCGTTTATTTAAAAAGAAGTCTATAGAGTTGGATTTTTTTTTTAATTAAAAACTAACTCTAAAATTTTAAAATCTAACCCTAAAATTTTCACCAGTACCCGGTAAGAATTTTAGGACCCAGTACATCTCTAATTAAAACAAGTAGATCATACATTAAAAATGAAAAAAAGAATACTACAAGTCAAAGAATTCCATTTTATGGTCAATCTTGTGTACCATTTCAATAATAAAATGATTCCACTATTAAAACAATTAAGATAGTTTTATTAAAAAGTGTAATTTGATGCAGAAATTACTTTTCAAAAAATATCATTTTATTTAATTAAATAACCATTGAATTCATTATAATGATTACAAAATATTTCCTCTTAATAGCTGTCTGTTTTCATACATAATTATAAACTTTACTAATATGTATTTCATAAGATGTAGGTTTCTAACAATTGCCATTAAAAGATGCATTTTTTTAACAGCAAAAAAAATTTTTTGGTGCCATTTCCCAAAACTATACATACAATTTCTTGCTAAGAGACAGGAAAAATATTTTATATATTTAACATCTTAGAGCCCTTCGACAGTTTAAAAATTAAATGCAATAATTTTAAATATCACTTATAAGCTATGTAATATAATTGAATTTATAAATAAAATAAACAAATTTGGTAGTTAATGCATAACAAAAAAATATATATATATAATTATTATAATTACCTTTTTTCCCTACAGGTTGTAAAATTAAAGCAAGTGGATCATACATTGAATGAAAAAAGAATACTACAAGCCATAGAATTCCCTTTTATGGTCAATCTTGTGTACCATTTCAAAGTAAGGCAATTTCAAATTTAATTAAGAAACATTTTACTTTTTATCTGAAAAGTAATAATTTTAAATAAATTTCTTTGTTTCTTCATTTTTCCAACAAAAAAATGAGGTTGGCATAATACGTCATTGATTCTAATTTTATTTGTTATAACCCATTTTTACTCCAAAACTGTTCTAGTTTTTTTTTTCTTCACTACAATTTTGAATAGCATTTTTTAATCTATTAGTGTTTGATTTGATCTTATTATTTTAATACTATATCTCATAATAATTTATCATAACTTTATTGTTTTGATATAAGAAATAGGTATGACTTATCAAGTTTCTAACAATAGCTAAACAATAGCTTATAGAAATCAGATCTGCTTGCAATAATCAAGTGATATTGCAAGCAGATCTGATTTCTATTAGTTTTGTTTGTCATAATCAAATTAGTTGAAAAATATTTTGATAAAATCAAAATATTTAGAAATCAACAGCTGCTTGACATAGTCACATTGTCTTGCATGCAATATATATATTTGCTATTATTATTTTTTCTAAAAGCTCTGTAATATTTGACCTAATCATATTATTTTAATATCTGATTTGCCTTTACTTCATTGCAAGCACAAATTTATTCAAGTTCGTTCGTAGTTATGTAAAAAGTTGTGTTAAAAAATTATGTGCCAAAAGTGAATTGTGATAACAATTTGAACAAATTTGTCATAAAACTAAAAATTTATCTTTGTTTGCAAGCAATACTCTCCGAAGAAACTCTCTTAAATAATTAATTAAATAAATCGATTTTGGCATTTTTGACAATAGTTTTTCCGCAAAAGTACGAAATGTTTAACAAAATGCGATCTCTAAAATATTTAATGATATTAATTACTTACTCATTCATGTGTTATCTCCGCATTTTCCAAGAGTTCTCCAAAAAATTTTATCTGAATTCAGCACCGTTTGTGCTATATGATAGAATGATGCAGAATTTCGTGCACTCGCATTTCAAGCAGATTTCCCGGCTTTAAATCCTTGTGATGACTGGTTACTCATTCTCTCATAATCTTTTCCTTTTAAATCTTAATATTATATAATCTTAATAATAAGTTTAATCATAATATTACAACATTCGCATAATAAACCTATGTTAAATATGCTTATACACTGAAGAGTCATTACATTTATGACCACCCTGCTAATAACATGTAGGACCACCTTTAGCCCTCAAAACTGCTAGCACCCGCCGTGGCATTGATTCCACAAGGTGCTGATAGGTAGTCTGAGGTATCTGGTACGCTCACCAACTGGTCCTGCAATTCCCTCACATTGCGAGGGAGTAGTTTGGCATCACGAATTTGGTTTTCCAAGTAGGACCACAAATGCTCTGTTGGATTAAGGTCAGGTGAATTTGGGGGCCAAGACATGACTTGAAAATCACTGGAATGTTCCTCGAACCAATCCATTACGATCCGACCCTTATGACATGGTGCATTATCCTGTTGGTAAACACCATCCCCCGCAGGAAAAACTGTTGCCATGAATGGGTGAACCTGGTCAAGTAGCTTACAGACGTCAGGGATTGTTCTATGAGGATTATGGATCCTAATGTGCCCCACGAAAACATTGTTCCTGAGCGAAAAACCATGAGAACCGGGGCGAGCCCATTGTTATAGATGAAGGGTGGTCATAATGTAATGGCTCTTAGGTGTATAATAAACAACCATTCATTAATTTCAAAGGTTTAAAACAACTGATTAATATTTTAAATTTATTGATCAACAGTTTCTAAAAAAATGATACGCATCGATACAGCATCATTTTCTTCAAATAAAGGCAATTTACAGTAAAATGTATCCCAAGAGGTAACTTATTTCTTAATCACAATTTTTAAAAAAATTCTCTCTGCAATAAGCATAGAAAGCACAAGATTTCCGAAACTTAATGTTCAATATCCGAAAAACTGTATGTTGATTTCAAGTGTTGATGAATGTGTTTTTTTCTTCCTGGTGAGTTTACAGAGAACTAATTTCTCTCTAGTTAGACTATTTCAACGATTTAGCACACGTCCCTTGTGGTAAAATTACCTTACTGTGTATGGTTATGATATTTCTGGTAAAAAAATATCGTAATTCTGGTTAATAACACGAAAATGTACTGTATTTAAACCTTACCTTTGGTAATTTTCTCCTTTATGCGGTAACGGATCACCGAAAATTTTGGTTTACAAAATTACAGTCCTCATTACCACATATTAAGTAAAAATAAAAAACTGAAAAGTAAATTTAATATAATAAATGGTTTTTACATCATTCTCTAAATTATCATGATAAATTTTCGAAATTTTACCACATTTACCAAATTTTATCACATATTATAAATCCATATTATATTGTTAATTTTACCAAAATTGTTACTAATGAGCTTGGGTACAAATTAATTGTTACTAATGCTCTTGGGTACAAAATTTTGGTGTTCCTACAGGGCCAGAAGCACGGTAAATTTTACCATATACTTATTTTCAGTGTAAATCAAAGGTTATTAAGTCGGTCTGCTCTTTTAACTTTCCACGCTGTACATCTGGAAGTTAAAATGATTAGACTTAATGAGGAGACAAAATCGTTTAAAATAATTAAACCTAGACCTAGATCGACACCTAGACATTTGAAATATAAACATATCCATGAATTTCCTCACCTGTTTTCTATACCAATTTTCTTTTAAAAAATTGCACAGCAACTGATGATTTTTCTACATTTTTATCACGAGATATCTCAATATACATTTTTATGACGAGATATACATTTTTATGACGAGATATACATTTTTATGACGAGATATACATTTTTATGACGAGATATACATTTTTATGACGAGAGATATAAATTTTATGTCGAGATATACATTTTTATTTCTTTTATATTTTAAATGAAACTATATTATTGAAAATAAGATTGAAAAACCAATTTATTAATTTTTTTGTTTTTACTTTTTTTAAGAAAAATATTTAAAGAGCATTATATGATTTGATTATTTAGAAAAAGCAATACAAATCAAACAAAATTAAGTAAATCACTCATTTGGAATACACTTTAGAAAAAGATGGAAAATGCTTTTCTATTTCGACATAAAAGGAATAGTAACTAACCCTCTTGTTGAAATGAAATCAAAAATTAAGAAAGTTTTCTTTAATGAAAGAAAAAGTTTTAATTGGTTTTAATGGGAGTTTTCTCTTAAAAAAAAATTAAAAATACGAAATGTTTTTAGGAGGAGAAATAAAACCTCATTATAGGCAATAAAAAAAAATATTTTAAGAAAAAAGCTTTTTGTTAAATATTTGCCAGTTTTAAATGAATTGATTCATCGCTTATTTATCTATCAACAGTTTATTTATCTATAAAAAAAAATTTCAATCTTTGAAGAATGTTCTTGATTACTTTTTACTTTAAAACCAATTAGATTTCAAACTAGATCAGAAAAAAAAAATTCGGTTCAAGTAAAAAAAATATGTAGTAGAATATATTTTTCTAACGAATTTACCTTTGCTATGAAAATTTTATTTGATTTAATATTTTTCATGTTTTTAAAAAAAAAAAAAAAACAATTGATTGAGAAAAAAAACTAAAATCATTTTTTGTTTCTTCATAATTGAACTTTATATTCCAAATATAGTGTACGGATTTTAATGCAAGTTTCCACTGAGAAAAAATAATCACGAATATGAAGGAAAAAAGAACTGAAATGCAAACTTTGAGTTCTTCGAGATTATATTTATATAGACTGCAATACAATATCTAAATTTAATGAATAATTCCAAGAAACTGGATCGAAAAGATATACTTGATAATTAAAAAACTTTATTTGCTTCAAAAACTTATCTCAAGACTCGCGAAAACATGAATACGCAATGAAAAAAATGGAAAATAAATTATTGTATACATGTTATGTATAATTAAATATTATAAAAAAATCATATATGATATAAAACAATATATTTTATATAATGAAAAATAATTTTATTTTTTTGTTTCGTTAGCAACTTCACGTTTTTTTTTCAAGTTTCCTTTGCTTCCCTAATTCCCGTCTAGTGTGTCTTGTAATAGGTTGCCTATTTTTGAGCGCTCGAAACATGTCGACTTTTACCACCTTAATAGGTATTTAAAACTGTTGAAGTTTTTATATTATCATGTATCTAATATCTATTTGTCTTACAATATCATTTAAAGTTAATAGATGGATCATACATTAGCCAATTACCGGAATATAAATCACATGACATGTTACCGAATAAAGAAAAGGACACAGGTATGTGAAACTGTCATTAGCAGGAAATCAATAAAAACTACAATGCTATTCACCGGTTAATTATATTATAAGTTTCATTAATTATCTCTGCTAATGGCAGTTTCTTATTGCTGTTTTAACGTGATAGGATGAAGTTCTTGATCATTTTCTGACTAGCTTGAGCAGTCAAATCTCTTCTAAACGTCTTTTCAAGATGACAATTCAAGTTACATTCGTTTCCTGATTGTCACAGCCAGAATTTATTACGATATTATTGACAAAGGGAAATTATGGCAAACAAAATTCCGATTAGCTAGTCTAGTATGTTTAAATTTTAACCGGTGCTCTGCACTAGATAACATTACAAGTTTTAATCGTTTTTTGACCCCAACAAGCAAATTTTAACTCCAAGTAGAATTTTTCGCCAAATGAAATTTCGACAATATTCCGAAATAAGTAAATTTAAAAATAAAAATTTAAATGAACACTAAACAAAATAAAAAGAAAGAAATAATAAAACAGAATGAGGAAGAGAAAAATAATAAAATAAAAAAAAGTCTTTTTAAGTGTGGCGCCTGACGTTTTTCGCTTAAAGTATGACAAAAATAAAATTATTTTCGACTTCTCTTACTTGACTACTCTTTAATTTTTATTTTACTTCATTTGTTATTTTTACATTCTGTAATATTATCTTTAGCTATTTTTACATTGCTTGTTTTGTTTTGGTGGTAAATAATAAAAACTTGAGACTAAAAAATGATTTTTACATTTATTATTGTTATTTATATTTTGTTAAACAAATCTGTAATCATACATTGTAAATATCATCATTAGTTCACATTTCTGTGAACACATTTTCAGTTACATACTGTTTTACCGACGTTACCAAAGAGGTATTTAATTTTTTTTATAAATAAATCTATATGTTCTTTATTTAACATAAAATTTTATTCAGTCATTAAGCCTATTTGAAATGCACAACACTAAAATTTCTAATTACAGTATGATATGATACACATAAAAGTTATTTTTAAAAAATTATTTATAAAATACAATATAAAATAAGAATCATTAATTTAAGATATAATTATAACAATTATATTAGTTTAAAATAACATTGTTAGAAATTTTAAAAATAAAATTAGTTTGACAATCAAATCAAACGTACACTCAGCACAAAAAAAGAAGCAAAGATTAATTCGAACAGGACAAAAGCGAATAAAAATTAAATATTGTAATATTATTTAAAAATAATTGTCAGATAGTTAATAATCAAAATATGATTAACCTTATAACACAACTAAGAACATGCATACATTTTCAAACGGCAAATAGTTGTTTCTGTTTTGCAGCAAGGAAAAAAAACAACTAAATTCACGCCATCTTGGACTCGATTGTGATGAATTATGGCCTTACACAAAATATGCCAAAATTTGTGTTTTTGGAGGTGGAAATAATTCGTCCACCTGTGTGTTAATGCGCTGAGTTTGGCTTGGGATATCCTCATTATTGATGCATGGATTTGACTACTCGCTTTAAGAGGAATGTGAACGTTTAATTAGATGTTAACTTGAAATAAGGTGTTTCTTAACACAATCCTTTGGATTGTTTATCTCCAAATTCGAAGAGATACTACATCATTGTTTTTACGGTATAATTTAATAAAACGTTTTTTTTTCTTCTTTTTTTTCATCCCTTTGAGAAGTAATGCGCCGTTACACACTCAGAAATAAAACTCTCAATTTTGACGATTCAGCAATCCTTGAGCTGTATTTCGTTAATTATGAGCATCATTTCATCACGAAATCACGTGATTGCGACAAAACGTGAACTCTCAAATATATGACGAAAATGTTTCCTCAACTCGATATCTCATCGTAGTATATTGTGGGAGATAATGAACTAGATTCACGAAACTAGAATGAAGACTATCCAACTGAAAACAAAGTGTTGATGGAAGCGGAACGGATTGTATTGTGGTAAAAGAGTTGGCCTCGTACCAGGAAGATCGTGGGTTCGAGTCCCGCTTCCGGCATGAGTGTATTTTACGTCTCTGCTCCTCTTGTGGTGTTTAGGCGACATGGATCGACCTATATGTAGCCCGTGATAAAGCAATTGATGGAAGAGTTAGATACTTAAAGCAGTGCGAGATTTTTTTTTGAGGAAAAATAAAATGGCGAAATATTTTTTTTTTTTTTTTAAATTTTGACAAAATTCGTTTCATCAAAGAAATGAAGATAGTTATTTTGTCATTTTGACTAAGATTTTGCTCGGAACATAAATAAGGAAACAACGAAAGTTGAAGATGAAGAAAGTTTAGCGATTTTTGAGAATTCATTGTTTACAGAGAAAATTTCACTATCATCAAATGCTTATTAAAAAAAATTAAAATATTGAAAAAAAATTAAATCAAAATTTTATTTAAAATCCAAGATAATAAGGAAAGAGACTTCTTTATGCATGAAAACTAAACTTTTTTCTTTATTCCAAAAAAATAAAAAATAATAATAATAATTGCGAAATTCCTATAAACTAATTATGTTATTTTATTTACATAAACTTTTTAAATATTTAGTTTTCTTTAATGTTGATTCTACATTGAGGTTTAATTATTCCATTTTAAGGTTTTTGGTTTAATTATGGTTTATTAATTGATTTTCTATTTTTTCATTCCCAGGATAACTCCAACTTGTATATGGTGTTAGAATATGTTTCTGGTGGTGAGATGTTTTCTCATTTGCGACGGACGGGTCGATTTAGGTAAGGAACAATATAAGTTGAATGCATCTGCAGAACTCATGCTGTTTATTAATTTCAAAAACAAATTAGCAGAGCAAATTTTAAAATATTTTTATTCCATATGTTTACATTAAAACAGGTGGTTGTGTTTTTAAATCTCATGTATTTTTTTATTTATAATTCGTGATCGTTTTTTTTTTTTATTTTAAAGTTTTACTAAGCATGTTTTTTAATGTCTGTCTTTTTAAGAGGAGTCGGTACTGCATAGACTAATATGGCTAAAATTGACATTTTACGATGTACCTTTTCTCGGCATCTAAATAAGATATTGATTCAGTTTATTCGCCAAATACTTACATATATACATGTTTATACATTGATAACTATTAATACATATCTTTGACAGAATTTTTTTTTTAAATTATGAACTGAGAACTTATGAGAATGAACTGAGAACTGTTTTTTTAAAAAGTTTCATCATTTTTGGACAAAAATCTTTCATCACTCAAAAAGTATTCCTGTTAATGCTAAAACATCATCACATCATGCAACTGATATAATCTCAAATATCTTCAAAAAATTTCAAATCGATATCGATAAAGTAGTTTCTTATAGAAAAGGTACATCAAAAAAGGTCAGTTTTAGCATTAATGCTAATAATATATGTCCTACAAATTCCCCTTAATATTAATAATATATGTAAGTAAAATGAAGATAATATGTTCAATTGAAACAAGTGAACAAAAAAACACATGAAACAAGTTTTTAAAGTGTTACTAAAAGAAATTATTGGCGAGTGAGAAGGCGTTATTTTCAGTATACAGTAACTCCAAAAGCAATTCTATGCCACTACTGAATTACAAATTACAATAACAATCAACCATTCCACTGTCCGAAATTTGATAGACTATACGTTTTTGCTTAATAAACACAGCTAACTGATTTATAGATATTTTAATACAGTTAACATGCATGCATTAAAACATTAAAATACTCTTATATTAGTCTGTATTTTTTTTCCCGTTGAACATGTTTGCTGCCTATGCGCGATCACGAAATGCTACTTCAGTGACTATCACGTGTTAAGGTTATCAACAATATGCTTTATTATTCTGTTCAATAAAAGAAAATAAATGGCATTTATATTATTTTAAACACAGCTATTCTTTCAATAACGAACGGGGGAAAAAAAGCTTTTCCCTATATTTAAGGACTGAAAATAGAAAAAGTTCCATCATATCGAAAAAGTTCCTCGTTTGTATTAAAAAACATTTTTAATAACACCTCCCGAAAAAAAGGCAGGATTTTTTATATGATTTAAAAAATATATAACGTTATCTTTAAAATACAACAAAAGCGCAATTTATGAACCACATTACGAATAGGAAAATGTAAATGATGATTTAATACAGACTGCATGGCAATTTTCGGGGATATGGAGCGTCAGCGAACAGAACGCCAAGCCTCCTAATTTATTTACACGGAGCTATTTCATGATAATAAAATAGCAATAATACAAATCTAAACAAATTACTAGAAAATACAAGAGTTTTTCTCATCTATCTTTTAATACGAAAAGAACTTAAATGATTCCAGAGCTTATTTTTTCAATCGTGGTATATCACGTGATTGCTTATTTGACCAATCAGGAACTACTAGTGGGCTGCGCCCCCTGCTCGCTAACGCTCGCCAACCCCCGAAAATTGCTACGCTCGCTTTGCTCGCTACTAACTTAGGTCCATTGCAAATGCACAAAATTCTAAGAATTCAAAACAATCATTCAAATCCGTATAATTTTTTTTTCTTCAAAATTACATCTTTTTAGTAAATACTAAGTCATTAAAATATATTTGAATTCAAATAAATGACATGTAATTCGTTAAATCTATTAGAAATGTGCTATAGTATAAAATCTTAAGATATTGTGAATGCGACAATAAAGGAAGATCAACCTTGCCTTTCTGACAGCAAATACCATATTCATTGCTACTTCCTGTCTTCTCTAACATAAAATGCTTAGCATGACAAAAGTTACAAATAAAAGTCATAGATCCAATAGTAAAGGGGTCACAATCGTCATGAACAGTTAATGCAGATTTGTAAAAATCTCGAATTTGTAGAGGTGGCGATTCCCTTCGGCGAGAAATGCTTTCCCGTTTAGAATTCCGCCATTCATTTCTCTGACGTCTGCCAGAGATATTTCGACGCCTGATAGCAGACATTTTATTTAGGCAGCAGGCACTAAATAAATAAAAATAGAACTAAATAAGTAAGATATCGTTTTAAATCTCAAATCAAAATAATTGTTTGTAGAAAGGTTGGTTTGGTTTGAATATTCGCACGTTTGTTTTGGTTTGAATATTCGCACGATGCCATTGCCATTCTATTGTAACGAAACAAAAAATTTATCATGAAACTAAAAATTTATCAAAGGAACTAAAGATATTGAATTCTTTTTTTAAGAAATTCAGTTCCGTTTTTTTTTATCCACTCTTATTTTTGTTTATCAATCTATTAATTCAGAAATGCTTTAAATCAAACGATGCTTACGGAAACAATGCTTATGCGAACCACCCGAAAAATGATTTGCTGAATTCTCATTGATTGAAACTAAGTTATTAATTTTATTAATTAATTAAAGGAAATTTTCATAATTTAAGACCAACAATACTTTTAAAACGACACCTTATTTGTTGAATTCTGTTGCGTAGTTTGGGAGTTTTTAGCGAGACAAAATATTGCTAGCCTATTAATATATAGATACAATGATTATTTTTCAAATTATCCAAAAAGTTTTAGGAAGAAAAATAATTTAAAAAAATATTGGGAGGCTTTTAAAGAATTCCAGAAATTAAAACGCTGAAATAATTATGCATATATTAAAGTGGAGAAAAATTCAAATTTCAATGGGAGAAAATACTGGATATGTTCAGTAAATTTCAGTTTTAGTAAATTTTTAAACATTTTCCCCTATTCCTTATTTATTGATTTAAAGATGTTATTTAATAATTATAGATAAAAGTCTGTTTTAAATCACTCTTATTTAAATAGTCGTATTTTGAAAATGTATGAAAATTAAAACCATCAAACTTTAAACACAGAAACATTTTGCGCCACTATGTATTAGGCCACCCTTTTTCCTCTAAACATCCAACTACGGGTGCATTATACTGTTTTGAAGCCCCCATCTTTATGCTCTCGTGTAAATGAGTTAATCAGTTATATGCACTATGCAGTCTGAGTTGCAACATTACTGAAAAATTCTGAATGATAGTGCTGCTATCACCGTGATGCACTTTTCACGTCGTCAATCCTTATAATTAATATAGCTTCCATTGTACGTTGATTATTATATATATAAAATGAAAAATAAATACGAAAAATAGTATGAATACGAAGAATAATCGGGTTAAACTTTTTCAACTATTTAAAAACTGTGAACACAATTAAGCCAATCTTTTTTTTTCAAGAGAAACTGCATTAGTTCTAAGTTTTTAAGTATATGGAATAAAGATTGAAGTAAATTATTCCGTTTGTGGGTATGAAAATCGGTATTTGATATTGAGAAGGCTTATTGAATTTTACATCTATGTGAAATGTATCCTAATTCGTTTATATAATATATGCTGCGTCTTTCTTAATTAAATAAAATTCAACTTGCAATTTTAAGTAAATATTAACGAATATACATACTCTAGAATTGTGTAAAAAAAGATTAAAACCTATATTTTGAATGTTTTTACTGATAATGCCTTTTAATGTGTTGCGATGAAATGCATAGCCTTGAGATAAATCCTTATAGTAAAAATTAGCTTTGAACATTAGAAACATGAAAAGAAATCTTTATAGTAAACATTCATAACTTCACTACAGATTTTGTCTCGCGTTGAGAATTGCACGGTGGCGTCGTGTCTCTGAAATGTGTGCTTAAATCCTTTTGAAGAGGAAAACTAACATGATTTCCAACTTGTTCTGATTTATAAGAGCGTTTTTAATTAAATATTTAGAGCGGTCTAAAATTTTAAGATTTAACGTTTTATTATTGATTTAATAAATTTAGTTTACAATGATTTTGCCCACCACAACATGCAATCAACTTTAACGTTTATATAAAACTTATTAATTACGCAGAGAAATATTTAAATGCGGATCGAATTAAACAAATTAATTTTACCTTAAATTTTTATTTGGCTAGGTAGTGTTTAAATATTCTTTGAAACTAAGACTTCCGGTTTGACAGCTATGAAATAGTTTGGGAGTGTGGTGTTAAAATTTTCAATTTTTAGCGAATTATGATCTGGACTTTGTTAAGCGAAATAAAATTTAAAAGTGATATTCGAATACATTTCTGTTTAGTCTTAAAGCTCTGATTTATTGGTTTTATAACTACTTAAAAGGCAGCAGCACGATATTGTTTCTTCGTCATAACACCTGAAATCTTTTTAAACATTTCTGAATTGTTATGAGGAATTTGAATAGCTTAACTTCCAACACAATTCCAACACACAAACAATTATAGGAACGAAAAAAAGTTTCTGAGATTTTTTTCGAAACGTTTTTGTTAGTGTTACATAGAATATATTGAATATATGTTTTAGAGTTCATCTTTATATTTGTTTCTATATTGGTTTAATCATCAAAAGGTCTTACCAACTGTTTAATTTTCTCATTTTAGTGAACCAAGTACAAGATTTTACGCTTCACAAATTGTGCTGTCATTTGAATATCTACATTCTTTAGACCTAGTATACAGAGATTTAAAACCCGAGAATCTTCTCATAGATGAAGAAGGCTATGTTAAAGTAAGTATTGGTATTTAGCTCTGTTATAGTAGATATTGGTATTTAATGGTGACCAAGTGTACCATATACGTTAGGTGAATTATTTCATTTCGTGATTTTCGAATCATGCAAAGTTTTTCTTTTCGTATAAACTCTGAAGAGACAACCAACAGCAGAAAATGATCATTTCGTTAAATTATAATTTTTTCACCACTTTTTAAATTTAAATACTTTTTTCATTCACTTTAATATCTAAAAATTCAGGCGTTAATGGGTTTAAATCTTTTTTAGGGCACCTAACAGAAAGTATCGACTGAAAGTTTGAAGCAAAGTGTAAAATAATAAAGGGTTTGCAGATTCAGTCCATATAAAAATATATGAATTTTAAAAAACTGAATAGGGCTTTTTTTAATTTAATTGATGGTAAAAGCTTTGTAACCATGATAGAATATTAAAAATTTCATTACAAATGATACATTATTTTCACAAAATATTAATTCCAGAATAAATCACCAGAGATTTTAGAAAAAATGAATATATTTCAATTTTAAATTATGCTTTATTTAGGTATAAATGAATAATTATTTTTCTGCGTATAACTTTATACTTTTTGGTCATGGAGATTAATTATGTTAATAATCTTTGTAACCTTAATTTTCTTGAGTAATCATGTATTGTTGTTCGATAAAATTATTATGACTATTATGTGATTACTTCCATGATTGACTAATCACTAAGTGTTTATAAATTAGAAATTCACATGCTGCCGAAATGCTAAACGCTTTTTATTTATGTATATTGCATAAGAATACTAGACAATTATATTTCTAACTAATCACTAAGAATAATTAAGTACCCTTATACATTGAAATTCGAGTGCTACCAAAAAGCCTGCAGTTTTTACCTGTGATAGTGCTTAAAAATACTAGACAACTATTTTTTTAATGCCTGGTCAGTAATCACCGTCACATGGCGATCCGAAAGGAACTTCAAAAGAAGTAAATTTGAAATCCGTGTGCTACCGAAATGCCAGCAGTTTTGCCTATGTATATTGCTTAAGAATACAAGACTACTATTTTTTTTAATAGTAATCAGGGTGCGACAGCTGCCTAGTTGAATTAATCGTCAATTGTGCCATAAAAATCTTCAAAGGGTAAATTTGTTTATTTCATTGGAATTTCGCTTCCCTTTTAGATTTTAATAGCTTTCTTCAAAATAAAAAATTTTTTATCGCCCACTAATTGTCCTTACTGTGATTGTTTCAAAGAGAACTTATGTTTATAAGTTTAAATATATGGAGAGATGTCATATTTAGATGTCATATAAGTGAGCTTTTTTTCCGTCAGGTAACAGATTTTGGATTTGCAAAAAAAGTTAGAGGAAGAACATGGACACTGTGTGGCACTCCGGAGTATTTAGCCCCGGAAGTCATCCTGAGCAAGGTAATGTACTAATTTTATTTTTTTATTTTACTTGCTTTATACACCTTTTAAAAGCATGGGAAAGGCGGGAGGAACACTTATGAAGCATTTATATATATCCCTTCTTATACAGTTTTCATTCAAATGAGCTGAACTTTTATGTCTTATCTGCTATAGCAGCACTGCTTTGTTAGCATTTTGTGGTAGTTACAAATTTGAATGGTTCCGCAGAAATATAATGAAAATAACTTTTTTATCTACTCCTGATGTACAGTGGGTCAAAAAAAACTTACCACACTGAATAAAGTTTGATCTAATGATCGGATTTTACGTTTTAGAACTCAATCTTAATGGTTAGAGGAGGTAACCTAAAATATGCTCAAATATACTAATTAACTACTGCAAATGGTATTTTAAGTTACGAAATCAGACAGAAAAACGTACTTTCTCTGAATAAACTTTTTTTTTCATGGATTTGAATTTCTGACCCCTAAATTATATGGAGTAGTCGCAATCTGGGAAATAGGTTCCCAATAGTTTGGTCAAGAGAGCGCTCCAAAATTTGGACTTCTTAATGTAAATCTTACTTTTTGCGTCTTTCTCCATTTCTCGAGAACTTTTCAACCGAAAAATTTTTACACTCAATTATAAAATTCGTTTACCCAAAAGATAATTCCATGCCAAAAACAACTTTTAATAAATATTTATTATTTTATTTAAGAAAGATCGAAAAATTTTTGAATTGTGAGGTAGACAATTTTTTGCATAATTTTAAAGAATATAAATTTACATGGCGTTTATAAGAGCGAAATCGGTCAAATAATTTCTGAAAAGTCACATTTTGAAAATATGACTTTTCGAAATTCGATTTCTTAGGAACTATTCCATATATATATACAGGGTCATTCATAATTCCCTCCGGGGTTTCGTAGCGTTATAGTAAAAAAACGAAGACCAATATGGCAAAAAAGAACAAAAGAAATTATTCCGAAAGTATTCAAGTTTTAATTTAAGCAGTTGCCGGTCGATGGCGGTAACATGTACCACTGAAAGCAGTTGTATATATATATATATATATATATATATATATATATATATATAAATAATTAAAAGTATTCCAATATTGATCACAGTATGAGTTAATTTTCAAAACCTCCTTTTCTTAATTTAAGAGAAAGAGAAAAATTAAAGGGAAATTACAAAAAGAAAATAACTTTCAACTATTATTTAATTCATTGCTATTCTAATTTTTATTTAAAAAGTAATACAAAAAAAAATTATATATATATATATATATATGAGAGAGAGAGAGTTGAAACTAATTTGAAAATTTAAATCTAAATAAATAGTTAATGAAGTATTTTTTGATTTTTGACTCCAAATTTGTTAAATCATTCTTTTATTTTAAATTGAATAAAATAAATGAAGATGTAAATTTTTTTTGTTAAAGTTTATATAAATTGCTTAAAATTTGCTAGCTTTTCTAGCTTTTTCGTTACCGCCTGAAGAACTTTATCCTTATTAAATGTTACCTAGGAATAAAAATAATCTAGACTTTCAATTCATTCCATACAAATATAAACTGTATATCCTCCCAGTTTTATTTTAAAATCAACGTTTTTCTGAATAAATTTCACCTTATTGGGAACATGAGACATAATTCTAAATTGTTAAAATACAACCTAGAATTTGAAATTTCAGATTCGACAAAAAAAAAAAAAAAAAAAAAAAACATTTCTTAGAATTTAATTGTAAAGGTTGTAAATGAATGTAGAGATTTTTTTTCTGCGTTTTTATCAGGCTTTCAATATGCAAATCATCCGTGAAATTTATTTTGAACTTTTAAATGAGAAACATTTTTCCTCTGAAAGGCACGTTTTTAAGAGTGACTGGGAACTCCGATTCAAAATAACAATAAAAGTTGTTACATTCAAAATTAAATTTCACCTGAATATAGAAACTATGCAAAAGAAAACTAAATTTAAAAAAAAAAAAAAAGTTCAGAGTATATCTAGAGAAAATCATTTCTTATTTTGAAAAAGATGCGAACAAGAAACAATCTTTTTAATATTTCTTTAAAATTGATATTGAATATTTATTTAAAAAGAAAAATATTTACCATTCGATAGATATTTCAGGTGAATTTAAGTATTGCAACTGCTATTTTAAAGAATCAGCTATTTTAATAAATTTTTATAACTTTACTTTAATTTCATCAAATTACAAAAGTGCGTACTTTTACTGCAGTATTTTTGAGATTCAATGGTAGTGAGACTTGTTTCTGAAGGAAGTATTGTAAAATAAGATACACTGTAAAAATTCCGAATCTAGTTGCAGTATAAAATAGGAGCACTTTCGGGGCATCATCCGTAAAATCCATTTTGTCGTAAAATCCATGTTTACCGTTCAATATTATACCTTACTTTTTATAATAATATTCATTTAATTATTGTGATTCAGTGATTTCACAATAATTATCTCTCTAAAAATTACAATATATCAGATTTTTTGTTCCGATACAAGTTTCGGTTAAAATGGATCTTACGGTATAAAGTACGAGCATCTTGAGTACATTTACTTTTTACCGTAATTGGATCCGGAATTTTTTACAGTGTATTATAAAAATAAATCAAATTCAAATGTAAAAAATTTTTTTTAGGAATTTATTTCGCTTCTTGAAATTTAGAGTTTTTCTGTTTTGATATCTATTTTACTATTTTGTTCCTATTTAAATTAGTTGCAATTACATTTGACACTTAAAAAGCGTAGTACAAGCTTTTTAAGGATGATTGATATGGCAAAAGTGCATTATTTTCATGATTTACACAAATACTCAAGTTAGTAAAATCCCATGATTTTAAGAATGCATTTTAAAAAACTCAACAAAACATAATACGATTCTAATTCTATATTTCAAGCATTCCCTGATTAGATAATAATACTTATTTTTATGTCGATATTTAACTACATATTTTTCAGCGTCTAAATAAATCCGATCAATAACTTTCAAATTAAACCAAACAAAACCAGGGGAAATGACATTTGTAAATTTTTTTAAACCTCTTAACTTTTCTCTTTCAACTGCAACATAAGCCTTCGTGCAGAGTCTTAATTAAAACCACTTAATTAAAGATTCTTTCAAAGAAGCTGAAGTTTTATATTCTAATGAGAAGAATCATTTCTTTCACTTTGATCGGCTCATACTCTTTTGAAATTAACTTCATAATGCGAAACTAATTAGAATGGTGATTAATTTAGAGAAAATGGCAAATTGTATCATCTTGAAATGCACCCAACCATATAGTAATTAATTACAACTACAGAAGGACTGGTATTTTAAGTAGCCTTGTCCCTCTATAATTTGTTTTCGTCTCAAAGGATTATATGGGGATTTAATCCTAACAAAATTACATAAGACTTCTTCAAAATTTATATTTGAATTCCATACGCTGGAATATTTTGCATAGTTTGTAGGAAAAAGAAGCTGGACGTGGCACTAGGAGCCACTAGGAGCCATTCTAGAAGTTCTCCTCCATTCTCCACTATTTGTGAACAAAAAGCAGTAAAAACTTATACTATAACAAATCCATAATTGTTTTTATGTAATCTGATTAGACCCTGAAGAAAATCAGTGCGTTTGGTAACAAAAATAGTTTAGTCAATTTTCAAATATATATATATATATATATATATATATATATATATATATATATATATATATATATATATATATATATATATATATATATATATATATATATATATATATATATATATATATTACAAGAGAGAATAAAATTATTCTCATTCAATTACTTTCATTTTTAAGATATTTAAAAGTAGAAAGAGGTAATTTCGCACCTAATATTATTGAATTTATCGCTCTAATCTTGACTTGACTTGATTCTCGTTACGCCAGGCATGAAGCCACAAGTGGCATTCTATCTCTGCCGGTCAAGAACCGCTTCCCTTGCACATCCCCAACTAAGCCATCCTAGGATATTTCTTTCCTTTATTATCCTTTGTCTGTAGGTTAGTTTCAAAAAGCCTACTTTCCATTCTTCATTCAGCGCCCATGTCATAGCTGTTCTAGTTGGGCATTTCGGAGACATTCTTAGCAGGTGTCTAACCCAAGAATAACTACGCTTTTTAATTTCTATTATAATGGGTAGGCTGGGATAGCCTGGTTGGTAGGACGATGGACTCGTGTTCGTAAGAATGGAGCCGAAGAATCCAGCCGACCGAAGAAACCTCGAGTATTAAAGGGTGACTGGTGTACGTTACATCGGTCGAGGTCACAAAGTTCTCCAAGTTTCACGAATTAATACCCCTGGGGGGTACAGATCTTCTGAATTAGGCTCATTAATTACAAGGCTACGGAATCGAACGTTTGTAGCCGTGAACTCAAAATTCGGCGTGGCTGTTCAAGATATTACGATGGGTTTAGTTTTTGTTTTATGCTGCTTGCTGTTTGGGATTTTATTTGGCCAGTCTATCTTTAAAATTCCTCTGGAGTGTTTAGGTTGAAAAGTATTGAGTTCACGCTCTCCTTGGTCTCAAAGAGAAAGTTCAGCTGTTTGAAGCTGTTATCTCCTTTTGCCTTGTAAGCAATCACTCAAAGAACTAATCTTATTTCCATATTGCACTAAATCTACTTTTTTGTGTAATTTACTTGCTTTTATCAAGTGCAAAATGTCACATCATTTTTTACACACACGAACTTAACAAATAAAATTTCAAGATAGTAAAAACAGTTTATTCTGAGAACGTAATTATTTTAGATTCTGCAAGCAGTATGTCACGTGCAAATGAACATCAAACACGCCATGAACAACTTGTAGGGTGTCATATTAGTTACAACATTTTATTAGCGAGTATATTACTCAACCCTCCCCCTACCTCTACTGGTTATAAAACAATCAATTTACCACATATTCCTTTATTTTTAGGGATACAACAAAGCTGTTGATTGGTGGGCTTTTGGTGTATTAGTTTATGAAATGGCGGCAGGTTATCCGCCGTTTTATGCCGATCAGCCAATACAAATATATGAACGTATTGTCTCTGGAAAAGTAAGTGAATCTCTTATAAGATTAATATTTTATCTTTGTGTAAGTATAATAAGGTAGAAATTGTTTAAAATATTTCTGTCGCTTATCCTCCGATATTTAAGTATATCTTGAGAATTTTCAAGAAGTCAACGGGAAGAAATGTATTAAAGACTTTTCCTTTTTATTTATTTTCATAGTGAGTAAAGGTTAATTATATCATTCATCTTCGTATTTAGTAAAGCATATTTGTATCACCTTATTACAAATCTCAACTAGCTTCATACAGTATTGTTTTAACTTTAAAGTTAAGGAAATAAACCTTTTGTTGTAGACTTAACATACTGTTATAAAATTCTGTTAAACGAAAACAATAACTTCTGTTCTGTGTTTTTTTACCAGGTGAAAATAATTTCTGGACCACAAAGTATTTTTTTAAAAAAAAGAAGCAATAGTTCGTTTTATTAGAATTGAACAGTATTCTGATAGAATTTTATTATTTTAGTAGTTTATAATTACAAACTAATAAACTTTATTGAGTCTTAACTGCATGTAAAACCACTTTTTTTTAACTATGATATGTTTATAACAAATTGCAATACCAAAAATTAAAAAATAAGGTTTTATAATTCCTATGATTCTACAGAAAGGAACAGATTTTTCTCCCCCTCTAAATACCAAGTAAATATTCATCAAAGAATTCTTGACATTGCTTAGATAACAAGAAACAGAAAAAAAACGTAAACTTAAAAACAACATAAGAATCATAAATTGAAAAGTGTAGTTCAGTCAATTATTAATTTCCTACTACAGTACAGCACACCATCTGTGTCAAAATGGTTAAAAATAATTCTTGAAACTAAAGAAATGTTAATCTTTAAAATGTTATGAAGTAATCTACTTCGCTCAAGTGCTAACTTATCTCCCAGATGCAAGGCATCCAAAATAGAAATAAAAACGAAATTTAATGTCTATTTTTTTTTTTTTTTTAATTTAGTTCCTACGGGTCTAAGAAATATTTCATAGTGATAATGAAAAAGAAACTTGTGTCGATCATTTATGTTAAATGTGTTAATGTGTTAAATGTGTAACATTGTTAGATGTGTTTTCGTAAATAAATAAATTATTCCTATTATCACTATCATGAGATTACTATCACTATTAAATTTTTACTAAACCTGGAAAAATAACCCTTTAAAAGATCCCTTCCTCTCTCTCTCTCTCTCTATCTATCTCTAGCTCCTCCCTCTCTCCCCCATCTCCCTACTCGTCTCTCTTTCCTCTCTCTCTCTCAATCTCTCTTACCCTCTCTGCCTCACTTTGTAATTTTAGTAGCTTTTTAACAATGATTTTTCAGAACTTTAGTTGCATTAATGAATTTCTCATTTAATTAATTATTCTTTTTTCAACGCTTTGATCCCTGCTATTGGATACTTGTTGTTCGAAATTTTTTAACATTTGCTACAATTAAAACTTTCCTTTCCATTTCACAATCGCATGGCAATGCTTCAGATAAAATGATAAACTGATATACTTATCAGATATACTTATAAGGAGAGATATACTTATTAAGATGCAGAAAAAAAAATAACGTAATTAGTTTCCAAAGTTTGTGTGTTTAAAATAATTTGGAACACGAGCTGTTGGAAGCGGTGATCAAACCTTTGTTTTGAACATTCTAAGAGCGTCGAAATTTTCCACCTAAATAAATTTTGAAGTTAATGAAATTTTTTTTGCATTATCAATGTTAAACTATTCTATGAATATTTATTCAAACACTTTTAAAATGAAATAAACTTAACATCATTATTAGTTTGTTGAGAAGGTGGTAACAAGCGAAGATACAAAAACCATGTGCGAATTTTCTATGTTAATTTCATTTGAATGGACATTAATTAAATTTTTTGATTAAAGATTGAAATGCTATAAACGTTTATTGGTATGCATCGAAATGAGTAATGAAAGAAATATTCAATTTACACTAACACCCCATGTATAAAATGAAATATAAAATAAATACAAATTCTCTGAAAAATGTAAAAACGTCAATAAAAAGCGTGCTTTCCTAAGGATTAAGAAAAGTATTTGTAATGTGAAACATTTTCATTATACTAGAAAAAATTAAAACACTATTTCTCAATCAATATTATGATCAAAATTACATTATTCACTATTCCAGGTATTTTTAGTGAGAAAACATTAAAATAATGTATCAAACTAAAAAAATATATCGAAAAGAAAAGGAAACAAAATTCCTAAAAAATTAAAAACTAACTTTTATTTTAATTTTTATTATAAGCTAATTAAAAAGGTATAAATAAAATTTATAAAAATCTGGAGCCCAAGTCAAAAACCATTTCCCCCCTCTCTTATACTATTGTTGATTCTGCCTTCATATTTCTTTTTATAAGAAGAAGAGCTTATTTTGGAAAATGAATATGTAAATTTAATTTTTCATTACAAGACATTTTAAAAAGTGCGTGACACTTTTAAAAAGTGCTTAAAGGTGTTTATTTTTTATTTACGTTTTTTAAAAGTCCTTAAAGGTGCTTTTTTTATTCACGGTTTGAAAAAAAATTTTAGTTTTCTATCTTTTAAAAATAGATTTTTTCTATACCGAATCGATTGTCGCTCTAAATTTTAAAAGCAATAAAAATAAAAATAATATTTTTAAAAACCACGTTTTTGTAGTGGAAAATAATAACTAAAAAACAAAAATTTGAAAAAGGAAAAACGTGGGGCGCATGAAATACATAACAGTAACAGTATGTGTGCTCATGAGAATATGTGTATGTATGTCTGTAATTGTATCTGAATGTGGATGAGGATGTGGAATATTTTTGTGTAAATGCTTGGGTACGTGGATGTATATGTGGATGTGGTGGTGCATGTGTATGAGTAAGAAAATGTGTATATGTTCTGTTATGTATTTCATGCACCCCACGTTTTTCGTTTTTCAAATTTTTGTTTTTTAATTATTATTCTCCACTACAAAAACGTCGTTTTTAAAAATATTATTTTTATTTTGATTTTTTTTTTTTTTTTTTTTTTTTTTTGTATTCACTTCCAAAATTTCAATTTTTTCACTCACTATACACAAAACTTTTCAACAGACATGTGACACTAGTTTGAAATAATCGAATCACAACAAAAGACAATCGCGAAAATATTAAATTTTCTTTAATTTTAATTTTATTTTACTTTATATGTCTTTTTTCTCTCCATTTTTATGCATTCTCATCCAATTCAGAACTATGCGCTAAATTTGAAGTCCGTAGCTAGTCAGGAAGTTAGTTTAAAATCGATTACAAAATTCAACCCGAACAGATATACACGAAGGCCAGTTGATATAAACATGGTAAAAAAAAAGCATGATTTTCGCAATTTTCTCCGCAATATTTATCGGAAATAAGTTTTTTATCATGATTATGTAAATTTTTTAAAAATGTTTTCGAATTTTTTTTTTGTTGAAAAATCTGGCTACGCACCATGTTTTAATTTTACTTTTTTATTACTATTATTATTGTTTAGGTTCGATATCCTTCCCATTTCTCCGCCGAATTGAAAGATTTGTTGAAGAACCTTTTACAAGTAGATTTAACGAAGAGGTACGGCAATCTCAAGAATGGAGTAGCTGACATTAAAAATCACAAATGGTTTGCTACAACCGATTGGATTGCCACTTTTCAGAGAAAAGTAAGTCCTTTTGTTAAAATAAAAACTTTTTAAAAAGTGTTTTCAAATAAAAGGGGGCGCCAATTTTATAAAGTTTCGTATACATTATACAGGGTGTCTCTTAATAACTGCCCTTGATATATGTATTTTAGAGACATTTTCATAAATGAATTTAAAATATCTATACACGTTGAGGACTGCATTTTAATATTTAAGCGAGAAAGGAACAAAATCTGCCGAATCACAAGTGAGGAAGGCATAATGAAAAATATATGACTGACTAATAAACCCTGGAATTGTAATTGCGACGAGTTGTGTCTACGACGAATTGTGCTCGCGACAAAGTGTGCTTAATACGAGTTGTCATTGCGTAGAGTTGTTCCCACAGAGAATCGTCGTTGCGACGAGTTGTGTCAATGAAGAATTGTCGTCGCGACGAATTGTGCCCATGATGAATTGTCGCTTTGACGAATTGTTCTCACGACCGATTGCCCACGACAATTTTTGCCCGAGGAATAGTTGCTACGTCGAAATGTGCGCAACGAATTGGTCCCCTTATACTTAATATCCGAAACCGGTCCGCCATGTCTTAAAACGTATGTACGCCACATCTGGTACAAATCCGTTCATAATTACAGATTTGTATGAATAAGTTATACAGGTACGTACATACCTATAAACATTCTGCTTTATTTATATAAATTTTAAATCGTTCTTTTTCTTTTAATTTTTGTTTCATTAAAGTTATTAATATTTAATAATGTTTAATTTAATTCAAGAATAAACATATTTATTTCGAAGCCATTGTTATGACGCGCATCATGAATTTTCAAAAAAATTCTAAAAAAATTTATGATTATATTTATCGGGAAAATTTGAAAACTATCTCTATAAAATTTAAATTCTGAGTATAAATTTTTTGTCTGAAACAATTTTAAAATCAATTTTCGGCTTTTATAATTAGGAGATTTAAAGCAGTTGTAGATTTTTCAAAACATTACATTCTGTTTTGTTAATCATAAATTATATTTTAAAATACAAAACGTTTTTGAAAATTTTATGCATTTTTTTCAATTATTAAACATATTATAATTTAATTAAAATTTATGTGAGTAAATAATTATATTCATGGTAATCAATTTAAATTATTGTTTATTTAATCTTATTATTTATTTAATCTTATTTATTTAAATTTTGTTTATTTAATTAAATTTTACTCATTGTACATTTTTTAATATGATACAAATTATAAATACAAAAAAATACAAAAACAAAACAAATCAATCTATCAAAAGAAATAAGGAAAACTTTATTCTTAAAAAAGGTTCCTAATAAAATAAAAAATAAAAAATAATGATGCTATTTGATATCCACCCACTAAGTATCGTTTTATTTTCTGATATTTCAAATACAGAATTTGTGCTTTTTGCAGAATAAAGAAAAGCACAATTTCCGTCCCATAGAGAAAAAAAAATTTCAAACAATGTAAGTAGTTTCTGTAATATGAACCTTTTATGACGAACAAAAAGTATACTTAAAAAACCAATTTTAATTCAATAACTCAAACGTAAAATTACGAACAAACAAAAATCCCGGAATTAAAATTCTCAAATGTGTATTTTCTTCATTCATTAAACCAGATGTCCAGTGATTTGATTCACTAGATCAGGCCTTTCAAATTTATTTACCGTGTTTGAACAATTTCGGAATTAATATGGTTTTTTTCAAACACCCGGTGAATGAAATGTGGGGTTTCGAAATAGACTCAATTAATGATTCGAAAAAAGACTAAAAGTGTTATTAAAAAATAACTGTAGCTTGAAGAGATAGCAAAAAATTGTTCCCTAATGTAATTTATAATTTTTAATAATTGTTATAATTTATAATATTCAGACTCCACAACATAAATCTACATTTCTCAGTATAGCAGGCTTAACATAATGTTAACATTTTTCTGTTGAGCAGGTTATAAATCTACATATCCTGCTAAATGTTATGCGAAAACTGTCCAAGGAATTTTTTCTTTCCTCATTTTCAATTCTTTTCTGATTGAATAATTATTTTTTGTAAAGCCTCTATGAACCACCTTGAAAGACTTCTGATCTAAATTAAGGTCTTAACCCTTAACTTGGAGAAAGCTGCAATACAAAAAACTATAGTCCTTCGTAAATCTCATTTTTCTTTTTTCATTACTATCTTATATATCTTTTAGGATTCAAATTCATATTCATTTAGTTTTACTTAACTTAAAAACACAATTCAAAACACCACTAAATCCAGTTAATACGGTACAGAATGTTCCGTAAGCACCCTCTCCCCATTTATACAATTTTATAACCTTTGTTAGAATTAAAGTAAAAAAGTATCTACACATAAAGGGTTTAAATTCATTATCTAAGAGAAAGAAAATAAAATAAGCTAATTGAAATCTAGAGAATTAAACGAATTAAAACCAATCTGTCTAATGGAAAAAATATTTTAAAAAATTTTAATTAATATCTAGAAAAAGCTGAAAAGAATCAAACCTAATCCGTTTGTTGACTAAAAGATGCTTCTATAACCGTATTACATCTCGAAAAACATCTCCATAAGATTTATAAGATTAAATAATTTTCGAACTATCGAATTATTTTTCTTGGATTGTTATCCATAAAAGACATCACAGGAAAAAATTACTTCGTTTTCTAAAAGAATATTTTATTTCTTAAGTTTTAATAGTCAGAGCGTCTCTTAAACTACTGTAATTACATATATTAGAAGGATTAATATTTTGGTGCGTTTGATTTTTACTATCATCTAAACTTCTTCAAATAAAAATGTGAAAAAAATTCTATTCACGATTTTTTACTATTATCTTTTTCAGAAATATATGTACATTTTTTAGCTTTTTGTTACCCCATCACCAACTAGTATAAATTAAACATTGAATTCTAATTCTCCTAAATTCTTAAATTTTCAAATGTCTTTTAATTGAAAAGTAATCAGTAATGACGGTACTCCAAAAGGAGTTTGTCTCTATATTAAACTTTTAAGAGTTTTATTGCTTTCTGAGAGGGGCTCAAAATTACAAGGTTCAAAAGTGAATGTCATCGCCCTTGACGTTTATAATTTGCTTTTTTACGGTGATAAAAAAAATTTCAAGTCAGAAGCATTTCCCTAAACAATATTAAGATTATTTAAAATATGTAGAGTCGTTGCAACTTTATATTTTGCAGGTCGATGCTCCTTTCCTTCCTGAGGTACATGGCGAAGGCGATGCTTCCAACTTCGACGAATACCCTGAGGAAGAACTCAACATCGCGAGTACCATGAAATTTGAATTCGAGTTAATAGATTTCTGAGATAATGCCAAAAAGACACATCTCTGTGTTTGTCGAAGCAAAAATTATCATTTAGAACATTACAAAGTAAAATCTAAAGAAGATACTGAGCGGATTTATTTTAATTTTTTTTTTTTTTTTTTTTTTTTTTTTTTTTTTTTTTTTATCGTATGGTTGTTTTTGTCAATTGCTCTCATTTTCTTTTATGTAGCCACAAAATAAAGTCTATCATTAATTCGAAGTTCTCTTAAGCTAAAGTAAACTCATAGTTATCTTAAAAATCTATTCCACAAATCATAAGATGTCAGAAATGCGGTCATTTCGGTACCTAATTATCTAGTAAAAATATAGTGTATATGTTTTGATCACTTACAAAAAATATTTTTAAGGAATTTTTTTAAGGAATATTCTTAAGGAATTACAAAGATGTAACCGCCTGCGCGAAGTTAAAATCAAATTTAGGTATAGCAGGACAGATTTATGAAATCCGTAACTACATTTCTGACATAGTTGAACAAGCTGATATTTGCACACTTTGATGGAAGCTGTGAGGGTAAAAAGTATAAAAAGACAAGCTCTGTTATGAACAAACCAAATTAACTTGTCGTTGATCAAGCTCAATTATGAGCCCAGCTAAAATCTAACCTCAAAACCTTGATGCAAAACAATGTTTATTACGTTCATAAAAATAGGAGCGCTGCGTTCTATTAAAGTTATAGTTGAGAAACAATATACAACATGGAATTTAAAAAGTTTTTTATCTTGAAATCAGTTTGTGTTTTATATAATAAAGACATCGCCAAAGAAGTACTTATTAGACTGCAGATTCTATTTTCTTAGCGTTTTCCATAAGAGCTTTTTTTAGTTACAAGTCTTTCTTTTTTTTCCTTTAGTGATTAAATAAAAAAACAAAAACTCTCAATAAACCAATTAAAAAAACTTGCTTTTGCAAGCCTTGAAAAAAACTAGTTTATCTTTAAGTTAAGTGAGTTCTTAGCTACTTAAGATTTTTCTAAATCAAATTTCCCAAAGTTTCATCAAATTCTATTTCTTTGAAATTTAAAGCTAAACATTTTTCATCTGTGATGTTTCTTCAACAGTGCTCCCTGAAACATTACTAAAGAGGTTTTTGGATATTGCAAGCTAGCTAGTAAATCATTACAAGTAACAGAAAACATGTCGAAACTGTCCTCAAAAACTGAAGCAATATGTAGAATGCAGCCATTAAAACGTTAAAGAAGCTTTAGTCTGAAATAATAAATTCGGACTTTTCTTTGTTTCTTTTTTCGATATTGCCGTAACATATGCCAGGAGGGTGTAGATGTTTGAGTACTACCTCGAGAATACTTTCAAAGGGCAGAAAGAAACATGATGGAAATTTGTGCACCCGTTTTCTAGCTATTAGCAAACGCCGAAAAACTTAACATTCTTTTTTATAAAAATAAAAGGATATATGTTACAAGAAAGTTGCAAATAATTAATCTTAAAGTAAAATGTTTTTTATCATACTGTTTAAGGTCATTCTTGCTTAATGTTATGATACGATGATTCAACTGGTACAGAAACATGGTTTAATTAATCATGCTATTAAAGTAACGATTTTGTTATTCGACCACTAGCATAAATTGTAATATCGTATTTTTGTCTAAATTTTTTTCAGTGGTATCATAAACTGTTTATATCTTCCAATCGACTCATAATTTGACCTAATGGGTTAAATTACTATCTTTTTTTTTTTTTTTTTTTTTTTTGTAAATTCGACAAATTTCCGCCACTATAATTTTGAAACCGTTCGCCATTCGTTTGTTAAAGTATCCATTTACAGCATACTGTAATATTCTTTCTGAAGCATTACTAACTTTTCAAAGAAAAAAGTATTTTACGGAATACAAAAATCTCAATAAAATGAAAACAGCAAAGAAAAATTTCGTATTGATACCAGTATTGCAAGTTTGGAAGGATTTTAATAGAAAAAGTACTTTCGTTTTATATTGGCTATTCTGATTTCATTTTTATCACTTAACATCCAGAATATCCCGAAACTTCATGCATACACTTTTTAAGGGAGGTAGTAATATCGTAAGGATTTTGAATTGTGTAGGAACTCATGACTGGAAATGTGCTGGAGCGCTGCTAGTGACGTTTCTCTTTTATAGATAGTCTGTTCATGGTATTTGAAAGGATACTCTTGTCTATCTAAATTATCATTCATGTCATGTTCATTTCATGCTTTCTAATAATCAAAAACTGCACTCTGTTAGGCCCTGATTTAGCTTTGTTATCTGAATTAATTGATTTAGCAATTCCGGATCAAATTACAGTAGAAAGTACCGGGACTCAGGGTACGTCTACTTTTTATCGCAAAATCCATTTTTACGGGAATATGATACGGAACTAAAAATCTGATATACCGTGGATTTTTTTTTTCAGTAATAATTACAGTAAAATCTCTGAATCACTCAAATTAAATAAATATTTCTATTAAAATTACTGTGTAATATTTTATGATGAAAATGGATTTTACGGATGATGCAAACGATACTTTATACGGTTATTTTATCTGGAATCTTTTTACAATGTAACAGAATTTGTTAATGTATATACCAAATGATTAAAGTAAGTTTAAAAAAAACAGCTATTTCTATTTATAGGAAAATATAAAATTTTAGATAAGTTAACTTACCAATTCAAAGCGCACATATAAGCAGTTATAAAGAGTCCCAAGCAGCATACAAAGTCATATCCAGACATGGACTACTATGGACTATGTAAAGCTCAATCTTAATGATGTGCCTTACCTTCCTTCAAAGGAATACAGTTTAGTATGTTGATAAAATAATTTCTTTATTTTGTAAAAGGATCTTAAATGAAATAAAAGCTCTAATAGACAACGCGTGATGAAACATCTAGCCAAAACGTAAATATTTACCTCAACTTTCTAGAAGACCAAAGGAAGCCCCGTTTACAGTTGCTGACATTTTTGATCTTCACTCAGATAAAAAAAAAGCGAAACCCATTGCGCAATAAAAAGCGGTTGGACTTTTTTCTGTCATTAAAGATGGTGGCAAATATATCTAACCATACATAAAATATGATGGTGTCGCAGTTTTCTATTGACCAGAAAATCACATTGTAAGATCTAGTTTTCTCACATTAATTTCCAATTTTTTTTGGTTGCCATAAGCATAAAAATAATTAAAATCATAAGGGTATTATTTTTCTGTAACATTTATTTTTCATATTTTACTCTGTTATGACTAAATTTTTTATTTTGATTATTTTCCAAGTTAAAAGTTGGTAATAATTTTTGGCGATTTGAAAATAAACGAATATATGTGCAAAAAACGAATATATATGTAAATAAACCAAAAACCAATCACATAAAGGTAAACAAAAGTTGCGGTAACCTGAACTTGACGTTATTGAAAGCAACCACAGCAAACTATATCATGGTAACCAGAAATGGGATTTCAGCAAAACTGAATGAAAATTATCGCCATAGCAAGGGGCCCCAGATTCTGCATAAGAGCCTAAAATTGTAAAACCAAAAGAGTTGTTTCTTTATTTAATTAAATGATATTACACTACATATACACTACATTTTAAGATAAACTAATTTAAATCGGTATCTAAACGTATTAACTGTTATACAATTATTATTTTGTTTTTGTAAATTTCATTAATATGCTATTATAAATTACCATTAAAGAGATTCCTTAAATAATTTAGCACTTTACTAATAGCTTCACACACCAATGTGATGCTTGCACAAATTCTATTTAATATATCTGCTATTTGGTGTGCAAAAATATTAAATTACAGTTGGGACTTCATCAAATTTGTTATAACAATACACTTTTAATTTAAATGTTGTTGTTGTTGTCGTGTCCATAGATGGGAGTTGTTTTCTAGATGTCATTAAAGGAGCAGATTTTAAAAGTTAATTTACTTATATTGTTATAAAAGTAAATTAACATTTATAATCCAAATTAATTTTAGGTGTTAATTAACTTATATTGTTATAGTGTCAATTATTACAAAATCATCGGGGATGTTGAGCGAAACTGTAGTCAAGGCTCGAAAAACCGCTCGTCCGCCCGTCCTCGGCGGTCAAAAATTCCCCGCGGACAACAAATTTCTCGACTCCGACGTCCGCGCGGACGGCCATTTTCCCGTTAAAGTTCGTGATACATTTTCAATTTTTGTTATCTTACAAGAGTCTATCGCCTCACTTCTATAATGACCCTCTAATCTAGAAATACAGCAACATACTGCGCTTGGTGGAATTGATGTTTTCTCTGTCTGGGAGTACTGCAGCGGTTGAAAGGAGCTTTTCAGTAATGAACTTATAAAAAAACACATTACGTACTGGTCTTAACAAGAAGCGTTAAACGCAATTATGAACATGTACCTAAATGGAAAACCCCTTTGAGATTTCTGAGCACAAACCTCTGTAAATCATTAGATTGACTGTGGAACTGGCAAACGTCATATTTGATTCATTTAAAAAACGCAGTACCCTCGGATAAATTGACATTCCAGATAACTTGACCTTTGTCATTTAAATTATTTCATAAAATAAATACTAGGTTACTATTAGTAACCTAGTATTTCTTTTATAACTGTATAATGTTATCCAAGTATTTGTAATCCTAATAACTACTAATTCATTGTGTAATTTATATGATAAATGTTTGTAATAAATAAGAGAAAATTATATTTTTATTTATTTAGAAGTGACGGGTTAGTTTAAAAGGAGGACGGGTACATTGTTGGACAAGCCGTCCTCGGGGACGGTTAAAATTTCCGAGTTTTTTCAAGCCCTGACCGTAGTATATAGAAAACGGTACAGTTCATAGTCTCCCCCTATAACGTCTTATCCATTGCATAGAGCACGGTCTACTTTTAAAATCACTGATTCTAGAATCTTAACGAAAAAGATGTAAATATAACTATTAATCTTCATTTACTTTTTTAGATTGAAGCTCCATTTGTCCCACCGACTAAAGGACCGGGTGATGCCAGTAATTTTGATGAATATGATGAAGAAGCTTTATTCATCGCATCCACAGAAAAATGTCCTAAAGAATTCGAAGAGTTTTGAAGAACCTGTGTGTGTACACTTTGCTACATCAGAACATTTTGCCTGGATTTGCAAAAATACTTTTGAAGAGATTCCAGACAAATATTTCTGTCTTTTAAGAAATTATGATTGCGATATCCTTGCCCTTTCTCCCATCTATAAAGTATAGCTGTCGAAGAAAAAAAGAACATTGATTTTTAAATCATACGTATATATTTATTGGGGAGTGGGATCTATTCTAAGTCTGCGCAGAAAAGTACGCTAATTCTAAGATACTTTGTAAATTAGTAACGATTGCCTCAGTTTAAGTTAAATTAACTCTTTTCATTATCGAAATTTCCATTATTATATATTTTTTTGATAATTTCAAAATCCATGGTGCAATTTTATTGTAATTTATTGATCACGAGCTTTGGTATTTAGTACCAAGAAGAGCTAAAAATGATTCAAAAATCCATTTTTAAAAACGTCAAAAAAGATATGATAGATGAGAAAATTATCGAAACTCTATCAAGTCATGAATGAATGCTCTTTTTATATAAACTTATATATTGCCTTCATCTGAAGGCAGCTTTAACAGATATCAAAGTCAATCTTTATACAAATAATATCACAGTTAGTGGTATGCTTTGAAACTGTTGATCAAACTTCATAGTTTGAAGCCAAAATATTTATTATGCAGAACACGAGTTTTTCATAATTTTATCAACCCTTCATAAATGTGCATATATATATGTTTAAATTATGTATTTAAGTATGTTTACAGGATATTTAGTTGTTGTGCACATATAAGTAAAAAAAATTTATATCTCAGTGATATTAACTGCTTATCATATATATATATATATATATATATATATATATAATTAAAAGTATTCCAATATTGGTCACAGTATGAGTTAATTTTCAAAACCTTCTTTTCTTAATTTAAGAGAAAGAGAAAAATTAATGGGAAATTACAAAAGGATAATAACTTTCAACTATTATTTTAATTCATTGATATTCTAATTTTTATTTAAAAAGTAATACAAAAAAATTTAATACTAGCTCATAAAATTATATTAAAACCTAATTGATTTACAAATGATTAAATGTATTAAATGATTATTTAATCTATTGTTTAGTAATTTGAATGCTTCATTAAATTCAAAACGCTCATTCTTTGTTACTTTCTAATTTAAAGGACTTTCAATAATTTACCTTCAAAAAAATTTTTAGAGATTTATTTAGTCCCTGTAAATGTAATCTTTATTATGAATGGCTAGTTACAGCTTTTGCGTCATCAAAATTAATGTAAGTATTTCCATTAAAGTTTCTGTACTGAACTTAAGTTTAGTAATATTAGTTCTGAGTCTTTTGATTGTGACTGTGTGGATATTAAACCTGGAATACTTTTACATGTTTCTAGTCACTGTATCTTATTTCTCTTCAATAGTTTCTGACATGTTTCATATGAACCTTATTGATGTTGTACTGGATGGCTTTAACCCTTTTTGCAGTTTGACTTACCAAAGCACTTTGTGTCATTGTTGTCATGTATTAAACTTCATCGAATTTTCTTGAATAGTTTTCAGTTTCTAACAATTTTAATAAGTATCTTTATGAGAACGATTTGTGCTCCCATACCTGCAAGTCACTCTGAAAAAAAAAACACTACGACTATTGTAAATATAAGGAAACCCTTAAAATAATTATGTTTGTTTGTTACCTGATCTAGTGTATTGAGAGCTTTAGCCATAAATGTGAGCTTCTTCTTACGAGTTCCTCCAAATTTGCTGAACCTAACCAGCAAAAAAGGGTTGCGGAGATTCTATTCACGAACGGTTACATCTTCTGAGTTTCGTACCCTATAAATACACTATTAAACGTGCTTTGCATACAGTATTGTTCCGCGATCATCGGCCTGAAAATGTATGTCTAGAATCTTTGTTAAGTATGTCAGAAAAAAGTAAAAATTAAGGTCCCAAATAATTTTTTAGGCAAGAGTAAAAACTCAAAAGTTTAAAAAAATCTGACGAATCATTATCGAAATCAATCGAAACAAAAGAGGGATTAAAAAATAACTAACTTATTTGAAGAATGCAGCTAAAATGCGTCTTCGAATGAAAAGCAAGCACCTCGTCAAAAAATTTACTAGTTTTTGATCATTTTAATATCTGAATTGCTTTGTCAGATCTCTATAATAATTCGTCATATTTTGATTCTTATCCCAATTATTCATTTGAAACTCTTGCAGTATATTTTTTGCTTTAATCCACAAAGATTCTGAGAATATAAAAAATAACCGTGATTACAAAACACGTTCCACAACAGTACTCCTTTGAGCTCAAACGATACATTTTATTTATTTATTTTTTTAAATTAGTACAACTTAATCAAAAGGATATGATTTATGGAAAGAACTAAAACATTAATATGTTTGTTAATTTTACGATTCTAAAAGCGTAACAAAATTATTCAATTTTTATAATCACCCGATACAGGAGTTTGTCAATGAAAAAAATAGATATTAGTTTTTAGGATTTGGATATTGCCTACTTTTAAAGTCCGGGGAAGCTTTTGAAATGCATAGGAACACTGCTATTTGAATTTTATGCCATTTTTAAAGTCCCTCAAAAAAAAGTGTATGAGGGGAATAAATAAAAAAATTATACCTAGCGTTAACATGCAGTATAAAACTGAAACGTTAACCTTAAGGAAATATTAAGTTTAGAACAAGCACACTGAAAACAGGCCTAGAATAGATTTTTCAAGATCAGATAATAATTTAAAATTATTGCTAAAAAAGATAATTTTGAATTCTATTCTGATTCATTGCTAAGTTCAAAAAATTTCCCAATTGAGCAGCTAAATATAGAATAAAATTAAACTCAAAATCAAACATACTTTGCACTTAGTGACATTAAGAAGCAAGTCTTATTTCACATTTTAGATTTATTGATATTTTCAAAATTTCGGTATAATCTACTAAATCTACATTTTAAAGCTTCGTTAAATTTTAAAATGATTTTAATTGCACCTTAAATTTTTTTTTTTACTATTTTAGAAAGATGAAACTTTTCACTAGAACTTTTCCGCAACCCTGCAAACATAAACGATGACCAAAATTCATTTCAAATAATCACTGACCAACCTCATAGCAAAGTAAAAAGCACTGCCTGCATTAGCAGATCTAGTTGTTAAATCACCATATGACCAAACTCATTTTGACCAAACGACCAAGAGAAATTATATATTTCTAAAAACAAAAAATATCATGTATCCAAACAAACATCATGTATATTTCTAGAAACAAAAAAAAAGATTCATGTATCCAAACAAACTCTCTAAATATATACTTTTGATAGCATGCTTTTGAAATTTGAAAATTTAATTTATATTCCTGATTACAATTAGCTTATTGTCATATTCCTGACGTAAAAAAGGTTTTATATGCATGTATATACCTTAAGTTTATTAATGTACTGAAATGGGTGAGTTCACTCTTACAATCATATGTGTATTCGGCCAGGTATAAAACGAAATAAATGATTAGCGTCGTGCCTTCGATGTAACAAAGTAATTCAATTCACTCTTAAAGAAAATTAGATTAATCGTCTTATTAGAGAATATTTTGTAAAAACATTTATCATAAAATATGCTTTAAAATCTATTTTGTTATCTAAATGAGTTTAATAAACATTTCTCAAAGTTCAGTGAAATTTGCGAAAAACAGAAATTATTTTGCGTGTGTTAATTACAGAATGAAAAATGAATGATTATAAAATGAAGATATTAATGATAAAACGAAAATAGTCTTTGTCAAACGTTTTCGACAATTGGCTAAGAATGAAATTGAAAAATCATTTCATTTTACCTATATAAAAACATCAATAAAAAAGCTAGATTTAAAGACCGTATCTTAACTCTTACTACTGGATTGCATAAGAAAAAATTTGATTATAATTTAGAAATTATTTGATATTTTAAAATTTAAAATACTTGTTCGCAAACAAAAAACAAGTTCATATAATCTAATTCATTTTTATTATTTCGAAAAATATTATCAACCATTTTAATAAATTTTTTCACTAATAAATAAGAAAAAAAGAAAATATATGTATAATGCAACTTTTTTCCCGAAGATTTTAGTTTCTCATCTTGTATATACGTTTTATAGAACAAAAATTTTTAAGATTTTTTACTTTATTTCATCAATAACTTAATGCAAAAAAAAAATTTTTTTTTAAATTATAACGCTAAAAACAACACTGATTTATTAAGTAATTGACTGAAATGTCGGTTAATTGTTCACATGATTAAGTTAATAGTAAATGTAATAACGAAAAGTTGACGCAGATGTCATGCTTAAAAAAATGTAATTTGAATACAAATAACAATAATTTATTTCAGATAATTTTTAGAACATTTATTCTTCCTATTTAATGTATTGAATTGGAACAAAATAATGTATGTTAATCACACAAAAATCCAACTGTAACTAAGAATTGCAAAATGTATTGGTTTTACCAATTTTGCATACTGATTTGCAATGTAGGTAAAGGTCTCATTTCTAATAGTCCTTTTTTCTTTTCGTCCTTAAAAACAACATTTTTTTTTAACTGTTCATTTCTTCAGATATGTAATGTGCTCATATGTGTTCGTTCGCAATCTACGAAGAAAAAAAATTTTGATAACTGTTCCCTTTTCTGAGAGAATTTTCATATCATTAAAATATTATGATGTGTAGTTTGTGTGTTTCTTATTTATTCTTTTAAGTAGCATAACCATTCTAAAATATTTTTCAATTGGAAAATATTGAAAAATATTGAAAAACTAATATAAAAAAAAAACATTTCATTTTCTTTATTGTTTTAGAATACGGTGGAATTAAGTTTTCAAAAGTCACCTATCTAAAGTCTTTAGTGCTATATACAAGTGTTCAAATATCATGAAATAATACTTTAAAACCAATTACAAAAGCTGTGCTTCACAGATCAAAGTTGTTTAAGCACTCAAAATGCTTGCTTTAAGTACTCAAAATGCTTGCTCAAAACGAACTTTAAAATTTTATCAGTATCACATTGCAAATCTCTAAATGAAAAAACTCCACCATGACTCACCTTGCCTACCTAGTTTTGCGGAGCGCTGAATAGCTATTTGAGTAACTGTTATTTGCGGCGAATATTTTTTTAACCCTAGGTCAAAGTAACTCCAGTAGGTAACTTTGATCCTGCAAGCATTTCAAAATACTTATGTTTTGACAATAAATAAACAAAAACTGTTTGTTCCGCAACATTTTTTTTTTTTTTATAATTTATTTATAGATCGATGTTTTATTAACAGTAAAATATTAAGTGGCTGAAAACTGTGGCTTTTATCATTTGTCACCCTTATTAATTATCCGATGCCAAATTTTTAGCAATTAAATTAGATTAAGACCTAAATTTTAAATCTTTTTTTTTTTCATCTTTTCGTTTAATTTGAAAAACTATAAACAACAACCATATCGAAATTTTTTGATGTATTAATTTTAAAAGATTTTTGTTTGACAATCGCTAGCTTAAATAAGATTTCTAACATTTTAATGAAATTAAATTTATGCCTAAAAATACGTTATAATATAGATTTTATTTTTAAAAAAAATTAGAAAAAATTTCTTAAGCAAAAGATGAGGGAGAAAAGAGATAGCGTATGTATGATACCATTCATAAAAGCAACGATTTTTGTACCCTGGAGCAATTATAAAAAATACCTACTTTAAAAAAACTTAATAATACATGGTTGGTATGATAGTTTGTACATTATGTCTCCCATACGAGGAAATACAGTCCGTACAACGCCTAGGCACGGTGAGTATCAAATTATCGATCTGATCTTAGAGACGATTTTCCCACTCAACAAGCAATGCTCTCCAAAATTCAATATAGATGTAGGAGATAGTAAACGGGAAGCTTTATCGTGTTCAAGTCAGGTGAGAATGGTGGCCATTCCAGAAGGTGATATTCTCAAACAGAAGACAATCGTTTACGATATTTGTTCGATGAGGACGCGAGTTGTCATTCATCAACAAAAATTCTGCTCACACGGCACCCCTAACTAAAGGTACAGTGCCCAAAAAAAAAACGGATCACCCGAAACAACTTATAATCTAATGATCGGATTTTCAAATTCTAGGACTTAAGGATACAGATTTCTGACCCCCAAAATATAGGGGGTAGCCTCAATGCAACCTATGTATCTTTTATTTCATTTTCATAATATTAAAAAAAATATCTTATAAACAATATCAAATAAACATATTAGTCAATTCTAAAATATTTATCTAAGAATTTAATAAATAATAATAGTAAATTTTCACATTTCTTTGGTATTTATATTTATTTTGTGCTTACAATATTACATAAAAGATTTTAAAAACCGACTGTACGAACGGATCTTAAAAATTTTCAAAAAGACAAAAGAAGCATTTTGATTGAATCCACAGAAAAATGAAATATTAATAGTAAATAAATAATGTTAATATTATACAAACTCAAATTATATTTACGTTCATGCTTTAATTAATGTATTCTAAATGCATAAACAAATTACATAGCCCATTTACTAAACTCATAATCAACTAAAATGATCAAATTTAAAACGTTTGACCATAAAGGAAGTACAACATAATTTTAAATTATTACTTGCATAAACTGTATCTCAGATGATCTATTCCATAACTATCGACTTTGAATAACCTGGCGTTCAGGAATGTCACTATTACTCAATATAACGATCAAAGTGATGAAAACCATAAACTTAATTCGTTAAGTGGTGCACTACATTGCCTGAAATTTGCGAAAGCTGCTTACCCTCTTGTCAATTAGTTCAAAGGTTGAATGTGAAGAGTGAATAATATAATGCTGTGCTTTGCACAAGAAGAATAATTACCTCATCTACCTTATTATATATTTCCTTAATTTTACCACAACCAGATTCAGTTTGGTTTGTTCTGTGGAAGATAATTATTCCACAGAAGCTTATGTGGAATAATTTTCCTATATATTTATGTATAAATGTATAAGTCTCTAATTTTAAATATTTCCACATAACCC
The DNA here is from genome assembly GCA_949128135.1 of Parasteatoda lunata. Lineage (NCBI taxonomy): Eukaryota > Metazoa > Arthropoda > Arachnida > Araneae > Theridiidae > Parasteatoda > Parasteatoda lunata. The sequence goes on from OX421974.1 coordinate 64,628,187, forward strand.
TCATCTATTATTCTGGAACGCTTATTCAATATATTTCGTACATTTCGCAAAACAGAGAATGCCTTGTATATCCTTTAAGATTTGTCCAAATGAAAAATAGACACTAGTAAAAATACAGTTGCGTTATCAAAGCCACTGTGCAGGGTTATACAAAAAAGTAGGAAGGGGCACCACTGATTAATTAATTTACATAAAAGTATTTAAAGTGAATGTTAAATCGTGATAAAGATTACGTTCAAAGCAGTATGGGACAGTAATATGGTTTTTAGTATCAAAAAATAGTTGAACCATTCCGCTGGATAGTTGGACCGGTTCAGTCAGTACAGATGATACAAATTGTAACTCTTCGATTACCTCGAACCATTTCATCAGATAACTTAATAAACAGATATTTAATAATGAGATATTTGATAAGAATCTTTAATCATTTTCTCACTAGATAACTTAATAAGAATCTTCAAATCATTTCGAAAGGCTATTGATTCATCGAAAGTCCCGATGTTTGCTTGCTTTCATCTTGGAAGATCCGATATTGATTGCATCAAATCATTTCATCAGATAATTTAATAAACAGATATTTAATAAGAATCTTTAATCATTTTCTCGCCAGATAATTTAATAAGAATCTACAATCATTTTCTCACCATATAATTTAATAAGAATCTTTAATCATTTTCTCACCAGATAATTTAATAAGAATCTTCAAATCATTTCGAAAGGCAATTGAGTCATCGAAAGTCGCGATGTTTGCTTGCTTTCGTCTTGACAGATCCTATATTGATTGCATCAAATCATTTCATCAGATAATTTAATAATCAGATATTTAATAAGAATCTTAAATCATTTTTCTTCAGATAATTTAATAAGAATCTTTAATAATTTTCTCACCAGATAATTTAATAAGAATCTTCAAATCATTTCGAAAGGCAATTCATTCATCGGAAGTTACGATGTTTGCTTGCTTTCGTCTTGAAAGATCCTATATTGATTGCATCAAATCATTTCATCAGATAATTTAATAAACAGATATTTAATAAGAATCTTTAATCATTTTCTCGCCAGATAATTTAATAAGAATCTACAATCATTTTCTCACCATATAATTTAATAAGAATCTTTAATCATTTTCTCACCAGATAATTTAATAAGAATCTTCAAATCATTTCGAAAGGCAATTGATTCATCGAAAGTCGCGATGTTTGCTTGCTTTCGTCTTGACAGATCCGATATTAATTGCATCAAATCAATACATCAGATAATTTAATAATCAAATATTTAATAAGAATCTTTAATCATTTCCTCAGCAGATAATTTAATAAGAATCTTTAATCATTTCCTCAGCAGATAATTTAATAAGAATCTTCAAATCATTTCATAGGCAAATAATTAATCGAAAGTTAAGATGCTTGCTGGCGCTCGTAATGACAAATCCGATTTTAGAAGGCCGCGTTTAAGACTATCTGTGCATTAAATTTGCAAAAACTATTTTATTTCGAAGTTTTAAGGGCAATACCTTTCACTTAAGTTTGTCCGTTCATTTTTTTAAACTCAAATATAAACGTATTAAAATTAATATTGCAAATGAAAAGTGAAAATTGTAAATCATTTGTCTATTGATTGGCTTCGAATAAAAGAAAAGAGTTACAATTCTACATACATTTACTTTGAAACATTTATACAAATATTTGTCGCTTTCACCTGTTTGGATTAAAAAGCGATTAAAACTGGATTATAGGATCATTTCATGATCTCATCTTGGAACTTCATATATTCAACCATTGTGGTGTATCATACTACTTTCAATTTACAAGTTATTCGAATTTTAATGCAATTACAGTTGCCACTGTTAAAAATAAAATTCAGCATTTTTCGCAGTTACGTTAGTCTTTTACACATAAAAAAAATTTATTTTGCATTCCCCCTGTTGTTAAGTTAATTATAGTTAGAGACTTCGTAATATGCCACACACACAAAAAAAAAAAAAAAAAAAAAAAAAAAAAAAATTCAGGACATTCTTTGAAACAATATATACATAGACTAGATTACAATTAAAAAGGGCAAATGATAAATTAACAATAAAGCGTAATTTACTCTACTTAAATACAATAAAGGCAAGTTTTGTTGCTGAATTGATAATTTTTATAGATCGATCTATAATTTTTATTGATCTTCTTTGATCATTCTCACCTTGAGAATCGATCCTTTTTAAACCAGATGAGAGCAAAAAATTAATTATTGTGAAACTACGAAACTCAATCTAAATATATTAGTTACTGAATATTCTAATTATATAAGCGTAACTCTTCACCATAAAGATAAAAATCATTGAACTCCTGAAAAAAAAGTTGAAGAACCCCCCCCCCCCCCCCCCCCCAAGATGCTTGAACCATGCATGCACTTGGACGGTTTTAAGTTTGAACTATGGAATTTTTCAATTTTTACAAGCATTATTAATTGAAAAAAAGATAACAGATCGAAAATTCAAATCTTTTGTTTCCTAGAAATAATTATTTTAAAATCCACATTTGTAGAAAACGGGATGGTCTCTTTGTTCGCCAAGGTCTGAACCATAAAATCAGGAATTATTAGATGAAAAATCTAAAAATCGGAACAAATACAAATCATGCAATTGCTACGTAAATTAGTCTAAGTACTCTACGTAAATTAGTAATAATTAATAATTAAATCTACGTAAATTACTAATAAGTAACATAATACCAAACATAAGGCATTAAATTCAAATTCTTTTAAAAATGCACTATTTGAAGTATTACTTTTGTCATTTGTTGTTATTTAATAATGATTGCGAAAACCAGCAAATGATACTTACTAAGCTACGAACATCAATATTACTATTAATATCAATGAGCTGAAACATCAATCGAAATTCATTAATTTGGTTCGATACTATCGATGGTATTGAAACTTTATATTGGTAGTATACCACTAGATGCCACTACGTTGCCCAAAGCCAAATCTGTCGTAAAATCAAACGGAATTAGAATCAATGTCCTGCATAAATATAATAATAGATGAAAAGGGGAAACGCCACTAGAGCAATTAGGCTCGTAGATCTCGTTTACAGTTAAAGATGAAGCATCCATTAAATTACCATTAACACTTACGTTACTTTTGGAAGAACTAAAATTTATTTTTTAAACAAAGGAACACAATCTTTAATGGCAAAAAAAAAAAACAAATATTGTACCAAGCACAGGGGTTCGTTTCGATTGGAGATGGATAAAACAGGCATTATAACTCCAAAAATTTAATAGGAGAAACTTCTAGAAAATACAGCTATTGCTAGCACTCAATTACAGCTCAAATAACAGTGTAGTACACAACAAACACAGGTTTTCAAACTTCAGACGGTTTAATGAACTCAGTTGAGATTCGTAAATCAGAACACTATTGCAATCACAAGTAGACTAATATTCTCTCTACTACTCTGCGAGACTCACTCCTATTTATATCGGCTTACCGACTTTCAATAAAATCGATCTTCACATAATATTATAAATACTGGTCCTAATATCGTTTCGAAACTCGAAATTTCCAGAACTATCATTTTGTCACTGAGATGGTCGCCAAGTACAGCCAAGTCACCAAAATTATAGCCAAATCGACAAAAATATCAGCAAACCGAGTCTTCTATAAGAAATACAGGGTGTTTATAAAGTCCCGGACCCATTTTGATGTTTAATAACTCATAAAATAATAAATACAGATTAAAATTAATAACATAAATGGTTAGATAGACTCAAAAAGTTTCATTACCCTTGTCAATGAACTTCCACGTGTGTCCCCTTCATCGCACGGAGAATATCAAGTCGATAGTCAATTTCAAGCCAGGGAACGGCAAGCATGTCGGCATCCACAGAGGCTATTGCGATTGTAATTCTGGCTTTTAGGTCATCAATGTTCGACGCGATACTCCTGTAAACATTGTCCTTTATAAATCCCCAGAGAAAAAAGTCCAGCGGCGTTATATCAGGTGATTTGGGTGGCCAAGGATCCTATCTATCTTTCTGGAAAATGGTCATTCAAAGCACTATGAACGATGATACCCCAATAAGGTGGGGCACCATCTTGTTGCAAAAAGACATGTAGCTGAAGCTCTTCTAGTTGTGGAAATACGAAGTTTTTTAACATGTCTAAGTATACGACTGATGAGACCGTCTTTTCTGTAAAAAAGAAAGGCCCTATGACTCGGTCGTGCATTAGTCCACACCACACATTAATCTTTGGGGCATCCCTTTGTGCCTCACGGTATTCATAGGGGTTTTCAGATCCCCATATGCACACATTATGGCGATTAGCAATGCCAGAAACAAGAAAGGATGCTTCGACGGAGAACATTATGCACTTCAGAAAATCAGCAGCATCTTCTATCCTTCCTACCATATCTGTTGCAAACGTCATCCTCCTAGGCCTATCGTCCGGTTCCAAACCTTGAACAATTTGAACTTTGTATGCATGCAGTCTTAATTGTTTCTTAATAACCTGGTACACCGTCGAAATTTGCATATCCAATTCTCCTGCCGCTGATCTCACAGATCTTCTAGGATTGTGTAAAAATGTCTGTCTGACACGTTCAACGTCAAAATCACTTGTGCAGAGACGTCCGGAACGTTTCTTATCTGCGATACTTCCAGTTTCTAGAAAATTCTTTTTCCACCGCAAGATGCTGCTTTTGGATGGAGGATCTTATTAGTAAATTCTTCTGCAATTTCTCTGTGCTTGCACTATCGATTTCGTTTCTATGAACCACCATAAAATCTATGCTTTCTTTTGTGGTGTATGCATTCTCCTTAATATCCGCTCGAATAAAACATCACATAGAAAAGTACTACATAGAACAAACACATCAAAAGTAAACAGAACATTACAATAGTTGCCAAAAACAAAAGAGAGAAAAATGAAATTAATAAGCAGACGATATTTAGAAAAGTACAGATATTTAGACTGGAAAATGAAATTATATTAACCACACGCGCAGACGATATTTACAAAAGTAAAGATATTCAAACCGGAAAAGGAAAATATATATGAATTATTCCATCAATAAATGCCATAAGTTTGTTTATATCTTCATTATTTTATGAGTTATTAAACAACAAAATGGGTCCGGGACTTTATAAACACCCTGTATATTAGGCGTTATTTTCTCTCAAAATTACGTTAGAATTATACGACTTGCTTACAAATTTTCTGATTAAACTGTTTATATCACAAAATTATTCAAATATTTACAAATTCGTAAGAATATTGTAAATGTGTCTTCATTTACAATAAATTCAAACATTTTATTGTAAATGAATATATTTCATAATTTTCCTTACATAAGTTATGATATAATGAATATCGTTTATGAAATATGATTAAGTAAAAATTGATTTTAAAATTAAAAAAATGCTGAAATTTTAAAAATCCAAATTCTGAAGCTCTGTTCACTATAATAATCAATCAAAAGAAAACATCAAGAAATAAGAATAATAAAATCTTATTTAGTAGAATTGTTGGATCATTAACAGCGATAGTCGTTTATTTCGAAAATCTTATTCGTTAAATCCCATCTATTCTCCATTCTAAAACTATGAAAACTAATGGTATAATTTGATATTCACAAAAATATCAGAGTTCAATATCGAATAAAGCTTAATGATGCTTATTGCTTCTTTCCTTTTTTGAAATCTTTGTCCAAATAATGCAGTAGGTTTTCCTGACATACGAACCTTGTATAAAAGATTAAAAAAATATTCTTTTAGTAAGAGATGGCAATCATATGAAAAAAAGCTCTAGTTTAATTTATGAACTATAAATAAAATATGGAAAATGCGTTTGTTATCCTGATCCCATTACTGTTTCATATCATTATTTCTCAACTCATGCGCCATTAAAAACTATTTCAAAGAATCTGATTACTTTCTTTTCTCATACTTTTGTTACTTGCTATTGAAATCGGAGTTGCTCGGATAAAAAAAATAAAAAATAAAAAGAAGTGTATGAAAGGATCTGAGTGATCAATGTGTTATTCTAGCAAATAAGTACTATTGCTATTTATAATTATTTTCGGTGAATGCCTGTTTCAGCTCAATTATAATTTGTACCCCTTAAATGAAAATTATATTATTGAGTTTGTAATTATTATGTACCGATTTTTTGCCTCGCTGCATTTTTTACCGCTTAATTGACGTTTTAAAGTCCTTCTCAATATTTACTTTATAAAAACATGTTTTAGAGTATTTGATTAAATTTCATCAACCACGGTAATTCAATTTCTGTAAATTAGCACCTAAGTCCAGAACTGCTACTTTACATTATTTGCTACCTTTTCTAATGACTTCACGTTATTAAGTTATTAGTTATTGCATACCTTTTTATGCCTGGTTACTATTAAACTGAATTGGCACTTTCAATTATACAATTTCAAAAAAAAAACAAAATTTAATTTTCTTTTCTGTTACAAAGTATTCAACAGTATTGACAATTAGTGCATAATTTTAATTTTTATTATTTGTGGCCCACCCCAGTAATTTTACATTATAAGATTGATCAAAACACGTTAAAGGCATTTATCATTATGAAAAAAACGCATGCACACACGTAGTTTTTCAAAAATAATAATTAGAGACATTAATATATTTTATAATGCTAATTTGGTGATCTAAGCGTCGCAGCACTCGCAAATCCCTTTTTTTAGCCCTGCTACAAATTATTCTGAAAAACTGGAACTTAATGTATTTATATATTATTTTTTTTTTTTTTTTTTACTGAACCATTGGTATTGTCATTTATTATTATTATTACTTCGCCTATCTCGGTAACTTTACATTAATAAATTAAACAGGAAACATTTTAGAGGTTCAATTCAAACAAGCGTCTATACAGTCGATTAATCGCCGAAACTCGGTAAACTATGAAGATTTCACTATCCGCAATTTTCCAGATGAATTTTCATCTGGGCAGTCTGTTTCTCAACGGTAGTGCGTCTATTTGCCCGAACGCATCTCCGCAACAGTCGTTCACCTCGCTCATTCATGTTCCGTGATGCACCACATTTGACACGTCACTGATGGTGGATAGGGTCATTTTGCCATGCACTGTATACTTTAACCGCAGTGACACGCAAAGTTCGGAAATGAATATTTTTCTCACATAAGCGAGCTCCAATTCCAGACTGCCAGTTATATCTTCTGCAATTTATTTGCCATTTTTTCTTTTTTCGAAATCTGATTGAAATCTGAACATTAGAAAGCCTTTTTTTAAAAAACCTTTTTGTCCAATTCATTTCCGCACAATTACCCATATCAATAATTTTAAGTATCTAAATGGGTTTCATACTCTAACGCTAATGTTAACACTACATAACTAGCGAACTTGTTTGCTCCATAAAGATGGACAGTTCAGCTCCCACTACAGAGGAACTATAACGTAAGTTTCAAGAACCAATCAGGATCGAGATACCCACACTACGTCACTTGCGGGAACCCCATTAGGAATAATTCAATCCGAAAGAACGTAAACTGCTTTACATTTATTTTCTGCAGAACCTTTAAAATGAAAAGTGAAAATAAAAACTAGCTTGGCTCACTAACCAGTATCTCTTAGATCGACTTCTTTTATTTCCCCTAAGACCAGGTTTCTAATATTCCATCCATTAAAAATTCGCGAGCGCAACGCTTGAGTACGCTCTCTAGCGGGGGCCTGAAAATATCAGGCATTTATTTATTAAGTTTTCATTTAGCTCCATCAGAATCATTGGGAGAGTCAGACGCCATTTTCTAAGCAGCAAAATTTCCCTAGGAAAAAGGCAGAAGAACTTGGGGGGAAAAACTCTCCAGAACATTGACAAATCTTTCAGAAACAGAATACTCCAAACATTTGAAGAAAAATTCCTCAATAATTTTTAACTTCTATTATCAACAAACTTGCAACTGAGAACTTCTGATTTCGGAATCGCATACTGTTACAGATATGTGTATTACGGTAAAATACATTTTTTCTGTCTTCGATTCATTACCGATTAAAGTGAAGTCAACATTGCTTTCTCTATTCCAATGAATAAATGTGAATTCAGAGCGCACAGAACTGTAATAGTTATAGAATATTCTTCTTCTTTATAGAATAGTATATATTTCTGTATCTATATAATTCGGAAAACAACAATAAAGAATCACCCGAATTACTTGAAATAGTATCATTTGTGGTGATTATTAATAAATTTTTATCGTTTTCCTGGTAAGTATTTTTTAGTTTTGAAAGAATAATTTCAACTAGAATTCAGCTATTCTGTTTTCAAGTTACATGTTGAAATTCATATCGAGATCACACTATTATAAAATTTTGCTGTGTGGTATGTTATCTAAAAGTAATGAAGGGATAATCTATGTATATATGTTATTTGAAAATAAATTTTTCAAACGAAGAACATTTTATTTGGAATTCTCCGGATTTATAAAACAGGTGAGTGTTACGATTTTTATAATAAAAAATTTGCTCTTAAATAAATTTTTTTCTTATTTGATGATAGTTCTCCACAGAATGGTTTTTTACGTCTGATTAAGAACTATAAGAATAAAAAAAGAAACAATATTAAATTTTTTATTTCAATATGAGGAATTTTTGAAATGGATTTTTTATCCTAAGAATTCTTTATTTTACGTTTTTTAGTTTACAATTTTTTGATAAAAATTTTTGTCAAAATACTTTTATTGAAAAATTAAATGGTATAACATTATGTGTTTATGTATACTTCTTGCATATACGTTTACCAAGATAAAGTTTCATGTCACGGGAATTTGTACAGTTTAGTTTTTTTTTGGTAAAATATTTCGCTCCTGAAAAAATAAAATTGCATCTTGTTCTGTTTTTCTTTTTCTTTTTTTGTAAGCATTCTTTATTTTACCTTTTTTAGTTTCTAAATAATGATTTTTATTTGAAACTTAAAATTTTGTGATAAAAATTTTTAAAAAACCCTTTTCACAAAATTAAATTATATAAAATTATGAGGCTTATGTATACTTTTTGCTTATTTTAATGCTTGAAGTAATATGATTCTTAAACTATGGAATGTAAAGTTTAAATAGACCTTTCATGTTATATCATTAAATTTAGTAAAACTATTTCTCAGGCATCAGGTTTTAACTCTAATAAGAAGATACATATTTTTTCTGATTATTTGCAAATATTTTTCCTATGTGTTTTGGATGTTCCTTGTCTAAAAAAAAAATTTAAAAAAAAGAGATACCATTTTGTTTTCGTTTGCATAAGAAAGAATATCAAACATTTTTCTTTTTTAAATTTAATAAGCCACAATAAAAAAGGAGCGTTACAGTGTTACACGCTACATTATAAAAATCGTAGGTATTCGTCTCATACAACAACGCCCCCTATAGCTCATTGCGATCGCGAATAGAGTAAAAATAAATTTTAGATTTGAAAACTACGAAAAATTTCAACAGAGTTCGATACCGCCTCACTCGTAAATTATCGAAAATTATTTTTACAAATTTAATGATTCAATCTTTTTTTTCGTTCACAAATATCTCATGGCAAAAGATTAAAAAAAAAAAAAAAAAAAAATCACTTTGAAGAATAATTATTTTTTATGCATTGTGTATGTTGAAGCAGTGTTTCAGTGATGGAGAATAGATTCTTCAGAATTTTTTTTTTTATCTGTTCAAAACTTGATGACAAGCTATTTTCCCCACATTACAGTTGAAATACATTTTAGAACTAAGAACTGTAAATAAAATCTGTTATTTGAAAATGATGTAAACAGACAGTCGTAACCTTACACTTATTAGCTTTACTCTATTGCTGTAAATGTTGCAAAGCTTATCGAAAATGTCTACAAGCTTTGACACGAGAATAGCACAGTCTTGGTATTTCCTGATAAGTGAACATAAAATCTTAATCCCCTAATTCCATTATTTCACTTATACACTTTGTAATGAATTACACAAATTAAATTATACTTGCGTAGCATTTCTACGAATTGCACGCTCATTAATCTTATACTGTGCCTAATAACGATAAAATCTACAGAGAGGTCTTAAGTACTTTTCTGAGAAAATTCTGACTAGTTCAATAATTAGTAATGTCGAAAACATAATGGCTTTCTAGCATTAAAAGCTCGACTTTAAAACAATTATGCTTCCGTTATGAATAATTTAGCTTACAATTAAATCCCTTCATCTTCAAAGCTGTAGTTAAATTTAAATAAATGCAGATTTTCCATTTGCTTTGTAAAGAACTATAGAAGACTGAAGGAGTAATTTTAATTTTACTTTCCAATTTCCGTTTTTAATTGTCCGAAAAATCAGATTAACTAAGTAAAATGGGTAATAAGTTTCAAAAATGTGAGTTTCATAGATACATTTCATGTGTCCCAAAATAATGGAGGAAATTTAAAAATTATGAAAAATAAGCTTTTATCTGTTGATTTTATTGTATTATTTTTCAATGTAGGAGGGAATATTTAGGCTATAAGCCATACGCTATTTATTCAATTTTCCCTCAAAGATTAAAATAAAAGATAACAGCTCAAAAAACTTCATCTAACCTAACTTTTTCAGGTATGAATCTGGAAAATTTCAATGAGTATTCAGTATATCTATACCATTCAATTTTTCATCAGAAAACTTTGATTTTTTTTTTTTTTTTTTTTCCAATTCCACAAATATCAGATTTTGTGAGTATAAAAATATCATTGAATGAGGATGGGAACTTAAAAAATGTTTCACTAAAATGAGAAATTTTAATAATAATTAATTATAATAGATGTTAGAATTATTTAACTCGAATCTCAATAACTGATTACAGTTGTAGACAATTCTAAGGCTGGTTATTTCCTAGGTACGATGTAGAAATTTTTCAGCTTTTTGTAAAAAAAAAAATTTTAAAAAAATTCAACTTTATCTGACTATTTCCTGCTTTTTAGATAAAATAAAATTCCTTAGAAAATTCTAGGTTTTCCCTGATCTGTCAGAGCCCTGCTTATGTTCCTCAATAATTGCTTCAAATATTGAAATTAATCATGTTAAGTGGTTTTCTTATCAATCTAAAAACGTGTTACTCACGAATTATTCGTTTAAAATGGAGTCAGGATAATTCACTTTCAAGCCTGGTTTTTATATTAGTTTTGGAAAAGGTATTAAAGGACTCTGGTGTTAACTGGAGAGGAAATATTTTCTTTAAGTCTGTTCCGATTTTAGCTTACGCAGATGATGTTATCATTGCAAGATCTTTTCACTGCTTTTGAGGCCTTTCGAATTTTTTAGATGGCTGCAAAAGCTTTCCATTTAAATAAATATATATGCTTTACTCTAGAAATGTTTGTCAAGATGCATCCAATATTTCCTTAGGCACTTATGCTTTTGACTTGTTCTTAGCTTTAAATATTGAATTATCAGAAATTGTCAAAATATTTTACTTGAAATAAAAAATAGAATTATGCCAGCAAATAAAGCCTTCAACGGGTTAGGAAATCTCTTTAAATCACAGTTAATTAGCAAGCAAAAAAATAATTGTAATATGAAACCTTTTTAGACTTATTTCCATCTTTGGCTCTAAGGCATCAGAAAGATCTGTTGAGTTCTATTTGGCTGTTTTTGAGCGAAAAACTTTAAGAGCTATTCTAAGAGGAGTAAAAGAAAATTATGATTGGAGGAGATGATACAATACAGTAATTTATGAATGTTTTAGGGAACCAGGTATTATAAAATTTACCAAGATCACTAGACTTAAACAGGGCTGTTCATGGTTTCGGAATTATTGTTCTACGCCTTGTCATAAGGCTCGTTTCAGAAGGATACTTGATAATCTCCTCAAAGGAAAGCCTTGGTTCATCCTGGACTATCATGATACCAATATACTTTACAATAATTAGATGTATTATGGAAAGTTTTCGGGTGTAGATATTGGACGTCAATTTGTAAATGTATAAGAATACATATATTTAAACTGTATATTTTTCAGAACTAATATTTAAGAAGTCAAATGTTTTTAAAATCTAAGCTCTTTCAAGGGCGAAATTATTCTGCAACAACTAGAGCCTAAATGAACGGAACTCGTGATGGTATGGTAGTTTGCTTAATGCTTGAACGAGATGGAACTTGGTATTTAAAATTTTTCAAGCAGAGTTTGCGCTTTTGTTGAACAAGAGATAAGAGCTTGAATTTAGGTTGCAACCTAAGATAATATCAATTATTTCATTAAATTGTAAAGTTTCTTTCACGGAATTTAAAGAAATCATGATCAAGATGTTACTACCTTATCCTAGCATTCAAAAAATGGCTTGTGCTACTGGAAGACTTGCCATTCCTATAAACAATCATCCCTAGACTTATTTTCGTAATAAAGTTACTGCGTAATTGCAGAGTTTTAATCAAAACTAAATGACAAACCCTCGACTCCAACATATTAGTTTGTATGGGGGGGGGGGAATAAGGATGCACGGAAAGGCCCTACCTTACTCTTCGGATAGACCTAGATGCTCAAATGTTGCGCATACTCCTGAACTGAAAACAAACTCCTGACCATCACCGACATCAACAATCCTGTCATATTCCGATATTCGCTTCACAAGAAAATCAGTGGAATTACTTTGGGGACAAATCCTGGGGGTATTTATTATATAGGCAAGGTATTTTATGTGATATAACTAAGGTATGGAAGAGTTATTTTTCTCAGAACCGGGACAAATTTTCATTTCCCGGTTTTTAAAACTCATTCATGTTCGACTCAAGCCATATTCAGAATTATAATAAACTTAAAAATGTTCATAAAAATAATTGTAGCATTAAAAATCCGTTTCTAAATAATCTAGCAGAAATAAACTAGTTTAGACACGATATAGTTTCTCTTGAGCAAAATTTCAATTTATTTAAACCTTTGGGACCGAGATGTTTGCTAAAAAGAGGAATCCACCAAGTTGAAAGGGCATGCAGATTCAGAAATTCAGTGCTGGGAATTATTAACTAATTTAATATGATAGTTTAAAAAAAAAAATAAGAAACTGGAAATAAGTGATATTTATTTGAAACTAATAAAATCGATACGAATAAAATTCAAAGTTAACTGGAAGAAAAAAAAATTATGTATTACTCTTACTCAATTTGCTTTTAGCATATGAGCAAATGAAAGTATTTGTATCATTTGTGTTTGCATGCTTAACATTATATAAAAGTATAATGGACAATGGTTGCAAGAAAGTTTCTTAGAAAATAAAACTTTAAAACTGAGACGATTGTTTTGGATAAGAAACAAAAATTAACTTTTTTGAAGGTAGATTTCATTTAAAAAATAAAAAACTTTATAAATGTGAATCAATGAAACACCTATTTTGAAATATTTTACATTTTCCATGCAAATTGGTTTAAGTTTATATTGAAAAGAAACAGCACAGCTGTTGTACAGTGTGATTGGCCATCGTTAACTTAAAACTAAACTTTTACTAAAAGTATGTTTCTTAATAGTTAGCTCAGTAAATTTCAATTTCCAGCCGGTCTGGTTTAAGTTCTCTTACCGTCGAGCTAACCATCAGAGATTTTTGGTGTTTTTTTTCCTCGCGTTAGACAAATACGCGTTAGTTTCACACAAAAATTTTCAAGAAACCAAATTTACCCCTTGTTTGTTGCTTCGTATAGCAGTTACAATATCTTTTGCACGCATATACAATCATAACATTTAGTATACAAAAACCGCTATCTTCTGTTGAACATTGATGAGAAAATTTATCACCAAGTATTGAAACTCGTAAAATATTGTACTTTTATAGTCACCGGATGATCAGAAATTAAACCCGATATTTCAAAACATTTTTTTATTAATGTACCCTTAACATATTAAAATATTTTATTATAATGAGGTCTTCATTTAACAGAAGCTACATTAATAAATGTTATTGAAAATTTAAGTAAATCAATTCAAAAATTAATTATAAAGACTACTATATGCAGATGTTTCTATTTCATAGCTAAGTTTTAGGTTAATCATTATGCATCTAAATAACATCCCAAATTTCCTTTAATCCCTTAATAATGGTCACATAATTTTCAAGAAAAATGTCATAAAAATTGTCATTCAAAAAAATTATATAAAATTAAGCATATATGCAATATATGGACCAATTTTTTGTTTATTTTCAGCTTACATGTTTGATGAATACTTACATCTAGTATAAAATTAAATATCTCTAAACACATGACAAATTGTCTGACACTGCCATCTGGTGTATAGATTGAGAAATAAACATGATTTCGGGCATAAAAAATAGATTTCCTTAATCTTTTTAGTGCGTTACTTTTGAACACACCAGCCCAGAAATAGTGGGCAAAACTTCACCCAGTCATTTTGATGGAAAAGAGAAGGAATGGGTTAAAGACTTAGAATTTAGTTAAAAAATCTAAAAATAAAAATATATGTTCATATTTACACAGGTGCTTAATAAAATTCCTTAGAACTGTATTTTGTAAAACCATAGAAAAGTATACAATTCTTTTGTTTCGCATAAATGTTATATGATGAAAGATTTATATAAAATTCCTTAGAACTGTATTTTGTAAAACCATAGAAAAGTATACAATTCTTATGTTTCACATAAATGTTATAAGATGAAATATACAAATTATACTTTAAAATGTAAAACAATTTCTATTGTGGTTTTAAATTATTCCAAATGGTGTAATTAAAAAATATATATCTTGAAATTAAAGTGTTTTTCCAATTTGCCATTACTGTGTTTGCACAAAAAAACGCATTTTAAAAATACAAATAAAAATTTCGGTTTCAAATGATGTGTTTGCTTACAAATTAGGGTCTTAAAGTAATAAAAATATAATCGACAAAGATTTTTTGAAAAAGAAAAACTTTTGAAAATTGTTAATATTTCTTCAAAATTCTAGATAAAATCTTTTATCTTAAAAAACAATAAATAAATTTTCAATGAACTATTATTCACAATTTCCCTTTACTTATTGATTTATAGGAAAAAAAATTAAATATTTTCTTCATGTGTTTTTAAAGCTTTTAAGTAAGGGGAGAGTAATAACTAGAGCCCGGATTTTGATGACCTAAAAAATCTCAATTAATGCCCTTAAAAAGTGCAAAAAATGCCCTTAAAAAGTGCAAAAAATGCCCTTAAAAAATTCAAAAAATGCCCTTAAAATGCAAAAATTGCGCTAAAAACGTCTTATGACATGACTTAAATAAAGTAAAAATATTGAACTGAAATAATTTTTTACTCTTCAAAATTATTATGAGTCACTTCAAAAAATATAAAGCAATGCAATACTTGTTCTACGTTCAATAAAGTTTGAAAAATATGTTTTATATCCTAAAATAACAAACAAAAAAAAGGAAAATATATATTGACTCCAAAACATTTTCATTTTGTATAGAAACTTTAATGAATATAACAACTTCCATCTCATAATATTACTAAATATCAGAATTACATTGGATTATTAATTTGTTTTTAATATTTTGAAATGTAAACGAGCGTTTGTCTGAAAGTTAATTTTTATACCTGAAGAAGCTTCTTTCAACGTCTACTGATGTTATTGGTGCGTACTTGAAAAAGACTGTCTCACTTACTGACAATTCTTCTTCAATTTGAAAAGATTTTGCTTCACCTGTTAATAACCTAGAGATTTTCTTCATTGTTTGGAAGTCATTGTAATAATGAAAAATGATAAAAAATAATAAAAATTGGAAAAAATTAACAAAAAATTTAAATAATGCTTTAAAATGCAAAATATGCCCTAAAAATCTAAAAAAATGCTCTAAAGGACAAAAAATGTCCAAAAATGCAAATGTCATCAAAATCCGGGCCTTAGTAATAACTTTTCTCATGCAATTTCAATTAGAATTTAAAACTAACTAACTTTTTATTTTTAAATTTATTTGATTTGGATACTTAAATATGTGGTCTTATTATAAAAATTATCAACATTAAATTGATTATGAAATTTTCTTAGACAAAAGTTAACATTTTGGGAAAATCACCTATATAGCTTCAATACTTACAAACTCTGCATAAAAACTAAGAAAAACCTCTGTAGCGTTTTTGTACTACAGTAGATCCTTGATTATCAGAGTTTCCGCTTTAAGCGAGCTATCAAATATTTCAACCTTTTTTTTTTTTTTGTTACATATTTTTTATTTTTAAAACTACCACTGAAAAAAAAATCTGAATTTTATCTTTCAAACACTCAGGAAAACTAAATCCAACAATTTGATCCGATGAAATGATTGTTAATATCGTCAATAATGAAAACGAATCTAGAGAAGATGAAGGCAGCAAGGATGATAATCAACATATAAAAAGTCTCTCGTACAGATGGACTAAAAGCTATCGAAATGTTATTGAATATATGGAACAACAAGAGGCCCCACCAGCCTTCCTGTTATTCCTAAGAAAATGGCGAAACAGTGCTGCAGAAAAGCTCCAAAGTAATATAAAACAAAAAACAATTAAAGACTTTAAGTAAGAACTTAATTCTTGTGAAGTATGCTCTTTAAGTGTTAAGTAAGCTTCTTAATTATAATATGAATGGTATGTGATGCACTCGTATAAATTTTGTATTTGTTAAATAAAATACATTTATACTTAATATTTTCTTTCTTTTTTTATACTTGTAACCGAGTTAATCGTGGTCCACATTAACTCGGATAATTGGGAATCTACTGTATGTTCTAAAAATGTACAGAAAGATTGAACATTGAATAATGTGGTTCATTATACATTGAACAGATTGTATGTTTTGCTCTAAAGTTAAAAAGTTTTACTGAAATATCTTACATTAGTTGTTCAATAAAGCTTTAAAACTTTTGATTAAGAGAATTAACGGTATGTAGTTAACAGTTTTGACTAATTCAAATCAATATATTTCGCAAATCAATAAATTTTGGAAGCTCATTACAGAATTTATGGTGGAATGGAATTACAGAAATTATGGAGAATTTATTCTATTATGGTCTCACTGTATACATCTTTAAAAATATTTAAAAAGTGTGCTTTTGTTTTTCATTCAATGTGAATTTCTCAAGATAGTTTTCAAACATTTTGGGCACCCTAAATATAATTCTTTTTTAACAAAAATAGGGCTTTCACTTAATCTAAGAAATAAAACTCTCGATTTTTCTGAGTATTTCTGGATAAGTTCAGCATAATTCCTGACCTTATTTTATCTAATACAGCAATTTTACATGATTGTTTTTTTTTTTCTTTTTTACTTGATATGTCAAAAATCAGAAATAAAATATCACTAAAGATATTTTGTAAAAATTAGACACAAATGTAAAAAATTTGGAAAATAATTGTTAATAAATGTTAAAATCATTCTACTTGAATCTCAATAACTGATTACTGCCAATTGAATGATTGGATTGGATATTTTCCAGATTTTAGTAAAACAAAGCAATTTTCTTCCATCTTTTAATAATAAAATCAAACTCCCTGTAAATTCCAAATATTCTCTGCTCCCCCAGATCTCTAGAAAGCCTTACCTCCAGGCACCTGTTAAACATTTTTAACAAATCTGTTGAGTTAGATGTTTAAGTTTTGAAGCAGAAAAAAAGATGCTAAGTACTAGTTTAATACATACTTTATTTAAAAAAGACTACAAAATTTGCTACAATAAACTATTCTGCAACTTTGTTAGGCAAATGCATTATCTACAAGATTATTTTATACTAATTAGTCCTTAACAGAAGTACAGTAAAATTTTAAATTGATAAAATTTCTAGAATTGCTAATGCTGTAAGATATTTTAAATTGTTGCTAATTGAGAATTTTGGGTGCAATTTGATCAAGAAAAATTTTAAATTAAAAACAAAATTGAAACATTCTATATATAATTATGTAATGGCACAGAAAAAAATGTTTTCTGATAAAACACAAAGCTTATTAAAAATCTGATTAATAAGGAAAACATAAGATTTTACTTACCTTGCTCAAAATTACAGAATATTTCTAATTTTCACCATGCTCAATAAATATAAAAAGCATCACATAATTTAAAATCTTTTTATATTTATAGAATAAATTAAATTAATTTTGGAAGACTAATTTGAACATAAAAACAATCACACAAATAATATTTAAATAGCTAAAACTGTGCGTTAAAAACATGTAATAACAAAAACATTTTCAATGAACCTCTTTTATAAATATTACTAAAATGTCAAACAAATTTCAAATGCTTATGATAAATGCAAAAAGGAGAGAACAATAATTACTGATAAATTAATAATACTAAAATCATTACTTGAACAAAATTCATGGTAACGGGACACATCACTAAAGGGGGGGGGGACAAAAGCTCAAATAAATATAAAACACTTTGAAAAATAAGAAATATCACAAAATGTACTATATAACAAAAATATACAGCAACTTAGAAAAATAGAGAGGTATCTAGAATCTGAAAGTTTCTTTCAAAATGCAAAAATTACAATGACATAATAGAAAATTTAACAAGTATAACAGAATGTCTTTAATAAAATTAGGGTGCAGCTGTTGTAGACTTGGCTTTATATCTTTTTATCACTTTAAAGCAATATTAAAAGCTTAAAGCATATTACTAATTATGGTAACATTTTTCATATTATACTAATTTCTTAACATTAAATGTTACAAAATAATTATAACTTGAAATTTAAGAGAATTAAAAAGCTTTTAAGAAATATTATTGAAGGTTTAATCTACAATATATATATATATATATAAGATTATTTATAAATGTTAATGTGCAAGTATGTGTGTTAAGTTGGATTTACACAGTAGATAATAAAAAGATACTTATTTTAAATTGCCACAGATAAATTCAACCTCAAAGCTATTTCCTCCATTCTTAAGTGTAATTTTAAAGTTATTTCTCTAAATTTAAGGCATTTTATTTATTAACAAGTGCACCCTAATTATAACAAAATGTGAGGGTGAAAGAAAAAAAAAGTTTCTGGTAGAGGTAATCCAATAGGTTAAAATTGGTTAAGTCTATGATTCAACAGTGTATGGAAAAAATTTGAGAAAGATTTGCATATATATGCTTCAACAGTAGTATGGAAATATTTATGATTATCACAGTTAAATGTTAATCTAACATTTAACAGTGAGCACTCTGACACCTCAACCCAAGAAATCTTGGAGCTGAGAAGGCAGCAATATTTCTTCTCTACAAATAGTTGAAAGTACCTCATTTATTACGCTAGTCTGCCTAAGAAATTTATCTACAAGAGCAATCGATAAAGAGGCTTCCTCCGTGTCCGCTGGCTCACTGAAAAACAGTAACAACCTTGCAAGCTGCACTGATTTCTTTTAAGATTTTTTTTTTTACGACATACACATACGACAACACAAGAACAGACA
The DNA here is from genome assembly GCA_949128135.1 of Parasteatoda lunata. Classification (NCBI taxonomy): domain Eukaryota; kingdom Metazoa; phylum Arthropoda; class Arachnida; order Araneae; family Theridiidae; genus Parasteatoda; species Parasteatoda lunata. Next base: position 64,647,562 of record OX421974.1, read on the forward strand.
CATTTTTTTTTTTGGACTATTTACACACTTTCAATGAAGCAGTTCTAAGTTATACAGAAAGGACAGTTAAGTAAATACACACAAAAGAAAAAACCAACATTAAATTTATAACCACTTTGACAAGTTTGCACACTACACACGGGTACATCACTTCCATTTTGACATGGATGTACATTAAATTTAAACAAAATATATGAAAGAAAAGAAAAAACTGTTCCAGATCAGATGGATTAAGAACCTTTGGCATCTCCGCATTAACACAGTATTTAAAATGCCGATAAAATTTTATCACAGCTTAATGCATATATTAAGTTGCATATATCTGGACAATTTCCTGGAGTTTAAGTGGTCTCGAACCTTTCTGCTCTTGATTGGCAGTTTAGTTAAGTATTTTAACATATTTCAATCCACAAAATTAATTCATTTACCATAGCTTTAACTCTAAACAGATAAAATAAAGCAAATTTAAATAGAGATTTATATGGAAAATCTTTTGAAGATAAAACCCTGCTTGATATTCACTTTGTAAATAAAACAGTCCCTTGAAGCCAGTCTATTGCTCTTAGACAATTTTAATATAGAAAGGATTAAATATTTCAGGCAGAATAATTGTCAACTAGGAAAAAGATTAACATTGGAATTCTACAATCTACCTAGCAAAAGTAAATAGTTTAAGAACTGCAACCTTGCAGATATTTTTATTCATAAAATATACCTAGAGGCTGAGCGCTAACCCTGCAATTGAATAAGATACTTTCTTTGGTATAATGAAAGACGTGCAGAATAATTTAAGCCTACAGAGCTATAGAAGGATTCGATCCTTAAAACTTGTGAAGGCTAGGTACTTTAAGAACTTCAGCCAAATTCTAAATTAAGATCTTTTTTTTCTGAAACAAAAGACTTACTAGAATTATATCTACCTAAAAACAAAAATAAATTTAAAAACATAACACTGGCGCATATGGCACAAAAAAAAAAAATTCTGGCGACAGGCCAAAATCATAACCCGCAATTGATAGAGAAGAGAGAGCTTATCTGCTTTAAATTGCACGCTAAGTGCCCTATGGTATCTGTTACTTTTAAATTAGTTTTAATATGCATTACATTTGCATTGCATCTATTAGTTATTAATATAAGACTAATAGTTTAAAGACATAACCATAAATAGCAGGAATCTTGGTAGAAAGTTACATGAACTCTTCCTCTTCTTCTGGCTTGCGGATCCATGTACCACGACCCAATTGCTGGAACCGGTTAAACAGTACTTCCTTGGCCGATTGGAAATCCTTGGCTGCTCTTTTCGCTTCGCCGTAGGTAAGGTTAGAGAGATGTTCGACTCCAAATTTAGCAGCTATTTCCTTAAAACTTTGGAAGAGAACTGCCTTGCACAGACGTGATTGTAATTGACCTCCAGCCCTGGAGAATTAAAACCATGAAACATATTATCTCTCTTAAAAAAAATATATAAATTATAAAAATTAAATATCAAAAATAACATTCCTATTATATCAACAGTATGGTGTAAATAAAATATTAAAGACTTACATTTTTTACCATATTTTGCGATGCTGTAAGTCAACTTTTTTAATACCCAAAATACAATGAAGATTTAGGTAGAATTTTAGTTCAGCACTCAAAACACCATGAAAATTAAGAGAAATTTTTTAATGCCCCAAATAAAATAATTAAAGAGTCATGCATATACACCAAACAGAAAAAGGGAAAATTGGAAATTGTGGAAAATCATTGAATAGAGAGTAATGAGAAATAGATGTCAATGCTTTTCAGTTTTATTTTCTTCTTTAAACACCAAACCTAAACATGACAGAAGATTGACACTGACAAATTTAACATAAAAAGGCTTACTTATTTCTTTAAAGTAATTAATGACTTGTTAGAAAGTATTAATACAATGAAAAAATTCATTTTAACATACCACATATCTTTTGATTTAATGATCGGAGACTCCAAAATTTCTTCATCTGTATTAGATTTTGGAAGTTTCTTTACTTTTGAAGATTTTTTACTTTCAGCTTTTCCCATACTCTTCTTAGTCTTTTCATTCCTCTCCGAATTAGAAGTATCATTTCTGTCACGAGTGAATTAAGGGTATTGATATAAACCAAATAAACACAAAAACCGCCATTTTGAAGTTTAAAAAAAAAGGCGTTGACTTATACAACGGAAAATATGGTATACAAGATAAAGAATGATTAAAAATAAAAAATGGAACAGCTGTAATTTAAAAAAAAAAATACTAATTTAAATTTATTAATAGCATTTTATTTGAGAATTTTGTTACGCAGCGAAGGGCATAGAAAGAATAGTTATTTAGCTGTTTTCAGAAAAATTCCTTTTTCCTTTCAACAATTTTTTACTCACTGTGACTCAAGTTTATAAAATGAAGCTTTGCAAATATCAGCATAACTTTTTTTTATTTTCCGTAATAGTTCAGTTTTGCCAAGTATGAAGGACAATTTAAAATTAAGGAAATCAAATTTACATTCAAATAATCAAGGGTCAAAATGTGCCAGTAAGACTTACATGAACTAAGAGATAGTTATATACTTTTAATTTCTGATTCCAGAAAATATTAAATTGCATTACAATCTGCTCACCGCAAAATATATTTTTATTTTAATCTATAAGAGAAGTCAAACAAACTAGTATATTATTTTGTTAATGAAAATCACCCATGAAAGCTGCACAAATGCAGAACGAAGAGTTATGTATCTGGACACCTGCTTTGCATAAATTTCTATTTTCCGGACACTTTTTAACAAATCTATTTATCCATTTTCATAAAATAAGCTTATTTTTTACGCTAGCAATTTGTTGCAAAATCTTATTGAAAATTAAATATATATATTTTTTCTTAGAAAAACAATAATACTGCATTAATGCACAATTAAAACGTATAAGAGAGACAAGATCAATTCTGTTTTTTAATATTTTTATTACATTGATTTACTATTTAAATTTGAAGCTAGCTTTTTTTTATTTGAATATATGTGCAATTGATTTATTTTTTTTTAAAATCAAAAAACATGTCTTTATTCATGAAAAAAAAAATCTTACCTGCTACCTTTTACCCTTTTTTTTTTTAATTGACACTGATATTTATTTTATCATATTACACATTTTGCTGTTAATAAAATATCATTTGACCAATCCAAAGAGGTTATTACATTACAATTGATAATTATTTATTTATTGTTTAATAACGCTTGTTTTGATCTTTGTTTACTTAAAAGACTAATTATCAGGAAAAATATCTTAAGAACTTGCCAAAATTCCAACGATTCTGTTATGAAACTACTCACTGAAGTTTAAATAACAAGCAAATTACTTTTTGTTTCAGCTTCATAATTAGGAAACTTTTATGTTTTCATATAGAGTATAATGATGACTAATGTCATAAGTATAATGATTTAAAAGAATGATAATCAAAAAATATATATTGAAATATTTATGGAGCACTTGATAATCAGATTTCGGCCTTAGAAAAAGAATAGTGCAAGTCAAATAAAGATTTAAAAATATATACAGTTGGACCTATTTATCTGGAGCCTCTTTATCTCAAAAACCTCTAAATCTCGAAATTTCTAAAATTTCCTGCATTTACTATCTAAAATCAATGTATTTTCCATGTTTATCTCAAATGTTTTTTTTTTTTTTTCAAAACCCCTGTTTCTCGAATTTCTAATAATAGAGCACAAATGTCCAAGCAACAGAACTTTCTTTATCAGCAGAACTGGCTGACAGTGATGAATTTCCGGAACAAACAGTAAATAGGGATGAACAGGTTGGGAGTGATTCTTGGAATTTCTATCACTATCCCTGCACTTCCTTAACTAGATAGGAATACAATATACTCTTATAGTAAGTGCAGGGTTGACTGATGAGTAGAATGGAGTAGCTTTTCCTCATATAAGAAAGCTGGGAATAGAAATTAATTTTCATTCTGTACTGTAGAAAGTAGTGGTTGCTCTGTGATGACTAGTTTTTTTTTTCCACGATTTTGAATGGCAGGAGTAAAAAGAAAATTGAATGTATTGTCCATTCAGGAAAAGATAAAAATCCTAAAATTTTTGGATGAAAATCCATTAATGAAAAAGAACGAAGTTGCTGTCAAGTTTGGTATACCAGCTAATACTCTATCAACAATAATCAAAAATCGAGAAATTGAGGAGAAAAAATTTTTAAACAACAAGAATGCGAAAAAAGTATAAAATTTACTTTTCCAGATGTGGACGAATGTGTTAAGAAATGATTTACACAATGCAGAATCCAAGGAATCCCTCTCAGTGGCCAGATGATGCAAAGAAAGGTGGAAAATTTTGCTAAAGAACTTGGACATGCTGAACATTTCAAAGGCAGCAATGGATGGCTCGAAGGTTTTAAAAATAGACATAGCATTGTTTTTTGCAAACTTAATGAGGAAAGTGCACCTATGCCAGAAAGTGTGTGTGAAGAATGGATAAAAGACATCCCTGCTCTAGTGAAAGGATACGAACCGAAGAATATTTTCAACGCAGATGGAAGAGGACTACTTTATCAATGCTTGCCTGTCAAAACTGCCATTTTTAAGGATGAAGAGTGCAGAGGCGGAAAGCAAAGCAAAGTTCGTTTGATGTTGCTCTTAGCTGCCAACGAAGAGAGATCAGAGAAACTTCCTCCTCTCATGACAGGACGTTCGGAAAAACCTAGATGCTTTGCTAAAATTAAATCTTTCCCTTTCAAGTACAAAGCCAACAGAAAAGCTTGGATGACAAGCGAAACATTTGGCAATTGGCTTAAATCCCTAGACAAATCTATGAGAGTGGAAAAGAGAAAAAATTTCATAGACAACTGCACTGCACATAATCTGCCTAACTTGAAAAATGTCACTAAAATATTTTCCTGCAAACACCACCTCAAAATTGCAACCAATGAATCAAGGGATAATTAGGAATTTCAAAGTGAACTACAGAAAGCAGTTGGTATGCAAACTTGTAGATGCCATCGATGAAAAGAGTTCTCTTCTAAAGATAAATGTGTTGGATGTCATCAGAATGACTGATTATGCCTGGAGAAATGAGTCTCTGAAAACTATTCAAAAATTGTTTTAAAAAGGCTGGTTTTAGGAATAACTGTGAAGAGGACAAAGGCATCAATAAAGAAAAAGAAACTGATGACAATAAAAATGCAGTACCAGATTTGCAGGAATGGAACACTATAAAATCTGGAATTAATGTTTACATTAATTTTGAGGATTTTTTACAAGTGGACAATTGTCTGGCTACGTGCGGAACATTGACATATGCGGAAATCATTGATAATGTAAAAGGAATATCAGATGAAGTGGAAGCTGAAGATCATATTGATGAATTAAAAGTGAGTGCAAAAGAGGCAGAAAAAGCTGTAGAAATCTTAAGACTTTTATTGAATCCCAGGAAAATGTCGGCTATGAGGGATTTGCTGCTTTTTCTAACGTTAGAATTATTGAAGCAAAGAAGGTTAGACGTCAAAAATCTTTGAAAGATTATTTTCAGTGTTAAAGGTATGTTAAAAAATTTTTTATCTAAATAGATGTATGTGGTATGATTAATTTTCATAAATGCTTTTATTTTCTAATAAAAACAATCAAAGCACTTTTAATGGAATTTCTTAATTAAATTTCATTTTTGAAGAACCTCTATAACTCGAAACCTCTTTATCTCTAATTTTTCGCCTTTCCCGTGAGATTCAAGATAAACAGGTCCGACTGTATCACAATTATAATTTTTTTTTTTAAATGGCCACAGAACAGTTTCCACTTCCTACCCATATTTGTTGAAAAGGCAACTAAACAGCCTTATGACAAGTTAATCTTAAATTGTCTTTGATTCTGTCCTCTCCCACGACAAAATCTTACAATTGATTAGATGTTGTAATCAAACCATTAATTAGTTACTAACCTTAAACTAGGTTTGACAAGAATTTTTAACACAAAGGTAAACTGATAAATCCAAATTTGTCCTAAACTACCAGAAACTCTTTTGTACAAATCAAATTGAAAAATAATTTTTTCTACTTAAAATAACAATAGCACTTCATTAAAATCAAATTTTAAAATATCCAAAATTACAAAATATTCAAATAGTCTAATTTCAAAAAAATAAAAATTTTATGGTTTTGCTTTTAAAAATACAATGTTTCATTGATTTAGATTTTGAATAATACTCAGCTTTCCAATATTAGTTTTTATTTATTCAAAAGAATAAAAGCATGACTTTATAACCAATTAATCAATTTCTATCTTTGTTAAATAAATTATTGAATTTCAATAGATAAAACTTTAATTATATCATATTTTTTGTTTATAGTTAATAAATTAAAGATTATAATTCAAAAAAGGTATGTACAATGGTTATTTATGAAATCTTTATTTTATATCAAAACTCTAAGGGTTTTTTGAACACTCTAAGACACTTTGTCTTAGTTAACTTTAACTTTGTCTTAATCACATTAAAATAGTTTTTTTTTTTAGATTATGTTAATACTAAATTGATATTAAAAAACTCAATATCTGTAGTAAATCACACATTCAGTCTATATAAAGAACTCATCTTGCCAAAAAGTCTACTTTGGAAACAAGAAATAGCACATATCAAAGAGGGGAGCTATGCAATAATAGACCATAGAAAAACTATTCCCTTTCTCCATTATACTTAAAAGAGAATGATCATAACCATAGCCACTGCTGTAGATGAATGGCCAGAGTAGTTTTCCACATAGAATATTTTTTAGTTTTCGTAAAGTTTAATAGTACAAGCGACAGAAGCAAATATAACCAAAAATGTTTAGATAAAATAATTTTGTAAAATTGATATTGGACATTCAAAAATATGCATGAAAGATGATCAACCCATCTCTTTCAATTTTATGACAATTTCAACATTAAAGAACTTTTTAATGACAATTTTGCTGTAAAAGAACCCCTTTAATTATAATAGTAAAGGAAATAAATTAATGCTAAAAATTCCATCCCCCCACCAAAAACAAAATTCTGAAATTTAAACATGCATGGATAGTTTTAGTTTTTAGAGATTTTAGCTTCACAACTACAATTAAACAACAAAAAAATTATAGAATGAAAAATAGAATGGGTTCCTTATAGATAATTTTATATGAAAAAATTTTATGTTGAACTGATATAAAATCAATGAATATAAATTTCAGAAATTTAGATATTTATAAATATTTTTAATATTGAAAATTGCTAGATTAAATTATAAAGTATATAATTAGCATTATTTTAGAAGCTTCCTTAGTACAATATTTTTATACATAGTCTGCACTAAGAAATATCACTTATATTCTAAAATACTGGTTTTATTCTGAAATTTATTGCAATTTTCTGAAATTAACAGTGAAATTTTCTGAAACTGTCGTTTTCATATTGTTTCTGTAATATAAATTAGTGTTTACAGAAAAAAAGAGATAACCTCCAGTGTTTTTTTTTTCTTGTTTTTTGATAAACTAACTTTAACAGCTTAAAAATTCTTTAATAATTACTCATTTCATTTCATTGTCTGCATATTAGCTGCTCAATCCAAAATTTAAAAAAATTAAAAATAAAGAAAGGAAGGAAAACTAAAAATTAAAGGTTTTTTTTTTTTACAAAATTTATATTTAATAAAAAGGTAAAAATTATAAATAATATCGCAACTCTAAAAAAGCATTAATAAATTATTTTTATTTTTAAAAAATCACTCCATCTAAATAATATCCTATAAATGCGACCAAAAAAGAAAGTAAAACTAGGGAAATTTGCAGAGAAAAAAAAAATTAGAAAACTTTTAATAAGTACGAAGTTGTTGTATATATATATACATAAATAATCTGTATAATTGACATAAAATCCTATGCAATCAACGTAAAAACATTTTTTAAATAAAAAAAAAGGCAATAAACAATTAAATAACAATAAACATTAGCATGGATAAAAAAATTAAAGATAAGCACCAATAAGATTAACCGAGGGATACTAATTTAAAAAGTAAATAATTAAAAATAACCTTTAAACACCAATTATCATACCATAATAAAAAGAACATAGACAAACCATATCGAATTAAAATTAATCCATATTTGTTAAATTAAGTCGAATAGAATAAACTAAAAGATGCTTTTTATCAACAGAACAGCAAAATATACACCAAAAAAATTTACTATTATTAATCTATAAAAGCTATAAAATATATAAATTAGCCTAAATATAAAACAAAGCTGCAAGAAAACGAAAAATAAAGAATTTAATAGTAGAATAATAAAAATAACTTTTCAAAAACTAAGCAATCTTAATAATATAATTAAAAAAACTAAATTAATAAAAATGTAAGACAAATAAACTGTTTTTAATTGAAATTAAATAATATTTCATTACGATTAATCAACTGACAAACGCTTTTAAAAATAGATAGAAAAAAAGCTATTAAAATGCAATGTGTTAAAAGTTTCTGATAATAAAAAAAAAAGAATCATAAATAAGGTGGAATCTTTAGCAGCTCATTGAATCAAAAACATTGGATAAAACAACATCTGGTGAATGACTTGTAATACAGAATGAAAAATAGAGTAACTGACCTTTCGTCAGAGGTACCATTGACACCACTGGTCAATTCCGGTCGCTCATCTTCAAAACACCAATTGATGCTGTGGGGCTTGGTTTTCTCGGTCTCACGCGAAGGCGTGCACACGATCACTCTGCCCAGATCCGGATGATTTAGGCGGTACCCTTCTGGAAGGAGCTCGTTTAAGTCTGGTTCTCCGACAAGCCTACAGCAAACCGCACGAGACAAATGGCCATGGTGATATAAGTTGCCTAAAAAGAAATTTCCATTAGCATGAAATAATTCTCTGTAAAAAAAATAAAATAAAAAAGAAATATATAGTTTTCTTTAGAAAAACAGAGTCTTAATTTTTGCCACATTAGAATCAAATATTTGTATAAAAGTTTTAAAAATTATATAAAAGAAAATTTTTCATTTGAATGCAAGCCTTGTAGTGGTCAAAGAAAAAATCAAGACCACATTTTTTAAAAAGAAAATAAAGACAAAAATCAGAACTTTTGGAACAGTATACACATACCAGAATACTACGAAAAGGTAAAATCAAATTATTAAAAAAATAAATATGGAAACTTTTTCACAAAAAAATATCTTTTTAATTTCAGAAAAAAAGTACTACTACCTATCTTTAGAACAGAAAACGTTAACAATTTCAAGTATAAAGGAGCACTGAAAAACTCTTCAAAATTTCAAATCAACTCATAGAAAACTTTTATAACATGGTTGCAATAAAAAAAATAACCAGTTTCACATACTTAATATTATTACCTAGTACAAATATTTAATTAAAATTAAAAAATTCTAGACTTCCTTAACTCTTTCACAACAGAAGTTTCACTAAGGTTGAAATGCACGGTTATCGCTAAGGTTGGAGTCTTTCATGACCACCTCTGTCAAGGGTCAGAGGGTTTTTGAGTCTAAATCCACGATATTACCAAAATATGAAAGTGTTTTTCAATAATATACTGTCAAATGGATAAACATATACTGTATAGATTTTTAATTCAGATACTTTTAGTTTTTTCTTGTTTTAATACATTTATAGAGATTTACGCTTCATGTAAATTTTTTATTGTTTAAAAATGCTTTATAATTTTTATAATTAACTCTTTAAATTTGAAAGAAACGAATCAATAACTGTGAAACTACAAAACACCCAATAAGGTATGTTACAACATTTAAGAAAATAATAAACATACTTTCAATACTGTAAAAATTTTATAACATAAATTTTAAGTTTATTTTCTTTTTCATAAAATGAATAAATTCTTAAAAAGTTTTTAACGGCAGGGACTGAACTTTCGTTCTTCACCTCGGACGATGCCGGAAGTGTTGCTCATTTAACGTTACCCAGTGGACACCTGTGAACCAAATTCACGAAGGCGAGCAACATTACCCACACCACATTGTCACAGATACCCCTTTATAGAAACATTCACACATCACACAATAGAGAACAACACACAGAGAGAAACATCCATGCTCTGAGTGGGATTCCAACCAGAAACTTTTGGCTTCACAGTCAGGCACACTGACCGCTAGGCCAACTTTCTAAAAAGTTTGATACAATGAATCCTATGGGTAAGGCTATGTGCATGAATAATGTATTAGCTAATGGGCGGTCCCTAAGTTTGAACTAACGAATCTTGTGATTATTAAGACTAGAATTTATTAAGCCGATTTATTTACTAAGACTAGAACAACAGAGATGATTAATTTGACATATTTCAAACTTATTTCTTTAAAATTATTAATATAAATATAGTATTGTTCAAGCATTTTTCAACGAATTTTAAAGAAATATTAGTGCAGTTATATTTTCTTATTCAAATTCCACTCAAGCCTCTTCATTTCATGATCTGTGTGACCTATACCAATTTTTACCAAAACCAACAAATTGACTGTCTCTGCAATTAGGAAGTTAATAATGTATTGAAGATATATTCAGTTATGAGTGTCCTTAGGAATTTAAATTTATTTTCACATTGCCTTTAAATATATCGAAGAAAAAAAGTAAAAAGTATTTTGCTTTTGTATATATTTTTTTTTGTATATGCCGAATAAAGCAGAAAAATTAGGAAATTAAGTTTTTTTTAGGTATATGCTGTATGAATAAATTTTCACATGAATGTCTTTTCTGATTTAGGAAAAGATGAACTTAGATCAACAGGAGTGCTTTAGAATGAATTTTTAGTTTTGAGTCTTTTAAAAAAATTTGTAAATTGTGAGAGAATTATGACAAAATTTTGTACAAGCATACAAACTCTCAAAAAAAATTTGACCAAGAAAACATGTCTTTTTGGGATAAGAGCAAATAACAGAAAATTATCTAAAATAGCTAAAACTAATAAAAGATAAAAAAATAGTTCGTTTCTTCACCAGAGGTGATTGTGAGCCCAACTCAAAAATCCTGAACATTTCTGGAGTAAAATCATTAATGACACATTTCAAAAAATAAATGTCTTTATAAATTTAAATTATTGATATTTTCAAAACATGAAATTCTAAATAAATTATACACAGCATAATTTAAATGAATAATTATTTATAAGTTTACTTTTATCTCTAATCACATTTATTATTCTACCAGAAAAAAATATTTACAAATGAAAGAGAAAATAAGCATAAATTCTAATTAAAATACTTATAAATATATAAAAGAATTACTATGCATAAATATGATTGATGATTTCTTGAAACTTCTGCACCTTGGATTTCTGGAAACATCAGGATCACGTTTAGTGAAAAATCCGGAAATCTGGATTTTTTCCAGAGCACTAGGCTCCACTCAGTTTAACAAATCTTATAATATGACAAACAATTTATAAAAGTCAACCTTGCAAAAAAGTACTACTTCCTAGCTTCAATTGCAAGTTTAAGATTGCTTTGAATCAGAAACAAGTTCTTGGGTCTTGTTTTGAAATGAAACAAAGTATGGCGTCAATGCTATTGGCTCACAAGTATACCCTAATAGTAGGGTCACATAAATGGCTCACCGAGCTATTTCTCAATGTTCTATATCTCGCAACAATCAATGCATTTTGTATAAAGAAACATGCAATTAAAATAAGTTGGAAACAATTTTTATTTCAACTAGTTGAAAAACTTATTGTTTCTTAACAAAACCTACATCTTAGCAAGAATCAAAAATATTGTTCTCCAAAAAATTCACAAAACAAAACACTAAGAGAACATAAATCCTGCCAGGTCAGATTGTGCAATAAAAACAAAACTATCAATAATTGTAAACAATAAAATAAATATGTTTGTGGCAAATGTTCTTATGCAATATGTATTTATGAAATATGTTCACCATAAATGTTTTACATGCATAAATATACTTTACTATGAATACAAATGGATACCACTTTGTTAGAATTTTGTTTTTTAACTATTGAATTGTTATATTAAACATTGTTTTTGAAAAATATATTTAAATAAATTAACCAAAAGTTACAATGACAACAATGAGTCAATTTGGCAGGTGTGATAAAACTAAGTATATATGTATGTTGGTAGCTCTAGCCAAAAGATGTTGAATTGTAAATTAAAATCTTTTGATTCTTCGAAATTATTTCAAAATTTGCATAAAATTCATAATTCAAAATTCATAAAAAATGCAATGTTTCCTGAACACCTCACATCAAAAATATCAGGACAAATATGAACAAACCCTGATAAAACTTAAAAAAAAAAAACTTTAGAAACAAATTTATTCATAATGAATTTTAACTAAAAAAGCGTTCTTGATACAATTATTTTTGCCATAAATTGCATCCAGAAAGAATACACAACAATCACTAATAAAAGAAAGTCTTACTGAGAAAAATCTGCATAAAGTACTGTTAAATCTTTAGTTCAAAAAAAGAATAATAATAAACAGTACACGGAGTTGTACATTCTAGCACTTATCCACTCACCAAACCAAGATTTATTATTAAATTCACTCAATACTATTTAACATCATGAAATTGTAGAATTGAAATTGAAAATCAAATTGTAGCGTTTTATTAAGTGTAAAAACATTTTCATGATCTTGAAATAGTTTAAATTAGGACTCTTATCTTTACAGAAAAGATACTTTCTGACTGTTGTGAGATACATTTTACCTAAACTTATTGAAGTTATTAACATAGTGTAATGCTGCTATCACTAGAATGGAAAATCAAACCCTTGTGAATCATATACCTTTTTCTGCATGTATACAATGAGCTAAGCAAAGTTTCATTAATTTTCTAATAAATTCTATATTTTTTCACATTTTTAGTGTCAACCCTTTTTCTGCAATTATTGCTACAGATTTTTTGTTTCTTAAAAAATCAATGTCGTATGATATTAATATGTCCAGTGAATTTGAATAATCTCATTTTGTAGCACTGTTATAGTGGTGATTCCATCGTAAAACGAGGTGGATTTATACATCCTTTTGTGGTAGCTATTGCTATGAATTTTCATGTGGTTCTAAAAAGTATGAGTTTTAAAATCTCAATTTTTTAATACATTACAAACTACAAATTACAAATCCTTGGCTTAAATAATAATTTTTTCAATTGCTCAATTTATTATGATTCCATAATAAAATACACAAAGAATGTGCTAATTTTTGGCATAAACAAAGTAAAAAATATGCAAGTTTCTTACATTGTCATGTAATGCTTAAGTTACAAAAATTTCGAGATTTTACTTCCATCATTAACAATTTTTTTTTTTTTTAAATCATATAACAGCATAAATTAAATAATGAGTCAAAAGAAAAAGGTGAAAATCATAAAAAAAAAGTAGAAAAGATGACGTATCTCATCACTAGAACAAATATAACTTTTAAAAAAATTAGCAAAAAAAGGTCAAAGTATAAAATAATTCTTTTTAAAACTTACATTTAACTTACATTTTTGTCTTCGAAATAAAGATAAAAATTGACAATAATATTTCCAATTTCAATGCTAAAAAACACGCCTACTTTCTATCACAAAACTGTCTATTTTAATCTAATTTATTAATTGCATTTAACATTACAAAATATTCTGTAAGATAATAAAAAATTTTATATTCTGCAGATGTTTTGAATTTTTTTTAAAACATATACTTTTCATATTAATTATAAGATATCCTGGTATTGGCATCCGTCACTAATTTAAATGCTTAAGAAATAAAATGTTTTTTATAAATTTAGATTTAATTTAACAAAAATACAAGGCATTGGACATTAAATTTACTAAATCCATCACAACCTGTCCAGACTCTGAATCCACACAAAAGAGACTTACCAAGTGTGACAGAACTCAAATAAACAGGCTTCATAATATGACTTAGTAGAGCGCCTTGAAGTCCCAAAACATTCCAGCGAGCAATTTTGTCACTGCATGACATAGTACGCAGTTTTTCTCCTCTGAGAATAGCATCCCAGCTTTGAAACCTGTACTCTGTATCTATTGGTATGGTTCCTTCTCCTGCATTCATTAAAATATAACATTATACTAAAAATAAAACATAAGGTAAGAACTATAAGAGTGAAAAGGTAAGAACTAAAAGAGTGAAAAGGTAAAGCAAATAACAAAGAACCCAAGTAAATCTTCTATTAGTGACAAAATTAAGAAAGAAAAAAATATGGAACTAAAAATACTTTTAACCCACAGAAAAGTACAGAGCGAGCCATTTAATGGTTTCTTCATAAATTATGTGCTCATTAATTTCCTTTTTGAAATGTTGACAAGAATACAGTATAGTATCTCCATGGTATGAAATGGATAAATTTATCAAATTTAATATCAAAAACTTATTTCCTAAGTCAGTGTTTCCCAAACTTATGACTATTGTGTACCCTTTCTTACTTTTTTGAACTAAAAAAAAATTTTTTTTAAATGTTTATTTTTCTTTTTTGGTTCAAAGTTTTATTAATTTGCATTAGTGAGAAGGATGATATTGTTTTTACTGTGGTAACAGTTATAGAGATAAATATTATATTTTATAAAAATAATCAAAATAAGTAGAATTTATTACAAACCTTTACAATAAAAAATTGCACAAAAGTTAAAAATCACAACTGGCTGTTCACACCACTAATTAACTGTTAACTCTGCAAAAATAGCCAATAGAAAAATACGTAATCGTAAATTTTCATGGCTTGCTTTGTTTTTAAATAAAATTGTTTGAATTTTCGTTTGCTGCAAGATATTTCGCATAAGAACGCGCACCCCCAGTCAACTGTTCCCATACCCCTGGCAGTACGCGTACCACACTTTGGGAAACACTGTCCTAAGTGAATGTTCTGTTGCTGTAACAATGCATATTTAATAAAATTTTCCCCAAAATAGTGCACTAACAGTGCTTATCAATACACAAAAATGAGAAGAAAGTTTGTGAGAGGAGGATACTAATGAACAACAAAGGACTCCATGCTGAGACAGTGTAAAATTAGTATTTTTACTGTAGTCAATTTGTATGACTCAATTCAGGAGCATAAACTTGCCACAGATCACAGAAATTTAATATACCTACCAGCTTGAGGAGAAAAATGCACTTAGATGTAGAAATCTTCACTTGAAATTGACATTCTGAACTTTGATTCAATCTCATGCTTGAGATATTCAATAATCATATGCACGCAACCATTTTCGCAATGTTTCTTCCAGCAAAGATTTGAGATTTCTTGTGGGGTACCTTAAAAGATCTATGTTATGCTGACCATTCACTGATCGAGTTATTTGTGGAATAAGACCTGAAACTATTAAAAATGTACTGGGAAATTATGTTCATAGGTTGGGCTACTATCAAGCCATCCAGGACAGTCACTTGAATGAAGATGTAACACAACTACATCAATAATTAGGAGGTTTGCTCTTTCTAATAACGCAATCAACATTTGGGAACATATAGTTTTAAAAAAATTGCTATGCTCTACTGTGTATAAAGCTAAAATATAAAGTCATTTAAATATCAAAGGACTTAAAATAATTGAAATGAGTTTCATAACAGTTTATGCAATATTTCGAAAAAGCTATCAATTCAGTAAAATTTTATTCCTTACTGAGAAAGGATATTAAGTATCTACTTCGCTGTTGTTTACAGTTAGTTCTTTTTGTTTACATGACTACTTTATAACTTTACGAAATATGAAAATATTGATATAGAACAAAATTAGATATAGATGTTGATATAGAACATTGCTGAAAATATTCCCAATTGTTCGAATTTTAATAAGTAATACAAAACAAAAATATAAAAAATTTCCATTATAAAGTTACTAAGAAAAATTGTAATAAGCTAACAAACTTATTTCAAAACAGACTAACCGGCTTCCATTTTGGATCGCAAAAGCCCTTGTAGACTCTTGGTGAACACTGGATGATGTTGGCCATCGTTATCATCAGGAGGCTCTACTTTTTCGCCAGGCTTTAAATTACTAACATAAACAATGAAGAAAATAGAATTAGAAACAGTAGAAATTAAAGGGTAATTTATAATATTAAATGTTGCACTTTTACATTATCCAACTCCCACTAAAAAATTTGTGTTTTGTGAAAAGTTGTGTTTTATATTTGTATCTCAAGGCAGTGATAGGTAATTCTTAAGGATGTAGGACCTTAACATGTAACTTTCTACATAACTGAGGCAATGGGTCACATTTAAATTCATGGTTAATTTCACCTATAAGTTTATGACCTCCCACTATTATTCAAAATTTTATTCAAAATACATTAGGTGATAATCATTAAAAAAAATTAAAACTGAAAAAAAATGCTTAAATTAAAAATAAAAATAATTAGTATTAAACATAACATTTGGCATAAAAAAAAGTACACAAAAAACCACATTTAAAATAAAATTAGAATCTGTACACACTGCGTAAATAGAGCTCCATCTCCACATGGTGCAGTAGAAATATACAAGTGGAATGTAACATCAGTTTTGATTTGTAATCTGCCATCGTCAGTCGATTCAAACATGGAATGTTCTTTGCCGAATTCATATGTTTTTAACTGTTTGTACAGGAACCTAAATAATTCAAAAATATACAATTATATCACTGGCATATAAAAGACTCATACCAGTTATGTAAACTTAATTGACCAAAAGGATCACCTAAATTTTCATGAAAAGGTCAAAAAATTTGACATGGTAGAGACAAATATAAAAAAGTTTAAGGGATACAAGCTATATAGCGATATAAGTTATATAGTGATACAAGTTATTATACATACATAAGTCAGATACACTTATTTTAGAGGGCATACCAAATATAAACATTTAGACATGGAAGAGCACAAATTTCTATTTTAAAATATTTAAATGCTGCATTTTTTTTTATAAAATCTCATTTTTTTAAGGATATATTTATAGCAAGTAACAGAAGTGCCAACCTGGGAAAATGAAAAACGAGGCTTTCGAAAGGAAGATAGAAATGATCACACAACAGTGAAACATGCAAAATAAGACAAAAGTTTAAAAAAAAATAATGATTTGTAAATAACAACACTTTAGTCTTAAAGGAGACTTTATTTAGTACATAAAGAATAATTAAAGTAATTATACATATTGTTAAAATTATATATCTAAATTAAACAACTGTCAATATTAATATCTATAATACTGAATAGCAACAACAGTAAGTAAATTTATTTAGCTAATTCATAAATTGATTCAAGCTAGTGATCTTTTATTTGAAAAGAAATAAATAAACGGGCTAAACTGTTATTTTTAAAAAATATAATAAATAAAAGTTTAGGTAACTAAATCAATACCTTTCTTAAATGGAAAATTAGAAATTTCATTTTTAATAAAAAATATTTCAGATTGATGATCAAAATTTTTAAGAAATTAAAACGTGCAGTAGGCACAATTCAATCCTCTTGCAGAAGCAATAATTCCAGGAAATTCTTCCGAATAAGCTTGGTTGAAAGAAGCTAAGTATTTCTTATTAACTTTTTTTGCTGCCATTATATATTCCCACACAAAAAAACAAACTAACATGTTGCTGATATTGACTTCACTTCACTTCACTGTACAACGAAAACAATCCGAAAATAATTTTTCAGTGCATACAGCGAACGTTCTTGCTTCCGAAAGAAGTCAATCACAAAGCAGTATTTACGAAGAGAAGCCCAACTCAGTAGTTTCAAATTCAGAAAGGAAAGAAGAAACAATGCTCTTGATTGGCCAAGACATAAGAAAAACATCACAACTCAGGCCACGCCCAGCTCTGACGCATTGAGACTGAAATTGATGAAAACTGCGTTCAGTGTTAAAATAAGTGAAAAAAACGGAGATGTTCGAGAAAACCCCAGAGGAGAAAATAACTTCTAAAAAACCGGAGTCTACAGCCAACTGTTGACACGTCCCACAAGTAATTTTTAGATCACATTTAAGAGTATCAGTTTTTTGATTAACCCAATTCACAATGAATCTATAACATGTCCACATGGTCAGAAGTTACTGACACACAGCTTCATATGGTTTATCAAAACCAGATACTTCAAATACTTTATTTGGATATATTCTTTTCCCGACTATTTAATTTCCAATTCACGCGATTTCTTATTTTTCCAGCAGTCATTTGCAACACATTTTCACATGTTTATCAAAATCCAGATATTTTTAATACAACATTCTGACACGATCCCTTCGCAGCAATTCCACAGTAAATGCATATAGTCTTGTTGATCGCCTTTTAAAAATTACACTATTTTTAAAATTCTAATACTTTATATGAATGGTGGAAAATGTAAATATATCAAGCGACAAATTTGTCATCCATACAAGATTTCTGTAATATTTGTTATAGCATTGGCAACAATTGTCACTAAGTCGCCAGAGGAACACTGCAAATAAGAAGGCTTATGACTATCAACATCTGTAACATATTAAAGTAAATCTCACGAATACACAAAATACTTTAACTAAAATTCTGAAATTATTTTAATTGATTATTTTTTTTAAAAAATCACATTATAAAATTTTGCTCTCCAAAAATACTAACATTTTCTTAAATTGGGAATATAAGTAAGCTGCTTCAGGGTAAGGGTACAGCTAATATTTTGTAAGTGTAGAATTAAGTTGCAACACATATATCTGAAAATGTCAAAGTATTTTAATGCTATTATTAAACTTCTACAGGGTTGCTTCTCAAATCTGGAAAAAAAATTCCCTGTGTTTTCTCTGTACATATTGTACACAATATATTAAGAGGAAACAATAATTACTGTGCTCTTGTGTGAGCTATATTGGGGTAACTATATTTATTAGTTTTAATTGCTGGAAAAACAGCAGAACATACTTAAATAATGCTATAGTAAATTAAATACATTTTAGTATAGCTGAAATATCATGGCTAAATACCCCATAGAGTATGCTTTGAGTGATCACTATGTTTTAAATGACAAATATAAGAAACAAAATTCCCTGTATTTTCCCAGTTTATAAAGGAAAAATCAAAATTCCCTGCATTTTCCCTGTTATTTTAGATCATTTTTAAATTCCCTGTTTTTATCAGGTTTTCCCTGTTCTCCCTGTGGAGTGGCAACCCTGTTCTATTAATAATTGACATAGTCATTCTATTTTACATTTCTACATGTATAAATTACTAAAACATCAAGTGTATCAGTGCCAATTCCAGAAACTTAGAAATATGTTGAGAAAAGTCTGACACATCAGTTAAATTGACAACAGGAATCAAAATGTTTTTAAGTATGTGCGGCCCACGTCCAAATATAACTAACTAGCAAGCATGTACTCTGCTCATTTATAAAGAAGTTACTTAAGAAAATTATTAATTCAAGTACCTGAGAAAGCCTCTCCTAGTTATAACTTCAGCATGCGAGTCATTTACAACTAAGCCATCTTGGCTCAGTCCTTCACCGGTAATACACCTATTTCCTATAAACAAAAAAAGGTCAAATTATTTTCTTAAAATAGCATCCTTAGTGAAAAAGAAAAAAAAAGTTACTAAAACAATCGCAAGTTGCTTAAGAAGTTACAGCGATATTAAGCAAGCTAAAAAATTTAAATAATTCATTTGAATTTTGGAACAGTATTTCAATAAGCCAGCTATTTCATCAGTTAAAAATTTAGTTTTAAATGTTATCTTTCAGGATAAGAACCTTTTAAAATCTAACTTATTTTGTATTAAACAGTGGAAAAGGAAAATCTAATTGAGAGTTATTAACCGTTAAACTTGAAGTAAACAAATACGAAGAAGGCCACTCCGCAGATAGCAAATATGCAACTAGGTAGAAAGATAAAATTTGACATGCTTTTATTTGTGAACTTTGCTAGAGTTTTTTTTTTTTTTTTTTTTAAATACAAGGATCATTCAAAAATTAGTGAAATTTTTAATAATTTATTGTAAATGACAATTCTTCTATTGTTGAAGGGCAATTTATTTACCTCTCAAAATCTTCGCTTTAATTTTTTTTTAAAAAATTACGTCCCGCAATCTGTATTCTTAAGTTAAAATATTTTTCAAGTTTAATTACGATTAAATATTTACAAAAAGCTCCAAATAAATTATAATTTTATAATTACCTATAAAATTTATTATACATTGGCAAACAGATATTATTCAAAGAACAATTTTAAAAATTGTTCTTTGTCTTTTGGAATATATTAACTTTTAAGAAAAACAATGAGTGAAAAGCTAATTATTGGGGTTGGTAGGCACAAGCAAGAGATGGAGCCTCCTAGTTAAAAACAAAAATATTATTCAAATGTATTTAAAAAATATCTAGAATTGAATTGAATGTAGGGTTTAGTGAAACAAAGTCCAAAAAAAAAAAAAAATACCTAGAATTATGGTAGGAAGTTAGTTTATTTTAATTTAGTTTATTTATTTATTTTAATATTAAAGAATCAGAAATTAGGATTATGTTATCACAATTACTGTGTTTTTAATTTAAACATAGATTGAACATAAAAATTGAACTGCTTTTAATAACATTTGTTCCTTTCACTTTTTACACACACACATTAAATACTATTTTACAAACTATATAATTTGAGAGGATTGTAAAAAAATATACATAATTCTTAGGAAACCAAACAGAAAAATATCATGAACATTGCTTTTTCTTAAGTTTTTAAATCAGCGCCAATCAGCATTTATAGTCTTTCAAAGTCGGAAAATTTAAAAACAGAAATTCTAATTTGGTCTTGAAAGAAGTAAATTAAGATATTATTTGTAAGGTTTTATTTTTACATCAAAAGAAATTTAACTTTAAAAAAACAAAAAAAGCACTAAACAAAGATTTTTTTTTTTTTTTTTTTGCAAAAGAATATTAACACTTCATTTAAATTCAACAATCACTGAAAAGGTTTTATACTATAAAGAATGAGAATTTTTATTATTCTACATCATTTTTCATTCTAAAGTGCACATTATCAAAAACATTTTATTTAATTTTTCAATGAAATATAAAACTTAAACTTGCATTCTTTTGCATGATTAAATCATAAAATGAGAAATATTTACCATCATAAAAATTATCAAATTTTAAAATAAATCTTTCTCCAGAGAAAATTAATTTTTCCACACATCCACTATGAAACAAAAAATTAACATTTTAAGCTGAACTCCCAAAAGTCTTGGAATTTCTATGAAATGTGATACTTTTAAAAGAACTATTTTCTGAAAATTCAATTTTAAAAAAACGCATTTATAAGTTTTCTTGATGAACTTCAAAACTAAGTAAACACCAGACTATCTGTATGTGAATGCCTGCCAAACTAAAAAAGAAAAGAAAATCATAAGACAGGTTAAGAAATAACCGTTTTTAAAACTATGAGTGTTTATAAAATTTAGTTTCAAAGCAGAAAAGCAACAAGTTTCTTTCATAGTACAAAAAGCAACAAACTTATAGAATTAGATAACTAAATTAGAAACACTTATTTAAAGAAAAAAAAAGAAAGATCTTATAATTTTTTTAATTATCTTTAAGAGATATAAAAAAAAATTTAATTCAATCGTAACACCATAAGAAAATACCATAAGTTTAAAATATATTAACATAGTTTTTTTTTTAAAAATTTATTTACCTGTTCCCAAGCATATCACATTTCCCCTACTATCGGAACCACCTTTCTTCATTACAAGGGCAGCTAAGACTTTACGGCCGCCCATGTATTCAGGAACCTGTAGCACACGTTCATTAAAAGTCTTATGGCTCAAAGCAGCTATCATATCAAATTGGCTGACAACAGGTGGGAGTTCATTGACTGATTCTGACTAAAAACAGAAAAAAAATCTCATTTAAAACTATCAATGGAAAAAAATACACATACTTGAACAATATCTTTCTAAAGATGTGATAAGAAGTGATAATTATTTTTTGACAGTTTTTACTTCCAATTCATTACATATTTTCTTTAGAAATAGTTTCAAACAGTTTATGAAAGTTCAAGTCATAAGACTTATCTGAGTCAGATTATTTGTACGTCAAATAAAGGCTAAAACTTGTAATAGCTACTTGATGTATAGATAACTAAATAAATAAAAAAAGCCTGTAAAACATCTCAAAAGCTTGATAAAAAATTTAACTTAATTTTTAACTCTTGAAACTTATTTTTATCATTTGCCATATTTAAATCTGCATGTCAAATAATATTAACTTTTTAATAGTGTTTTTATGCACTTGTGTGGGATAAACAGTAAAAAATCTAGCACACTCAACATGTATACACATACCAAATAGTGCCAAATGAAGAACACAAAACTGATTTCTATCTAAATAAAACTAGTGCATTCCATTTTGTAAAATTTATAAATTGGAAGAGGCATTTATAATTTATCAGAATAAGTATCTCATGAATCAAGCAGATCTAAATTTTGAACCACAACATATTTTTTCAATGCTTAATTTTAATAATAAAGATCAGCTCTGCAAGAATACCTTTCTATTGAATCAACAAACTAGAAATGATTTATAAACAGGAAAAGTTGCCTGGTTACAACATTTGTCTATGCTCTTTTTCACATTGAAAACACCATTCAAAGAGAAATTATTTCATTTTGGAGAATGGTACAATAGAAAAGCCACTTATTGATAACTAAAACTATGATACTTAACCTAAACTAAAATTATAAATGCTATCAAATAAATTTCTAAATTTTTAAATCTTGACATAGCTTGAAATGTGTCTATTGAATTTGAATAAAATCATAAACTGATAGTGTCTGTTTGATTAATTACTTGACACATTTAATTAATCTTGTAATTTTGAACCTCACCCAGAAGACAAGAAAACTCCTTCAATTTAACGAGACTGATTATAAAAAAACTAACTACTAATTACATTACACAGTGAAGAAATCTCCCAGGGGTAGCTGCCAATCAATTTTAAATCATTAGCAGCTAATCATGACCAGTTTATTTTTAAATCATTATTTTAAATATCTTAATTATATATATTTAGATATATAAATATTTAGATATCTTTTTTAAAAAAAGGCACATCCTCTTATCAATGCAACTGGATGATCAAATATTACTAGAGATGAGTCTATTGTCAAAAATTCAAAGGCGTGTCCATTTTCATTATCCGTATGCTAGGTTACTGGTATATTAGATCTATGGGTAATAATGAGTTGTTGGATAACATCTCAGTACACTGAACCATCAGCAATTTAACTCAAAACAGGCTTAACTTTTTCACATGCAATATACTAAAGGAATTTCTTCAAGAATGTAAAGGTACCTTATGTCATTCAATTGAGATCTGTTGCAGGGTTTTTGCTATTGGTTTAAGTTATTGGGCCAAAATGTTCATTTGGTAACAAAGTGAACAATAATT
Source organism: Parasteatoda lunata (assembly GCA_949128135.1). NCBI lineage: Eukaryota > Metazoa > Arthropoda > Arachnida > Araneae > Theridiidae > Parasteatoda > Parasteatoda lunata. Next base: position 64,670,937 of record OX421974.1, read on the forward strand.
TTTTCCAAACTTTAAAAGTTAAGAAAAAAAATCCCCATTCTGACAAATCATTTGATTATGAATTAATAAACGAACAATCAATTTTGCAAAATTAGACACAGAAAAAATCTTTCACCCATTAGGAAGTTCCGATTTAATGGGGAAGCGCAGAGTGTTATACCTCTTTCTGCTTGCCCACCAATGTTTTTTACTACCCCTTGCTCTTCCACCACATTCTAGTTTAACTGTGCCTTCACATCATTATTGGCTAACAGGCTGGTTAGCTTGAAACTTCTTGATATTTTGCTAACTAGATAAAAGATCACTATTAGGGGACAGATTTTTTTTGGATTTTTATTTTTTTTTTAATACAGCTAATGTTTAATTTTGCAGATTAGGCAAAATGCAAAGGTCAGTTGAAAGCCAGAGAGAACTTTGATTTGTTGTCGTCCAAATGAAAATTTTGCACGCTTACTTATCAAGCATTCAATTTCGCACATTATTCAAAATGCTAAGGTCATTTGAAACCACTGAGAACACTGATTTGTTACCACCCGAATGAGAATTCTGCATGCTATTTTAACCTTTTTAATGAAAGTTTCTTACACCAAAAGATGATCAGAAAAAATGCTAGTAATCAGAATACACGAAGTTACTCCCTGTATTTTGGAGTGTGTTCAAGTTTCTAAAAAATGTGCCAACTAATTTAGAAATGATTCAAAGGAGGGACAGAAATTTTTGATAATGATATAAGTACTAGGATTATTTATGAATCTAAAAAATACTAACAAAATTAACATTTATATAAAAATTATTGCACAGAAGTCTGTTTTCATATATAATAAATTCGTTAACCAGAAGTACTGAAATTTTCAGGATACTCTTCATTCGATTTTTTCTGCTACACCTAAGAAAAGTCAAATGGAGAATTTTTCTCGTGTAGCCCAGATTTCCCTTTAAAAAAAATCGTTTACAGTTATGTGCTGGTCAAAATAGGCATAACATGATAAAGATTGGTCAAATCCATAAAGTTTATCTCTGAACAGAGAGGACAGTCGAGAAAAGAGGAGACTAATGTCATAAAAAAATTCAGTTAAAGAAATTACTATTAACATTATTGTAGGAATGTTACTGAATTTATAATATTATGTAATTAAAAAAATTATTTTCCTACACTAGTGGCAAGAGAGCTGAATTTGCCGAAACCGCCATTTGCTACGAGACCTCTAACAGCTAATTCTGCGGCTTGTCGGCGAGCATCTTTCTTGGTTTTGTCCCAGGCTGTTGACAGTTCTTCTTCCCCCATATATGCAACAGCTTTAAACCTAGAATTCAAACATAAATAATAAATAAAATCAACATTAATTACAACTTTGAGAGAAGTTAAGAGGGTGAACAGGAGATAGAATAACGAAACAGTTCAAACTTTCATTCACACATGGGAAAAAATACCATTTTAAATAGTCGGTCTAGGTCAATTAAAGTTTAAAACTTTTGATTTCTTTTGCAGGACTTGAACAGGACCCGTAAAAGACAGTCACTAATAAATTTCAAATGGTAACTATATTTTCAGCTTTTTAATTACATTCTGACATGATGCGTTTTCAACAATCATAGAAAAATTCTATTTTTCTTTACCTTTGCACTGTAGCGTATTCCTCAAACTTCTGATTCCAAATTTTATAATAGTGGTTTAAAAATAACTTGTAGAAATCCATTAGAATAACTGCAGAATTTTGATCGGAAACCACGTGGATTTGTAATGAAATTAATGCAAAATCAAACTAACTCTGCCAAAAATCGAAAGGAGATTACTAAGATGTGCAATTTGAGATTCAAGAATCTTAATAGTTTCGATTTTAAAGATATCTGGATTTTAATATTGCATCGAAATTCATGGAAATAACCAATGAAAAGTGGCTTGAAATTTTTTTTAATTAAGATGAATACAGCACAAATTAACGCATTTCTTTTAGAGTTATTATTCAAATGTGAAATTCAAATTATCTTTAGTAACATATTGGATTAAATGCATCAGGACTGCAAAAAGCTATGAAGAAATCTTTAACAGTAATTGCAGAAAAACCACATGGATTTATGATGAAATCAATGCAAACTCCAGCATGTCAAAAGATGATCACTTAAATGCAAGATTTGAACATTCTGGCGGACAAAAAAGTGGATTAACTTGTTCGGTTTAATTTTATTTGAGCAAAATAAAATAAACATAAGTTTTTTTATTCACAATAATTGCGTAATTTTCATGCAAAGTCTGAGATTTTGGAATGTTCCTACAAAATTCTTCAAGTTCAGCTCACTTGATAGTTGTAGCAAAGTTGCATCCAAATTTATAAATTTGCATTAAAAAAAACTGACTTTAATGAACTATTATGCGTAATTATAAATTGCCATATAATATATACATCTAATTCTAAAAACAATTCTTTGAGATCAAACAAATTTTTATTATTTTAAATTTCTTTAAACAAATTTTATAATATTTTATTAGCATAGCTGTAATCAGCAAAATTTTTATTTTGGGCAGAAAAAGAAACTTGAAATTGAGAACAAGTTACTGGCTGCAAACATTTTTCATATTCTTGGATACTTATATGATACTTTTACAATTACCAATCATAAAATAAAATCTAGTAGTATACAGCTCACTTAAAGTCTCAACTTATTATAGATTAAATAAAAATACTGAATAATATGAATATTTATAATAATAAATTTTTTAAAACTTTAAAAGAAAGTGTAATACGTATAATTTTGTTTATCAAAAATGAAACTAGTAAAAGCTTATATAGTTTCAAACAACTGTAAGCAGAATAAACATCAAAACCATTAAATGCACCAAAAATATTTAGTTTGTCAGATAAAACAGAAGTGCTTTTAACAGTTACTTCTTAACTTCATAAGAAAAAAAAAAAATTTGGATTATTTTTACTCCACTGAGATTGACTAACATTTAGCCAGATTTTGATAACATTTGCACTCTGCAATGTATATGTTAACTTTATTTTTTGAAATAATTTTAATAAACATTTAGAGAAATGCACAAATATTTTTATTACAAAGATCATTACTTAATAATGGACCATAAAGCACACCACTTGTTTATACAAGAGTTGTTACACAAATACGACAATATTGCTATCATTAATAGTAACAAACATTGAATATGATAGTATCCCCGATCATTATGGATAGCATAGCATATAAAGATATATCGCAAACATTATACATACGATAGTTAACGATTACATTTTTATGAGTGTTGATAAATTTTATTTAGATAACAAAAATATTGACCAATGTTAAAGCATATATAAATTAATGAAATTTGAAATATATCCCATTACATTGTTAAACAATATAATGCAATATAAAAATTTGTACTTCGTTATACGGATATATCCTGAATAACTCGAAAAAACAGTCGCCAATATGTGGTGGTTGCCAAATGCCTATATATCTAATATTTTTGTTTGATTCCATTTTTTACCATTTACAGAATAAAAAGTTAAACTCATCATTGAAGACTAGTTCTATGGAAGCTATAGAAAATGTTTTTAGAGCTTGCATAAATCATGAAAAAAAAACATGAAAAATTCTTTTGAAACAATCTTTTGGAAACTAAGCTTTTTGTTAAAAAAGTTCTTATTAAAAAAAAAACTAAATTTAATATTTCATTTTTAAACAATATAAATTAATATAAAAATAACATATTTTATGTTGGTGACACTAAGTGTTGCAAACTTTTTTTTTTTTTCATATATAAACTGAAAATAGTGTAGAATAGTTAGATACACATTTAATAGCTAGATAAAAAGCATTGGGATAATAATAATAGATAATTAAATTAAGAATTATGTATGAGAATAATATTATTGATATTTAAATGTAAATTTAAAACTAAGATTTGAAAATAAATATTAAAATTTAAATATAAAATAATATTTCTAAAGATACAATAATTTAGGGTGACCTGGGGTAACTCCTGATCAAAAAATGCAAACATCTATTTTATGAAAAAACTATTCAAGATAGAATTTTAATATTTACTGGAAGTTTGAGGCTATATGAGATGAATCCTATGCTACCTTTTGTTTAAAAATCTAATTAGAATTTAAAAGATTTTAAATTTTTAGTGATCAGGAGTTACCCCTTCTCTTGATCATTTCTGGGGTAATTCCTGATCACTTCAGGGGTAATTACTGATCACCAGTTTTTATAGTAAAGGGGCTGTTTAAAAATAATTATACAATGGTAATTAACAAATACGACATCAAGATCAAACAAATAAACCAAAAAGATATGTTTAAGCAGCTAATAAAATGATTTATTCAAAAGCAAGAATAAAGATTAACACTTTAAATTTTCCAAAAATCTTTGCATCGTACCATACATTTTAGGCAAGCAACGAACTCATTCTCATGTTCTGCTGGAATATAAGAAAGAGTTCCCACATGGATTACTTTTGCTGGATTTTTTAACTTTATTAAGTGAGAGTGTAAAGCTAAGTAAGGTATGTCAACAGCTCTGGCAGTAGCTCTCACACTGAAATTTTAATTTTCAATCATTAAAAAATATTTGCTAATTTTGCTTTCTAGAAGCACAGCATCCTTTTTAGGCTTATAATTTCTCACCACATTTATATTAGGCTAATTTATAAACTTAAAAATTATTCTAACAATGTACACACATAAAATTAAGATATAAGCAAGGTAAGACAAACCAGAAATGGTGCAAATCAGAACACATTTGTCTTGTATACAGTTAAAAACAAATTTTGTGATTACAGTTAAAATATATTTTATAGTTGTTCCACTTAATAAATATGAACTGTTATTTAAAACAAGACAATTAGCTATTTTTCATACTATTTATAAGAAGAAATGACAATGATCGTGAATTACCCCAGTGATCAATAATTACCCCATCTGTAGGGGGCAACATTTGATATAGTTTCCTATAGTCAATTATAATATTTACAGTAGATGTGAAACAATTAAACAAAAGCACACACTATTTTTTTATCGAAGAAAAATAAAGTAACTCAAAATATTTATTATTAAGAGAAGGAGGGGGATCCTTGCAGAAATGTGCACATTTTGAAACCCATCTTTGAAGTGGAAAATACGGAAAGCAATTTAAAAGATACTTATTTTGTTAGACTAAACAAAAAACTATTGTTAAGTAAATGTAGTTATACTTTGGTAAAGTGTACAAGCATTCGTGTCCATGTCTCAAGTTTAAAAAAAAATTTGAATACAACTTAGGTGATCATTATTTACCCCAGAAACAGAGTGATCTTGAATTACCCCGGGTCACCCTAATTTAAAAATAAAACTAAGATAAAAGTTTAATTACCAGGGTTGGGTTTTTGACGTCAAAAAGTGGTTTTTGACATGACAAGGGTATAATACTGGTTTAAACCGTCAAAAACTGAAGTTTGCCAAGAAAAGATATAAACTTCAAAACTACCAATAGTTGCCATGCATTATATTGAAATTTAATTATACTATAGGTAATCAGCAGGTTTTAAAATATTTTTTAATTAAAATTAAGGTAAAATAACAGATTTAAAATCTCAGAAATTTATATTCAAATGCATGTGCAGGAAAATTTTGCACAAAAATGTTTGCAATATTTAGATATTCAACAAAACTATATAGTATTCAGCAAAATGAAATTCACAAGTATTTGGATAAACTAAATTTTCAGCATAGTAAATGAATAGGCTGAATATACTGTAAATCGACACTAACTTTACTTTAGAAGAGCTAAAAATAGACAAAAATTCCCTGATTGTGAATGTTGCATGTGCCCAACCTGTTTAAAAGATTTTTCTTTAAAAGATGTCTAATGTACAAAACTGCTAATGTTTATCTTTGAAAATGTCTAATTTTTAGTATAATCTATACTATACACTAAATTTGGTTATAAATAAATTTCTTAATAATATCACTGCAGATTTTCAATAACACATGAAAATGAATACATAAAATTACAAAAGATGTGAGTTTTCAAAAGTACAAGATTTTGGTTACTATTCAAAATATAAGTGTTTCTTCAAAATTTTAAATTTATTTTTTCTAGAACATATTTAGAAACACTATCCTTTATAAAAAATATATAAATTTTATGTATTAATTAAATTTCACCTATGAATATAGGTTTTTGACATTTTTGACAGAGGTTTTTGACGTGACTGTTTAAACCATGGTTTAAACCGTCAAAAACTGTCACGTGTCAAAAACCTGCCAACCCTGCATAAAACTAGCATTAAGATAAAAATAATAATAACATTACTTTTTACTTGAATAAAATAAAAATTGCATAAAGGTTCTTAGTTTTAAAAATAAAAAGAGCCCTAAAAATTTTTCACTCTTGTTAAAGCTAAAGGTAAGTTCCTGATATTCATACAAATTATTTTAAGTAATAATTTAAAGGCAAATTTTAGATAACAATCGTGTGCTTTTAACCCTCTCTCCTATAGTACTAATGAAAAAAAAATTTATTCCCTGAACGAATCTTTAAATAAGTATTAAATAATAAAAAATTGAATAAATATTCTGATTACGAACCTTGGATTGTGAGGAGGTCCCTCTGATAAAACGATTTCAACCTTCGTATCAATGTGATTTCTTTGGCCATATTCGTATAGAGCACTCACAGGGTTTTTCATTAAGGCAGCAAAGCTGTCGCTGTTTAGGACGTCATTTACATAATGAGCAGCTGAATTTTGCTCAGGAATTTTCCCTGCGGCAGCTTTAGCAGCGGCTGCAGCAGCTTTACGAGATGCATTTCCTGACTCATTGTTCTGCCTAGAATTACGAGAATTCATACGTCCATTGACATGAGGAGTTTCATTGTCTGATTGCTTTGATGAATTGGGAGCACCCTTACCGGATGATTCGTTGTTTTTATTCATACTTGGCACCTGTAAGGAGCTCATAAGATTCATCAAATCTGGAGTAATGGGTATTGATCCATTATTGTCCATGACTGCTGCTTCTTGATAAGTTTTCATCAAGTTCTCAGGTATATCACTTCCATTTTTCAGGTGAGACCTACTGGACTCAGCGTACGCGTTATTCGCGTTCACTTCGGTGGGCGATTCAATTGCACAGCTTGACTCCTCATATGATAGATTGTTAGGCAACAAGCCTTTTACTCCATTTTTGTATTTTTGCCTGCCACCTAATGGAGTCAAAGGCTTTGTGTATTCAATTTCCTTCGGAACATTGTTTGGTAGATTGTTATGCATAAAAGTTTGTTCTTCCCGTTTGTATTCAGTCTGTTTTGCTGATTTATCCACAATGTTATTCATTAACTGTTCACCAAGTTGCCACATGGGAGGCGATTCATTAACTTTGGTAACAACGCCTTTTTGTTGTAACTTGTAGAGGAGAGGATTTATTTCTTTTTTGTTATTCAGTCCAACACCCTTAACTAGATCTTTGGTATGTATTGCTGTTTGAGCCCTTTTCAGATAATTTATAATACGAAGAACAATATCATCTTGAGGTATTGCATTACTTTTATTGACAACTGTGCAAAACATTGAATAATTGTCCTGAAACACTAATCCTAAAGACATTAAGTGCTGTAGAGCCATCTTCACAATAGGTTCTGGGAATCCCAATAAACTGCATAAAGCTTTGCAAGAAAGAGGACCTTAAAAAAACATTTTAATTATTAAAATTCTAAAAAACAATTAAGCTTATATACAAAACTTTTTATTAGATTGAATGTGGAACCATGAGTATAAATCAGGGGTCAGTCCAAACATTTTGTGAAAGGTTCTGATTTTGTAAAATTGTGAAAAAAATTACTCGTACTTTGTGAACATAAAATAAACATTAAGTCAAATTCTTTCAGCCAGGGTCCTGCTTTTATGAATTTGTGCAAATAGGGTCCGGTTATTGCAAAAAAACTTTCTCAGGGAGTTTTTAAATTGTAAACAGATACAAGATTATGCTCAGCACTGTAAAATTATAATTTAAAAAAATTAAATTTTCAAAAATAAACAGCAATTGTTGCTTCTAAGTTAGAGATGCAACATACAAATATTTGGTATTTAGCCTATACTGCTGAACGCAGAATATTCATTTCCGACGAATAATGGATGAAGCGTCTGCCGAAGACAAAACTGAATTCGTTTACATCCATCTTTCTTGTTTTCCCTCCTAGAAAGGGTTGTTATTCATATTAACAAAACAATAATTAAGATAAACAAATTTGTGAAGGGTCTGATTAAAAGAAAAATCATTTTTTGAAGGGTCCGTTAGCGGACCCAAATTTCTTCTAAACAAACCCCGTTGAATTGATGTACCAGAAATAAATTTCACACATTTTACTTGCTACATTTCTTTTAATCTGAACTTTTCATTTCCCCAAAAAATATAATATTCCAACTCTGGGAGATTTTGGAAAAGACAACTGTGCAAAAAACAAAAATCTTGACATGGGGTAAATTTGTAATACAATTCTTTTATAACATATTTTATAAAGGAAAATTTTCATTGCTTAATTTGAGTGGACCATGAATTAAACACGTACCCATCAAGATATATTGCAATTTATCTTTACGATTATCATGATTTCTATTGTTTATTTGCTTATCATTATATAATTACTTTTCTTAGAAAATAATTTATTTTCTTAGAATTTTTATTTATTTTTCTTTTCTTCTTTTTTTTTTTGTACATTAAACTTAACTGAAGGAAAGCTATAAGTCAATAAAAATTAAAAAAAGTATATACAAATAATGCAATCTAAAAACTTACTCTGTAAAAAAAAAAAATATGGCACACATTTTCTTTTTTTTAATTTTGACTATGGTTCTAATTACACTATAATGTCATAAAAATAAGCAACAAATCCTATTTTATTGCTATTGATAGCGTTGTTTAATATTTGTTTTGCTTCAAAATTTCATCCTAAATAAAATTTTAAAAAATTCAAGATTTAGACTAACAAAGGTTAACTGTCTTGACAGCGTGATTAAAAAATGTTACTCTGAATTAATCAATTTAGACTGATTTACAAAAGAAATTGCTAAAATATAGGTATAATTCAATAAGTAGAATAAAATAACTCAGGACTCATAACAATTTTTCAAGTAAAAAAAAAAATTTAACACTTAACTGTAAAAAATTAGATCAAAAGGGAGCCATGTCTGAAAAAGGAAAATTATATATTGCAAAAACCCATTTTTGCTTACAAGCATATTATCACACTGCTTCAAAAAACAAGAATAATTTTCTTTAGAGACTAAGTTTAGGATAGAAAATCTTTCTACGACTGAGTTTAAGAATAATTAAAAGTATAAAGTTTTGATTTACTAAACCTTTTTTTGTTGTTGTTTTGATAGTACTATACAAAATAAAATATTTAATTCAATGACAGAAAATATTCAGAGAAGCTATTCAACATCTTTTAAAAATAAATATTTAATAATTTTTCTACCCAACAATTTATAATAGAATGTCAAAATAAGAAATACAGCGTTAGTTTTTCTAGCTAATTATAAACAAATATAATTAAAAATTCTGATGAAAAATTTTAACTTTTTTTAAAACTTATTAAAAAATTTAATTTCCATTAGTTTTTTTCTTTTTAAAAAATTAATATCTAAGATGTCTCAATATCTCTCTCAATTAAAAACACCTAGTCTTGTTTTTACAAATGCTTTTAGCTTTGTTATGGAAAACAAATGTCTTAAGTGTTTTCATGCCAGACTAACTTCATGATAATTACTAATATCAAAAAACATGTCTAATTTTAAACTCAATCTTCCATATCAAAAACACATACTAGCAGAATAATTATTACTATCATTATTATCTTTTGGACAAATAGTAAGCTTTCTACACTTTCAGAAAATAGCTCTAAATAGCTAATTTTTTTTATGCTGCCACATATTAGTAGGGAATACGTATGTTTTAAAATAAAATTTGCCTTGAAAACAATCTAGTACATCAGGTAATTATTTGAAAATTTCAAAGAATAATTAAGACATTAATTTAATGAATAAAAATATTTTCTAGCTTTTTCAATTCTCAATTTATATAATTTTTGAGTGTATGCAAAAAGCAAAAAACTTTCACAAAAACAGAAGCAAGTAATTGCTTTTTCTTAGATTGCTTTATAAAAATTAAGACTCATTCATTCGATTTCCTCATTCTGTAAGGGACGTTTGAGATACAACACTTTCTATAGAAAAGATCTGCCCTAGCTATAAATTTCGTAACTGCAAGAATTTCTTATTTTTGTCAAACTTTTTTTAATTCATTTAATTTTTACCTCAAAAATATGGTTCAATCAAATAAGTTAAGAAATGGGAGGTTCTATAAGTTGGTTGTATCATAGGAAAAAAGTTACTTTTTTTTACAAAAATGATAACTAGTAACATATTTTTAAAAAAATTTATTTAAATTTTTTATTTTCTTAAAAAGTGTAAGTGAATTTAAATTAAGATTTTAATCAGGATTTTTATCAAGATGATTTAAATCAGCTATCACAGCTTAAACACGAGATTAATTTTTTGTTGCATTTCATTCAAAATAATAAAATCAATTGACTATAATTATCAGGACTAAAAATTACCCTGAAAAATAAATAAAACTTATAAAAATTGAAACACAATGTACTCTAGGTTTGACTAGAAAAGAAATCAAAAATAGTAACCCAAAATCCTTTCAGAAAAAATATATCTGAATGCATATACCAATTTAAAAAGAATAGAACCAATAAAAGTTAATACACATCTAATACAGTAAAAAAACATAGCTAACAACTTAAACTTACTAATTCATAATAAAAATATATGTTTCAAAGCATTACCTTTTTGTTTGTGCAGTATATTGAGCACAGCTTCAGCAGGTTTGGAAAGATATGCTGATGGATTAATGCTGTTTGCAGCATTTTGCATGGGTAAAGGAGGAGCAGGGATTTGGCGACCACTAAAAGATTGGCAAAATTCCTCGGATGTGGTACTACTAACTACTGTATGATAAGCAACCTATTAAAAGACACTAAACTTTAAAAAAGAAAGAAATTTGTGTTCCAAGAATATAACAATCTAGTTCCAAATAAACAAAATACATAGCTGCCAACATGGGTAGGAAAAAATCTAGTAGATTTTAAGAAATATAAATTTTATGATAATTGTTGCATAATGTACTAAATACACAAAAGGGAATACACATAGGGAATTTTTATAGTCATCAAAATAGAAAAACTGCAATATTTTCCAGTTATGATTGACATTAAACATACTTGAAATGTTATGTGTTAAGTTTACTCATAATTTTAATATTTATAGGCATTTAATTCATCATAGTTAAGGTTTTTTAAATTATTTTAAAAAGAGAGTTCTGAATAAAAATAAACTGAACATTTTAGAACAAAAAAAATTTTGAACTGATTTCTAAGAATGAGGTTCATGTCATTATGTATTAGTAATACTTATTTTAATATTCAAGCAAGCAATAATCTGTACAAAAATAATATTTTTCAATAGGGATTTTTTTTAGGAAACTTACTCAATTTTAGGGAATTTTCTATTCTAAAATATACAAAAACCAGGAGAATTTTAATTAAAGCAGTAGACCAGGAGAAACTGGCAAAATCCAGTAGTCTACTGGAAATTCCAGTAGAGTTGGCAGCTATGAAAATGGGATACTTTTCAGATGGATTGACGAAAGGAAATTAAACTTTTTTTTTTTACTTTTTGGGGAATGCCCATTTTGTTTAGTGTTTAAAAAAATAAAAAGTAAGAAAAAATTGGAAGTTACCTTTTTTGGTGACTATTCCCTTGCACCCAATTAACCAAAAAATAATCCAAAATACATATACCAAAGTATCTGGGAATAAACATCTTTCTGAAAATCTTAGAAACAAAACAATGGTAATATCTCATTTTGATGCAATTAATGCCAAATATTTTTCATAGCCAATTGAGCAAAATTTTAACATTAACATTAATAGATGGTAAGATACTTATATAAATACTTTTTGATCAATTTCATCATGTTTACAAAATGTTTGACATAAGGTAACTGAAAGAAAATTAGGGTAGAGTCCTCCTTCAATCCTTTAACATATTACCTTCATAGAAAGCACTCTCAGCTAGATTTATGACAATTTGTTTCGTACACAATATGCAGAGTTGAGCCAAAGACTTAATATTTTATGATAGTAGAAATTAAATTTGTAATGCTTAAATTTGTGCCTACTTTAGTGAACATAATTATAATGTCAGAAATCTTTAAAAATTCAGTTTTTCTTAAAAAGAAAAATGACAAAATTGTTAAAAAAAAAAACTTTTTTAAAAAAGGCAGTATCTAGATAAAAATTTATAATAAAAAAGTTGAAATCTTCTTACTTCCACAATGAAATATCAATACTGTGTACCAAATTCTCTTGCAAAAATACAAGATTATACACAAGTGTACAGCATAAAGACTAATTAAAATTGATACCTTTATTTTTGGTTAATTCAGTGTAATCAAAGCTATAAAAGATGGGCAATGTTATTGTAAATTTAATGGCATGATTATATAAACTTTATATTATTATAAACTTTATGAATAATTTCTTTTCGTGAAAAATTTCTTTTTTTGCCTGAGGTCTGGTAGTTGGATAAAATCTGATATTATATTGTGTTACAAACGTTATAAAAAGTTTAGTCCAGAGTTGGCATTTTGTCCAAAAAAACCTGTTTCTTCCAGAGGACATTGGGAGAAACTGGAAGAAACCAAAATCATGTTGGTAAAAATTGTGGAGCCTTAATCTCCATTACCTTGGCCAACAACAGGCTGTTTTATCAATGCTTTACTTTTTTAAAAGAATTCTTAAAATTTAAGCAAGTAAATTTACTATATTAATTAGGTTAATAAGTAAATAGGTTAATAGGTAGGTAATATTTAGGTTAAGTTTTTCACATCTACCTTTCCAAAATAATTATTTTTATATTTGTTTCAGTTTTATACAGAGTTTTAAAATCTGTAGTTTATAATATTATCTAAGAGTCTGATTATTCATACTTTATAACAGTTAAAAATTAGTTCGCTAATTTTAATTTTGAATTCAATTTCTGACTTAGAGTAGTGTATATGTTTGTCAATTTATTCATTAATAAAATTTTAAATTTTAGCAGTTAATTATATAATTATAAAAATATATTTTATTATACTCAGGGTTTAGTTTTTGAGTACAAAAACTGTTTTTTGACATGACGCATCAAAAACCCTGTAGAAAAGTGTCAAGAACTGGCATAACTGTTGAAATCCATCAAAAACCTGAGGCAAGTTTCTTTTTTGACTTAGAAGACATTTTATTAAATGCTAAATACTTTACTACACAATACTTTAATTATGTACTACAATAATTATGATTTATAGAATATATCTCATAAAAAATGTAGCCAAAATTATTAAAAATATTGATTTTTCTAAAAGTACTACTCTTAATATTTTAAGACCCATATTATAACTATTAGGTTTATATTACTGGTAATAACTGAGTTATTTATTATCTTAATATTGATTTTAATTTTAAAAAAATTTAAGCATAAGTTACAATTTAAGCATATTTTTTAGATTAAGTAAAATTAAAGTTTTCACCAATAATTGCCCGATTACAAATTAGAAATTTTTTTTATTGATTCTCAATATTTGGTGTTATTAATCATATCAGGGAAGCTGAATATGTCTGATCCCGCAAACGAGACTTTAGAGAATATTCAGACAGCCTTGGGAACATTTTTGGTTTAAAAAATTTCTGACAAAATTTTTTGTTTAAAAACTAGTCGATTTGCAAAATCTTTCTTTGTTAAAAAAAACATAAGGAATGAAAACTAATAAGTACACAAATTAGCATAAGTTTATAAGCGGGAATTACTATTTCAATATACAATAAAACCTCACATTACAGATACTCCTACAAAGCGGACGCCTCTTATGACTGACACATTTTTATTTCCCCATTAACCTTCTATAAACAAACAATTATGTTCTCCAGACACTCTTGTAACCATATGCAGACATTTATGCTCTAAAACGTTTTTATCTCTTCAAACCAGAAACTAATTTTTCTAAATTTGAAGAAAAAAAATAATTGCTTTTGTTAACCAAATGCTTTACCCACCACTAAAAATATTAAGCTATTTCAATCCTAAAGAATCAATCATTTTCCTGTCATCTTCCTTTATCTTTGCAAAGAAAGGAAAGAAAATGATACTGCTCAGGGGAAATATTTCAGACAGAGACATCTTTTGATCTTTTCATTTGGACAATACTGGTTAAGAGACCCTACAGGCTGAAATGATGCCCTAAATGCTCTTAATCCTTCTTCCCCACATAAAATTTTTTTCCTTTGGAAACTAGTGAATTCAACAAAGCTGGGTTAAAAAAAAAAAAATGAGAACTGTTGATCTAGTCATTGAAGTGCTCATATAAATTAAACATTTATTCAGACATTTGATGATCAATTGTGAGTATAAAAACTTTGCATCATGCCTTATATGTATGCATTGCAGCTTAATTTTTGTGTGCAACAGGGGAGGTTTTCCTTTAAGGAGAAATTATCAAGTTTCCAATCAAGTGATGGGAAGCTGATAGGGGGTGTAAATCTACTAATTAAACTGAGAAAGTGACATAGGACTAAAAGCTCCTACTCTGTATCCTATGACTAAATTAAATGTCTATGTAAATACAAAAAACATTCATTTCTCTGCAGCTATATTTAGAATTATGTATATATACACAAAACTTTTTCAAATATTCTTTTTCTATTGAAAAAGGTATTTTTTAAACTTTAAATAAATAATGTTAATAGTTATTATAGATTAGTTTAATATTTTTACATTATTGCAATTATTCTAAAAATAATTAATGGTGTTAAACTTCGTTAGAAGTGTACTCTTCCCGTAAATGGACAATTTTTTTTTCAGTCCCAAGAGTGTCCGTTTAACCAAGGTTTGATTTCTATTATTTTACAATACACATGCTCTTTTTTTTTTTTTCCAGAATTGTGTAAAATCAAATGATTTTTTTTCTTATTTTTCAAAAATATTTAAAAAAAGTTAGTGTACTGAAAAAAAAGCTAACATTTTTGGGAAATTTTGATTCAAAACAGGACTTAGTTCATAAGGAGTATTAGGCTGAGATTTTTTTGCACTCCTGCTTCTATGTACATAAATATTTCTAATAAATTTTACTCTAATATATTCCCTGATTAATGAACTAATTATAATTTACTAAAATATATAAATGGTTGCTTAAATGAGTTATTGGTGTTTTCAATCATGCAATTCAAGGATTTAATTACTATTAATAATTAGTAAAGTGATTAGAATAAATTTACTAGTTTAATGCTATTTTATAATAGTTTTAGTATGTTTCCATTCTAGTCTAGGCAGCTCAGCACCAACCGAAAGAATAGTTTCAAAATTCGGTCTTGTTCATACAAAACTGAAAAATGAACTTTGAGTACAAAAGGCTTTTTTAAAAAAAATTATTACTCTTAGTTTGATATGTATGTTTTTTTTTTAATATTTTAAGAAATTCAATAAATTTATTCTTTCCAGTTACTTTGTTTTATTTTCACTTATTTATAAATGTTATACTAATTAGCTTGGAAATTTACATTTAAACTAGATTGAAATCATGCACTATTTAAAAAATTGTTTTAATATTTGTTTACTATTTGAAAAAGTTTACTTCTTTTGCTTGGGTTAGAAGAACACTATTTCATCTGGGACAGTTTTTTCTACAGAAGAAATTTGCGATATCTGATGAAGATACTATTTAAATAACACATAAGCTTATTGATATGATTTCAACTTTTTTAACAAATTTTTGTCCTAAACCAGCTTTATATTAAATTTTTAAATCCCATATAAATATGCTTGCAAAGATGTATGTTTAGAAGTAGAAAATAATTACCATACTTTATGAATCTTTTAGTTTATTCTTATTTCTTCTTTGTCAGCGCAACAGCTTTTTGTAGGCCTTGGCTGCCTCAACAGCTAACACACGAGCGCCTCCTATCCATGGCAACTTCCTTTCAATTTCTAATCTTTAGGGTTTTCAGGTCATTTTTTATGTCATTGAGCCATCTAGTAGGGGGTCTACCTCTGGGACTACCTCTACCCCTTGGGGGTCTTATTCTTATTTACACTTAGTAATTATTCATAAATCAAATAATTTATCAGATATTTTATTTTTATAAAATAATCTAATCAGTAGAGTATAAAGGTTTTTGAAGGTTCTTTAAATTTCTTGACAAAGCTAATTAGTGATTTTTTTCTTTAACAATTTTATTTTTTGTATTTATCATATTTTTACCATTTATTGAAAATATATTTCTGTAAAAATAAATTTTTGTACATGCACTCATCTTTATAAAATGCCTAAAAGATTTAAAACAGTGAAAATTTTAATCTTTGAAAATAAAAATTATGATGCATTAGAAATTTGTGTATAAAAATGGTAAAGGATTAAAATGTTTAGAAATGTTATTTAGCAGTTAATATTTCTGGCAACAGAAAATTAAAAATTATAAGTTCTAAATTCATTATTTTTCTATGTCTAAATATTTTATATAATTACATAAAATATTAAACCATAATATTATTAAAATAAATAGAAATATATAGTATGAATTATATTAAATTGTCAATTCTTTTTAAATTTTGTGGCATATTACTATTAGTTAAAATTTTGAGCAAAAACATAATTGACCAAAAAATAATTGTTGTATAATTATTTTAGCACCTTAGATGTTAAAATTTTCCTCAGTCTGCAAAGAAAAATATTTGATGTGAATTGAATCAATAAATTATCATTGCTGTGGCTTTCATTTTTATTAAGTTTGAATGTAAATAACCTTTTATTTAAGAGTATAATGATTTCAGTTCTCAAAGAGGGGTCTGTCCAGGCCGAATTTACTACCGTTTAGCGGTACCTTCACAAATTCAATTTTAGGAAAAATTGTAGTTTCACAAAATACTTTTAAAATTTTATTTTTGTATCTCTTAAGAAACGATAAATCCATATTTTTGTGTAGATTTTTTAATATAATTTTTAATTTTTCACAAATTATGTCTAAATTTTCACAAAATAGGTACCTCTAAGAAAAATCTAGACAGACCCCTGTCAAAGCAAGTTGAAAGCAGATATACAACAGGAAATAAATCAAAATAAGTTTAGAAATAGTTTACAAACTAATTGATATTAATATTAATTATAAAATAAAACTGAAACTAAACTCAGTGGCGCGACAGCCCATAGAGGGCAAAGGCCTACGGTGCCCATCTCAGTTTTCTTGACCTTGGGCTCTGGGGTGCAGGAGCAGATGTTCCGGCTAGGTGGTTAGCCAACAGCGGAACCCCCAGTGTTTAGTTCCCAAGCATTAATTATAATATAGGTGTAATAAATTTCTTAATACACTTATAGTATTTACTAATAAAGAACACACTTGATACACTGAACTGAAACGTTTAAACAAGATTTGATTTTAATAATCTAAAACTAGATTTTTACATGAAAAGCATCTACACTTTAGAAAGATACAAAAAAAAAAAAAAAACTGAAGCACAAATGGTGAGAAAATCAGAATCGAAAAAATGGTATTTGCATAATTTAAAATTTTTTAACTATGTTGAACAGCACTTTTATAATTTTTTTTTAAATAAACAATATCTAAAGTTTAAAATATCATTAATGAAATGTTCATAGGCTTAAATATTAATTATTTAAACATTAAATTTCAACACCAAAGTTAACAGATTTATGAATTAAAATAAAATATAGCACACTCACTACGTGGATGGCTAATAAAATTAAATGCAAAAATGGAATTTGTTTTTTCTACCTATAAATAAAAACTATTTTAACTTTTTGTTTTATGCATAATGATTCAATAGAATTTATTAAGTTGTCAGCAAAAAATACTGTTTTCAAAATTTTCAGCACACACACTTCCTAAAAATAAGAATTTTTTTTTTTCAAGTTAACTATTTCTTAAAGACAAAGTCATTTTATCATAAAAGTAGGATGAAATTTTTTAAGCTATCAAGGATATTTATGTCACAAAAATGTGCGAGATTTTTGATATAGTAAGTATTTTACAGTTTTTGATATGGCATGATATATTAAAACCACAGTATACAGTATATCCTCTTCATTACCTCGAACAACATTTGTGGACCTTCACTAAAAACACGCTAAAAATTTTATAGTTTTACCTTCACTGAAACATTTGTGGATATTTAAGCTTTTTTGGGATTCTGCAACAGATGCAAATAGTTACTTGAATAGAGGCTCACATAGACAAAGTGATTTTCGAAAATCCACAAGCTTGAAAAAGTAACTTATTTTAAATATTATATAATTTAGTTATTCAGAAAATAATTTTTTTTCTCTTTTGATTTAGTAGCTCTGTGACCTGTATGAAACTTTTAAATTTATATTTACTTAATATTTAAAAATACAGCCAAGAACATGCAGGTCCACTTATGTGTACCTAGGTACGTAAGGCGAAATTTATGACAGTGTAGTAGACTGAAATCTCATAGTTATTAAATGTAAAGTAATTAAATGTGCCATAATATAAAATAATTAATTAAAATACACATAAAAATATTATTAAATAGATATAAAGTTGAATACTTTTAATGCTAACTTAATGTGTTTCTTTCCATAATTTTGAAATTTTACACCCAAGAATAAAATTTTTTTTAAAAGTTAATGTAAGATTCTTTTCAAAAATTACTAATTTCGAATCATTTGCATAATTAAAATAGTTTGAAACTGAGACTTCATGCAGTAATGCATTGGTATTGCATTTAGCATTGCATCTCATTGTTAAAAAAAAAAAAAAAAAACATTGTACTTTTAAATTTTTTTTTTCTAAATAAGTATTAAATCCATTCATCATTATATTTAAATAGACCATAATATAACATTATACATGCTTGTTCCTACTGTAGGTGCAATTTAACATTTGAAATATTTATAATATTTTACTTAGTTAAAACCAGAGGTCCACACACATGGACCTAAAATGATTAGCCCCTTGGCAGTATAATTCCTATTTTGTTTACCTTATTATGACTTATGGCAGTAAAATAGAAATTCAGAACTTTAAAATATTTTTTTGCCATATTCCTTCATACTTCAGTAGTGAAGAGGTTAAAGCTAAAAGGCTGGTGTGCTCAAAGCCAACTAAGATGAACAATTGAGCCTCTTGCACAAAACAATAAATAAATAAATAAAAATTTTAACCAATCAATTTACTATGCTATGTGTGAAAAATTTAAGTTAAGAATAGAAAGACCATAAACAAGAAAATAACAGTTAAATTGCTTTTCAAGATACCTCTGATGTACTAATAACTATAACCCAATAAGTTTTGGGACAGGCATTTTGTTGCTTAATTTAGAGCATTTACTTGTTTAATTTTACAGTAGTTTGTAAAACTGATATTATAGCAACAAATAATAAACATGCAATATTTATCTTTAATAATCAACATGATTTACCTAATAGTAAATATGATTAAGTAGCTCATTGACTTAATAAAAATTTTGTTATTAAAAAATTTCTTAATAATATTTTGACAAATAATTCTTTAATAAAAGTAAATTCAAACTTAAAAATAAAAATTCAAAAGATCACAAAATCAATAATAGCGACATTTTATTTATTATAATAATACATCCTTAATTTTAAACTTTCAACAAATTTTAAGGTAAGGAATATTAATAACAAATTTAAATGGCATATTTAAAATTAACAAGAGCATCAGTAATTATTTGTTAATGTTCAGACCAATTAACTATTTTACAGAATAAAAATATCATTTTATAAAACCAGCTAAAGTGATATATTTTTTCCTTCGCAGTTATTTGTAAACAATAAAAAGTTAATGGATAGTTTTAATACGACCTATAAAAATGATATATATTTAAATATTTTTTCTTTGAGCATTTATTTGTAAACAATAAAATCTTATTGGTAAACATTTTTATCGATTTGTACTTACCAATTGTTCCTTAACGTACATTGGGTCCGACCTGTTATTTTCAACGGATGATAAAACTGCAAAATTATTGTTTTTTGTAATAATATCATCTTTAA
The DNA here is from genome assembly GCA_949128135.1 of Parasteatoda lunata. NCBI lineage: Eukaryota > Metazoa > Arthropoda > Arachnida > Araneae > Theridiidae > Parasteatoda > Parasteatoda lunata. Next base: position 64,691,075 of record OX421974.1, read on the forward strand.
GAGTATAATGGTAAGGGACCGCATCTGCAACTACGGGTGTTTGGTTGTACCTGTCATACAATTTTTCATTTACTCGCCAAACCGGGGGACTTTCTACTACTTTCTGCAAAATACCCTCACTTCTTAAGTTATACAAGACACTATTAACTACTTTCTTAGGCTGCTGTACAGCCCTACAAATATCGATAAGTTTTACATCTTTATGGTAGTTAGCTTGAAAAAAATCTAAAAGCTGCCGTCTTAAATCAACATTAGACATAATTTTGATGGGGTAAGTGAGTTAAGGAAGCTTAGCTTTAATTCAATCAACCAAGCTTAGCCCTATTATATTATTTTTAATTACTTTTCACATAGCATAGTTATGAGCGCACTTAAATAAGCTAAAACACAACACACATAGAAATCAGTGCAGCAGACGGTATAATGCACACACAACAACGCCAATAGCGTTTAATGCTAGGCAGAGCAGTTACAGTGAGAGAAAGAAAAACTTCCTCTACATGTATTGACCCAGCTAAGTTCTCATTGGATGAAGTAAAATTTTGATTTTCGCACTAACACATGCATTCATTGGATGAAAACAATAAAAATAATAACACGATTCAAATTCGATTAAAGAAAAATACCTTAGTATAAAAATTATTCAAAAATATTGAATCTGTAAAACAGTAATCAGTGAAATATTATTTCTTTTTTATTACGATTCGGAACGGAGAAGTTCTGTTTTCCCGAGAAACAAAAACCGAAAATAAAACAAATATAATTAATAATAAACTTGGCGCAATACTTCTTTTAAAAGGTACTGTTATATGAATAATCAACTATATGTTAATTTATTCACTTAATTCGTTTCAACAATCGGCTTTTCAAAGGTATTTGCTATCTTAAGTACCTTAACCACCCAATTCTAAAAATATTCTGTGAGAGCTTAAGCTAGCCCTATAACTAGGTTAAGCATTGATCATCTCGACTTTTCAAGCATATTCTCATAAATCTGCAGTTTTTATGACAATAGACGTTCATAAAAAGTCAATTATAGTTTCGCACTTGTGAAATCGTCGCACACCACGTGTCTGGCCATTGAGATTCACAAATGCGCTACTTTTTGTATTCGTTTCTGGACTCTGCGCCCCCATCTCGAACTGTGAGGGATTCTAGTTTGTATTATCCATTCAGCGTTATAATTATAAGACAGTTCATTTTCATTATTATAAATAAGGCTATTCAACGTTTCGCCTATTCTTTTTCTACCCCCTGAAGAGTAATGGTTTCAGCCTACTTACTTAGACCGGTTTTTCAGCCAGCTGCAAATACGTAAACTTCGCCATTTTTATGACTTTTTCTTGCTGAATTTCATCGTAATCGTACGAAAAGATTTTATAGGTAAGTTTAAATATTTTTTCAGAATTCATATTTCAGATATTCTATTAACAGATATCTTATAACGTTTTAAAATTATTATTTTTTTTATTAGTTTTAATTACAAATTTAAACTACTGTCCTAAAAATAGGACACTGGGCGGATTCGTTAAATTTTCTGATATTTAGTCGATATTACAGTCATCATTACTTCAAGCAGTACATTAAAGGTAAACCCATAAGGTTAGGGTATTATATGGGCATTATGTTGGAACAATGGCTACTGCTATAATTTGGATTTGTATTGCGGCGAGGAAGTTTTCGATGCTGTTTCTACAGTGATTTTTTCAAAAGAACCCTTGGGAACTCGAGTTGTTAAAAAAATGCTTCAGCCAATTTACTGATCCCTATAGTCATATAGTTTATTTTGAAAATATTTTTAATTCCTATAATTTGTTAGTTGACCTAAGAAAGAGAGGATTTCGAGCAACAGGAACAATAAGAAGTGACAGAATACAGCATTGTCCCCTTGAAATTGATTCTACTCTCAAAAAGACTAGTCGTGGTTCACATAATTTCTACTTTAATGTGAAAAATAAAATTACTGCGGTAAAATGGAATAATGACACTTGCAACAAATTTTGACATAATTGAGCCACTAACATCTGTTTCAAGGCGTGAAAAAGGAAAAGCTGAAAAAAGGAAAATCGAACAACCATATCTCGTTAACAATTATAACGAAAACATAGGTGGTGTAGATTCTCATGATTGGCTTTTAGAGAAACATACCTTAAAAATCAGAAGAAAAAATGGTATTGGCCAATTTTTACCCGAATTTTAGACATGGCTGTTGTAAATACCTGTATTATTTACAACATCGTGAATGCAGAGAAAAATAGTATCAAAGAAATAAGGAGACATATTGCAATAGTCTATCTAAAAAAGGCAACACAGGACAAGAACAAATCGGGAGACCAAGTTATACAATTTCATTTCGAGTGAAGGTAATAGACACTATTAGACGTGATGGAGTTGGTCATAATTGGTAAAAGAGAAAAACAAAGACGATGTCAAATGCAAAATTGTTCGGGGAAGCTTCTTACATTTTGCATGAAATGTAATGTAATTCTATGTACAAAATGTTTTCCAAATTATCATAAATAGTGTGAATATGTTTAAACTTAATGAAAAATGTCACATTTATTTGTTTCATTTTGTTTTGCATAAAATATTTAAAGTTCAGTTGTTTGGGAACAGAAACGTAATCAAGTAACTAAATTGTACTAAGTGTAAAAGTACTAAGTGTTCAAAAACTTTCATATCCGCCCAGCGTCCTATTTATAGGACAGTAATTATCTCGGATCCTAAATTAATGGTGTGGAGTTTAATTGCATATTATACTTAATTTAAGTGTTTAGAACATAATTTTAAAAGTTTTTAACAAAATTTCAATTTTAAATTAAGTTGGGCGTTAACGGATTACTGGTTTGATATTAGCATGGCAGCACTGTGTTTCCAGCACTTTCAATTATTAGAATACTCACGTATATTCATCAGGGTTGCTAAGTTATTAATATATCAACCATTTTCGATTACAAATAAAATGTGGTTTAAAACGTAATTTTTATTATTTTCAGTTCAGTGAAAACATAAAAATTTTACATTTAGAAAGATCGCAATTTACCTTACCAGACACTGAACTTTATTGAGAGAAAAAAAAGTTTCTAATTAATTTTAACTTATTCATCGGTGCATCCTCTTTCAAAAATGTACTAAAAGCGTTTCCTCTTTCAAAGATGCTGACGTTTTTCAGAACTAACTTTTATTCTTTATAGACTATTAACGGAAATGTTGTATGTAACGCTTTCTATCTAGTTTAGAGTTTATTGACAGAGAAATCTCCCATGGTGATATTTTTGCACTAGATTATGTGACCGAACATACTCCGTTCGATACGCTGTTTCTGTTCAGTGATCTTAATGTATTTGTACATGAAGTGTTTTTAAGAAAAGTTAATTTTCTATTTAACTTTATTTCCGAACACAAACCCTTACACATTTAAATACTAGACTAAATATGGTATGAGGTATTTGACAATGGAAACTAATGATTAAAGTCTTGAATCAGAAAGAAATTAAGGAATAATTATTTTTGGTGTTATAATTTGTAATAATTTTTGTTACGAGATTTATGAACTTATAAGTGAAAAAATAACTTATAAATGTCTCGAAGTTTTAAAAAAAAAATCAGAAAATATCATAGTTGTATCCTGCGACTTGCGAGCTTAACATATGAAGCAATTCCATTCAGTTGAAGAAAATCTTTGCTATCTAACCGTAGCCAACTTAGTTAGCAGTCAATTTCCCTTTTTGTTACCCAAGAAAAAATGCTTTTAAATAAATTTCATTAATATTTTAAGAAATTTCTATTGTAATATTTAAAAAAAAATTCAGCATTTTTAATTAGTTCTGAACATTCATAACCTTGTAATTTTGAACACAATCCAGAAAACAAGGAAACTCCTGAATAAAGTATTAGAAAACAACTGTCTTCGTGAAGGACTTTTTGATGGAACTAACTCGCATTTACGTTACATGGAATGGAAAACCACGTAAACTTCCCACGGTTAGCCTCACGGCAAGAGGGCTCTAACCCATGATCCGTCTGCCACTGAGGATATTTTACGCCAGTACTGTGGTCGGTGCGAGCCGGGTACTGAATTCGTATCGATAAGCCATCGCTGGGATTCGAACCTGGTTCACCTCATTGGAAAGCGAACGCTCCATTCCCTGAGCCACCACCCTGCATTTTATTTCATAACCGTCGTTGAACAGCCGACCGAATTTTCAATTTACGACTACCAATGATTAACTCCGTATTCTTGTAATTTTGAACCCAATCCAGAAGACAAGGGAACTCCTGGATCAAGTATAAGGAGAAATTTGCCTTTGTGGAAGATTTTTTGATGAAAGTAACCCGCATTTGCGTTACGTGGAGAAGACCCACCACCCTACCTTGATGTTATCCTAAGGTTAAGTGCCGTCACTTAATTTTCCTTATATTAATATTTTTTAGGTCTAGTGCCATTGCTAGGCACTCCTTGTACGAATGTTTTTATAATATACCCTTATCGGGCATTTTGCTATGATAATAACTGTCTATTATTTAAAATAACCAAATGTGCCTTATAAAGAAAAATTTGTATTTTCATACTAAAATTAGAATTATTGATAAAAATTTTAATTTTCTTTAATCATTTACATTTTCTCTAAAAGAAAAAAAAACATGCCAGTGCTTATAAACCAATTATGATAATCTTAAGACCTACAGCCCAAAACAAGACAAAACCAACAATCCCTTTCTTCTTAAACGTCTGATATTCTAGCAATTTTGCTACAAAGCCTCAAATGATACTGAACAATTTAAAATAAGAAACAATACAACACTAAAAAAATTAAAACATGTTTACTCAAAAAGGGGCATTTAAATGCATGTTCTTTTTTCTATTAAATTTTGGGAAACTTTTTAAGCTATACGAGAAAATACCTTCGATCGCTATTATTTAAAAGTTTTTAGAAAAAAATGCGAAAAATTTTGAAAATTATAACAAATCTGGTAAGAAAATTTATTTTTTTCATAAAAAGGTAAGAGATTTAGCGTACTCTGTATATTCGACTACAAGTAATATCTCCAATTTTTTCATCAGGTTCTACTAGGAGTTCAAAAATTATATACATTTTTTTTTAAAGGAAGAAAAAAAAAAGCATTTTACAAATTTTCTAAATTGTTGTTCAGTACGTAGCAATGTTTGAACAGCTTCTCCCTCGAAAGCCTAAAAATAAATAAATAAATAATTCAGGAATTCTAAAAAAGGAATAATTATACGCTTAGATTGAACGTTAAAAATCTCGTATAACGTATGTTTTTAGACATCTGTATGCTCATTCAGATCGATTATTTCATAGAAATATAAAAAATTTCAGTAACGAGTTGCGTCAGACATGACTGTCTTTTGACATGATATTCTAATGGAGAGTAACATGTAAAAAAGAAGTAATCTTTCTTTTTTTTTCTTTCTTCAAAAACGTTGGTTTCATTCTCATAATCCAACTATCAGTCATCAAAACAATCAACATTTAAAACTTTTATACTTGTTTCGATTTTTTAAGAGTTTGTTTATAAGTTTTACATTTATTATACATTTATTTGCACAGTTTGTATTCATTGTACATTTGCCTATACATTTATTAACCGTTTGAGAGTTGGAATTCAAAAAAAAAAAAAAAAAAAAAAAAAAACAACTCAAAAAAATTATTTAATTAGAAATTAAGTAGGAATTTAGAAAAGAAAAAAAAAAACTCAAGCACTAGTTTTACCTCGATACACTAATTTCTATTAAATAACATTCAAAAAAATTATTCAGTAGAATTAAAAGTCATTGTTTTTTTTTTTTTTTTTTTTTTCTAAATTTTTCAAAGTCATGTATTTATATAAAGGTTAAAGATTGATCAAAGATGTATGTTCCGTTTTATTTGATAAACTTATACCATCGTTCTTTTAGTTTCATAATTCCCCGTTCGTAGATGGACCTGTCTTTATTTGCAAAACAAAGTGCTGATTTTCAGCTTTATCTGAATTTAACGCCATTCCCCGCAAGAAGTTTTGAAGAAAGGGAAACAAGTGGAAATCTGGCGCTGAAAGGCCAGGAGACTATTGTGGGTGGGACAACACATCCAATCCCAGCTTCAATAACTTTAGACGGGTCGCTAAAGATATGTGTGATCTCGCGCTGTCATGATGAAACATTACTCCTTTGCGATTGATGAGTTCAGGACGTTTATGAATAACAGATTCGTTCAAACTGTCCAATTGAATACTGTACACATCTGAACTAATTGTTAGAGTCCTTAGTTGGAGCTTAAAAAAAAAAAAAAAAAAAAAAACGACACCCTTCCCAATAAGCCCTATCTTTTCCACCACTCTAACGAAGTTCTGGTTTTGAAATCATTCATGGCAAATCTTCACCTCGTCACCAAAACCGTGTGCGCACCACATTGTGATGAATAATCCCCTTTTCATCACCAGTTATCATTTGTTTCAGAAAAAAGGAAGTTTTATTAACTTTACTTTTCTTGAACATATCGTAGATTTTATTCGCTCCGTCAATTGAACTTCTTTAAGTTCATGAGGAACCCAAATTTCGAACTTTCTTACATATCCCACTTTCTTTAGGTGGATGGATATGAACACTATTTTGACTAATCTTCAATGTCTCAGCTATCTTTCGTGCCGTGTAACGCGGGTTTGACTGGATCAATGTCTTTATCTTGTCATCATCAATTCTGGTAGACTTTCTTGATCGAGGAGCATCCTTCAAATTAAAATCACCAGCTCGACATTTTTGAGCCAGTTTCGGCATTGACGTTTTGGTAGAGCATAGTCACCGTAAGCTTTACGCAATTTTTCAACAGACTTGACGTGTGTTTTTCCTTATACGGAAGTAAAATTGCCAAAATATGGCAAAAATGAACGCTTTGATCTTCCATATTCAACGTGCTGTCAAATCTCCAAGACTAAACAAAATACTCTAAATTGTTTTTAACATTAAAGCTTAAACTGCCAGGTATCAAAGGCGTAAAAACTACAATTGCAAATGCTTTTAGTATTTCAGAAACTGCACTACTGCCATCAAATGCAAATAAATAAATAAACAATAAAATGCAATGACTTTTTACTAAACATAATAGTTTGTAATCCAAGAAAACAGTCAGGTATAATCTGTTGGTTGGTTGGTTCTAATGCCACTTGCCACACGGGCAAGCCAGCTTGGTGAACAGATTTAAGGCAGAGTGTGCGTTTCTTGTTCTTCAGTGGCGCAATCTATGGCCAAGAATTCGACTTCTGCCACACCGTACGTCACACCCGTTAATAGGGCGAACCCATTCATACATCAAACAGATCGTAATTTTGACCTGAATCAGAGAACGATCGATCTCCAATCCAGTACCGCCAGAGGTGTTGATTTGTTATGGGAACATGGAGGACTTTTGCGACTTGATAGATTTAACGTGCATCAGTCACTTACTACACGGGGAGTCTTCGGCCGGCGGGGTTCGAACCCACGACCTCTCGGACATGGGCCCAGTGCCCTACCGACCAGGCTATCAAGGCCCTGGTATAATCTGTAAAGGTACTTTTGGCTAAATGAACGATTTTTCAAGATAAAAAATATTGATTGTTCACAAGGTTTAACAATAATTAAGTTAATTTCAACATGTGATTAATTTTAGATTTCGTGTTTAGACCACGTGTACCGCAAGAAAGTACTCGTAGACAGATATCATGTATAAAGTCACGTACATTATTCTTTCATTAAAATTCACAGGTTTTAATGAAAGATGCAAAGATAATATACTCTGGAAGAAAGATAATATTCACGTAATTTAAATGTTTAAAATCCTGATTAATGTTTTCAGAGTCTGGCATCTGTATGCTCATTCAAATCGATTATTTAACCAAACGAAATGAATTATAATTTGATTAAATAATCAAATATTTTTTTCTTATAAGATGAAAAATATTAATTGTTTCGTAGGTTAAACAGTAATTTAATTAATTTAAGCAAATGTTTAGTTTTAGACCACGTTTCGCAGTTAGTGGTGTTCCAATGACTGTTTGTTAATAAAGTTTCACATAGAGAGAAAAAAAACCAGACGAACTCTAACATCACATTACTATTACAATTGAATTGGCTAATAGAAAAGGAAAAAAAAAACTCTATAATATTGACTATTTCTCAGGGGGAAAAAATCAAAACGTTCTCTATTTTTCCCTTTTAGTTTGATCGAAATATGAGAAAATGATTATCATTTACTGTGAAGTTAAGTTTATTTCTGTTCTCAGTAATTCTCCATACTAATCTGCAAGTTTGTATATTTTTTTTCTCAAAATAATAATTTCCTTTGAAATTTTTTTTATTTTTATTTGCCTTCTGTTCATTAATATTCCCAAATATTGTGCTTATTTCGAAAGGTGCAATTTCCAATAAAATTGTCTAATTGATATTGTATTGTGTGCAATGTTTGTAATTTCTTTTTCTATAAATAGAATATTTTTCGAGAAATTTCAAAATTTTGAAGAAAAGAAAATAATTAGATGGATATTCCTTTATCCTGAAGGTATTCCGGAGGCGCAGTTAAGGCGTCTCTCAAATCTTTGGTTTTAGATCTGGGGGTGGTGGGTTCGATCCCGACAGCCGACAAAATAACCGGCGTTATACGCAGCAAGGAGCACGTTAAATTTATCATGGCTGAAAGTTTTCTCGTTAGTTGTCGTGTGGAAGTTAGGAGAGAGAGGTACCAACTTAGGCGCTGCTCACGTCGTTTGACCATAGTCAAAATTGCGTGGCATTTCTACCAAGGTCGTTCAAGAGACAAGTCCTGAGAATAGTGTTCGGTGCTTAGCCATGGCTGGACAATGAATGCTCATTTCCTAAATTGCACTACTTCGTAGGGTCGCACAAGAGCTACACAATGGGCTATTGGTGACGGTCTTAGAAACATCCCTGAGGATGATTCGAAGACGTGTCATCGCAATTTTGATCCTCTGCAGAGGGGATGGCTCCCCGGCTTTGGTAGCCCGACGACGTGTCCCGAAGTTGAGCACTTTTCGGTAGAATAGTTTAACGAGGACTGATACCATGTACCCTCGGTCCCTACGCAGGCTGATCAAAGTGATCACCCACCCTCTTACTGACCAGTGATGCTTGACTTCTGTGTTCTACTGCAGTGTTTCCCAAAGTGTGGCACGCGTACAACCAGGGTTACGGTAACTGTTTAGCGAGGATACGCGTTCTTATGCGAAATATCTTACAAGAAACGAAACTTTCAAAAAAATTTGTTTAAAAACAAAGCTGGCCATTAAAATTTACGATTACGTATTTTTCTATCGGCTATTTTTTGCAGAGTTAACAGTTAATAATTAGTGGTGTCAACAGCCAGTTGTGATTTGTAACTTTTGTGCAATTTTTTTTCTAGTAAAAAATACATTCATTTTTTTATTAGTGGTACACAGCGTTACGAAAAATTTAGAAAGGGTAATCAAAAGTCATAAGTAACACTGTTCTACTGGAAACTTGTAGCCGCTAATAGACATGCATTGATTTCTCATTATTTTAAAAGCGGTTTTAATGCATTTGTTTATTCATTTTTTATAATTATAATGTGAAGTTAATGGTATAGAAAATACAATAATATTTAAATTTGCTTTTTATAATCATCACACACATCGGCGAAATAACATGTGGAGAATATTAGATACATAATTCAGTTTCAGAAACTAATTCTTCGTCGGCTTTTATGCGGTATTGTGTTCATTTAATAAGAAAAGCAGAAAAAGAAATTCTAATCTCCTTTGCAAAATGAAAGAAAGATTCCGGAATTTTGATTCTTAAATTTTGATTTTTCCTTTTATTGATATTTATTTCTCGTTATTAGAATACATAAGAAACATGCATTGTTGCTTCATAAAAGTAATTACTGAAATTGGCTTCTGACATTAAGCATTTATTGTGAATGAATTTTTTTTTTTTTAACCAATTCAACTATTTTTTTTTTTTTTTTTTTTTTAGATAACGATACATTTTATATAAATAACTCTCAGAGATTGCGTACAACTAGAACAAAAGATATTGAATAAATCAGGTTTGTATACACAGTACATAATAGTATAGAAATTTAGTGTGATTTACTTATAAGCAATTTTTTACACGAAAAATATTTTTTCAATTTAAATCATTATCTATATAGTAACTCATCATTATCTATATAGCTACAAAAAAGTAATATATAAATTAGGAAAATTACGATTTATTAACAACTTTTATCACAACAAAATTTACTTTATTTTCACCTTCAATCTAATTATTAGTTTTGGGAATAGAACTTTATTCACAAAGAGGAAACAACATCACAGAGTAGTCATCACAACCATAATTGTTTGAAAAAATATATTATTCTTTTGATGTCTCCAATATTTCAGTTCCCTTCAAATACTGAAGGCTCATTATTACAGGTACAAAAAATGTAATATATAAATTAAGAAAATTACGATTTATTAACAACTTTTATCACAACAAAATTTACTTTATTTTCACCTTCAATCTAATTATTAGATTTGGGAATAGAACTTTATTCACAAAGAGGAAACAACATCACAGAGTAGTCATCACAACCATAATTGTTTGAAAAAATATATTATTCTTTTGATGTCTCCAATATTTCAGTTTCCTTCAAATACTGAAGGCTCATTATTACGGGTACAAAAAAGGTAATATATAAATTAGAAAAATTACGATTTATTAACAACTTTTATCACAACAAAATTTACTTTATTTTCACCTTCAATCTAATTATTAGTTTTGGGAATAGAACTTTATTCACAAAGAGGAAACAACATCACAGAGTAGTCATCATAACCATAATTGTTTGAAAAAATGTATTATTCTTTTGATGTCTCCAATATTTCAGTTCCCTTCAAATACTGAAGGCTCATTATTACAGGTACAAAAAAGGTAATATATAAATTAGGAAAATTACGATTTATTAACAACTTTTATCACAACAAAATTTACTTTATTTTCACCTTCAATCTAATTATTAGTTTTGGGAATAGAACTTTATTCACAAAGGTCAAACAACATTGCAGAGTAGTCATCATAACCATAATTGCTTGAAAAAATATATTATTCTTTTGATGTCTCCAATGTTTCAGTTCCCTTCAAATATAATCATTTATACTTACACAAAATATTATTTAATACAGTTTTATTGGAAGTACTGATAAAACACATGATTAAAAACCCGTAAGAATTAAAATGCAATATAATGATAAAAAAAATGAAATAAAATCGAAATAAAATTTAATTTGAGATGATACAGTTGGAATCCTCAATTTAGAATATTCAAAATTTTGTTAACAACGCACTATTTCTCATTGTATATGCCCAAATGCCTGGACGTCTTGGCTCTTTGCCCTACTTTCTTTCTATTCACTATTTAACATATTAACCTTCCGCTACACGCGCTCCTGGCAAGTTACGAATATTTTTTATTCTGTTACTGAAAGTTGTATTAAAGGTTTCGATTTTGATTCAACCAATTAATCAGTTTTCGTTCCTTGAATTCAAATGAGTTTTAACTCCAGGCGTAATTATTGTAATGTTTTTATTCATCTTTCTAAAAGTGTACTTAATATTACGAACCTTACATTTCTTCAGATATACATATAGAATCAAGACAGTCACGGATTCGGCAGGAGCCTTGTGGGGTGTCAAATTCCTCTTTATTTCTAGATTAGGCAGCGAATTTTAAGTTTATCCCGTGAAAAAAACGAGAAAACTATTAATCGTATATTTTTTAACAATCATTAAAGGGGCCGCAAATATTTTAATTTTATGTTGGAAAGGCATTTTTGGGTCTCACAAATCTATCTATCTATCTATCTATTTATATATATATATATATATATATATATATATATATATATATATATATATATATTTTTTTTTTTTTTTTTTTTTTTTTTTTTTTTTTTAGATAAGGGCCACATTTTTTAGTTGCTTAATAAAACCCTTAAAAACTATTTTTATTAAACTTTTTTTTTTCATTATAGGTACCTTTGTTACTTTTATTCATGTTAAATAGTTTTCTGATATTGATAATGATGTATATTTAATATTAAATAATAATTTTAAAAAAAATGTTAATGGGACACCTGAAAGTTGCGATTGGTTGCTTAAACGTATTATTTGTTTACGTTAGCAACTGTTCTTTCCATTCGATTTCGAGTAAGTCGAGCCCGCCAAATATCAGTTCTCCTATGTTACTTATTCCATATTCTTTCACAAAGATTTTAGTTCCTTCACTACATATTTCTTACTTAACACAAAGACAGGCAACAAGCCATCAAACTGTATCCAAACTCTGCCAATTATGTATCGAAGTTGTCAGGTACACAAAGCAAAAATATATCACGGTTACAATTAAAGACAAACAAATAATAAATCTATGTTAAATAAAAGACGTAGACGAGGAAGAATTATATTTCAACAAATATGATATGTACGATACGGTTCTACATTTAATTAACTTCACGTTAATTAACATTATATCTTATGTGGAGAAACTTAGCTCGACTTTAACACGCCATTTTGCTCATGAACGATTAGCTGGAGCTGACGTCATAGATTACATGTGTGGGTATTCGTGATCTTCTTCTTTTTGAAAAGCAAGAACCCATTTCAAAACTTTATTCACGAATCAAAAAATTATTCACAAATTGTTAACAAAAATTGAGTTGCAAAATATATAATTGAATAAAATGCACAATATTAATGACTACAATTATTTGTAAAAAAAAAAAAAAAAATTAATAAGACACTGGTAACAGAAAAATGACATCATCTTCCAAGCATATGTGACATCGAGTAATTTCACTTATAGTCGTTTGAAGCAGCCAATATGTGTTAAAAAGTTTTCGGGACCACCAAGTTATCGTATACCCCTTCCACCTTCATCTTCTCTTAGCTAGGGATGACTCGAAAAAGAATCAGTTTAAACATGATTAGTACCGTTCCAATTTTTGGTAAGTAAAAAATAAATAAATAAATAAAAAATACTATAATGTTAAAATTTAACTATTAATGCGATAGAGTTGCAGTAACAAACAGAATACATTTGTTCAAACCGAGTACATTTGTTTCAGCTTTGCCCATTTTAAAATGCTCCTTTTCTCGCTTTAAATAAAAATAAAATAATTCCCATTTTAGTTTAAAAAACAAACAATTTTTTAAGAAATCTACATAAATAAAAATGAATGTCTGTGGATGTGTGTGTCCTTTATAGACTCCTAAACCATCGAACCGAAAGCTATGAAACTTAGGATACAGGTAGTTCAAAGCACGAGGAAGGTCACTGATGACATTAGAACATTTTACAACAAACCGTTTGAGCGGGATGTTCACATATTTTAAAGATAACATCAGTGATAATTGCTAGCTTATAGCTCTATTTGATCAAAAAATAGTTTATTGCACGTATTGAATTATTCAATTATTTTATATTATCTATGACAGATAAATTCAACGAACAAATCCCTCGAAAAGGGATATGTACTGAGAAAATCACTTAATAGTGGTATATTTCGACTATCATGAATTTGCAGAGAGCATTATGCCAAGTGATGCTAAATACATTTTATCTTTATTCCAAAGATATGAATCACAAACAACGAGCTTCGTAGCCTGGTCAGTAGGGCGCTGGGCCCATGTCTAAGAGGTCGTGGGTTCGATCCTCGCCGGCCGAAGACTCCCCGTGTAGTAAATGGTGACTGATGCACGTTAAATCTGTCGAGTCTCAAAGTCCTCCATGTTCCCATAACAAATCAATACCTCTGGGGGTACTGATCCAGGAGTTTCCTTGTCTTCTGGATTGGTTCAAAATTACAAGGCTACGGAGTTGAACATTAGTAGTCGTAAACCCATGAAATTGGGTCGGCTGTTCAACGACGGTTATAAAATAAAATAAAGTAAAGCCATCGGAGATTACAACATATAATGTCAAATAAAAAAATGAAATTATTTCAACTGTATTAATTGAAAAACTTAGTGGAAGAACCAGGGAAGTGACATTTCTGGAACGAAAAAAGAAGTTGTATTTGAATTAGTTTATTACCAGTTTATTAGAAGGTGGGACCAATAGTTCTTTGCTTTATTTTGTTTACTACTGCCTAATTTGAAACAAAAAATCATGCAAGCATACTAAAAACTAATATGGATTAGTTATGTTAAGATAAAAGGGAAAGCAAAATCTGTTACATTAAACATACCCATTTCGACGCAACCACTTTATGTTATTTTCTCTAATTCATTAATTCTCCAAAAAATGTCATTCACCTGGTTCTACCATCAAGTTCTTTAATTATGTCGGTATATTGCTTTCAGTTTTAAGCATGATTGCATTGAGTTTCTCAGTACTTGATTTATTGATTCTTTTATTTTCTTTTTATTTTATTCACCCCGTGCAAAGAACGGGTATTCAGCTAGTAAATATATAAAACATTTAAATTGATACTAAAATAACAATTCTTAAAATGCTCCTCCTAGCTAATTTATAAAATCGCCATTAAGGGAATATAGCTAATTCCAAGAGTTATAAGAAGTGATATCGAAATTTGCCAGCATATAATTGTTAATAATGTATTTTAATGCATGTACTCTAATCGTGCATTTTGTTTTAGTTGCTTTGAAACATGTTCGGAAAATCTGAGAAGTTTCTCGAAGGAGGCTTCAAGGTCAAAATTAAGATAGTAACGAAAGATATTTCTTCGAAAAAAATTAATTCAAGATTTTTTAAAAACAAAAATTTTTCTAAGGGTCTGCAAGGAAAAAGCAATAAATAAATATTACTTGTAACTTATTAAAAACGGGGTTGATACAATCTTAAATAATTTTCCAAGTACTATGTTAATTTTGTATTAAGTTAATCTTAAAATTAGTTGTGAGAAAATTTTATATATTTTTTTTAAAAAAAAAAAGGCAGATGAAAAGTCAGTGGTTCATTTGATATTATTATTGTTATTCGATAACCACCGACTTTTTCTTCTTTTCATCGAGAATTCCTTATAAAAAAATTTTAAAAAAGCATATGGAAAATCTGTGGTTTTCGAATAACAATAATAAATCCATATTAACCACCTTTTTTTTTCCATCTGCTTTCTAAAAGCATTTTATAAGAAATTTCTGGAACATTTTAAGGTTTTACTTTATATAAAATGAACATAACACATGGAAAATTAAAATGAGACTATACAAACTCGATTTTTATAAGTTACACGCAATATTTTATTTCTTACTTTTTAGTACAAAAATGTTATATTTAAAAAAAAAATTAAATTATTTTATTTCATACTTTTTCGTCTTAGGATTCTTTAAAACTTTTAAAAAAATTGTGCTTTATTATTTTCCCCAGAAACAAGTTTTGAAAGCACAACTATAAACAAAATAAACATGTGATTTCAGATAACTTTAGGAATGCTAATTCGGTAACTTGAGCACCGATCCATATGTCATTCGCTGTGATGACTGAACATGTAAAAAATAATTAAGCGTTAAGGAATGTGTGATAAAACCTTAAAGAGAATAGTTTAAAATTGTATTTATAAAAATGGCAAATATTAAACTAATGCGGAAAAAAAAAATTCAAACATTTCAACAATTAAAATTTTTAGCCATTTTTCGAATCGGGGGCTAAAATCGCTCACGTAGTCGATGTCCGAATTTCAGAACACTCCAACGGTTTAACATTCGAGTTGGGGAAAAAACAAATTCGAATATCGAGTAAAATACTGGGTAAACACAAAAGAAAAGTAGGAAAAAAAACTACTTAAATATGCACGTTTGAAAAAAATATTTTAAAATGTTGATAAAAACTATGACACCCACAGCCATACACACACAAATTCCTTTTGATTGAATAGCTTAATTTAAAAAATTACCTTACCCATCTTTACAGCTGCAACTTAGTTTTTTTTTAATTTTTTTTTTCCCTCGTCTCACATATCACATTGCAATACAGATACTATTCATTAAAATAGAAGATAGAGTTAAGGTTTAATGGCATAGAATCGGCTATACTGCGCTAAACATAAACGTCATCATAACCTATTCTAGGTAAGCTGAAAAAAAAAACAAACAATACAATACAATATAGAAACAATACAATAGAGATTTAGTGAGAAGAAAAAGAAGTACGCCTCGCTTGACCTAAGAAAAGTGATATCAGAGTTAATAAACAAGGATTAAAGTATAATTTATCTACAAAATTCTATCACTCACTTCATCTACAAACGTTTATACTCGATTCCCAGCAGTCTTTGTCCTTTATTTGTTAATAAAAAAAAAACAAAAAAACAGATAACTAATGGATTACCTGAGTAGGCCTCTTTTTATTTATAAAATAGTGTCAATTTTTCATAGAGAGCTAAAGTGTTAAATTATAACCGTCCTTAGTCTACGTTGATAGAGAAGTAAAAATTATGAAAAGATAAGTAAAAAAAAATTTTGCATATTAAAAAAGTGCAAATTTAAAATTAAGAGAAAGAAAAAAAAAATGTCATTAAAATTCGGTGAATCATTATCGAAGGGGTTGAATAACAGTTTGTCGGGCGAAACGGAAAGACCTTCATCTTTCATCAGGTGTACACATTAGTTTAAGTTTATTTTAATCCCAATTTTGTTCTAATTAATACCGATAATGATTCGCTAGATTTTGACTCGTTTTTGTGATTTTTCAGATTGAAAAAATTATTTGTGACCCATAGTTTTATGGATTTTATTATTTCGTTATTATCAAGCTTAAAAAAGTATATGCTGCAAATATTAGGGAGCACCTCAGTCTTTAAGTTCTCATTTTGAAATCTCGCCTTTTTTTTTCTAAATATATAGTAACATATAAATTGAGCATATTTACAAAATACTATAATTTTTTTTTTTTTTAATTTAATAAAAAAAAAAAAAAAAGGAAAACTTAAATTGTCAAAGCAAAAAAATAAAAATCCTATATCATGAGCCCTCAGATCACCATTAGAACTTAAAACCGACGACGTATGCGTCCATTTTTAATTCAGGAAAATAGTACTAGGAAACAGTATAGAGTGAAGCTAGCCAACCTTGTACAAATCAATAAAACAAATGGATTACGTGAGCGAGAATCTTCTTTTTATCTATAAAAGAGTGTCAATTTTTCACAGTAGACATACATCGGCAGTTTCAGTGTCGTATATGATGAATATTTTTCCAGTACGTTTTAAGATTCGTTGGCAGTCTTGGCGTGATTTTGTCTCATTAGATTTTCCTTTACACTATAAAAAATTGAATCCTTCTGTTTTCCCATTATGATAAGTTCCCGTAGTTGATGACTAATTTTTAAAATAGAATCCTACACAGATAATACGTTTCAGTATTTGTAGTGTAATTCTCTCTACACTTTCAACTGCCATAATTTTACGACAGTTTTTGGAAAAGATGCTTTTGTTAAAATTTAAAATTTTTCTAAGAATATGTTTTCATCTCTTATTTGATTTAGTCTCAAAAAAAATAAATAAATAAGTAAATAATAATAATAATAATATCTTGAGTAGACTCAAATTCATTATATTGTTCAATGAAATATATTTTCTTCAATATAATGAATGTTGTATTTTATTCTGTAGTGGAAATTTTAGATGTATATAAAATGTCAGGAATTTTCTTTTCTTGCAATAAGTTGGAAAGAACACTTGAGTGTTGTAAATCTTCATGATTATTGCAAGATTCTTATCTAAAACGCGATATGTTTTTTGAAAACAATTATTTCAGAAACATTTTAAATTTTGTTTTTCATTTATGCGAACACTACACCCTTCCCCAATATTAAAGATAATGCATTGCGTCTGTAAATGGAATGTACGAACAAATAAATATTGTTATTTGAAATAGTAATTTTGTTTAATTTTTTTTTTAAAGACAATAGTTTAAAATTCGCAGTTTGAAATGATGCATAAATTTGTATACCTTTCAATTAAAAATTTTTTAGGCCTTTATCAATTAAAATAATACAAAACTACTAAAAATTACTTTCCTCTTTTAATTAACTCAGGATGATAAATTAAATTTGTAATTCTGTGCAAAACGTTTTCGCTTGGATCAAAAAATGCATGAGATATGGCGAACTAAGAAGTAAAGTAATTAATAATAACATGAGCCCAAACTTTCGACCTCTCTCCTGAACTAGCTATTAAGTTCATATTTTTTAAATTGCAGCTCTAACAAACATTAATGCTCTAACAAACATTATAAAACGATATTTTATCGTTAATTTTTTCAAAATCATTCGGTTAAAAATTACAGTGCTTTTTAAAGTTCCCGTCTGAGTGCTAATGTGAAAGTGCTCAGTGGTATCATGGGTTAGATCACCCTTGCCCTCAAACTAGACGCGGGAGGTTCTCGTGGTCTTCCTCTCCATGTAACGCAAATGCGGGTTAGCTCCATCAAAAAGTCCTCCACGAAGGCAAATTTCTCCCAATACTCGATCCAGGAGTTCCCTTGTATTCTGGATTGGGTTCAAAATTACAAGGCTACGGAGTTGAACATTAGTAGCCGTAAACCCATTAAGTTGGGTCGGCTGTTCAACGACGGTTATAAAATAAAAAAATAAAAAAAAATAAAAAAATTGCAGCTACGCTCCATATTAAGATAATAAAAAATTCAAATCCATCGAAAAAAAGGTATGTTTATTCAGTATAAGCACGTATTTGTAGCTGATTCTGCAACTTAATTAATAGTTAGCACTCGTTAATTATCACATATCCCTTTTGAAAAATTCTAATCGGAACTTTAATTTGTGAAAAACCGATCATTAGAATAAGAGTTACCCAGGATTGTATTTTTTTTATATTGCGCACTGTACAATTGATAAACCGGTTCAATCTTACGGTCTTGAAGGTCTACAGTCTTTTGGTTTTGGACGAACGCTTTAACGCTTGAAACTACCTTTACTACTTGAACACCTCGTTCTGTCCTATACATGAGGTAGATGGATATAGCAATTAATATAATTTTCCATTTTATAATAAAAATATTAATCTTTTGTTTTCTTAAAAAACCGGGCAAATGTATACCGGGCAGGGGCACTCGACCTTAAAAAAACATCAGTGTAGGATATACCGGGCAGTGACACTTGACCTTAAAAAAACATCAGTATAGGATATACCGGGCAAATGTATACCGGGCAGTGGCACTGAACCTTAAAAAAACATCAGTGTAGGATATACCGGGTAAATGGATACCGGATAATGGCACTAAACCTTAAAAAACATCAGTGTAGGGTATACCGGGCAGTGGCACTTAACTAGACCTAGTATGACCGGACCTTTGGTGTATGTATGACTAGTATGACTAGACAATTACATAGACAATTTAATAATGATTAATAAATTAATGATTATTTAATAGACAATTTAAAAACTTCTATTTTTTATATTTTTAATTTAGAAGATTTATAAGAATTATTTATATAATAGAAGGCCGCCAAAGTAAAATATTCATTGATCTTATCTTTTCAATTATTTCGGACTTTGGCCGTAACGTATATATATATATATATATATATATATATATATATATATATATATATATATATATATATATATATATATATATATATATAAACAAAACATGCGTGAAATTTCGCGAGCTCAATAAAAAATTTCTGAAACGCAAATACTTAAAGTTTGTGCAGTAAGAAAAAGCCTGAAACAGCTATCAATCGAAGTGGAAGAGGTAGCGCTGTCGTACTAATCCGATGAGTGATGTCATGTCCAGTGCGCGCCAAAACCTAACAACAATTCTATCAGCTTTTTGTGTTTATATTAATTTACTGTTTTTAATTGTTCTTCATTAATTTTTTACTGTTTTATTTGCTTAGTTTCTCGATTAAATTGTTTCATCTGGAAGATGTAAAGCTTGCTTAGGAGGAATATTTTCTGTATGAATTATATATAATTATATGGATTATAAGAAACTAACAATTCTTGTCTTTCATGTTTTTTAAGGCTGATTCTACAAATCATGCGTTATTGAAAGAATTCAAAATAAAATTTCATGCGATCATGAGATTTACTAACATTTATGTATTTTAAAATTTATATAATTAAAAATTGTTTCGAATTAATAATGCTCTCTAATGTTTATAATGCTATACTTTAAACTTAAAAGTTTTACTTTTTTATAAATAAGTTTTGTATGAAATAACCATGAAAATTTTTCGTTGATTTCATGAAAACATAGCTAATTATAATTTTACATATGATATTATATATTACTTTACCAGTATTAATGTTTTGTATGAGTAGTAATAAAATAGAAAATTCTTATTTTCACAGCACATTTTATTACTCTTGCTAAAAAAAGTCCTTCGCATTCAGTTATTATTATTGAATTTAATTTGAAAGTCTTAATTTCTGTGATTTACAATAATTTAAAATGTAGATATTACAACATTAACCAAGTTGAATCAATATTTATGGCTAAGTTTTCCTTAGTAAAATAGCATTTAGCTATGTATTAATTATATGCCTAGTAAATATAATTGTTTTATTGATAAAAAATTACTACTATTATCATTACATTGCTGTTATGTGGTTAATGCTTATATTTTTTTATAAATAATTTTAGTTTTAATTGTTTTTCCATTACTACTTATACAAAGTTCTATTGTTACCTATTTAAGTATTAGGCTTGAAATAATTTTATATGTAACATGTTGAAAGTATCTTGTTGAGATGTTAATTTATATCTACATTGAAACCTCTTGGGAGCGACCACTCTCTGTTCCTCAGTAAAATGGTTAAGGGAGGTTGGTACTTCATAGGGGCTGCCTCCATTGACTTCAAATGTTATTGAAGGTACATAATTTTTTGCAAACGACTTTAATTTTTGTCAGTGTCATGCCATTTCATTGTCTTTAAATTTAGTCAGTCTCTTGTCATTTCCTTGGTGCAGGAATGCCATTTGTCTTGGTGTACCTTCGCATACCCTACTGATATAATTATTATGTTTTTTGCTTAAAATTCACATTTAATTTTATATAAAACATTAGCTTTAAAAAATGAGAAGAGGTTTGTTTGTTTTAGATGCTTCCTTTTTTCTAAAATAACTTTTACATTCTAATTTAATTTTCAACTCTAAAAATAATTCACTGATAACATCATCTTTAGTGCACTCTTGACTGCAACATGAGGTTGTAGATTTCTTTCAGAGTTTGTCAAAAAGAGGTCTCTAAATAAGAATCTCACTCAAATATTTTGAATACATTTTAAACTACTTATTTGTTTTGTTAATATTTTTGTATTGATATTTTTTTGTGTTTCCTTATTTGATCATATCAGCATTTGGGGCAAAGGTTTTTCCAGTTGTTGGGAGAGATTTTTAATGACCTCTAAATAGCCTAAAGGTTGTAAATAGGGGAGGTTGCTACATACATGTGGTCTTTCCTGGAGGTTTCACTGTACAAAAATCTCAATGGATAGGTTCTTGGCTTGTGGTTTCATCAGATAAGTTAATGTTTTGCTCAATTGAATGAATTTATAGTTGCCTAACTGTAAGTTCAGCTTACTAACTTATTAATAAGAATAAATGTAAGTTTATTTAGCCATTTTGTAATTTTTTTTCTAATTTGTGTTATTTAATTCCTAATATTCTCATTAAAAAAGTGCTTTTCAACCAGTTTCATTGTTAGAGCAAATTCCTTTATTAATGAAGTGAGTTTAGAATATTAGTTGTTTAGTTCTTTAATGCTTAGATTAACAGCATTAATAAAATAATTTATTTATCCAAGGTTGGGTGCAAAACTTTTATTAGGTCTGAGATATGAATGAAATCAAATTGGATGCTAGTCCAGGATGAAATATCACCTATAGAAGTATATGTATATACTTCTATATTAATTCTTATTAAATTAAATGAAATTATTCCCACTTTTATACTCATGCAAGACTTTAACACTTATTTCTGCAGCATACATAATTTTTCAGCCTATTTCTGTTGCCCAACAAATATCTATGACCAGATGGGATGATAAACAATACATTAATAGATAACGAAGATACCCATTATTCGAAGTTAACCCATTATTCAAATAGTGCTTACAATTACTATTTAGATAATTCATTACAAATTGTTATTCACATTTATTAATTAGATTTAAAAATGTTTCATAATTTTTCAAATAATTTTGAGTTAGAGGTAATTATTGTTTTATCCCTATAACTATGCACCGCTTAAAAATTGTACTGTTTTTTAAAAATTAGAATCTATATATTCTAAAACCTTGTCTAAGGGAAGAATATCTTGGCATAGGCTTGTTGAGAAGGCCAAGGCCCATCCTGGGCTGTCGTGCCAATGAGAAGAAGTATATATATTCTGAAACATATGTTTTCTAGGTGTTCAGGAATGTGTTTTACTAAGGAAATATATTTTAGGGATGGTCTATATTTTTAAAGTTTTTTTTTTATCCCTTTTATATGAATAAATTTAAGGACTATATGCATTTTTTATTTTCTACTCTTTAAATGAATAAATTTTTGGGCAAATCTTAATGACTATTCTGTTTAATATTGTTAAATGTTTAAATATATTATGTTTTTGAAAAGAAATGTTCTGTTTTTCAGAAATATTTGCGCAATATATCCTCTTAACACTGCTGAAAATGCCTTTACAGGAAGATCAAAAAGGTAATATTTAATTTGAAATTTTTGGCTTATGAATCTGTATGGTATTTTTTTCTTTAAATTTTAACATGTCATTTGAATTTTTTATTTATTATTAACTGTTGCTTAAACATTTTGTATTCAACATAAGAGTCTATACACCTTACAATCGCGTTTATAGAACTCAAGTGTACAAGCGCAAACACAATTGTTAAGGGTGAACTCATTACATGACTGATGTGTGTGATTTATTTAACTTATTCCATGTGATTTTAGTGTTTAAAGTTTATATTCATGCATATTTGTGATTTTCTTTAAAATATTCATTTAAAAAATATATGCCGGGTGGATTGCGTATTTCACCCGCATTCAGCCTTTATGAAAACACAGATCAAAGGATCTCAAGCTACAGTTTGTCTACCGTAAGAACCCCCCTTCCCTGTCACTAAGTCTCTGGCCGTCCGCTGCTATGAAAACAATGCCATGTTGCTATGTCCTATGCTATGCTGCTATGAATAGTATATTTCAGGGAGAGTAGTTTCTCTTCACTCTAGGGCTAACACAATAGACTGAAGAAAAATATTCCCTTTCTCTCACGAACCCTACCCAAAACCTTCCCTAAACCAGGGCTGATCGTGCTCCGGAAAAAATCCGGATTTCCGGATTTTTTGCTAACAGTGATCCGTAAGTTTCCGGAGATCAAAGGTCCTGGCGTTTCAAAAAATCATTGATCACAGAAGTTTCCGGAAATCAAATTTTCAAAAGTTGAACTTAAAAACACAGTTTGTTTTATTTGTTTGTAAGGGAGATCCAGATACTTTATAATCTTATATTCATGATTAATATTCATTTTTTATCAGTAAATAGTTATTATAATCATAAACTCAAGAAAGAAAGACATATTTGTACATTTTAATTACTTCTCCAGGTCATCATAGGTATGTGTAAATGATATAGGTATATGTAAAATTTTAAATATATTTTAAGTAAACTAAGAAATATTGAGAAAAAGGAAAAAAACCTTGTTTAAATTTTTTTCTAATTTTTCAATTTACACTTTTTTTTTTTTAACTCAATAAATTTTTCGGAATTTTGACTTGGTCATAATCACCCCTACTAAACAGTGACCCCACAACCCTAATTGAAATGGTTATACCTTGTTACCATAGTCACCGCCCCAGATCCAGGCGAATGGCTGGGGGAGTTCTTAGTTTAAACAAACTATACATTAGTGATCATTGCTGAATTTGTTTTATTCCACCACTTATCTGCTTGCTTAATAAATATTCAGTGCTTCTGTTTAACACTACAAATCTTTTCAGTTTATGTGCTGTTCTGTTTACCTAATTCCACCCACATACATTCAGATGAAGTATTGTTCTAATGGTTTTTATAGTACATTTTCTTTTTAAAATTTCAATTACATGTTATTTTATTTAAGCTTTTAATGTTGAGAATGTTTGATTCTCACATTAAGGTATAGTTTCAAATATTAATTTTTATTACATAATATTAGTCCCCTGATTGGCCCATTTTCTTGTGTTACTATAAATATTTTATACATTCTTAAAGTTTTAAATTTAATATGCAGCGCAATATCATATTTATGATAATGTAATAATTTCTTAATTTACTCCTTTTTATTATTTGATAATTTTAAAATGTTTATTTTCTGTGAAGTATAATATTTAAAACTAGTATACTATTTTCTGTATAATTTCTAAACATTTATGCGTGTAAATATATAAAAGATATCACTTTGTGCTACAAAATATATTTCAATCATAAATTTACTTGGTAAACCAGTTAACATGTCTGTGTATTTTCCATATTTTTTTTTGGATCTACTAAAATATATTAACCTTTTCTAAGAAATTTGTAGATCTAAATTATGCCATATTCTTCTTGTTATTGTAATGTTGCTGCATGTTTATTATATTATGTTCTTAATGTGTTATGTGTCAGAAGTTTCAGCTTATATATATATATATATATATATATATATATATATATATATTTATAATATATATATATAATATATATATTCATACAGTGGAATATTGTCAGGACTTTTGCAAGCCCATAAAATAGATTCTTCATGATAATAGTTCTTATGGTAAACAAACATCATGACTTGCATTATACAATAAAAATTAATTAAGGAACAATGTTTTCTTTTAAGAATAACCTTTAAGTGAAAAATATTTTTAGAAATCAAAGCATGGTATGTAGTTAATAGAAAGTAATTAAAAACTACTGAAAATGTAAGGTTCAAAAGCAAATGTTTTGGTGATTATTGTGATCTGACACCTAAGCTTTATATATTATTTTTCCTGATGCTATAGAATGAGATATATGCTATTAAATTAGTTAAGTTTTGAAGCAGGGTTCATGATGAAAATGTAATAGTTATATTTATAAAGTGTGTCTTAAATACCACAAAATTTTGAAATGGAGATTCTGCTCCAAAAGTTTTTTTTTTTTTTCATAGTTGTAAAAAATTTCAATGTGTAATTCTGTATATTTTTCAATTCTAAGTTACAAACAAATTATGAAAAATCATTGCGCATTAAATTTGTGTGTACCAACTGCCCGTTAAAAGCAATTGGTTTAAAATAAAAATGAAAATTTTATTTGGTTCACTTTTATAAAATTATAAATGGGAGGAACCAATGATAGCCCAGTGATTAACCCAAAATGTTAAATGAACTTTCAAGTTAAACTAAAATTCTCTTTTAATTAATATCAATTCTGTTTTTAAATTTTGGTAATTATTATAAAGGGCTATTTAATCTTTGTTATGCCTAAATAATGTTATTAACATTATTTTAAAAGTATCGTTAAGTATTTAAATGATCTATAATTTATAAATATTTTTTTTAGGTTCTACACCATTTAAAAATGTAGACATCAAGACATTATTCTTAGCTGCTAGTAACAGAAAACGGAAAGCTTCTTCACCTATACCTCCCCCAACTGAAGCTAAAAATGTGAAAGTATGTGATAAAGAGAGTGATGATGATATTCAAGTTCTTGATGCATCAATAAATTCTGATGTATCTGCAAGTGACTGCAAGGAGAATCAAGATGTGAACACTTTAAAAAGTGAACAAGTTGCTTCTCTTAATAATGCTAATGTGATTATTAATAATGATTTGAAATCAGTTGGAAGTGACGAACATATGTCTAGCGAAGATGATTCATCAAAAACAAGTTCAGATGATTTAAATTCCTCACTGTTGGACAGTTCAATTAATGCCTTGAACACCAGTGGTTTATCTGAAGCAAACCAAAGTATTGTTGAAAAAGATGTTTCTGAAAAAGTAGATGAAGCTGTATCAGAACTTAAGCCTGGAGATGCAAATGAACAAGAAAAGAAAATTAACACTAAAAAAAGAAAAGTGTGTATTTTTTTAAAGTTTTTATTACAAATTTATTTGGTTTGGTTAAATTAGCAAATAATTAAATAAAATTTTAAGATTTCTAATAATAATTTTAGTAAAAATAAGTATATCATTTACACTACATTAAGAAATTTCAAATTTCTTTCAAAAATTAAAAACCAGTTGTTACGGAGTAATATATTGTGTTCTGTCTGTAGCATCCAGTTTTTAATTATTAAAAATTAATTAAATTTCTGAAAGTTGCTAAAAATTAGAGTTAATGTAAATTGACACTAATACTTATTTTAACAAATTATGTCTGTCCAATATAAATAACATTAAGTTTCAGCCTACTTTCAAACAACAGTTAATTTACCAATTTAAAGTAAAGCATTCCTGTATCATGGAGGATAAGGCTCCATGATTACCAGACCAACAGCGTGATTTTTTCACTGCGCACAGGCCGCCTTTACTTCCCAGACAAGATGGTATCCATCGACTTGACTCTGATGGGCTTCAAAGCCTTCACTGGGAATCGAACACTAGCTCTTCTCTATGACAGCCCAGTGCCTTAACCACTGAGCCATCACAGAATTTACCAATTTACCCAATTAATTAAATATTGTTGTCTTTCATTGAATAAAAAAAAATTTCTCATCTCAGGCTAAAGAGTTAATTTATCTTAAAAATAAAAATTTAGGCAATTATATTGTTTTAGTTAGGAGAAAATAAAAAGGATACATGAAATTTATGGTTTTATCCAACTTTCTTTTGTAGCCAGCATTTAAGTAAATAATTAAGTAATAATTTAAGTAGTAAATTTCAATAAAAAAAGCTATGTAATCGATTTCTGTAATAAATATAAAAGTTGCAAGGGCTACAATAAACAGGTATAATTGGAATGATAATGGTTTATGGAATATTAATGTGAAACAGCACACACTCATTCTCTGTTGGTTAAACTGAACTCGTTAAATATGATTTGTATTTCTATAATCTTGGACTAAGGCTACTATGGGACATGTTATCTAGTTTTATCATATAATCTAGGATCTTATAACCTAGATCATCTTATAATCTAGGACTTCTTATAAACTAGTTTTCTGTTTTAATGGCATCTCAAGTGAAAAGTTGTTCCTTATTATACCATAAACATCAATAATATATTTGTACATTATGATTATTATTTTAATTTCAATTGTTTCTTTAATTTAGATTACTTTTTTGTTGCAGAGAATGACCCCTGAAGAAGCCAAACAGAGAGCTGAAGAGAGAGAAAAGAAACAACAAGAAATAGTAAGTTATATTATAAATTCTATTGAAAAGAATTGAATCCTTAAAATTTTTACCATTAGTGCAAGTTTGTAAATCTAAACCTTGCACCATTTTTCTATTGAATAACATAAAGAAACCAGTTTGCTACGGAGAAAGGCAGCCATCTTAAATTATTAAAAATTCTGAACCATCTACAAGTTTTTATTTAGTCTAGTAGCATCTCTGGCAATTAAAAGGTAAGTTAACAAAAAATAAAAAAGCTAAACAATGTCAATGCCAATAAAGGGGAAAAATGTAGACTTGTAGAGATTTGCATCTTTTATTTCTTCTATTTATTTGCTTTCATTGTGTTTGTGTCACATTTTGTTTAAAGTACTTTTTGAATTTGCTATTGAAATTTTGAACTAACCATGTTACATGAAAATTTTTTTTTTGACCTTTAGTTATATATTCAGCCATTTTTTTTTCTATTTTAAATTCAATCAAACTCAAGTAAATTAAAGGATTGAAATCATGTTAGTGCAATTAAATTGAGTGATAACTTTGTCTAATATTTCAGCTAATCAGTGTTTATTACTTTCTTGTCATTGTAGGCACATTTTAATTTTACGTAAAACATTAATAGCTAAAATATTATAAAAGTTGAATTTTTAAAGTTTTAATTGCATTTTTAAGAAAACATTGTTATTTTCTCTAGCTCCTTAAAAAACAGGAACGTGAGCGTGAATTGCAACAGCGCAAACTTCAAAAGGAGATGGAAAAAAAAGCTAAGGAAGAAGAAAGGAAAGAAAAAGAAAGACTAAGACTTGAAAAGAAAGAACAAGAGGAGAAAGAAAAACAACTAAAGCAGGAAGAAAGGGAGGCTCAAAAACGAATGCGCCAATTGATGTTAGAGTAAGTATGTTAAAGTGTTTTTTGTTTAGTAGTTGTATGTCAAAAAGTAGGACTATTTTTCACAAGTATATGCATACTAAATGGAGAAAGTAGAAATCTATATATTAAAAAATTTGAAAGTAAAAAGAAAAATATCCGTCTGTTTGAACAATTTTTAAGGATTTATCAATAGTCAATTATAGATTAGTCAGTTTAATTGCACCTTCTACAGATAAGCTGCATATTACAATAGTGGTCGACAAGAATCTTGTTCTAATGAGTTTTTTAAGCATCTTTACAGAAATCGATCATTGTTAATGATGGCAATATTTTGACTGTTAATCATGGAAATATTTTGACTAATCAACCAAATCTTCCCTCATATTATGCTTTATCCTAACTTAACCACAATTCCAAAATAAAGTTCTTAGTTATGATACTTATTATGAAGGAGTAACATACCTCTTTTATTATCTATTGCATTTTAATTTAGGAGGGCTGTAAAAAGAGTTGAGAGTGTCTTTTTTCCCAACAGATTAATTATAAGTACACTTATGTGTTTTCAATAATATGCATTTATGAAAGATGTTTGAGCATGTAAAACTTTCATTCAGAAATGTATTTTTGAGCTAACAGTTTGAGTTTACTTGAGCTGTGAAATATATAAAGACTGCCTATATTCTTTGCCATTATAAGGATCCTTCCACTGTAACAACTACACACATCACTCAACTATTTTGTTGCATTTTTAGGATTCAATTATATATCGACCATGGTAGGAATGTTCTGTAATTATGACTTCGGTCAGACGCCGTGAACGTTTCTGATCTGATACTTCCCTCTCCAAACATTCGTATCAAAACCAACAAGGGGACTTTTAGCCACAGCAGATTTCATGTGCTTTTTGCTGTGCATATGTGCCGGTTTTATAGGGTGCCTGAATCAAACTCACTACCCCCTGCTCCAACCAGCAGTGTGAGAAATGCCTTAATTAACTGCTCCACCAGAGCACTTCCATTGTAACAACCAATACATAAAGCCCTGTTTGCTAATCCATTAACATTATTTTAATGCCCATTAGAAAGTCCACATAGCCATTCATTCTACTATTTTAATGGCCGACTTTAATAATTTAATCATTGATTGGAGGTAGTGTGCTACAAGTTACAAACTACTGAAGTTGCTGCTTTTTTTAGTGTTTGCACATTGGTGTGCTATTTTTTTTTTAAAGTAACGTAGAGTGATACAAAAAAAAAAAAAAAAAAAAAAATAGTAGTTTATTGTGATTCTAGGCAACTACATTTAATTTTAGTTGGGTAACAATACAAGGTTTAAACGCAACTAATTTTTCAAATCTGATAGGTAAAACTCTGACGTGCATAATGAGAATGCTTTTGTGGACAAGCGCTAATAAGAATTGCTGTTACTAATATTTAAATGCCATTACAAATAATAGAAAATTTATCACTTTACTTTGGTCGCACCTTCAAATGTAAGTCCATTCGTGAAACATTAATGTTATTTCAATGTTAAGGAAGGAATTTCTCTGTAATTTTTAATACCTTTTATTTCTTGGACGAAATAGAGCCTTAAACACTTACAAAGTTGTAAATGTTTGATTATTTCATAACTCTTCTTAAGTTATAAATATTCCCTGTTAAGAATGACATAAAAAGTTGAATGAATAAAATCTCAAGAAATGGATTAGAGTATCAAACAGGCTCATGTAAACATAAATATTTCTTAATATTACCTCATATTTAATTAAACCAATTTTTTAACATGTGTGTAAATTTATACTCCAGCAGAGTTCCTTTCCTAAAAGTTGTGAAGTACTAACTTCATTTCAATAGTACTTTGTCATTCTATTAAGAAAAATAATTGTAGCTGTTAACTACAAAAAATAATGTAATGTTTTCAGATTATTGATTTTGACGTAGGAAAGTTTTCAAAGAAGTTATTAAAACTAATTTTCATTTGGTGTTTCTGCACATTAAATTAAAAATTTTTTGAATTCCCTTTAAATGAAGGAAAGGTGGCAAGACTCCTTAGTTTCTTATCTTATGTGACAATTAACTAAGATATTTAATTTAGCGAAATATGTTTATTTTACATTGATAATTGAAAATATATATAAATACGCTATAATGCATAAATTCCTATAAGACTTGTAGGCATTCTCTTATTTAAAAGATGCATGAACAATCATGAAATTCTTTTTATAGGGCAGAATAAATTTATTAATTATACACTCTTTCTGGGAAATGTTGTCCTTTTAACTTGGAAGTTTAAACATAAAGATTTTGCAATTATCTTGATACATGCTATTTATTGAAAATTGCTGCCTCTAACCAACATATTTTTTATATCCTTTTCAATTATGATATATTTTTTTAAAGGGTACTTTTGCAAATAAACATATATTTTATTTTATAACCATCGTTGAACTGCCCACCTAATTTTTCGGGTTTACAAATACTAATGTTTAACCCCATAGTCGTATAATTTTGAACCCAATCCAGAAGACAAGGGAACTCCTGGATCAAGTACTGGGAGAAATATACCTTCATGGAGGACGTTTTGTATGAAACTAGCCCGTATTTGCGTTACTTGGAGAGGAAGACCACAAAAACCTCCCACGACTATCCTGACGGTAAAGGGACTCTAACCTATGATCTGTCTACCACTGAGGATACTTCACGTCACCACTGTGCTTGATGTAAGTCGGTTCCGTATCGACCAGCCACTCTTAAGATTCGAACCCGGTTCACCTCGTTGGAAGGCAACCGCTCTATCGTCTGAGCCATCGTGGCTCTCAAATAAACATATAGAAAGGGAAAAAAAAATTTCTGTTATTACTATTTTTGTATTATATATCTAATTCTTATCTAAGTAAAGTCTTGCTTTTGCTGTGTGACATACAGCAAGGAAAAGTTGAGAAATTATATCAATTGGCAAAAATCAAAGAAATGTCAAGGAATTAAAAATTAAAATACCTAAAGTGTCAATAAAAATGAATCATTTTGAATGTGGCATACTTAAAAGTCTGCTATTCTTTCCAAAGAGACTGGTCTTGTAATAATTTTGTTTTTAAAAAAATTGTTTACATGGGTGTATGCCCTTAATAGCAAATATTAGTATTTTGCAATGCATTTTATGAATGAAAATAAGGCATAGCTAACATTTATGCCCCCAATTCAAAAATCAGAGAGATTTGATAAAATCAGCCTTGGGAAATCAGGAAAAAGTATGGAAATATATTTTTTTTGGAAATATATTCTCAGTATATTTTTTTCTATTTAATAATTGTTATTTAAGAGTAAATATTTGCAGTATTTTTATGCACTCTTAATATAACCATGACTTTATGACATACTGGTTTTTTAACCATGGTTTTATATTTTACAGACTTTATAATGTACATGTTTGTTTGTAGAATAGTTGTTATACGGAGTGCTAACATTATGTATACACTGCAGTTATCAATTTTTACTTTCTTTCTAGGGCTAAGCTTGAAAAGAAAAAACAAATGGAAGAAATGAAGTTGAAGCAGGTAGAAGAACGCAAAAAAGCTGAAGAAGAAAAAAAGAAAGCCGAACTTGAAAAAGTAAAAATTATCTTCTACTTTAGAATAAATGAAAAATATTGTTTTAAAATTAAAAGTGCGAATGTGAACTAACTTTGATTTCTGGTAAAATTTTTTTATTTTAGTGGTTTATTTTATATGTGTGATTAGTGTTTTCATTTATTTATATACCCAGAGATGATTGTGATCCGGAAAAAATCCGGATTTTCGCTAAGTGCGAACCCAAAATTTCCAGAAATCCAAGGTGCAAAAGCTTCAGGAAACCATCGATCACATTTATGTATAAAAATTCTATTTTATTTCAAAATATTAGAACTTATACTTGGCATCTCTTTCATTTGTAAATATTTTTTTCTGGTAGAATAATAAATGTGACAAGAGATAAAAGTAAACTTATACATAATTATTAATTTAAATTATGCTGCATATAATTTATTTAGAATTTCATGTTGTGAAAATATCAATGATTTAAATTTATAAAGACATTAATTTTTTGAAATGCGTCATTAATGATTTTACTCAAGAGACAGCTGTTTTTTAAATCTAAGAAAAAAAAGATTGTCAACTTTTATTTTATTTTCTAGACTGTTTTAATTGACACCTTAAAATTTTAAATGAAATATTAAGTTGATTAAAAAAAGTCTTTTTGACTAGAGTGTTAACATTAATTGCAAATTTTATTTGTAAATTTTCAATTTGTAAGTTTAACAACCTAAAACTTTGATTGTGTGAAAAGTTATAATACAAGCATACGACTTAATATCTTAATATTTCATGTGATATTTTTTAAAAATGAAAATGTTAGTACAAAATTTTGCTCACAGCAAAGAAAGGTAGAAAGCTGATGTTGAAAATTAATAACTAAGTAAATTTTCTTCCTTTAGTGGACAAAGTTAGTCACAAGGATTATAAAAGGATCACTTATTTCTATACATCACGCAGAATTACTTCAAAATTTTTCACAAACTTTTCTTGTGCATGCATTTAATTTGGAAGAAACCACTGTGTTTTTCTTCCCTGATATATAGTGGAGGGGGAAATGTTTGAATCTCTGATTCTCCTTATTATGATATGTGAGAAATTGGGTCGGCTGTTCAACGACGGTTATAATAATTATAATATATTATGATATGTGCCTAATTTTGGAAATATCCATTCATTCCATTGTATCTGATTTGCCATTTTTTGATTTTAGTTTTTTCAAAGCACTTAGTCAAATGAAATAATTTTTTTTGTTGCACTTTTTGCAGTCTTTTTCTGAAAATATGAATTTGTTGCCAGTAGTACAAATCCATGTTTTTGATATTTTATTAATCAAATTTATTAAAATAAGGTTTGAATTAAGGATACAAAATTAAATGCATCTTATTTTTTTGAAACAAGTGTATTTGTTTAAAAATTAACACAACATGATTAGGAATGGGGAAGTTCAAAGTTTTGTTACTGGTTATTTAAATATTTGTTCCATGTTGTAAAAGAAAAAATCAGTGTTAAAGTGATTGTCACTAAATCGCTATGTTAAATCGATTGAAATTGAGTTAAAAAGTATTCTACCCATTTTTAACGGTAGGCTTGAATAGGTTAAATGTATCAATTGCTTCTTGATTTCTTAATTTTAAAATTAGGGGAAGAAAAAAAATTTGTGTGAAAATCAAGCAATTTTATTTTCATATATTTCAAAATATTTTGTTTGTTTTAAAGCTAAAAACTTCTCAAGCTAAAGTCTAACTCCCACAAGTTTAAAGGTCTCATGAAAGGTGTATATGTGTGTTTCAACTCAATTACTTCATTGCCACTTAGATAATTTTAATATTAGTCATTAAAATACCAACGTTTTTGCTAAATGTCTGTAGAAGTTTCTTTTAAGTTTTTTTTTTTTTTTTTCTTCCTGATCGTAAAACACACAGAGAAATCATCATGCAATCCTAGAAACCATTTTAGTCAGCTTAGAGTCAAAAGTTTAAGTGTTTAAAATATTTTTTCTAAGGCATTTTTTTTTAAAAGAATATATTAACAGGCTGAAAATAGAACATGCAAAGTTAAAGATGATACTGATATGTAAAGTTTAAGAATTCAATAAATCTGAAAAAAAAAACTAGGAAATGTCAGGAAATTGCATTAAAATTTCTATAAAGTTTGAAGAATTGATTTCAGTTTGAGGTACTCAAGCTTCCAGTATTTTTCCAAAAGATTTTTCTTGTTATAACTTTTTAAAGCTTAATTTTAGCTTTAATAGCACTATAAGTGTTTTGTACTACATTTTATGTATAAGAATTAGGTATAACTTAGAAATTAATTTAAAAAATTTTCCACTAGAAAAGAATCAGGGAAATTTGATCAAATCAGTTTAGAAAAGTCATGGAAATTTTTTGTGTGTGTTTGTGATTACTCTAAATAATTTTAACCCACTGACGGTTCTGCACGTAGAAAGTCGTATTTTAAGCTGCAGTTTTCACTACATAGCAAAACCGGTTTTCCAATGTTAATAGATAGGGGAACTGTGTGTAGGGGAGAAACTTTCTCCCAATTTCGCCCATTTCCTTAACCGCCAGTGGGTTAAATGTCTTAAAAATTTTGCATACACTTCTTTTAAAGTGTAGAAAATATTTTGATGAAATTTTTTCTGTTGGATTCAAACTCATAAATAGCCTTTTGGTATTCATTACTGTGTTTATCTACTATGTATATTTAATCTTATTTTCTGCTAAGCCTAATTTCTCTTTCTTTATCTTTACAGGAACAAAAAGAAAAAGAAAAGAAAGAAAAAGCAAAAGCCGCTTTTGTTAAATTTTTTGTGAAAGAAAATATTTCTCCCCCTTCTATACAAGTATGGAATGACTTTTTATTTAAGCTTGTGACTTATGAATAGAGATTAATGTTTTAATTTTAATTTTTTTTCAGATATTTTCTTCCTTTAAAATCATATGTTAGCTTGAATTTGATAAATATTGATTAAAAACATGAAGTAGTTAATTTCTTAAAATTGAAACAAAAGATTTATGTGCTTATTATAAAAAGAATTAGCATTTGAAAATTATTTTATTTTTAATAAGTTTATATTTTGTTAAATCTGTCAATTATTACTGCAGAGTGCATATTAAATTGTTGCAGCACAGTTGAAAATTGATGGTAACTGGGGACTGCTGAAATCTGACTAATACCTTTCAGGGGTCTGTCTAGACTGAATTTACTACC
Source organism: Parasteatoda lunata (assembly GCA_949128135.1). Lineage (NCBI taxonomy): Eukaryota > Metazoa > Arthropoda > Arachnida > Araneae > Theridiidae > Parasteatoda > Parasteatoda lunata. The sequence goes on from OX421974.1 coordinate 64,726,049, forward strand.
ATTTAGCGGTACCTTCACATTCAATTTTAGGTAAAACGGTAGTTTCACAAATTCAACTTTAGGAAAAACGGTAGTTTCACAAAATACTTTTTCTTAAAATTTTATTTTTGTATCCCTTAAGAAACGATAAATCTATATTTTTACCATGTTTTTGTGTTGATTTTTTAATATAATTTTTAATTTTTCACAAATTATGTCTCAAATTATGTAAATTTTCACAAAATAGGTACCTTTCAGAAAAACCTAGACAGACCCCTGCCTTTATGAAATAATTATTAGCATTACCCCGGTCAGTAATCAATAATCAAGTGAAAAAGAATGTTGATTAGGTATTTTTGGTTTGGACTGTGTTATCACTGTAATTCTCTGAATTTATTTCAACTTCATTCATTTAATTTTTTTACTTTTTTTAATATTTAATGTAATGATCTACTTATAGTACATATGTTTATCAAACATAACCTGTTTATCAAAACATAATGATGAAATTTTATTACAGTTTTTTTATTTTTTCATAAAAATTAAAATATAATTTTTGTTTTGTTTCATAATTTAAGTATTTTTTAATGTAATCAATGAAAATGCATATACACTCTAGAAATTTTTATTTTACTGGTTCTTTGAGCAATAGACTAAATTTTCACAATTCATCTTCCTTTATCAAAATTTAATATTTTTTTTGTACTCATATAGAGGCCTGTTGAACAGGATAGTATCTTCAAGCCGTTTCAGATTTCTGAAGATATGACTCTTGCTCCTGTAATACCATCAGTTTCTCAAGAAAGATTTAATCGTGGAATATTTGACACTGCTGTGACTTCACAGGTATATTTGAAATAATTATTTCTATAAATTATAAAAAGCCTTTAATCATGCACTAAAGTTAGTAACGATTAATACTCAAATTGATTCTTAGATAATATGTTATTTAGACTTCTGTATGAAACTAAAATTTAATAATATGAGGTTAGTTAATTGTTTTAAATTGTACCCATGTAAAATTTTTGAATTGATTGGTGCTATATTAAATTTAATTTCTTTAAATTTTAGATAATCTTGTAATAATCTTTGTTAATATTGATCGTTTTTATACCATTTCATCCAGTATCTTCCCTTCTTAAGATATTTCTCAGTTTCTTTCACTATTTTGGAAGAAATACTATTCTTCAAGCAAATATGCCAACCATGATTAAAATTTTTTTTATTTAATTGTAAAGGAAAAGTATATCATAGTCTTCTGTATATTTATCAATTTCTGTTGGGGATAAAGAGTTAATATAAGAACTATGTATTTTGAAAAAACTAAGTGTTGCTGTGAATAGCTATGTTTTTTTTTGTCTTTAATCTTAATGTATTTGTGTTATGCTAATTTAATTAATTTAACTATAAATTTTTTTAGAGTTGTACCCACTTATATCTCCAGAATTTAAAAAGTGGTTCTTATCAAGATGTACAATGTAGGAAGAGAAAGAGGAAATCTAAGCATTGTGATACTGAAGTAATTGTAATTGAAACTGATGAAATTGGACTTGATCTGACTCCTAAGTTAATACAATTTCATGAAAATGTTCGACCACCATATTGGGGCACTTGGCGAAAAAAAAGCAGAGCAATACGCCCACGCAATCCATTTGGGCAAGATGTAAGTTTAGTACCTTTTAAAGTTATTCAGTAAATTACTTACATTTTAATATTTAAGTTAAATTGACTTAGTTATTATTTTGACATCAATAATGTGATTTTGTGTTTGCTTTTATTTATTTATTTGTTATTTTAAGTTTTTTTGAAAAAATAAAATTAAAATGTTTAACAATTATTTAATTTTGCTTACCTTTACTGTTTTCTTGTTGTTTAACTTTACTGTTTCGCTGATGTTTAAATTTTTTTTTTTGTGCTAGCTTTCTGAGACTTTCTCTTTTCAAAGATAGTAAAAATTTTATTTTTCTTATGAGTTTGTTTCTCAACATTTAGAAATTTAACTTTTGATTTGTAATTTTATATTGTATGCTAATGCCATTAAAAGTGAACTGCCAAAAACGTTTTGAATTGAAACATCTTGAATTGTTATAAAATGCTTTAACTAGTGTCTCATGTTATAAATGCCAACTCTAAAATGTAAAATATTAATTTAAACTAATGAATTATATTTAATTATATTAAAATTTCTTTAAGTATCATTTTTATAAAATGTTATTTTCAATTTTTTGAGTCCGTGAATTGTGTGCTGAATGTAATTACTCTTTTATTTTATTTTCACATGTTATTAGCATGATATTATTTCTTATGTTACACACATGTCATTGAGACACATGTTATTATTCTTAAACTGCTGTCTGAGTGTTTACTATTAACCAATATTATTAATTTTTGTTCTAATCTAATATTCTAATCTAATTTTTTTTACAAATATAGCTGTAATGATGTGGTTAACTTTTATATTTTGTGGAATAGTTATTGTTTTAATAGAGCGCTGTTAAGCAGTTAGTTTTAATAGAGAGTTTCTTTTCAATCATTACATCTTATTCTGTCACTTCATAGTTGTAAATTAAAAAAAATTATGAAAAAATTGCAAATTTACTTACACTAAAAATAATTCATTATAAAATATTATAAATTTTACTAAGTAATTTAACAAGTTTTTTTTTTTTTTTTTTGTATGGTTATAATTGAACAGGTTATCTATTAAGTTATTTAGTAAATATTCTTAGTGCACTATTATTGTTGGAGAAAACTATTATTGAATCAGAATGACAGTGATCTGTATAAAGTACCAGTGACAGAGCTTGCTTAAAAGTTACTGGGTTCAAATGTTAAGTGTGTTCAGTGCTACTAAGTTCACATAATAGATCCCATTCTCGTTAATTTTACGTGCTTGTTCTCACCTGACATAAAGAAACTTGAGCGAATTATAATTAAATATTAAAGTATATGCAATTTACTTTTTTAAATGAATAGAGCTATAAGATAGAAAATATCACTGTTGTTATCTTCAAGATATTTGAAAACTGAATCGTTTATAGAAAAATTTAAAACAATGGCTAACTTTTAACCAATCAGAAAATTCTATTTCGATTTTCACTGATACCGCTGGAACGTTTTGTTGCAAAATGTTCTAATGTCGACAGTGACCTTCCTCGTGCTTTGAACTATCTGTATGCCAAGTTTCATAGCTTTCTGTCGGATGTTTTAGGAGTCTATAAAGGACAGACAGACATTCATTTTTATATATATAGATATTAAATTCCACATTCACTTACTTTTTTTAATCCCCTACTTATTAACTGCTATAAAATCTTTACATATTTAATGCGTTAGTGTATAAGCAGTGAATATTTGCATTGTTAAAAGGTATTTATCAGATTTATTTTATAAAATGTAACATCAATTAATGTTGCCACATTCTTATTGGAAATTAATTGTTACAGGAAATTTTCGATTACGATGTGGATAGTGATGATGAGTGGGAGGAAGAAGAACCTGGTGAAAGTCTTTCAGGAACAGAGGTGAGATTCATGTTTATTGTGTACATAATTATTATATTTCTTGTAATTTTTATTTATACAAATTCAACTTAAAAATGACTATTCTAGACCAGGGGGTGAAATTACCCTTGCAAGCTTGCCACTTGAGCTCCTAAATATTTAGAGCTAGTGAGTAAATTTTAAATTGTCTAGTGTAATGTTGTGTTTCAAATCAAGCTATCATATTAACTATGACTTTTAATTTTATCTGTATGATATTCGGAACATTAAGACAATTTGCCAACTTCATTTTAATATTAATTTGCAATAAATATATTTCAAGTTAAATTTCTACATTCTTTTATGGTTTTGGTTACAAAAAAAATCTTATAAAGTGTAGCAGGGAGTTAAAATTTTAGTGAACATGTTAAAAATTACTTTATCTGATTTTTTAATAGCATGATTAAAGAAAAAGTTATTAACTACCTAGAAATTTAAGATTACTTAACTTTCTGCAATAGGTTCCCAATGTTAACTCTATCACACTCAGGTAAGCGGTGACTACTTTTAAAGGGGCTACAGCAGGATTATAATTATTTGAGGGGATGTTATTTCTGGGAGCTTAATTCATCTATAAATATTTTTATTTGGTATTGAAGACTTATTCAATGTTCTTACACAGCATATAATAAATATTTATTATTGAATTAGCTACGTAGTTAATTTTTTTTAAGTGAATAAAAATATGCTTTTTTAATAATGGCAAGAACATACTGTGCTAATTACTTTATAATTTAACATTGAAAGGAAACATGATCTTAGTTTCTTTAATAACAAATTTGTGAACAACTTTTCTAAATTTTGCCTAAAATTTTAATGTTTTTTTTAGCATGTGGTAAAAAAAATAAGACTGTTAGTCTTAGAGTTATGAAAGTTAATTTTATTCTTTCTCCTAAATGTTTGCTTACTTTTCACTCCTTTGAACATGTTTAATAACAAATTTTAATTATATGTTCGTTATTTGTGTAATTCATTCATTTTATTCTTTGCTAAATGAATTAATGGGGCCAAAAAGAAAAGTAAATTTTCAAAATTTTATTTTGAGAAATGTTTAGTTCAGGATTATAGGTGGGGAATATTGGTTGACCTTATTAAATTTACAAACATATTTAATTTCTCACTTTTTTTATAATGTCAAAAAAAAAAAAAAAAAAAATCTTTCATTTAAACTCCAAAGTGAAACAATGAATTTATTTTACGCAATTTTTACATTTGAATTATTTTTATTAAAACTAATATAAAATCGTTTGAAAAGATTTAAAATGAGACGAAAAAAAAAAAAAAAGTATGGTGGGGCATTGAAAAATTTCTGTCTTGCAAAGTGGATGGTGACCCAAAAGATGTTGGGAACCTATACTTTATACTTTTCCTTCATAAATATTTCAATAATTTACAGCAAGAAGATGAAGGGGAGGATGTTGACAATTATGAAGAAGATGAGTTTTTCGTACCCCATGGATATCTTTCAGCTGAAGAAGAAAAAGATGATGAAGAGACAGAGGTAATGTTTTTAACATTAAAACTATTTATTTGTTTAACTTAATTGACTTTTAATGATATATTTGGATAATAATCAAATGTATATTAAAATCACTGGTAATCTGAAAATATGAAAATTTAAAATTTTTTTCTCCATTCAATTGTTTTTATTTATTAGGGTAATTATATTTTTTAAAAATTTAAAATAGTTTAACTGTAATTAAATACATTTTTGTTTCCAGTGTTTTCATTGCAGAAAAAAAAAAAAAAATGGGAGAGAATTTCTCTCTCTTTCTCAAAAACTGGGTGAGATTTCAAAAAGTTAAGTGAGATTTCTAGAAATTAAAAAAAACAGGAATAGACTTGGAAAAAAATATTTCTTTAATTGTAATACATTTTTAGCATCTTCTAATTTCTAAATCATTGAATATTTTTACTGCATCATCATATGGAAAATGTTCTATATCTACTTTTTCATCAGCTATTCTCATTAGATCGCTCAAATTCTCATCAGCCAATCTGTTACGATATTTTGTTTTAATTCGGTTTTGGGTGCTAAATGACCTTGCAACAGATGCTGAACTATTTGAAATCACTAATTAAATTTGTAGCACTGTGCACACACTTTCCTATCCTCTACATTTGCCAGCATACGCTTTTCAGTTATTTCTGTTATAGAATAGTGAAGTTCGTGGAAGTTATTTCCATGTTCATACTTCTTGTTAGGTCTTCCAGCATCGTTTTCACAGACTTCAACTTTTACAAATCGCTGTAAATTGTCGATGAGGGAGTTTGGTAATTCATTAACAGCTAAAAATAGAGCTAACTTTAAACAACTTATTATAAAGGCCTCATTTTTTTTCAACACTTAATAGCTGTTTTCATGTCTTTTTCAAAATGGCGAATTTTATTCAATGGCGTAAGATGAAATTTTTTCCAAAATTCGTGAGATTCGTGCATTTTAAAATTGATTAATAGAGTGTGCGAACTTCTCGCGTTAATAATTTTTTAATGCGAGAAAAGAAAAAAATATTAGAGATTCTTGCATTCTCGCGTTGTAGTGAAAACACTGGTTTGAATTACATAAACTAACTGCGTATGATCACGAATTAAATCACGTTTTCATTCACATATGATTGCTGTTAATAAACATTTAAAGCAACTTGAAAAAAAAAAAAAACATGAATTACATTTTTGTTATTAGTGGATAGAGCATTGGTTGCACTTTCATTTATTGATATTTAGTTTTATAAAATCTATTATTTGATAAATATTTTTTGTTTAAGGAGCATGTAGGTTTCATAGTTGTCCTGGTTTTCCTGATAAAAATATAGTTTTTATTTGTCTTGATTTTTAGCTTTTTCTTCTGATATTCTTGATTTTTGCATGTGTTTAGAAAATCACATTTTTTAAGAATAAGATTACTAAAATGCAGATTTATAAAAAGTTAATTTGAAGAATCAAAACATTATATTTTTGATCTATCTTTTTTATAATACAAATGGAAATCCCAAAATTCGATAGTTCAAATTTAGAAACAGTGTACTGATTGTATACATGATTTAGGTATTTATCATTTAGCACAGGATTCATTATTTCTACCTCTTTGGGAATTAAGTTATTCCAGAAAAGAAAATTTGATTAAAAATTTTACATTATCAAATTTTTATGATGATTTCAATGGTGATATACTTACTTATTGTTTTTAGTATATGCAAGATGAAGCTTTTTAGTTTCAAAACTATTGATTTGTCTCTTTCATATCAACAATACAGTCAACAAGAGTTCAATGAAAGATATAGTTGTTTAAATAATTCTTAATCGAATTTTAATTACATTGAATCAATTATGTAATTTTTATTACATTTTATAAAAATTGAATATAAAAAATATATATATATTTTAATTAATGGAGAGGCCAACTTTTTCTTTCAATACTAATGTAAGACACATTAATTCACTAAAACAACTAAATCGGAAACAAAAATCTTTTTGTAACTCTTTATTCTTTATTTCTTACTAAACAAATGTTTCAGTATATGGTTATACTAATTCTTACAGTCTTTTTGGGGATTCACTTTCGAAAAATTATTTTCAAATTTAATATTAATTATGGGGAGTTGGCTTTATTTTTGGCTATGTTATCTTTCAATAAATCACCAACCATGGATCTCTTCCCATACTCCTGTCTGTTGGAAACAATACAATCCTTTTTAAATTTTGTTTTTGATTAGGCTTGTCATATGGGATTTATCTTCCATGGCCTGTTTTTATTGATATTATTATGCAAAATTATGTAAATCAGGGTTGGCATGGTTTAAACCAATTGGTTTAAACCATGGTTAAAACCAAATGGTTTTTTCCTCAAAAAAAAAAACCATTTTGTTTTTTTCAAAAATTCAATTTCAAACATTTCATTAAAAAGAAATGCAGAAGATTTCTTGCAGCAGTTAAAACCAATTAGTGTAGCTTTGGATAGGGCACAGAAAGAAAATTGTTCGATTGAAGAGACTGTTATAATTTTTAAAAATTTAAAAAAGCAAATGCACGATACGAAATTCAATAAAGATGTACTGAAAAAATAAGATCATCGTTATAAAATGGCAATAACATCAGCCTTCCTTCTTGCTTTTCTGCTGCATCCAAAAGCTGTAGATAAAGATAATGAAGATGATTACGAATTGTCAGCAGATGAAAAAAAAATGAATTTAGAATATGCCAAGAAAATGTTCCATAACAATAACTTATTAGACTTAGACTTAGAGGTTGGGCAGCTCTGACGAGCAGGGCACATCGACCAGAGGTCTATTGTACCCAATTGTCTATTGTCAGCTGTTCTGGGGTTCCTCCTTACGACCTTCAGTCCTGAGAGGCCTTTAATAGAAAAAGTAATTAGTTGGTGATCTGAAGCAGTGACTGCCCCAGATACCTTCCAATCATTAATGTAATCTACTGAACTAGAATTACAACTTATAACTCTGATATAAAAATTTTGTGCAAAAAGTTTTTCTTTCCAAAGGTATCTGTTTCAAAAGGAATTTATTGAAAATGTAACAGTTATAGAATGGTGGCGAATGCAAGAAAACGATATTAAGAAGTTTAATGCCGATGTGTTTAAGGAAGTTGAAGTAATTCTTACTGCGAAAGCAACTACAGCGAATGTTGAGAGAATTTTTTCTACTTTTGGAGTTGTACAATCGAAATTGCGTAACAAACTGGGCTTAGAAAAAGCTGCAAAACTTGTTTTTTTATTCAAAATGTTGAATCCTAAGTGCTAAATCCTAAACTTGTTTTTCAACGGTAAAAAATAAGATTTTCTCTAAACTTTCCTGTTTTTTTTCCCAACCCTGTATTTAAGTATAAAAATTGTAATGAAATTTAGTGCCGTTTGATATAATTGCTTGTTTTTATTTTAATTGTTCTTGGAAGTAATTTTCATTTTTTAAGTATGTATATTAGTTGAAAAAAGAATGTCGGAAAAAACCTGGTTTAAACTGAAAAAACCTGGTTTACTCCAAAAAAAACGGGTTTTTTGGTTTCCCACCAAAAAAACTTCGTTTTTTGCCAACCATGATGTAAATTAAATCTTATTATGGATAATATATAATTTTGTATCTCGAGCTCTGCAAATACTAAATAAAAGTTTTATTATTATTATGATCCAGTTTTCATCTTTAACTATCATTTTCCTTATCCTGTTTTCATCACAATCTTCAATTATACTATACAACTCCAACCACACCTAATTTCGTCATTGTATTAAGTATGAATTTTCAATAAATTAATATAAAAAAGTATATAAAAAATAACAAACAGCTTAAAAAAGAAGGTTAATAATTTTCTTTTACTAGGGGTAAATTGAAAATTATTTGCCTTGCCAAAAGGGTATTGTCTGAAAAAAAGGTTAGGAACCTATTCTAAACGATTGCTGGCATAACATGTTTTTTTTTTTAAGGATTATTTTCTTATTAATCTTTAATATTTTTTAAAATGTTATGTTAATTCCTTTTGATGTCTTTAATCGTAGATTTTTAGTCCTCATTTGGATATTAAGGCTACTGATATATTTTTACTTATATATATATATATATATATTTCTTCTGGTAAATTTCAGGTTAATAATGATCCAGAGAATAGGAAAAAACTACTTACAGAAAAACTCCGAGAATTTGAAATGGAGCGAAAGAAGAAAACCACTCAATTAAAGCCAATTATTTTAGGTTGCTACATTGAAAATGATCTGTCAAAACCTGTGAATAGTCAATTGCTTGCTGCATTAGAACCATACTCTGCTGTTTTTCTGACAGATACTCCAATACCAACATCTTTCACCGTGAAGAAGACACAAAAGGAATCTAAACCTAATTCAAATGCTTCTAGTCCAACTTCTGCAGGCAATGCAGCAAAATCTAAAAAAGCAAATGTGCCGGATGAGGGTATGTAGTTCTAAAAATATTAAAATTTTTTCATTCTAATAGAATTTGTTGGCCATTTTAGAGGAATGCATTGCTGAGCTATTTTTGCTCTCTTGAAAAAAAGGGCAAAGATTACCGAAGATGAAATTATATATTTTTTAGGCCAAAAGTAGCTATCGCCTTTGCTTAGAGGGCAACTAATCAGGACGAATGGCAGTTTAAAAATTTTTGCCAGTAGCACTTTTCCAGTTCAGATTTCACTTATGTGCAATTTTTAAAATTATTTTTTATAAATTTAAAATTGATATTTTATAATCTGAAAATTCATACTTGTTTCCTAACATTTTTCTTCATTTTACAATTGAACTTTGTTTACTGTATTTCGAGAAATGGTTACCTTACGATATTATTTACAGTTTTTTAAATAGCTTAAAATTTTAAATTTCTGAAAAAGTGGGCACATGTTTCAAAAAGTGACTATTGATAAAAATGCTGGCGTGTAGCAAAATGTTTAAATTTTGCCCCACAGATATGGTAGGCCCTTTCCTGACACATAAATTACAATATTTTGCTTCGAAAATTAAGAGAGCTATTCTTACATAAACAGCTAAAAAATGACTTTTTAAAAGAACTGGCTACTAATATTGTAAAAAAGGGACTGTTTTGAATCAAATTTGTTGCGAATTATAGCAAATCACTTCAAAGTTATTAAAAAAGATAAATAATTGCCAACAAAACAATGTGGAATTATGAGTGAATCCAGCACATGAATAAATTATTTTTCTAATTCTAAATTTTACAAAGTAGAGTGAAATTATATTATTGATAATGGCAAATCAATCTGATTGGAAAATGTCGTAGATTTACTACAGAATCAGTTCATCAAGAAACGATTAGTTAAAAGTAGCAATAAAAAACATTAAAAAAACTATAAAGTATTGAGACTTTTTTTAAACAGAAAAAAAAAAAAAGCTGTATAGTTTTTTTTTTTCTTTTCTTTTTTTTAAATTCGGGAGAGCATAAAGAACAGAACAATAATCCTTGTTCTATATTTCTCTCTCTTTTTTTATTATTTTTTATAGATTTTTTCTATCTAATGTGTTACTTTTATCAGTAATACTAATGTACTATTTATAAACATCTGTTCTTTTTGGCTACTAAAGCAATTATTTTTAATGCTAATAAAATACAATATTCTATATATAATGCAGTATATCTGATTCTATATCTAATATCATTAAACTAAGTATTTAAAATAACATTATTGGATAGGAGTTATTGTTGTACAAGAAGCTTGCTTTCATTCCTCTGCCTATGAACCCAAAATGTCTGAGGGATCTTTCATTTTTCTCAGTTTTCTTTTTGTGTGCAACTCAATTTATAGCATCAATTTTAATTAACTATGATAAGTTATTACACAAACACTAATGTTGAGGAAAAGGACTTATCAGGAATTTTTGTTATTGTCACTTATTTATAATATTTTCTAGCTGAATAACTGAGCATCGTGTAGGAGAAGAAATACATAATCTAGAATGAGATAATAAAAGACATATACTGACAACAAATACTGTCTGATATAATTGAACATATTATGTACTGACACAATTAAAAATATAAGAAATTAAAAATATTCAATTGTTATAATTTTATCTAATATGTTTTCAATGTTATTGAAATTAATTTATAACGTTCAAATCAAGACCTATAATATGTGTGACTTAAAATTCAATAGTTTTCTAAAGCTGCATGAGAACAGACTGTATTTGATTTAATAATAATTATTATTATATCAATATATCTTCATGGTCTGCGATAATGGCACAACTAAAAAAAAAACATGCCTTTTTGACTAAGAACAGGTGTAAATATGAAAATGCGCATTCTTTTCAGCAAGAATACTAGTACAACTCATAATTCAATTTGAATGTAATCTTCGTTAAGCAAACTAAAGCATTTCTTCTTATGCATTTTCCTTATTAATGAAAACTTTAAACCCACTTATCTCAAAACATGATTTTTTGAGTTGTGCCGCTATTGCAGCCCATGAGTGATATTTTGATATCTATTATTTTATAACACATATGCGCGCCGGCCAGGTGGCCGAGTGGTTAGCGTGTCTGACTGCGAAGCCAATGACCACAGGTTTGAATCCCGCTCTGGACATGGATATTTCTCTCTCTGTGTTGTCTTCTAATGAGTGAATGTGGCCCACCCTATAAACAGGTTTGTGGCAGTGTGGCGTGGGTAACGTTGCTCGCCTCCGTGACTTTGGTTCACAGGTGCCCTCTGGGTTACGATAAATGAGCACATCTTCTATGGCGAAAAACGAAAGTTCAGTGCCTGCCGTTATTAAAAAATAAAAAATAACACATAAGCTCCTTTATTCAAGAATTGTATAAAGCTAAATGAATTTTTTTCTTTTATAAACTTTTTTTTTCCAAACACATTTTTAAAAAGTTATTGTCCTGAGTAAAAGCTTAAATTTTTGGTGAAATTTTGATCTTAAAAGAAACTTAGTTCATAGGGAATATTAGACTCTGAAAGTTTTTTGCACTCCTGCGTATATGTACATGAATATTTCCATTATTAGTGAATCCATTTTAATTATAATCATGTATAATTATTTCATTGATTAGTTAACTAATTATAATTTATGAAAAATATTCATGTTATTTTATTATGTTATAATAGCTTTAGTACATCTACTTTCTAGAATATGCAGCTCAGCATCAATTGAAAGAATAGTTTCAAATTTTTGTCTTTTTCATTAAAAACTGAATTTAAAAATACAGAAAGCTTCAAAGCTTTTTATTTTTTTTATTGCCCCAGATAATCCAATTCTGGTTAATTGAGAATCTACTGTATATGTGTTTTATTTAGAGTTTTAATTGAAATATTTTATTCTGAATATTCTTTACTCTTACTTATAATGTTCCCTTGTGTTTATATCATTTAAATTTTTTTGCAGCAATGCCATACTTAATTCGTCTAGCTCATGGTAATCACCATAGTTTAGCTTTTCTGATTGCAGAGTTTAAGAAATTTTGGCATCAACATTCTCAATCTCAAGAGCAAACTGATAAATTGGTACTGGAAAAACCAGAAACAAAAGTTGAAGGGAGCAGCTCAACTTCTGTTCCCAATTCTCCTTTTGCAGACTCATTTATATCTAAGCGTCAACTAACTGCAACTTTGAAACAAATTGCCACAAAGCGTTCAGTGGACACTATAAAGAAACTGGTTTGGTATGTACACGAAGATGTACGTGAAAAACATGGCTTAGCGGATTTACCAATTACAAATGCATGGACTTATCTGACAATTGATGTTAAAGATGATGTAGATGCATCTCCCATTACAAAACCTGTTAATTCTAAATTTTCAATTAAAGAATTTTTAGCGTAATTCATTATTAAAGAAATATTTATTTTGAATATTATATACTCAAAAGTATTAATATTTTATTGACTAAAATGAAATTCACATTATTCATGTTTGTTGATTTTTTGTGTATCATTTTGGTGTGTGGTCTTTGCTGTACAGTGCAGTAAATAATAAAGCAGAACATTTTAATTACTTTAGGTCTAGTGACTAGATTTTAAAAGGATCATTTTGGATACTCTCTTAATGGTGGGAGGTCTAAATTTTAATATGATAATTAATTTGTATGAGTTGTATATTGAGGCACACAAATCGTCGTTTTCTGAATAAACATGTTTTTTTTTTCCTTTCATTGCTTTGGAGGGGTTAACCTAAAAAATATGATCAGGAAAAAACCTTTCAATATTAGTTAAACTTTTATTAGCATATTTTGCAATTTGTCTGAAATTATGGAAACAAAAACATTCCACAGAGTTGAAAAACTTGTTTAATCAATGTTTTTCATGGTAATATCTTTATTTTTAGGATTATTTAATTTTATTCAATTTAATATGCCTGGAAAAAAATTTTAAATTTTACGGTTCAGTTATTTTTACTAAATTTTTAAATTTGATTGTCAAAATGCAAATTTGGCGGAATAGTTTTGACAATTCAATTTTAAATTTTGACAATTAAAACTACTTAATCATAGTTTAGAACATTCTAAATTTTTTTGCGTTGTTAAAATTTGTTTGACTTTTAACTTAATATAAAATATATAGCTTTAAACTTGTATGCTTATTGGAAAAAGATTTTATTAGGGAATGGTATGCTTTTTCATAGAAAGCACCTTTCTGTGTCTGATTTTATAACTTATATCGTCTGCAATCTAATCAGTAGATTAAAAGTTATTAAGATGTTTCCTTTTTGATTTATCCACTGTACCCTCATTGCAAAAGATATTTTATTCTTATTTAAAATTTGAAATCTTATTCAATAACAGTGCAGTTTAAATGTATGGTTTGCAAGAAAAAGAAGAATGCTCTTTAAAATTTTTTGATTAAATTATCGAACTTTTATGTACTGGGACTCAGTGTTAATGATTCAAAGGGCTGACCTCAAATATGCTAATTAGTTCGGACGATATTTTAAGTTAGAACTCGGACGTAAACGTGACATTGTGTGTATTTCATGCTCTTCATAATGTGTACTTTCATCCATATTCTTCCATACACAGTTTAATTTTCTATTTTTATTAAAAAAATTGATAATTGAAGTTTTGAACATGTAAAAATGTGACAAATTATAATTCTATTTTCCATGTTTGTACATATTGAACAGTTATTGTTTGGCAGATTAAATGAAAATGCTTATCTTTGAAGGTTATATTTTTATCTGTAGTTATTTTTGTAAATGAAACATATAATTATAATGTTTATGAGCATTTTATACTATGTTTAATGTGAGTCGTAATTTTTAAAGCTATTTATGATGGCCATTTTCTCAAATTTCATCAAATAAATGTTTAAAACATTAAACCGATTTTTTATTGATGCCATACTAGTGGTTCTTCCTAATTTAGCTAATAATAAACAAATATCTCATTTGTTACAATAAAACTTACCAGAACTAAGTTTATTTTACTGAGCAAAATGTTGAATTCCAATTGATAATTCAATCAGTCTGATTTTATGAGAAAAAGATATTTGGACTGCATTTTTTTTTCTTTTTTGCTTCAACCCCGTGCTTTGGTTTATTTATCTAGCATATTATTTTATTTTGATGTTTGCTTAATTTAATTTTAATATATATTATTTATAAATATAATAGTTATTTGTTTCGAATTATTCTTGGTTTTTAATTAAGTTTTTATACTGGCTTCAATGATTTAATATAGGTATTTCATAATGGAGCAGTTCATAGTTTTTCAAATGTAGATAACACTGATTTTGCTGTCAAATTGAGGAGAAATGTTGAAGTTGCTGAGAAGAAATTTGAATTGAAATGTTTCATTGCGTTTTGACACTTCTTTCCAGATCTGATCCTTATTTATAAACTCAGTTTCTTCAAATATTGATCACATTGATTATTTTATATTTCAGCAACTGCAACCACTGGAGAATGCCTGAGACTTTGTACTTTCTTTCTCCAAATTATTGCAGGGTGGCCATTGAACAGGGTAATAATTTTTTTATATTTTTGATTATATATTATGGACATGAATAAGATAATTTGGAAAATTAATAAAAATTGTTCCATCAATTACAAAAATCAGAAAAGTTTAATAAAATCTGTCTGAAAAAGTCGGAGAATATTTCATTTTGTGTTTATGGCCACCCTGTTATTTGTTTGGTTTTAATTTGTGAAGCTTTTTATAATCTTTCATTTGTGTAATAGGTTTTTTCAAGTAATGTTTGTATTAAATATTTAATGACAATTATAATAGACATACATCTGTTCACATGTGGTTATTTTTTTATTTTTATCGTTGAGCAACTTTGTTTTGTTCTCCACAGTACTTTTTTAAAAGTTAAGGAATACTATCAATTGTCCAAAACTAATTGTAAAGTGTTAGTATATTACATAGGTATAATTTAAAAATATCTAAAGTTTAAAAATGTATTTAAATTTTAAAGCAACCATTTTATTACAGGGGACTGTATTAAAATCGTTAAAAATTAATATCTGCTTCCCATTTACTTTCTATTTTATTTTGCTTTGTACTTTCTTTCTCCAAATTATTAATGATTGCGGACCTTGTTTTTGAACACTTTAAATGCTGTATTGTATGCTTGTGAAAGTGTTTCGTTTGTGATAAAATTAATAGTAAATTACTTTGTATCAATTAAATATTTAATTTGTTAGTTTATAATTACACTCTACCACATTTTGTTCATTTGATTTGGCAGATTTTCATGTAAAAATTTTAGATGCATTTGCTGTATATTAACTTCTTGAACTGCAGGTCACAACCATGAATAAATTTAATTGTAATCGAAGGAGATAAGTAAATTGTAGTGTAACCTCTCTCTTTCTATATATAGGGTTATGTAAAACCTGTCCATTTTAAAATAAATAAGTGCCTTGATTGAAAAAAGACTTGTATTAGAACTTAAATTTTTTAAATATCTGAAAATTTTAAAGTTAATATGATTAACATGTTTTTAGAACTATTCTGTAAATAAAATTTCTTCTGAAATGATGTTTATGTAATCAGTCAGTGTTTTCTTATTTGTTCACTCCACATTTAACAAGAAACCTTAAAATTCATTACAATTGTAAATCAAAAATTTTGTTTGCCTCAAAATGCATTAAAATAATTGAACTCAAACCATTTCATGTGCTTATCTACCCTTTTAAGTACCAAATGTCTACATCTTTAATTATGAAAGTGTCTAAAATGGCCATGCTCTACAGATGAGACCACTTATTATGCCATCCAGGGGAAAATTTGAGTTAATATTCCAATTTTAAAAATATGTAGGAAAAAGGGAAACAAGTGAATTACAAAATTATAAACATCAATTTAATACAAAAAAACATTTTCTGAACATTCTGTTAAAGATGATATTAATGAAAAAAAAAAATTAAATTAACAATCATTCTTGTTTAATTACATTGTGTTGTAAAGATAAAATTTTCTAATGAAAAAAATGACTCATTGCAATTTGCCTTCTTTCTCAACGTTCAAACTTCTTTTTTGCTAAACATCGACAAAAGGTATCTTATGATGATAACTTGTTTCTTTCCCCCCCCCCTATTTATTTAAGATAATTTCTTACTACCGTAGTGTAGGCTATTACTAACAAAAAATCCCTGTTAAATTTTTTTTCTTCCCTAAAACTGTAATATTCTCTGCATTGAGGATTTCAAAGCTGCTGACATAATTTGCCAAATTCAGTGTTTTATTTACAATTGAGTCTTTTGTTAACATCTATTTAGTTATCAGACAAAACAATGGCTCTGCCTACTAGTGATCTGGCTCTACAGTTCACCAGAGCTGTTGCTTTGCATGCCAAGAATGAGATTTGACACATTTTCATTCTTAAATTTTAATAGCTGCATTTAAGTGTTAGTTGTTTATATCAACTTACAGGGTGCGTAGCGTTTTTGAAAAGTGCTTAAAGGTGCTTATTTTCGTTTTTTAAAAGCCCTTAAAGGTGTTTTTTTCATAGGGTGTTTTTAATAAGTGCTTAATTTTCCTTTTTTCAAAATGAGATTTTTCTTTTACTATGTTGATTTTTGCTTACAATTATGCAAAAAGACAAAGTACACATTGCTCTGTTCAACATTTTCACAATTAATTCAACCCCAATCTATTTTGGTGTCTTGTCAGTCCGTAGCGTATGAAAACGCCATTCGTTTTACATTATTCAAAATTTCGTGATTTTTGACAATTGTTAAAAACAATACCAAAAGTTTTTTTTCTTTTGACATGACGGTTAAAACAAGATAAAACCGTTAATTGTCAAACACTGCCTAATTATGATATTTTTTTAAAGTGCTTAAAAATATTTTTTGAGTGCATGAAAAGTGCTTAAAGTTGCTTATTTTTTGTTAAATAATTTGGCTATGCACCCTGACTTAGTACAAATTAAATTGAGGAGGATAGTCAAATGCTCTCTATCCTTAACTAGTGGAAATAATGTTGTTCTCCTGTTTGACTCTTGCCAGTGAGATTTACTGCTTGGAAAAAAAAAGGAATGGAAATTGTTTGCTTGCTAAATTATTCTTTATTGAAATGAAGTGTGTTCTGATTAGAAACCATGCACTGTTAAGTAGTATTGGTTGAAGTATGATAGTTGACTGTTCTTTATCTTAGACTGACTCTGAATTCTTAAGAGTTCTGGAAAATCAACACCTGGAACTTATGTGGATCAATGGAATTTAAGGGAGACGATAATTCCAGTTAATCACGTTTTGTTAGTTGAATTTGCGAGTGGACAAGCTATTGCATGCTCTTTGGGTTTTCTCCTATTCTGTAAGTCCTGCTGTTTGAGTTCAATTCTATGCTGTATTCCAGTGTTTCCCAAACTTATGACTTTCATGTACCCTTTCTAAATTTTTCGTAACGCTGTGTACTAATAAAAAAATGAATGTATTTTTTACTATAAAAAAATTGCACAAAAGTTAAAAATCACAACTGACTGTTGACACCACTAATTATTAACCGTTAACTCTGCAAAAAAAAATAGGCAATAGAAAAAATACGTAATCGTAAATTTTCATGGCTAGCTTTAAAATTTTTTGAAATTTTCGTTTGTTGCCAGATATTTCGCATAAGAATGCATACCCCCGCTAAACTGTTCCCGTTCCCCTGGGGGTACGCGTACCACACTTTGGGAAACACTGCTGTATTCTGATGTTGTCCAAGTCTGCATTTGTTCATTACTAAATATATTTGTTTATTATTTTTAGATGTATGTACCTTCTGTTAAACTTAGTTTTCATCCTGATTCATCCAACATTAAATTGCCTTTTTGTTCTAAGGACACTATATTTTCTGCAACTTTGTAATTTTTTCCCTTAATTTATATGGTTTTTTTTTATTTTTAAAACAGATAGGAATGCTAACTCCTCAGCATTTCACTCGATGGGACTGTAAGCGGTTTCTTCTTATAATGCATAACCACTTAACCTAGACAACTTTTTTATTAAAATAACTGCATCAATCTACAACATTTAAGATTTAGAGGATTGATACAGTTTTTAGTGGGCACCCTATATCAGCAGTTCCCAAATGCTGTTATCCCAGGGTTCCACAGAAAACTCAGGAGTTCCGCGAGTTAACATTTTTTAAAATACTTATGATATTTTTTAAACCTTTTATTATGTTTATATCCAACCATGCCATTATTTGATACTTTGGTTATTTTTTTGAAATTATTTATGTAAAATAACGATAAAAAGTAAATTTTTTTTTAAAATATTTTTTATAACAATAATATGGTGAATAAACTATGAAAACATGAATGCCACTCTTCAGTCCTGAGGACTAAAATCGGGCTTTAGAAAAATCATGAGACTAAATTTTAACAATTAATATCTGTTTTCCATTTGTTCTTTAAATTAAAATGTCCCTTTCTCAGGAAAAGTGTTACAAATATTTTCTGTTAAAATTAAAATATTACATTTTAATGTAAACATTGTTATTTTTCATAATAATTACAAAATCATCAAGTTATGATGTGAAAGAATGGAATTGATTGAACTTCAACGCCTGCTCGATTAATCAAAATGTTTACTATTGTTGTATCTAAATTTGTTTGAGTTTTCATTTTCCTCTAACGTTTTGAAATGCTGGCCAAAATTAAGATTATTTAAAAAAAAATTATAGGCATAGAGCAAGAAAAAAAATAATAAATCAAAAAAAAAAAAAAAAAAAGTAGACGTATGACTAGCTTTATGAAAAAATTTGTGGTTTATTAATGCCGTGATTGGTATAAAAAGGTGTACAAAGTTAACTTATTTTTATTTTGCTTGCTTAAAAAAAATCAATAAAATGAAGAAAAAAAAATCAAATCATTTATTTATATATGTGCCATTATCATGGAAAGGTACATTTTGGAGTCGGTGAGATATAGATTTCTAAAAATTATGGTAAAAAAAGATGGAGTTTGTTAATGGGTCAAAAAATAATTTCAGTCTTGAAATTTTTTTGAGTGACACCCATGTGAAAAGAATATATATTTATAAAAAAAATGCATTATAATTTCTTATGGAAATTTTCAATTCTATATAAAATATCAAAACCTACGATAATGAATTACATTTCTCTGATAATCATTCTCAACGTTTATAACAGTTCTTTCTTAAAAACAATATTTCAGTGTATTTTATTCGTTTTTAGCTTATGCTTACACTTAAAAGAATTCAGAACTAGAACAAAAGATTATCTTATCATTTAGGGTTCCATTACCGTAAAAAATTGGGAATTGCTGCCCTTTATAATAAACATTTCAATACCTTGATCTATTTATATTATTTTAAGAATTTAAAAAAATATTCTTTGTTATGAATTACAGCTACATAAGGTGGCAATAGAGGATATTTGATATCTTAGAAATGGTAATAGGTAAAATGTAATGAATTCTGTATTTAGAAGTATTAAATTCTAAATAAAACTATGGAAGCAACAAGCAAGCTTTATTAACAGTGTTCAATAACATACAATTAACAATGGCAATAAAATAAGTTATCACATAACCTCAAGCTTGAAAGTAACGAGCACAAGAGAGAATAAAATGGACATTGAATATGGTTTTTTCTTTTCTCTATTTGGCACTAAATAAAATTCTTTGATCAAAACAAAGCTGGCAAGAGCAGGAAATGAATAATCATGAGTTCTTTAATAAATATAGTATCACAAGCAATAAGCATCAGCTGTATTCAACCAAGTGAAATGAAAAAAGTTCATAAGAAGCATATGATAAAATAACATTCTTCATTAATTACTCGAAGGAATTTCAGTAGTATATGAATACTGCAGAGTAATGAAATTGGAATACATATTTTGATATTAGATGAAATATATGTATGCTTTGCCTTGCTCTGCAGTTGGCCTAGACTCAAAGAGGGAAAATTACTAGATTGTATAATAAGTTAGTATTATGTATCACTAAAAATATTACTTTGTGATACATCTCTAAAAATTAACATTTCTTTGCCTTTGAAATCATTTAATATTAGTGAGAGTCTCTCACTTCTATAGAAGTGGCAGTCCATTCAGCATTGTATTGTAGTGAATTCAGCACTTTAGTGCTTAATATGTACAGATATTTTAAAGTGCACTCTTGCGCATTATATTTCCTAGCAACATTTTTAATGTAGCACTTTCTTTTACTTTTAAAGTACAAAGTATATTTCGTTATTGTACCTTTCCACCCAGACTTAAATATCTGCAGAGCAATCATTTGCATAAGTTTATCAATATATAACATCAGCGTACTTTTCACTTTTTTTTAAACCACACATTTTCCCATTGTTTACACTGTATAACCAGTGGATTATATTTTATAATATACAAATAGGTATTTTATGTGTTTTTTTTATAGCATTACATTATTTTCTAAGTCAGTGTGTGATTGTCAATTTGTTTTAACTACAAAATATAAATGAAAGAGCATATTCTAAGTTACTTAATTTTGTAATGTCAAAAATAATATTTTATTTTTACAAATTATATTTATTTTCAATTTCCTTTTATTTATATTCATTTTGCTTTATCGTCAAAAAATATTTTCTAAAAAATAAACAATCTCTTGAAAAAAATATAGCTCAGTGTTACAAACCAAAGGTAAAAAGTGGTTACAAATTTATGTTTTATTTAAGTGGGTACTACTTTTTGTATAATTTTCAATAAATATAATTTTAAAAAAATCGGTTCCATGATTTCAAAACAGATATAGATTTTCGAATTATTGATATTTGATAATAAACACAAATTTCTTACAAATTCTACATCAATTATTCTACATTAGTGGTATACATAAAGGAAAGTTCTCTGGTGGTATCTCAATGAAATTCAATCAGAATTTTTTTAAAGGTAAGCAGAAAAAAAAAAAAAAAAAAAAAATACAAATGTCTATCAAAAGGATCTTGAAAAGGACTATCTTGATCGTGAATAACATTTAAGTTATTTAAAATAGAAATAAGCTATTTTTTTTACCACATTTTGAAAGGAATTTAGTTAAAGGGGTATGTGAAAATTTTTAGGATTTGTGTTTGTATGGATAAAAAAAGAAAAAATAGTTAGGACCTTTATAAATGCTAAAAATGAACTATTTGTACTACCACTTTTTACCTTTTTGACAGTTTGAAGCTGTTATTCAAGTATTTGGTCATGAAAAATTAATAACTACATTTCACAGAAAGAAAATTAGTTTATACATTGCACATCATATTTCACAATAAATCAGATTTTTGAACAATAATTACATGAAAAGATTTATAAATAAGTTCTTTAAAATATCATTTCTCCTTTACATTAATTTGCTTGACTGAAACAAGCAACTTGAATTTTTTTCTAAGTTCGCTTTCCATAACTAATTTGTTGTTTACTAAATTAAATTTTTATTTATGAAGTAATATTGAATATAATAATTGTGAAAATGTATTTGAAATTTTGGAAGAATTCAGGTTTGAAAAAAAAAAAAAAAAATACAATAATATCCTGTTATATAATAAAATTACTTTTACATAAAAAAAATGTAAAAAAAAAAAAAAAATACATTGCAAAAAATATTGTTAGATATTTTGGGAAAATATATTTTTTGTCACATAATTTATTGCCCTTTTTGTCTCTGAGTATATTTAATATTTTCATATTTGATCAAGTAACTTGTTAATATGTATATAAATATGATTAAGAGTAGTAAAATGAAGTCAATAAATTAAGCCTTTTCCGCAAAAGGAATGTAATAAATAATCAAATTTTATTGCAAATGTAAATTTCTTTTTAAAAATAAGTTTAGATATTGATGGTTGTTAAAATAAAAATTTGATAATATATGCTGATGAAAGAGACTTTAATCAAAATTTAACCAAAAGACCCTATATTAATAATTTTAAATTTGAATACGAAAATTGTGAAATTTTATGGTTGTTTTAATTGAAAATTAAATTGCTGTTTGAAATTTTTAAATACAAATGTATTATAAATTTATAATCTATACAAAAATTTTGTTTTCATAACTTTTTTCAATAAAATATTCCTTTGCAATTTTTGATAATTTGACTCTCAGAATTCCAGTCTTATATTAAGAATGGTATTACTAATATTAGTATATTAGCGTGGGAAAAAAAAAAAAAAATCTATAGAGCGTTCACGGAAAAGCTAGATCGAAAGTAAACAAATAGCTCGACAGAATCTGGATCAGGTTTGCCACTTTTGCGGATTTTTTCTAAATTTTTTATTTTTACAGAATCAGCTAAAAATGAATAACAGAGTTATTCTGTTTGTTATAAATGACGCTTTTCAACTGGACTTAACGTTGAACTGTTTTCGTCCTCCATCATTGTTTAAGTCAGAAGGAACAAATCACAATTAAAAAGGTAACAAATATTCGCCTTTTGTCGGACATCTATGAAATAACATTCAATGGAATACCTAACAGGTTGTAATAACTATATTTTATTACATTTTAAATTGAGCAACAGTGATGGGAACAGATAAAATGGACTTTCGGTAATGTATTTTTTAAGTTTATATTTTTGGAATTTGCTAGTTTCAATGCTTTATACTTATTAGAAATTTCAAAATTATCCCTAACTTTAAAGTTTATAAAAAATTGTATAAAGCTTTTGGACTAATTTATACCATTATATATTGTGCTCGAGTCTATAGATTCCGGTTTTATCTTGACGGGAATACATTTGTAAGAACAGACTTGTATGCAGCAGCTATAAAATATTATAGCTGTATAGCTTTAGTACTTTTGAGCAAAGTAGCAACTAAGTCTTACAGTTCGAGTCTGGGTGTTATTTCTGAAAATCTTAGATTACGCAATTGATTCCAGTGTTGCCTTCCTTACTAACTGAGAAAAGTTTCAAGTGGCGGGAATAATCGCGTTAAGTTGCGAATTTCCCTTACCATCAACTTGGATAATAGTAAAAAATTACAACACTGTGTGTGGGGAGCCATCGGCGCTGTAGATTCTTCAGCTTTGGACGAGTTATAATTAAACTGTTCATTATTATTTTTTTATTTATATGTTGATTTAACCTTAATTCCACTTACAGCTTGTTAGAACATTTATCATTGTAAACGCCCTCTAAGTGGTTGGTTAGATAATTAGATTATTCTCTTCTCATTTGGTATTTTTAGTAATAAATATCGATTGTAGTTGAAGATCTAGGCTTTTTCTTGCTAGAAACTAAACATGTTATGCTCATGTCTTTCAATTACAGTTTCAAGTAGGATTTTTTTTGTTTTTTTTTTGAAATTTTGTCTGATTTGGCTTTATTTTGAATTGACGATCAGGGCAAATTAACGTTTGTTTGGAGACTTCTAATATATTTGATTTTGTGTTGTAGAGTTATGTGCAAAATTTTACACCATACGAAAATTTTCAGAATATCTGAGAGTCAATGAGTTATCAGTATTTCCATGTACTGTCACGAGTTATAAATTTATTAAACATTTCATATAAAACCAAAATTTAGAATATTTGAGAGTAAAAGAACGTTATACTATTTTTACGTATTGTCACGAGTTATGACTTCATTAAACATTTCATTGGGGGCAATGGGCATTCAGAATGAGAAAAATTCTTTAAAAATCCATTATTTTTAGATTTATTACAACCAATCGTGCTCAAATTGGAGTTTTCCATATCGAGTTAATAAAGTTCGAATTTGTGAAGATCTATATATTAATATACAGTTCTTGTTGACAAAGTTGCCTTTTCTAGTAATGGAATTTTTCAATGTTCTCGCAAATTTAAAATGCTTGCGCCTCAGTTTTTTTTTTTATTGTTGGGAAATTTTTTCAGATATTCTTTGCATCTCGTTTCATTTTAAGTGCATTTGATGAACACGATACCTTAATTTAATTCTTCAATAGTTGAACAAATGTAATTGAGGTGTGTTTTCGAAGAAAGTTTTGATGAAGAAATAAAAATTTTACCTCTAGAAATGTCATAATTTTATACGGTTACCGTAAACACTTAAATTGATTAAAATACCTATTAACAACGAATTTAGGTAAAAATTTAATTAAATAAATTGAAATTTAATGGCAAGGAACTTTTCAATTATCAACAATTTAAAACCACACATTCAGCTTATTTACTTTTTAGAACAGTTATTTATTACTTTAAACACAGACTTCTATTAATGCTACCAATGTGGTGTTAAAATTTTAAAATGGATTGAATAAAAAATGTACTTCTTTGCTTTGATTGCACATTGCCCCTTTAAAGTTAAAATAAAGAATGTCAGAGAGAAAAAGAGCTTTTATTATTTTTATGTGTTGTTAAGAATTATTAACTTTATTAAGCATTTTGTTAATTGAAGAATATCAGAGAGTAAAAGAGTTTTCATTTTTATGTATTGTCGTGAGTTTTGAAGGTGTATGAATTGGAATAAAGATCATAAAGTCATAATTCTATTTGTTTTTAAACTTTAATTAGGTATATGTTCCAGGGCCCGTGCTAAGAACTTCAAATTATTAGCGAGTAAATTAGCCAAATATCAAAAGTAATGGCCATTTTTTCAAAATTCCTATACAAAGGCAAATCTTAAAACTTTTGTAACGATGAATTAATTGAACTATATCTATCATTGAAAAGTCAATAAAGATAAAGTCAAATTTTCTTATTTTAACAATTTACCTTATTTTTAACATGCAAGCGTCTTAAATTTTACACTGAGTTTATTTTAATAAACAATATGTTATTACCATGAAAAAACATATTTTTTTGTGAAAATATTTGGATGATAATATTTATCTAGCTACCTCTTAATCAGCTTTATTGACGAACTGTTGGAACGAATTTCGTCACGCGATATCACTTGATCCGGCAGCGTACGTGTTAAATTAATTTGCGTTTTTTTTTTTTTTTTTTTTTTTTACATTATCTAGACTTAATAATAAAATTTTAATTTATTTGACGAATCTAACAGAAATTACTGTAATCGAATAAAAATTGCAAAATTTGTTCAGAAAAATTCATTTTGACTTTATTTTTAGGATCGAGGGTATTTTATATTTTTCTTTTAGTTAGAAAAAATCGTTCGCGTATACTTTCCCCAAATCGCAATTTGTTTCGCCGAATTTACGATTTTATCGCATTTGGCGAGTTAGCGAATGCTTAGCGTGGGCTCTGTGTTCTATAAAAGAATATTACGTACTTCGCTTTTAAAACAGTTTATTATTATTTTTATAACTATCTGAAAATATAAAACCATTGCAAGCAAATATTTTTTTTTATTATTTTTACTTCTATATATATATATTTGTCCCTTTGGGTATCTTTATGAAGTTAATAATATTTTCATTGATTCTCAGTATTTTTTGCGTAATTTCTGTTATAAAAAATAATACTTAGTATTTTTATTTATTGATATAATTTAGGGATATGGCATTTAGGAAGACATAAAACACGTGGTTTTTATTTGAATATCAGTGAAATAATTTATATTGTTTTAATTTATATTGTTCAGAATGGATTTTGTTGATATTAATAAAATGCTATACTTAAATCATATTAATTAGTTTTCCAAGTATAGTGTTAAAATCCCATTATAATTTTGTTACTGAAGTTATACATATTAAGAATATATTTCAATGGTAATCACTCTATATTAAAGTGCTTAATATAAATTTGATGTGTTTAATTGGTTAAGCAAAACTTACAAGTGGTCGGTTAATCAGTTGATAGGAATTAAAATAAATTGTTGCATTCCCTTTGTTTAAGTAAACAGATTATCATTTAATTGAATCAGTGATAAATAATTATTGTTCGTTGCTTTTTCCTGAAAAGTTTTTTCAGTAATAGTAAATAAGTATTTGTCAAAGAATAAAATTATTTGCAAAATTATTGAATGCTTTTAAATAATATAGAAACAAAGACGAAAAAAATTAGTCTACAAATATTTTTTTCGAATTAAAATATACAAAATATTTTTTTTTCATAGGTTTAAAATATAACATATTTCAAGATACTTTAAAATAATATCACTTTATTAAATTAAATGTCGTTAATTAAGTGCACTTATATTGTTTACAAAAATTATTTAAATCATATTTATATTGCTTAATGCAAATATTTTTTTTGTAAATATAGTAGGAACATTTAATACATGGGAAGTTTCAAAAATATCAATGAAATGAAATATTGAAACAATTTCAAGTGTAAGTAATACTTCACTAAAGTCAATCATAATTTAAAGAAAAAATAATAAATGTAATAATTTCTATGTGATACAAGAACGTTGATGTACCCCGTTCGAATTGATACTTTATATTCACGTGAATATAATTACCAAATATATTTTTACGTAAGCAACGCCTTTTCCATATCAACCATGTTTGTAATAAGGTTTCAATTTTTTCCTAAATCTATAAGAATTAGTTTTTATAATAATACTATACTTAAAATTAAGTATCACTATAGTATTGTCCTAACTATTATTGTAGAAAAACAATTATGTATATTTTATACAAGTAGAATTAAAATATGTTATATATTATGAACCAATGTTTTTTTTTGTTTTTTTTTTGTTAGTAAAAATGCTTTATTTTTTAGTGATTTGTAAGCATTTGTGAAGTTATGAATATTGTCAGAGTTAGATTTTAAGCTTTTCCAATACATCAAATTATAGCATAGTTTGCTTTTTTAAGCATAGTTTAATTTATAGTAGTCTATTTACCTTGCAAAGGTCGATTTTGTTTAAATTTAAATGGAAATGTTCGATAGAGTTTGAATTAATATTTTATTTAATTAAACTGAAGTTTTAGAAAAGTATTCAAATAAGCGGTTCTATACGATTCATTTTCTACAAATTGATTTTTTTTTTAATTACTCGTTTTATGTTTTCAAGGATAGAATTATATCAAATAAATTTTCGCACTTTTTTAAGGTTGTTTTTTTTTAAAAAAAATATATGATACAAAAATGATACAAAAATTATTTAAATCATATTTATATTGCTTAATGCAAATATTTTTTTTGTAAATATAGTAGGAACATTTAATACATGGGAAGTTTCAAAAATATCAATGAAATGAAATATTGAAACAATTTCAAGTGTAAGTAATACTTCACTAAAGTCAATCATAATTTAAAGAAAAAATAATAAATGTAATAATTTCTATGTGATACAAGAACGTTGATGTACCCCGTTCGAATTGATACTTTATATTCACGTGAATATAATTACCAAATATATTTTTACGTAAGCAACGCCTTTTCCATATCAACCATGTTTGTAATAAGGTTTCAATTTTTTCCTAAATCTATAAGAATTAGTTTTTATAATAATACTATACTTAAAATTAAGTATCACTATAGTATTGTCCTAACTATTATTGTAGAAAAACAATTATGTATATTTTATACAAGTAGAATTAAAATATGTTATATATTATGAACCAATGTTTTTTTTTGTTTTTTTTTTGTTAGTAAAAATGCTTTATTTTTTAGTGATTTGTAAGCATTTGTGAAGTTATGAATATTGTCAGAGTTAGATTTTAAGCTTTTCCAATACATCAAATTATAGCATAGTTTGCTTTTTTAAGCATAGTTTAATTTATAGTAGTCTATTTACCTTGCAAAGGTCGATTTTGTTTAAATTTAAATGGAAATGTTCGATAGAGTTTGAATTAATATTTTATTTAATTAAACTGAAGTTTTAGAAAAGTATTCAAATAAGCGGTTCTATACGATTCATTTTCTACAAATTGATTTTTTTTTTTAATTACTCGTTGTATGTTTTCAAGGATAGAATTATATCAAATAAATTTTCGCACTTTTTTAAGGTTGTTTTTTTTTAAAAAAAATATATGATTAATGGGATTTTGTTGTAACTCAAATACAAAAACATTTATCAGATTTGTTTTTGTTCAATTAAAACAGGGTCAACATCCTTGAAAAGAAATGAATTTTCCAATTTAAACATAATCACTTTGTTGCCACAAAACACATTTTTGTACACTATACGAAAACATCACAGATTGTTTTGATTTATAATAAGCTGCTTCTACGAAAAAAAAAAAAAAAAAAATATGGCAGTTAAATTATGTTTTCAAGTATAAATCAAAACAAATTTCTAAACAAATGAAATTATAATATATTTTGTAGAGAAAGTAACGTTGTTTTGAAAATCCAACTAAAAATATAATCTTTGTTAGGAATTTCTTTAAACATTATTGAAAGTTGAAAAACTTAACTGAACTTTTTTTTTAGAAGCACCACAGATTCACAATACAGTTTGTTCTCATTCCATCTTAAATCACAACTGGAACATTCGTGGAATAATCGGAAGTATACGTAAAGTGGACGAAAAGGAATAGTTCAATGGTAAGCCCAAACAATTTATATATTAATTTCGTAGTTTAGAACTAGGCAAAGAAAAATATATATATCTCAGCGTCTAGGATAAACTAACAACCTTTACTCATGTTTTCTTGTATAACATTTCTCTGCACTCTTGGCACAGATTTATTACACTAAAGTGGCTTAGTTATTTCTTGAAAATTATGAACATGTTATCACAACCAACAAATATTATTTACTTCTCGAATTTCGTTAACAACGATTCCGTAGCCTAAAATGTAGATTTTTTAATCGATATTAGTTTTAAATTTTTTTTTTGGATCTATATCAACTTATATAGTATCAAAAGATTTAGTTGAAATAAGAAGTAAATAATATGTTGTATCTGTAAAACTAAATACTAAGCCCCTTTTCCCCTGAGCTCATATGACAGTTCTGAACGCAGAACATTTTAAATAAATATGGAATATAAGTTTTTTTTCTTTAATTTTTTACTTGTCCATTCCTTCATATCACGTCAGCTTTAGGCACTAAGGGTCAGTTATCTCACATTATTTTTCTGGATCTGCCTTCGAGGCCTTATTCCATTATATGAAAGTATAAGCGCTAAATTGAAAGCCCCCTAGGATGAATTTTACTTTAATGAGAGTCAAAGCAAATTTGTTATTCTAGTCCCCGGCTTTCGCCTTTCTTCGTACAGCTTCTCAAAAAGGAATTGATTTTGCAGTATCCTGCACTGCAAATTAAGTACTTTTTCAAGATTAAGATAGTCAGTCATTTAACATTTTTTACAGTTCCAATCTATATGCAGAACAGCTGGTTTCGTGGTCTTGCAGATTGATTGTGCATCTACTGGCAGATGGCGCCACATCAATATTGTTTGCTATCAAAGCTTCTTGATTAACAGCCATCCAGTAGCCTAAAGTGTCTGTTTCATAGGTAGGAATGATTGTTACCTTAGCATCTTTATCTTTCCAGTCTTGTTTAGCCTCCAAAAGAGCATTAAACACTTCTTTACTGGGTTTTGTACCACTGAAAACATAATACCGAGATCTGATTCGTCTGAAAAATTCTACGTTACTGTAATGGGGATCGCCAAAATGAGGAACATAAGTTAGGTCCAAATAGATAGGTTCTATATTTTTTTCATCCGTTTTGTGAGAGGTGTGCGATTCTTTTTCTGGTGTTGTATCGATTTCCTTATTTGGTGTTGTATCTTCACTATTGTTAAACATTTGTTGATTATTTTGGTAATTAACTACTTCTTCTACTGTGTCCTGAGATTTATATTCACCTTCCGGTTTCGTTGTACGTGTTGTGTTTTGTTTCGTCAAAGGTGTATATTCCATTGGCTCCGGAGGCGAAGGCAATCCCATTGGTTTATCCCATTCGTCTAAACTGAATGATTTTTGATTATTCGGATCGTCACTTTCAGTACGTTCTGATCTTGATTCACTAGCTGGTCTATCTGCTGAAGAAGAGCTTGAAGCTTCAGGTTCTTCGGATGACGTAGGCTGATGAGTTTCAGTTGAAGATTGAATCGAACTTATTAAAAGTTTCTTTGCATCAGTTGCTATTTTGGGATCAATAAAACTGGTGTGAGTGGATTCTTTTCTATCTTGAGTAATTTCTGGTGCAGTCATGCTGGTACTTTGAATTACACTTGATGTTTGTTGTTCTTGCATTTTTTTCCGGAATGTTTCTTCAATTGGTTTCGTAATTAAAGAAAAAGGATCAAAAGCAACATGTTCTAGTTCTTCACTGAAAGTTTCACTTCTAGAAGAGATTTCTTCTGCGATATTACTTTCCCTACTTTGGCTTGATTCGATGGGGGATTTAATTGTTATAACATTTTCTTGTGCGCTAAAGCTGTCTAAGTTCTCCGTTGAACCCGATGATATGATTTTTGTTACAGCGCTGGTATCCTTACCCCCAGCTTTCTTTATAGTCTCTCTTATTTTTTCCTCTTTTAAAACTTCTTCAATAGATGAATCTGAATCAGTTTTGAAAACAATAATTTTCTTTACTACTCTCTTAGATCGTTTTTTAGGAGAATCATCAGATGACTCTCCGTCTGATGGCGATCTTGTATGAGAAGGTATAAAACGCGTTACCGATTCTGGTATTGCTTTTGTAATTTTGGACGTTCTGACTTCTGTGAATGTATCTTTGGAGTCTTCTACAACTCTTTGTGATTCTGTTGTTTCAGATGTGCTTACAATTGATGACATTGTTTTGCTAATTCCTTCAACTGTTTCACTTTTTTCTTCTTTAATTTTGGATGAAAATGATTTTATATTTGTTTCATCTGAGCTCTTTTGTGATTCTGTTTCTGCTGACTCTTCATATTTTCCATCTGAACTTTGCATGATAGTTACATTTTTAACAATAGTGTCTTCTGTGGATGATTTCTGTTCTGATTCTTCGCTGACTTGATGCTCATAGCTTATGCTTTCTTTAGATGTTCTGTCCTTCGCTCCTGTTGTTAACTTAGAACTCTCCATGCTTTCACGTTCTACACTTTCTTCAGATATTAATTTCATTTCAGATTTACTCGACTCTCCTTTTTCTTGAATGGTGGTTTTTAAAACTTCACTTTCTCCAAATGCATCTGATATTGTTCGAGACTCAGTCGTTTCACAAATTGTTTCAGAGCATATAGACTCGGAATCACTTTGTTGTTTACTTGTTGTTTCAAAGCTACTCTTTGTTTGTTGAAGTAATGTAATGGATGACGAGGAGGGGGAAATGATTTCTACAGTGCTAGCTTTAGTATGTGTACGAGATTCTGTTTCTTCACCTGACGTTGATTCAGTGTACGCTGAACTGGAAACACTAGAAATTGTTTTCGATAAGATTTCTCCTGATTCTTCTTTTAACGATGAAGGTTTCTCTTCGATTCTTGTTATACCATCTGATTCAGATTTCAAGGTTGAAGAAGAAATAGTTTCTGAAGATTCAGCTGTGGAAGTTGATTTTGCTTCAGCAGTAGTTTTTGTTGTTGGAGCATCTTTTGTTGATTCTTCTTTCCCTGGTGTATCTTTGGTTCCAACAATGTGTGTTGAAGAAATTGTTTTAACTTCTTCAGTTGTTTTAGTAGTCACTGGCGCATCACTTATCCCGCTGTCTACTTCTGACGGCGAAATATCTTTAGATGCTTCTTTGCTGTAACAAATGCTTTCTGAAGTTACTTCCGTTTTAATATCTCCGTATGAACCCTCTGTTTCAGTCCTATCGCTTTCAGAGGGTTCATGTGATGTTTCTATTTTTGAAATAACTGTGCTTTTCGTAACTGCTATTTTTGTTGAATCATCTTCCTCGTCTCTCACTAATGTTGTGATAGTTTTTATATCCTCTCTTTTTTCTTTTAAGACATCACTTTCATCTGATTTTATGGTTGTAGTTTCTAAAACAGTTTTTTCGACTAATTTTTCAATATCTTTTAATTCTTCGCTTTTGTGACCGGATTTTCTGCCTATGCTAGTTTTTTCTTGAGGGGAATCACTTATTGTGTACCTAGAAGTAATAACTGTTGTCGAACCATCGTCAGATTTTGATGTTATCGTTTTCGTTATGATCTTCCTACTTTCATCTCCAAACTCTTCTGAAGATGTACCATCAACTATAGAAGACGTAATTGTTTCATCTTTTGGCTGTTTTTCCACTACGGAAGTTGAACTACTTGTTCGAATTTCCGATGTTCCATCTATAGTTATATCTTTATTAGCCGATTGATCACTTACTTTTTCAGTCTCTTCTGATTTAATACACTCAGCATCTCTATCTATTTCTGTATCACTAGAATCCGTAAAAAATAGTTCTTTTGCTCCAGAAGTAATTGTAACAATTTTAGATACTATGGTTCCTCCGTCTTCAGCAGTTTGAGTGGACGTAACAGTGGCACTTTTTTCTGTTGTTTTTGATGAGGTTTGACTTAACTCTGTTTGATCTGTTGAAGCGTCAGCTTCAGGTTCAACTGGTGACGGTGTTTTTTTCGAAACATAGCTTTTTACAACAGATTGTGTGACTATATGTTCTCCACTTTCTCCAAATGTTTCGGTAACGGTTGTTGATGTTTTTTCTTGCTCATCTGATTCACTCGTCTCTATGTGGCCTTTTTCCATTATTGTTGAATCACTAAATTTCGGTTTTTGTATTTCTTTCTGTTCTAAAACCTCTTCTGGTGATAGTTCTTTTGTCATGCTGGAGGTAATAATAGTTTTAATAATTTGTCCATCTTCAGTTTCCGTAGCCCTAATTTCGCTTTCAACAGAGGAAGAATCGTCTTTCAGTTTCTCTATTCCGAGAGCTTCTTGTATCTTTGTCCCTTTATCAATATCTCCTTCATCTTCTTCATCTGCCAATATTTCTTTCGTTATATAAGTGGCTGTAACTCTTTTAGAAACTAAAGATGCATCATCACTTTCAACAGCTGAATCACTAACATATGCGGCACTTTTCTCTATCTTCTCTACTTTTGGTAAGATTTCTATTTTTTCCTCAATAACAGTGGGACTCTTTGATTCAAGAGCAGAAGATTTCTGTGATTCGGTCATTGAATAGGAACTTTCAGATATTAACGTCTTTGGTATATCACCGGTTTCCTTTTTAGTACCGATATCAACTTCACCTGCACGTAGAACTTCTTTTGAAATGTAAGTTGTAGCACTTGCAACAATTGTCTCTTGATCTGATGTTCTCTCTGTTATTGGTGTTGTTTTACCATTTGTTTCTTCTTCTATCGGTATGTGGCCAATGACAGTAACTGCTTCTTTAGAACTTAAACTTTCATCATGTGCTATTATTTCTTTATCAATATCAATTTTTTCACTTTCTTTTGCCTCAGATGAAATAAATTCGGTGGCACGAGTTATGACACTTTGTTGGGGTTTTTTGCAACTGTCATCGAAATCGATTTTTGAAGTACTAGTTATTGATGCCACTGATTCATCTTTATCAACGGAAGAAACATCTTTATCTTTTTTTACTTTTATGTCACCAATTTCATCTGTTGTGAATGATAATTTTTCATCTTCTAAAGTTTTCATTTGTTCCGTTTTGTACGTTGTAAATGTTTTGGTTGTAATTGAGCTATCACCAGAAGTCGAAGTTTGCTCTATTGTTGTCGTTTGACACTCCATGATTTTTTCTTCCTCTTCAAAAACTTCATCACTAGTTGGTTGCCGAAGTTCATCACCTGTTTGTCCGAGTTCGGTGGACTTCCTTTTTTCTACATGGGATGCTGATGCAGTTTTAAACATATCTGAACTTTCTTCTTTACTGCTGATGATTTCTTTTACTTGACTTTTGTCTTTCGATGTAACAGTGGTTCTCATACCGATCTCATGGATTTGGTCCTGGGTCTTTTTTATGGTCTCTGTTGAACTAGCATGTTTTATTTTAGAGTCACTTTCATCATCAGAAATCTTTCCTTTATCGATGGTGTCTACTGCTTGCGTCATAGTATCTGAAATATGAGTAAGAACCTGACCGTCTGGTTCAATCTCTTTTTTTGAAGCTTCATAGATTTCTGTGTCACTGGAGACTGGATGTTCTGTTACATTAGAAGTGGTAGTGACCGTTTCTTTAATAATAATTGAATCTTTTGGAACAGGAGTTTCTCCTTCAATTATACTAACATCCTGCATTTCTTCTGAGGACTGAGCATCTTTTTTGCCGGCAGTAGTTGTAATAGTTTTAGTAATTTTTGATCCATCAACAGCCTCCGAAATCAATTTTGTTACTGAAGGGCTGTCACTAAACTCTTCTGATTTCAAAAATTTAGTGACAGTTGTTGTAGTAATAGTTCTTCCATCAGCACTTACAACTGTTTCTTTTGTTGTCATTGTTGTTTCACCTTCTTTTGGTGTAAATGTTTCATCCAGTGCAATTGTTTTTGATTGTGTGGGCTCGTCGTCGTTGAATTCTTGGTCTGGAGCAGATAAGACCGTTTCCAAAATTTCTCTTTGTGTTGATTTCTCGTCCTTCGCAGTAGAAGATATTCTGATATCCGAAATAGGTGTCATTTGCTCCAGATTGGGCTCTTCCAATATTTTCCCTGCTTTCTGTTTTGTATCTTCTGCAACTGTTTCTGATGGCTTTTCTTCGAATTCATCTAGCTCTTTTAATTCAGCTTCATTCGCATCTTTTGCTATTAGTTCATAACTCCCAGACATACTGGCTGATGATGTGGCTGATTCTTCCAAATCTACTTCCTTACAAGTTAACATTTGTTTTTCAACTTTATCAGTAATTGAAGTTTTAGCACTGATAAACTCATCATCAGTTCCCCCTGTACTTAATTCTTCTGAAGGTTTTTCCAAACCCAACTTAGCTGTTGCATCTTCATCTTTCACTTCAGTGCTTTCTTTGTACTTCCCATCGAATGGTATTTCGGGAGCATCTGTATCAGCTGATGCATCTGTGCTTGTTGTTACTGATTCTTCAACTTCTATTTCAATGTACATCAATTTCTGTCTTGGAGATTCTGATGTTTCCATGTCATCAGATTTTAGTTTATCTTCCTCTGCATCATCCAGTTTCTCTGTGGAGATGGAGGTAACTATTTCATCTCTGCTCACTTCTTCATCCTGGAGAACTTCAACATCATCATCAACAACTGTTTCGGCAAAAATATGCCTAAACACTTGTTCAGCTTCAGGTTTCTCATAAACTATCTTACGTGTCGATATTTCCGTAACTGTTTTTGATATTACTGTTTCAGTCCCTGATACATCTTCAGCTTTAGATTGGGAGGAAAACTGTTCCACTAAGTTAGTTTCGTAAGTATCTGTATCAGGAATATCTACGTCGTCTCCCATTACACTTTCAGCTATTGGGGAAATTTCCTCATCTTCGCCTTCCACTATACCTTTAAAAAGTATGGCTGCTTTTTGTTCTATAATATCTTTAGTAGTTTTTTCGCCCAAAACTTTTGATCTTATCTCAGTAATTCTTAAAGTCAAAATTCTGATAATTTCTGTTTTATATTCAATTATATATTGTATTATATTAACGATGCTTATAACCCATCCTTTTCGTTTTAATTCTTCAAAAACTATCTCTTGCATAATTGTTTCACAATCATTGCTTGAAATGCCTGTCGCTTCTCCTAACCTTTCAAGAATACAAGCAAAATCTTTCATTTGCGTTTTAACTTCTCCTAAGCATGATTGTTGGAACATTTCTAAGCTCATTTCAGTAATCACCTTCGAACTATCATCAGACGATTCTCTAACAGTAACTGTTTGCAATTTATTATCTAAAGGTGATGAAAGTTTCTCAAGTTCTTTGGGTGCATGGTGTTTCGTTGGAGAAGTTTGTTCACCTTCTTTATAAAGGCAAACAGTTTCTTCCTTTGATTCCTCAATTGAAATATCCTCTTTGTCAATTTCTTTTTCAGTAGCTGGTGATTTAAATTCTTTCATCGTATCTCTTTCCTCTGGGGATTTGCCTTTTATATCTTGTGTTAGATCTTTTTCTTTCATTGTTGTTATTGGAACATCTTCTTTCGAATCTATTGAAGACAATAGCTTTTCATCCCTCTGTAAAGGCGAGATAGTTCGTTCGACTTTTTCAGGAGATGACATTTTTTTAACCTCTTTTTGACCAATAATAAGAGTTTCTTTGAAGCTTATATCTTGTTCTGCTGTTGTACTTATTTCTTTGATAATTTTTGAAGTTGTACTTTCTTCTGTTTTATGCTCCTCTAATGTTGGAGAATGAGTTTTTGTTTGATCAGCGGGTTTTTCTTTCGGTGTAATTAAAATGTCTGTTTTTTTGGGAACTGGTTTTTCTTCAGTTGAAGGTGGGGAAATAGTTTTCTCAGTCACAATTTTGGCATCTTTTGTTGAAATTTCTTCTTGTCCTTCTGTTAAAGATGATTCAGTTTTATGAATACATTCATCCTCATCAGATAACGATGCTTTCTTACTAACTGGAGACAGCTTTTCTTTTGCTTCTATAACTGCTTCCGATTCTGAAGTGGGAGATGGTGCTTTTTCTTTTAATGCATCCTCTTTCAGTTCTTTTGGAGTGATCGTTTCTTCTGAAGGCTTGACGACATCTTTCTCTGAATCCAGAGGCAGTTTTTTTAAATTTGATGAAAAAGATTTTTCCTCAGCTACAGGTAGTACTTTTCCCTCTACACTTATTTCTTCAGTTAAGATTGGAGAATGGGGAGTTTTCAAATCAATTTCAATTTTCTTAGAGTCCCCATTTTCATCAATGGAAATTTGCTTCACAATATCTTCAGGCTGTAAAATTGTTTCTTTATCTGATGTCATCGATAAATGTTCTGTTACAGTTTCAACTGTTTTTCCAACCGTTATGGGTATTTCTAAGGATGAAAAAAGTTCTTTATCTTTTGTTTCAGAAGCATTTTCATCTTCCGTCAAGGTAGGTTTTTCGGGAGATGTCGGAGATACCAGCTTTTCTCTTATTTTCTCGTCAACTTTATCAGTTGCACCAGCTTCTTTTATCAGGGCAGGCACAATAGATTCTATCTCTTCTGTTTTGCCAATAGTTTTGGTTTCTTTGGTCGAAGTTGGTGATTTTTGTGTTATTTCTTCTTCAGAAACAGTATGACTTAAAATCTCTTTTTCTTCTACATCTCTTTTCTCTGAAGTGGGTGATTTCTCTTCTGTTTTACCTGCAACTGTTTCAAAGGTAGGAGAGGATGATTTTCCTTTTAATTCTGAGAACTTTTTCTCTTTTGGTGCTTTAATCTCGTCAGAAGGGGTTTTCTCTTTATCGGAGATTATTGATTGTTCACCGGATACTAAAAGTTTTTCTTTTTCGAATTCGTCTAAAAATTGTTGCTCGGGTGTTTTTAATATTTTTTGTTCTTCTCCTCTTTTTTCTTCTTTAGATTTTATAATTTCTTCAGTTGGAGAAAATGATTTCATTTTACTTTCATCAGTTGATTCTTTTATTGTAATAGTTTTTTCATGCTCTACTTTGTCTGGTATTTCTTTTTCTGTTTCTGAAATTTCTTCTTTTGATGCAGAAGATATTAGTTCTTTTTCGGTAATACTTTCAGTAACAGATTTTTCAAAGATAGCTGCAGTAATTTCTTTCGCTGCAGATGGTTCTATTGGAGAAAGTATTTTCTCCTTAGTTTCTTTAATTTCAATTTTTTCTGATCCTGCTAGCGTTTCCGTAGGCGATACTGAAGATTTATCTTCTTTTTCAATAATTTGCTTTGGGCTTAAGTCTGCCTTTTCGCCCAAAGTTGGCGAAGGCGTTTTTTCTTTATCAGACATGTCTTTATCTATAATTTTAATTTCTTTTTTAGAGGAGGGAAATGCGTCCTCCACCTTTGTTGCATTTGAATCTTTTTTGTCAAGAATTGGAGATGGTATTTTTTCATAAATTTTTCTTTTCTCTGGTGAATGAAGTTTATCTTCTTTTTCTAAAGTTTCAACTTTTGAATCTTCAGTCGTGGTTGAGCTTGGAGATGGTGTTTTTTCTTTCTTTTTCTCTTCAGCTTCTTTCTCTAAAGTTAAAGTTAACTTTTCTTTAATTTTGTCAACTGTATCTTCTTTGGTTAGTTCAGTTTTGTCAATATGATCAGGTAGTGGGGTTTTGTCTTTCAGTTCTTTTTCAGTTTCGTCACTGGATGGAGGGATGAGAGATTTTTCTGTTGTATCACTTTCAATTTTAATTTCGTGCAATGAAGTGACTTTTTCTACAACTGGAGAGGGGGAATGCTCTTTTGTTTCTTCCGTGATACCATCTTTTAAAATCTCTGGCTCTGTAGTCAATATTGGGGACGTTGCTTTTGTTTTTGTTTCACCAATGGATGGTTTTGTTTCAATCGAAAAATCTTCAGGAAAACTGGTAGTTTTAGATGTTTCTTTTGTTACATCCTGTATCGAAGCAGCATCTTCAAATTTCTCAGAAGGTGACACTTTTTCTAAGATTTCCTCGTCAGACATTTCTTCTTTAGATTTCAAGGAAACGGCTTCTTCGATAGCATCGGATTTTTGGGATATCGGAGAAGCTGGTGACATCGTCTTTTCAGTAATGCGTTTATCGTCAACTTTGTCATCGAAAGTTGGAGAGGGTGTTTTTGTGACAGATTCTTCAACAATTTGATCTTCTATTGGAGTTTGCTGCTTATCTTTGTCTGGTAGCGAAGTTTTTTCCAAATGTTTAGCGTCTTTTAAGTTGAGTTCTGACTGACTAGGTGAAAAAACTATTTTTTCACTTTCTTCAGACCTAACTTTAATATCTAACACATTCTGTTCAATAGGAGATGGAGATTTCTTCCCCGATAATTTAGAGATATCTTTTGCTACTGTTTTTGACAACTCGTCACGAATTGATGAAGGTGATTTTTCATCCGTTGTCTTACTTGAAATACTTTCTTGAGTTATTTCAGAAGAAACGGTGTCTTTCCTTTCTTCAATGCCTATTTTTTCTGAAGGCGTGACACTTTTTTCACTTGATAGCGAAGGTGCTTCCTCTGGCTCCTTATCGTCTTTTGTTGTTTCCCCAAGTGACGTTGGTGAGGCTGCTTCTTTTTGTGGTGATTTTTCAACATCTTTGGTTTCTTTTTCGACTGGTGTTGATGTTTTTGTATCTGTCAAAATCTCTTCCATTTCACCCCTTTTAGTTTCAGTTTTTTCAAGTAAAATAGCTTCTTCTTTGCTTATTTCATCTTCCGTTTTTAAAACGACTTCAATTTTTTCAGGTGAAGGGGCTTTTTCTCGGGAATCTATTTCAATTGTCTTCGTATCGTGAAAAACTAGTTTCACGTCATCATCTTTTTCGTCGGGCACGATTTCTTTATCTGCAATTTTTTCGATAACGTCCTTTTGCAGTAATGTTGGTTCTTTTGTTTCTGAAGGAGATGTTGATTTTTCTTTGGGTGTTTCATCCGTTGTATCAATGTCTATAGTAGATTTACTCTCCTTTGCACTTTCAGTCTCTAGTTTTCCAATTTTTGATGTATCCATAGTTGGTGATACTTCCTTTATACCTGTTTCAATAACATCTGTTTGCATTGATGTTTTAGTTGGTGAAGGTGTTTTTTCTTTTGGTGTTTTATCGGTAATTTCGGTGACTTCATTGGCAGCGATAGATTCACTATCCATAGTTTCTAGTTTTGCAATTGCTTCAGTATCGACAGTTGGTGATACTTTCTGTGTAACCTTTTCGAGAACATCTTTTTGTTCAAACGTTGGTTCTTTTGCTTCCCCAATTTTTTCAGACTCTTCAAGAACAGGAGTAGATTCACCCTCAACCTCTGGTGTTTTAATTGTTGCAATATCTGCTTTTGGTGACACTTCCTCAGTAACCTTTTTGGTAAGATCTGTATCGTCTAACTTTGATTCTTTTGCTTCAACAGGCGATGGCGTTTTCTCTTTCGATATTTTATCGGTTGTCTCAATGTCTTTAGAAACAGGAGTGGAATCACTTTCCTTTTCATTTTCATCATCTAGTTTTTCAATTTTTACAGTATCTATAGTTAGTGATAGTTCCTTTGTAATTATTTCGACATCTTTTAGTATTGAAGTTGATTCTTTTGTTTCAGTAGAGGACGATGTTATCTGTTCTGGTGTTTTATCGGTTGCCTCAATATCACCAAAGTCGACAGTAGTTTCGCTTACACTCGTGCTTTCAATATCTGTTTCTTCAATAGCTGTAGTATCTGAAGATGGTGATACTTTCTTTGTAACCATTTCAGTAACATCTTTTTGCACTAACTTTGGTTCTTTTGCTTCCCCAATTTTTTCAGACTCTTCAAGAACAGGAGTAGATTCACCCTCAACCTCTGGTGTTTTAATTGTTGCAATATCTGCTTTTGGTGACACTTCCTCAGTAACCTTTTTGGTAAGATCTGTATCGTCTAACTTTGATTCTTTTGCTTCAGCAGGCGATGGCGTTTTCTCTTTCGATATCTTATCGGTTGTCTCAATGTCTTTAGAAACAGGAGTGGAATCACTTTCCTTTTCATTTTCATCATCTAGTTTTTCAATTTTTACAGTATCTATAGTTAGTGATAGTTCTTTTGTAATTATTTCGACATCTTTTTGTATTGAAGTTGATTCTTTTGTTTCAGTAGAGGACGATGTTATCTCTTCTGGTGTTTTATCGGTTGTTTGAACGTCTGCACTATCCGGAATCGATTCACCTTTTTTGACACTTTCAATCTCTAGTTCATGAATTTTTGTTGTATCAATAGTTGGAGACACTTCCTCTGCAGCCTTTTCCACTACGTCCTTTGGTTCTTCTGCTTCAATAGGTGAAGGTATTTTTTCTTTTGCGATCAATTCAGGTGATGATGCTTCTTTTTCTGGAGTTTCAAGCGGAGATTTAATAGCCTCTGAAACTAATAATTCTTCTTTTTCTTTAATTTCTGCTTCGTGACCTGAAACTGCACCTTCAGTTGGAGTAGGTTCATCTTCTTTTGATTTCTGGACATCCGTTTTATCTGTCGAAGTCGAATCGCCTGTTTCTAAAATAGCTCTTTCTTCTGGTTTTGAATCTCCAGTTTCTTTTGCAGTTGGAGATATTACTCTTTTTTTAAGTTCAGGAACAATTTCTTCACTTGAAATAAAGGGCATATCTTTCTGAATTTTATCAACAATAATTTTTTCTTCTTTCTCTTTTTGAGGTGAGGGTGTTTGAATCAAAGACTCTGAGTCGAGTTCTGTTTTTTCTTCAATTTGATCAGAGACAACTTCTTTAGATAATATTGGAGATGGGGTCTTTTTTATCATATCTTCAACAGCCGTCTTTTCTAATGGTTTTTCCTCTTTATCAGAAAGCTCTGTTAATGCTTTATTAACAGTCTCAAGTTCAGCCCCAATTTCAGAAATCGCAGATTCCTTGATTTTTTCAGAATCAATTTTTTCAATCGGAGTCAAAGGTTTTGATAACATTGGGGTTGCTGCTGCTTCTTCTCTCACTTCAAGAATAATGTCTTTTTCTTCTGATAGCGTTTTTCTTGTTTCTTCTGATAAAGGTGAGTTTACAACAGCTTTCAGTTTTGATAACTCAAGTTCATGGTCTGCAGATATGGCCATTTCCATGACTTGTTCTTTTCTTTCTTCTATAAATGTGCCGCTTTCACTCATCGTCGGTGATGGACTTTTCACTGCTTCTTTAGTATCTGGTTTAGTGATTTCTGAGAGTACTTTTTTTTCATCAGACATGAGAAGTTTTTCTGCTCTATCATCCTTTATATCAGTGTCTTGAATATCTATAGCTTGTAGTCTTAGGGTCGATTCTTCCTGCAACCCTTCAGGTAAAATGCTTTCCGTAAGCGTTACTTTTGTGTCTGTTTCTTTAGAGGGTAGATATGTTGTTTTTATTAAAACTTCTTCCATCTCTTCTTCTGTAGAAATTATTTTTTCTTTTGGAGATGGTGTTTTTTCTAAAGATTGTTTTTCTGTTGATTCCTTTTCAACGCCCTCTTTCGATGGTGATTCTTTTTTTATGTCTTCTTTTGTAGGTGGTACTTTTTCAATGTCTTCTTTTTGTAATTCTTTTTCAGTGTCCTCTTTTGTCGGTGATTCTCTTTTAATATCCTCTTTTGTTGGAGATTCTTTTTTAATGTCCTCTGTTTTTGGTAATTCTTTTGTTAATGATTCTCTTTTAACATCCTCTACTGCAGTTGTTTCTCTTTCAATGTGATCTTTTGTAGATGATTCTTTTTCGATGTCCTCTTTTGTTGGTGATTCTTTTTCAACATGCTCTGTTGTTGGGGATTTTTTTTCAATGACCTCTTCCGTAGGTGAGTCTTTTTGTATGTCTTCTTTTGAAGGTGATTCTTTTTCAATGTCCTCTTTTGTTGGTAATTCTTTTTCAACATGCTCTGTTGTTGGGGATTTTTTTTCAGTGACCTGTTTTGAAAGTGATTCTTTTTCGATGTCCTCTTTTGATGGTGATTCTTCTTCTAGTTCTTCTTTTGTTGGGGATTTTTTTTCAATGACCTCTTCCGTAGGTGATTCTTTTTGCATGTCTTCTTTTGAAGGTGATTCTTTTTCAATGTCCTCTTTTGTTGGTAATTCTTTTTCAATATGTTCTGTTGTTGGGGATTTTTTTTCAGTGACCTGTTTTGTAGGAGATTCTTTTTCAATGTCCTCTTTTGTTGGCGATTCTTCTTCTAGAGCTTTTGTTGGAGATTTTTTTTCAATGATCTCTTCCGTAAGTGATTCTTTTTGTATGTCTTCTTTTGAAGGTGATTCTTTTTTAATGTCCTCTTTTACTGGTAATTCTTTTTCAACATGCTCTGTTGTTGGTGATTTTTTTTCAGTGACCTGTTTTGAAGGTGATTCTTTTTTGATGTCCTCTTTTGTTGGTGATTCTTCTTCTAGGTCTTCTTTTGTTGATGATTTTTTTTCAATAACCTTATCGGTGGGTGATTCTTTTTGTATGTCTTCTTTTGAAGGTGATTCTTTTTCAATGTCCTCTTTTGTTGGTAATTCTTTTTCAATATGTTCTGTTGTTGGGGATTTTTTTTCAGTGACCTGTTTTGTAGGAGATTCTTTTTCAATGTCCTCTTTTGTTGGCGATTCTTCTTCTAGAGCTTTTGTTGGAGATTTTTTTTCAATGATCTCTTCCGTAAGTGATTCTTTTTGTATGTCTTCTTTTGAAGGTGATTCTTTTTCAATGTCCTCTTTTACTGGTAATTCTTTTTCAACATGCTGTGTTGTTGGTGATTTTTTTTCAGTGTCCTGTTTTGAAGATGATTCTTTTTTGATGTCCTCTTTTGTTGGTGATTCTTCTTCTAGGTCTTGTTTTGTTGGTGATTTTTTTTCAATGAACTCATCGGTAGGTGATTCTTTTTGTATGTCTTCTTTTGAAGGTGATTCTTTTTCAATGCCCTCTTTTGTTGGTAATTCTTTTTCAATATGTTCTGTTGTTGGGGATTTTTTTTCAGTTACCTGTTTTGTAGGAGATTCTTTTTCAATGTCCTCTTTTGTTGGCGATTCTTCTTCTAGGTCTTTTGTTGGAAATTTTTTTTCAATGATCTCTTCCGTAAGTGATTCTTTTTGTATGTCTTCTTTTAAAGGTGATTCTTTTTCAATGTCCTCTTTTACTGGTAATTCTTTTTCAACATGCTCTGTTGTTGGTGATTTTTTTTCAGTGACCTGTTTTGAAGGTGATTCTTTTTCGATGTCCTCTTTTGCTAGTGATTCTTTAATATCATCTTTTATTGGTTGTTCTTTTTCAATTTTCTCTTTTTTTAGTGATTCTTTTTTAATCTCCTCTTTTTCTGGTAATTTTGTTGATGATTCTTTTTTAATGTCCTTTTCTGTAGAGGATTCTTTTTCAACATCCTCTTTTGTTGATGATTCCTTTTCAACTTCTTCCTGTAATGATAATTCTTTTTCAATATACTCTTTTGTTTGTAATTCTTTTTCTATGTACTCTTTTGTAAGTGATTCTTTTTCAATAACCTCTTTTGCTGATAATTCTTTTTCAACATCCTCTTTTGTTAATGATTCCTTTTCAACGTCTTCCTGTAATGGTAACTCTTTTTCAATATACTTTTTTGTAGGTAATTCTTTTTCTATGTCCTCTTTTATTGGAGATTCCTTTTCTATGTCTTCTTTTGTAGGCGATTCTTTTTTAATATCCTCCTGTGTTGGTAATTCTTTTTCTGTTTCCTCTTTTGTTGGTGATTCTTTTTCAACGCCTTGTTGAGACGGTAATTCTTTTTCAATATTCTCTTTTGTTGGTGATTCTTTTTCAATGTACACTTTTGGTAATTCTTTTTCAATGTCCTCTTTTGTTGGAGATACCTTTTCTATGTCTTCTTTTGACGGTAATTCTTTCTCTGCTTCTTCTTTTGTTGGTGATTCTTTTTCGTCGTCTTGTTTAGATGGTAATTCTTTTTTAATGTCCTTGATTGT
This sequence comes from Parasteatoda lunata, assembly GCA_949128135.1. Lineage (NCBI taxonomy): Eukaryota > Metazoa > Arthropoda > Arachnida > Araneae > Theridiidae > Parasteatoda > Parasteatoda lunata. The sequence continues at coordinate 64,770,694 of OX421974.1, forward strand.
TGGTGATTCTTTTTCAATAACCTCTTTTGTTAGTGATTCTTTTTCAATGTACTCTTCCGTTGGTAATTCTATTCCAATATCCTCTTTGGATAAAGATACCTTTTCTATGTCTTCTTTTGTCGGTGATTCCTTTTTAATATCCTCTTTTGTCTGCAATTCTTTTTCAGTTTCTTCTTTTGTTGGTGATTCTTTTTCAACAACCTCTTTTGTTGGTGATTCTTTTTCAATGTACTCTTTTGTTGGTAATTCTTTTCCAATGTCCTCTTTGGTTGGAGATACCTTTTCTATGTCTTCTTTTGTAGGTGATTCTTTTTTAATATCCTTTTTTGATGTTGATTCTTTTTTAATATCCTCCTGTGCTGATAATTCTTTTTCTGTTTCCTCTTTTGTTGGTGATTCTTTTTCAAAGCCTTGTTGAGACGGTAATTCTTTTTCAATATCCTCTTTTGTTGGTGATTCTTTTTCAATGTACACTTTAGGTAATTCTTTTTCTAGGTCCTCTTTTGTTGGAGATACCTTTTCTATGTCTTCTTTTGTCGGTAATTCTTTCTCTGCTTCTTCTTTTGTTGGTGATTCTTTTTCGTCGTCTTGTTTAGATGGTAATTCTTTTTTAATGTCCTTGAGTGTTGGTGATTCTTTTTCAACAACCTCTTTTGTTAGTGATTCTTCTTCAATGTACTCTTCCGTTGGCAATTCTATTCCAATATCCTCTTTGGTTGAAGATACCTTTTTTATGTCTTCTTTTGTTAGTGATTCTCTTTTAATATCCTCTTTTGTCTGTAATTCTTTTTCAGCGTCCTCTTTTGAAGGTGATTCTTTTTCGTCATCTTGTTCAGATGGGAATTCTTTTTTAATGTCCTCGATTGTTGGTGATTCTTTTTCAACAACCTCTTTTGTTGGTGATTCTTTTTCAACAACCTCTTTTGCTGATAATTCTTTTCTAATGTTCTCTTTGGTTGTAGATATCTTTTCTATGTCTTCTTTCGTCGGTGATTCTTTTTGAATATCCTCTTTTGTCTGTAATACTTTTTCAGTTTCCTCTTTTGTTGGTGGTAGTTTTTCGACGTCTTGTTTAGATGGTAATTCTTTTTTAATGTCCTCGATTGTTGGTGATTCTTTTTCAACTACCTCTATTTTTGGTGATTCCTTTTCAATGTACTCTTTTGTTGGTAATTCTTTTCCAATGTACTCTTTGGTTGAAGATACCTTTTCTATGTCTTCTTTCGTCGGTGATTCTTTTTTAATATCCTCTTTTGTCTGTAATTCTTTTTCAGCGTCCTCTTTTGAAGGTGATTCTTTTTCGTCATCTTGTTCAGATGGGAATTCTTTTTTAATGTCCTCGATTGTTGGTGATTCTTTTTTAACAACCTCTTTTGTTGATAATTCTTTTTCAATGTCCTCTTTTGGAAATGAATCTTTTTCAATGTACTCTTTTGTTGGAGATTCTTTTTCTATGTCTTCTTTTGTTGGCGATTCTTTTTTAATGTCTTCTTCCGTAGGTGATTCTTTTTCCATGCCTTGTTCAGATGGTAAATCTTTTTTAATGTTCTCAATTGTTGGTGATTCTTTTTCAATGTCTTCTTTTGTAGGGGATTCTTTTTTCCTGTCTTCTTTTGTGAGTGATACTTTTTCAATTTCTTCTGTCGTTTGTTTTTCAATTTCCACTTTTGAAGGTGATATTTCTTCGATGTCCTCTTTTGTAAGTGACTCTTTTTTAATATACTCTTTTATAAGTGATTCTTTTTCTACTTCCTCTTTTGTTGGTGATTTTTTTTCAATATCTTCTTTTGTTGGTGATTCTTTTTCAATGTCCTTTCTTGTTGATAATTCTTTGTCTGTTAAAAGAGTTTCGTCAATTGATTCATATTTTTTTGCTTCGGTGTCAGGCTGTTTTAGAGTAACAACATCATCTTCAACGTTTTCCACTCGACCAATCTGAATTGTTTCTCTCACAATAGTTGGGGTTTTTTCTCGTAATTCTGTTGTGGTTTCCTCTTGTAAAGGTTTTTCGGTTTCACTTGATGCAGAAGGAATCGGTGTCATTTCTCCTATCGTTTCTTCTACTTTCTGAATTGAAGTAATTTTTCCTTTTTCAGCTGGTGATGGTAGCTCTTTTTTTAATTTTTCGATTACGTCTTCTGTTAATACTTCTTTTTCTGGACTGGGAGTTTTTTCTCTAAATTTTATATCCGTTGCTTCAATTTCAAATGACGATATTTTTTCTTCCATATGTTCAGTGTCAATTACTTCAACTGGAGAAGAAGCAACTATTTCGGGAATTTGCACTTCTCCAGCTGCACTGGTTTCTTGCGATTCTTTGACGTTATATCGATTAAGAATTAGATTAATTATTTCAATTTTGAAACGAGCAATGCAGTTTAGAATATTTATTGAGTTTATAAGTATAGATTCTTTCTGCATAATCTCAATTAAAGTATCATAAAGCAGGTTCTGAAATTCTTCCTCTGGAATATTTATTTGAATTTCATTCTTCATAGAAGTAATCAATTTGGTTATTTCTGGTGTTGTTAAACGTTTTATTTCTTCATAAGATATTACTTGTGCAACTTCCGTTTCTGGCAGTTCTTTAGATTCAATGTGGGAAACACGGTCTTGATATAGCTGTGTAATTATTTTTGTTATTTCTATTTCATAATTGGATAAACAGTTTCTCAATGATTCCTCGTTGTATTCTATTTTGTGTTCGATATGTATTTTCTGCACAGCTTGAAGAAGCATTTCACAAAACTCTTCATTTGTTGTATCTCCCAACTTAATTTTTTCTTCCAACGAATCGATTATTTTTTGAGTTTGGGGATTTATCAACTTTCTGATTTCTTCAAATTCCAATGATTCTAGAATATTTGTATCCTCTCTTGGGCTTTTTAAATCTTCATCAATCGATTCATCTGCAAATTTCTTTGCTGGTTCTTCTAGCTCTTCTTCTTCCTCTGTGGTGAATTCTAAATATCTCTTTTTCAAAAGTGTGACGAATTCTTCTTTATATTGAGTTATATACATAATAATCACCTCACTATTTAAGGGTAAGTTTCTCATCAGTAGTTCTTGTATCAAGATTTCTAATAACAAACTTCTGCATGATTCATGAGACATGTCTTCTACTTTGCATTCATCTATAAGCTCATCAATAAGTTTCAATGATTCACTTGTCAATTGGTTTTCAATACTGTCTATTGTTATTTCTATTTCTTCTGAAATTGGTTCTTCTGAGACTCCTGCACCTATAATAGTTAATTGTTTTTCTTTTAAAATTGTGACAAATTTAACTCTGCATTCTATTAGATATGTTAGAATTGTGTCTTTCTTTATGGGCAAATTTTCGTTTTGTAATTCAAATTCTAAGGTTTCTAAAATTATTTGCTCGAACTCTGTCTTTGATACGTTTTCTGGCTTAAGTTCATTTATAAGCTCATTTAAAATTTTTCGTGATTCACTCGTTAAGTTTTCTGTTATAATTTTAGTTGACACTTCTTCTAGCGTGACTGTGATAGGAATTTCTTCCTTTTCAAGTACCTTAGTATCAGAAGGTGTTTTTTCTATTACATCAGTTGCTGACATGAACTCTTTTCTTAAAACTTTGATAAACTCTGCTCTATATTCATTTATGTACATTTTAATTGTATCCTCATTTATTGGCAATTTTTTATTTTCGAGCTGCTTTCTCAGTATTGATAAAAGAATATTTTTACAATCTTCTTTAGACATATTTCCTGACTTGTGTTCTTCCACTAATTCATCAATGATCTTCAGTGATTCCTTTGTTAGTTGTTCGTGAATAAGCTGTTCACTTATCGTTTCTTCGGGCTCTTGAGTTGGGCTAATATCTTCAGTTACCTCAATGTCATTTTCAGGAGATATCTCTTTTTTCTCTTGATCTTCTTCTCCAGCCGCATATTGATCTTGTATTAGTGTAATGATTTCAGTTTTGTATTTTATTATGTAGTTAATTAAAGACTCTGGTTCGGGAATAATTTCTTTATCTTTTAAGACGATGTAAATGATCTTAAGAATAACTTGTTCAGGATCATCCAAAGTAATGTTTTTCAGTTCTTTTGATATTGTGGAAACTTCTTTTTTTATTTCAGGTGTGATCAAGTTCTCAAACATTGATTCAGTGAAACTGTCTTTCTTAAATTGTGGCGTTTTTTCTTCTTGCTCTTTCCCGTGGATGTTAAATATTTTTGTAATAATTTCAGCTCTGTATTTAATAATGTAGTTATTTAGAGAGTCAGCCTCTGGTATAATTTCTTTTTCTTGAAGAAGCAAATAAACGAACTTGATAATAATTTCAAGGGGATCAGTTAATGACAGATTTTCAATTTCTGTTGCTATAGAAGATATTTCTTTCTTAATTTCGGGAGTAATTAATTTTTTGAAATCTTCTTCTGACATATATTCTTTTTCTTGTTCAGTAGTTAAAACAACTTCTTTTTCTTGCTCTGGGGTTACAGCAATTTCTCTTTCTTGCTCAGAAACGATAGTAGTTTCTTGTTCAGGAGTTTTAGTAATTTCTTTTGCTTTTTCAGGAGTTTTAGTAATTTCTTTTGCTTTTTCAGGAGTTTTCAAAATTTCTTTTTCTTGTACGATGGCAGCTATTTCCCCAGGAGTAGCGGAAGTTTCCACTTGTTGTTTGGAATCCATAATAATCTCTTTTTCTTCTTCTGGGGTCGCCGCAATTTCTTTCACTTGTTCTGGAGACACAGCAATTTCTTTTTCAGAAATTGAAAGAGTTTCTCCTTCTTGTTCCAATCTTTCCTCTTCTTCGAGAAGTTCTTTTCCAGCTTTCTTAACTTCCGAAGAAATTGTCTCTACTTCATCTTTTATTAAAGGTTTTACGTCTTCAATTTTTTTGGATTCTCTAGATATTTCTTCTTCTCCAACTTTTTCAGATATCACAGGAATTTTTTCTTCAATTTCTTCAGCGGAAATTTGTTTTTCAATTTTTTTAGATTCTGTAGAAATATCTTCTTTACCATCTTCTGCAGGAATTTTTGCTTCTTCAGCTTTCATTGACATTTCTTCTTTTTCTAGTTTCTCAGATTCTATGGAAATCTCTTCCTTATCATCATCTATGGAATCTTCTGTTTCTTCAACCTCCGCAGCTTCAGCAGGAATTTGTTTTTCAACTTTTTCAGCTTCCACATGCATTTCTTTTTTCAGTTCATGGGTATCCGTAGAAATCTTTTCGTCGTCTTTCTCGGTTACTTTTGAAATTTCTTCCTTAATTTTATCAGTTTTTATGGAAACCTCTTCTTTTTGTATTATTTCTTCTCTAACTTCAGTTTTAGTGGGGATTTCTATTTCAATTGTCTCAGACTCCCTGGGAGTTTCTTCTTCAGTTTTCCTAGTTTCCGGAGAAGTTTCAACTTGTGATTTCTCAGCTTCCATAATAATTTTTTCTTCAGATTTTGCTGCTTCTACAGAAATGTTTTCTTTGGTAAGAATTTCTTCTTCATCTCTTTCAGTTTTCGTGGTAATTTTCTCCTCATCTGTGGAAATTTCTTTTTCATATTCTGCAATATCTTCAACTTTTGTAGGAATTTCTTTTTCAACTTCTTTTTCTTCTTTCGAAATTCTTTCTTCTACTTGTTTGATTTCTGAAGGAATTTCATTTTCAGTTTCTTCCGCTTCCACGGGAGTTTCTTCCTCAAATTCCTTAGCTTCCTTACAAATTTTTTCGACAGCTTTTTCTGTTTCTGTAGGAATTTCTTTTCCGTCTTTTGTATCAACACTGAGAATTTCTTTTTCAACTTTATCAGCTTCTGTTAAAATTTCTTCATGTTTCTCTGCATCTGAAGGAACTTCATTTTCAGCTTTTTTGGAAATATATATTCCTTCAATTTTTTCATCTTCAGTAACAATTGTGCCTTTTTCAACTTCACTGGTTTCTTTCGAAATATCTTCAATCGCTTTAGCTTCCATAGAAATTTCTATCTCTGTCATTTCATCTGCTTCTGTGGAAATTTTCTCTTCAAGTTTTTCACCTAGTTCATGTGCAAGACCCGATTTGTCTGCTGTTTCTTCATACTGTTCATAAACTATTTTTACAATATTTTCTTTATTTGATGTTACATATTTCCTTACAGATTCAACAGTAGGTGTCAAGCATAGCTTTTCAAAGTCCATTGTTATGTATCTGAATATGACTGTTTCGTAATTGTCTAGTTTTATTCCCTTGTTTTTAATATTTTCTTTGATATAGGTTATTTCAACATTAATTAAAGGTGTAACTGATTCTTGTAGACTTTCCCATGAAATATCTTTCTTAGAAACTTCAACTAATGGTGGCTTTTCTTCTTCAATTCCCTCGGAAATTTCTTCAGCGGATATTTCTTCTTCCAGGCTTCCGATATCAGCTGGAATTTTATCTTCCGTTAAAACTGCGAGCTCTTCGACTGGGCTTTCCACCTTTACATCTTCTTGATCAATTTTGCTTTTAAGTTTCGGTTCACCTATTTCAGTTCGCATACCTTCAATGAGCTCATCGACAGCAGCTTCAACAGCTTCAATTTCCTTTACTACCATTTGTTCATCGAAAATTTCTGGCTCTTCTGCTTCTTGGGGCGTTTCAACAATACCTTTAACTCCTATTTCTGATCTTTTATCTTCTGACTCTGCAAGTGAGACTTTATCAACATCAACTGGTGGGGACGGAATTTCAGCAGCTAATTCCTCCGGTAATTCTTGAGTTTCTGATTCTTTTGGACTGGATGGAGCTTCTAGAACCATCTCTTCATCAACAACTTCTTTTTCTGGAGCTTGGGACGGAATCGATTCTTCCGGTGTAATTGGTCCCTTGACTTCGGGTGAAAGTTTTTCTTCTGCGGACGGAGTAGTGTCTTTCATTTTTCCGGGTCGCTTCACTGGCTTAGGCTTTGTTTTGTCCTTGGAAGGTTTAGATGGTCGTGTTGGCGTGCTTGTGAGTGGCTTGGCTTTTTTCTTTGGAGATAATATAGGAATTTTTTCTTTGGGTTTCTTAACTGGACTTTTTGGTAAGGTGGTAGAATCTTTCTCTTTTACTGACAGTGAGGGTTTAGCTGTGAGTTTGCTTTCAGTTATTCGCTTAATCGACACGTCCTTAGACACTTTGGTTTTTACATCTGCTGCACTAGTTGATTTTATTAACTTTGGTTCGGCTTTTTTAGCTATTTTAAGAGTCACAGGAGCCTTAACTTCTTTTATTGCGGGAACAGTTTTTAACTCTTTAGGTTTCGCAGCTGTTCTTGAAACCTCAGCTTTTTTTAGTGGACTTTCACTCACAATTTCTTTTTTAACAGTTTTTGGTATTGCTTTAACACTTTTAACTCCTGTTTTTTTAATTTCTTTTTCTAAAGGTTTGTCTTTTTTAGGAGCTATTTTTCGAATTTCAGGTTCTTTTCGAAGTTTACTTGGTGCAGACACTGTTGACTTAAGAGCTGAAATTTTACTCGATTTTTTAACTTTTCTTGGTGTTTTTTCCGTGGTTGTTTTAGATTCTAATTTCTTTTCACCTGAAGGTGAAACTTTTTTAACAGTTTCAACCAATTCCGGTGATTTGTCTTCTGGGGAAGGAGAAGGTATTATTTTGTCTATTTCACCACCTGTTGATTTTTTGTCCTCTTCTGTAGTGTCGGATATAGATTTTGTTTCCAATTCACTTTCGGTTGGTTTTTTCAATATTAAGGTAATGCCTCCACTTTTATCTTCACTTTCTTTTCCCTCTATTTCTTCTTTAGTTTCTTTTTCAATTTTACTTTTTATTTCTTTTTCGTCTTCTACTTTCTCTTCTTTTATTTCTTTTTTTTCTTGTTCTGTTTCTTTAGTATCATCAACAATCTCTCTGTCTTCTTCTTTTTCTGTTTCTTTACTATCTTCAGCAATCTCTTTTTCTTTCAATTTTTCTTCTTGCTTAGTTTCCGTAATGTCTTCCACTGTCTCTTTTTCCTTCGATTTTTCTTCACTCTTTGCTTTTTCTTCATTTTCATCTTGCTCTTTTTGCGAATCATCTAAGTTAATATCTGCTTTGTCTGTTTCAGAAGGAGATTTTTCACGATCTACAGCTTCAAGTAGTATTTTTTCTTCTGCTTGAGTATCAAAATCTTTTTCAATTTTCAGCATTTCGTCTTCTGTGGCAAGCAAAGATTCCATATCTTCTCCTTCAGTCTGTTGTATAGTATCTTCTGCTGTTTCTATAGTTTCTACCTCAGGAATTTTTGAACTCTCTTTATCAGCAGTGTCTTTTAATTTTTGTAATTTAGCTTTATTACTTTTCTTAATTTTTTTGGTTGCTTTTACTTCTTTTGACACAATCTTTTTCGAAACAATTTCATCTTTCACCCCGACGAATTTTTTCTCTTCAACTTTTTTTGTTATCTTCTTAACTTTTCGAACAGGAGAGCCTGTCATGGACTTCACTGGTGATTCCGCTCTTCTTCTCATAATTTTAATTTCATCACTGTCCCGAATTAATTTCGTCGGTGATGCAGGTCTTACAAAATCTGCTTTATGCTTGATGGAAGATTTAACAACATGTTTCTTTGTAGTTTTAATTTTAACCCTTTCTTCATATTTAATTCCTAATGACATTTGACTACAAGTTTTATATTTAAGTTCTTCTAAGTGACTTAAGTGTTCTAAACCCTCAAAAATTTTACTTTGTGGAGCACTTCCTGGTAAAAGAACTCTTGTAATTGTATCTGAGGGATCAGATGGTTTCCATATCAATAAAGCACATATTGACATGGCATGTGATAAAGGAATAGGCATTTCTCCATCGTCAGTATACTTTTTTGAGGTAAAATGTTCTTTATAGGAAGTCCATTGCTGGAAAAATAATTTCATTTCTTTGCTATCTTTTGGTGGACTTAAAACATGCATTTCTAGAGTCCCATGTCCAACTTTATGGAAAAGCGTTAAGGGTTCAGCTAAACTATCCCGAAGACATCTATGAGGCTTTAATCCCAATTGATGAAGATTTTCACTAAATTCACGTCCTTCTTTTATAACACTTACTAGTAAAGGATCTCTGTCTTGCCCAGAAGAGCCTGGACTTGTCGGACTCTTTCCTTCAGCAACATTACAAAAAACGTAACCTACTTGAGGATAAACTCTTTTACCTTCTCTTTTTCGACGAATGACGTTCGTAATTCCACACACATTGTTCTCGTTAAGGCGCGTTATCATAATGGCATCCAGCCTATCGAGGTGGCGAATGAATTCCCAGAAACAAGGTTTTCGATTGAATCCACCATCGATAAGCATGGTGAATCCACTTACTCCAAAGAGAGCACAATCTCCTTGTCCTCCAGGGAATACATACAAGGTTGGCCTATTAAATCTAATATTTCCTACTACCGGGGATGATTTCATCATCTCCGTCAGGGGTTGGAACCTTAACACAGAATCTAAACACTGTATAAGATGGGTTGAACCAGGAACAACAGACACATTTTTGGCAGGATTAATATAAAGAGATTCTGGAATGTCGGATGAAGTTCTTTCTTCCGGTTGAGCCCAAGGTCCTTCTGGGATGCAATGTATGTGAATAGTACATCCTGGATGTAGTCTTAAAGCTTTTTGAACGTCTACATCCTGTAAAGTGTCCATTAAGTTTTGATAAGAAAAATTTCCATCCTGTAAAATCCAGGATCCGGATCCTGTAAAAGCATATCCGGCATGAATCACATGTTTGTGGCCTACGTTGGCTGCCAGCAAATTTTTCAGGCATTGCTTCAATGTGCTGACGTGAGGGTTTAGTAAAACTTCTACGGCAAGATTCTCAGTCGAATGCTGAATCAGCAATTCTGAAAAAAATGATAGAAAAATATTCTAGAATTATAAAGTATACAATTAAATGAATGAAAACAAATATAAAAAGCATTTCTGACCATTATTTTTTTCTCAACAAATTAAGACACATATAAAAAAAGCTTGTGTGTAATATTTACAAGCGAAATAAGTGAAATTTTTAAAATAAATTTTTTTCCCTGCATCTTTTATTGATTTCAGTCTTCGTTTCTTTTTAATTTGATATTCCTTAGCATTAACTAGTTGTAATTAAGTAATTGGTAAAATTTATAGTATTTCTGACTTTGTGTGTCACCAAAAAGCATGGTAATTTTTACTGAAGCGCTTTGGTAATGATTTTCATAAAACTAACAATAAAATACAGCTCTATAATGTGTGCCACAGTTTGGTAAATGTGGTAAGATTTGTTAAGTTTTTCCAGAAACCTTAGAGCATGGTATAAAAAACATTTATTCGGTTGAATTGAGTTTTCTTCTGTCTTCTGTCTCTTTATGACTTATAACATAGCTTTCGTTAACACTAAAGTTTCAAAACGAGGTTTTTTTTTCTTCTAAATTTAAACCAAGCGAAACTGATATTTTCTTTATTCTTTTTGATACACATTTTTTAACTTATTAGTATTTTTTAAAAGTCAGACGCATGCATTTTTTTAAAAATTAATGGCTAGCGATGTTTTGCTTTTTTTTCTAATGGCTTGATAAGAAATGAACAATTTTGTTTAGTAATTGGGTTTATTGTGCTTGGCGCGCCAACAATCATTTCCACGAAGAAAATTTATAGGAAAGCTATTTTGGGTCACAAGAAAAAATTAGTTATGGCCTAAAAAGATTTAATAATATTCATGAACCCCAGAAAACGAATTAGTCTGCGTCATTTTCGAGCAAACCGTGAGTTCAAACTAGCTGTTTTACATTTTTATAAAAAGTATCTTTTTAAAAACTTACAAATATACAAATATAAAAATTCATAAATAGCAAATTCTTTTGCAACAAAGTTATAAAATTGCATTAAATGATTTAAATACACACATAATATATTTTACTCTTAATTTTCACATCGATATAGCTTTACTTTTAGTTATTGATAACTTTTAAATAAACTTTCAAACTTAATAAACTTTTATAAAAGATATATTTAGTTCTCAATGAAACGGTTTTCATTCATGGTCAGTTCTAGAAATTTTTCTGCGTGAGATGGGTTAATATGCATTCATGCTTTATCTTTCCAACATGCATACGTTTCTTTAAGATAGAAATTAATTTTAGAAAAATTAATATTTCTTTTGTGTACACAAACTAAATCTCATACACATTGTATATATGAAGATTAAACTTACGAATATATAAATTAATTTTTGGAATATTTTGAATTTAGTAAATTTTATTATATTTCTTTAAGAAATAATGACTATGGAATTTTCCTTGTTGTAATTAATATGACTATGGGAAACGTGCGTTAAAATACACTACGCAATAATTGATTTGATTACTTGTAGCGAAATGGCAAGGTTACAAGTAGTAAAGTTATTATTTGTTATACGTATTGCTAGTAATATTTTGTTGTAATAAAACAAGAGATATTTCCGAAAGAAAAAATCACAGAGGGAATTTTATTTAACAAAATACATGCCACATGTATTTACTTCTTAATAAAAGACTACAAAAAAGAGTCATGAAAAAAATTTGTACTGTAATTTGAAAGTATGGAATTTTGATTTTACCGATTAATGTTTTGTTATTTAAATTATTAGGTTTTAATAACTTATTCAGTTTATAAGTGTGTTGATTTCGAGACATTAAAAAATATATCTATTTGCAACTTTAAAATTGAAAAATCGTTTAACTATTCCAATATTTCATTATTTGTTTCTTCTAAAAATATTAACAAATAATGATTGCATCAAAATCCAAGTAATAATGGAAAATAGTATGGAATAATTTATTGAATAGTACACCGATTAAAAATAGATAAATCGTATGAAATTATTGTAACTTTTATTTATTATTTGCTCAACTTCGATTAGAAAACATGAACTTATTAATTCAAGGAATGGGTCCCCAGATATATTATAGAAGTAATTATTATATTTTTATTGTTTCTTGATTAATTTTAAAAAATGATTAATTCGTAAAAACTTTAAATAATGGTAACTAGTGGGCTGCGCCCCCTGCTCGCTAACGCTCACCAACCCCCGAAAATTGCTACGCAATCTTAAATGGTTTGCTTCGCAAACCAAGATCGCTTCGCTCGCTAACTTAGGTACATTGGAAATGCACCAAATTCTAAGAATTCAAAACAATCATTCAAATCCATATAACAACTTTAAAAAAAAAAAACAAACAAAATTACATCTTTTTAGTAAATACTAAGTCATTAAAATAAATTTGAATTCAAATAAATGACATGTAATTCGTTAAACCTATTAGAAATGTGCTATAGTATAAAATCTTAAAACTCTTACAAAATTTTTAAACTCTTTAAAAAGGTTAAATTTTGGCTTTAATTAAGTCTATTAAAAATTGAATAATCACGTTTGGTGAGAATGCTCTCTCTGGTTATTTCAGTTTCCGTTTTTAAAAGCGCTATATGTTGAGCCACCTCAGCTAGATTTGGCATGTGACATTTTTAGCGGCAATCATTGGTCGATTTTCTAGCGTTGCCATTCGGGGAGTTGTAATGAGGCTTTTTTTTGTCGCCGTGTAAGAGAAATCTATATATATATATATAAGTGAATGTGTGTCTGTCTGTCTGTCTCCTATAGACTCCTAAACCATCCGACAGAAAGCTATGAAACTTGGCATACAGATAGTTCAAAGCACGAGGAAGGTTTATGTCAACATTAGAACATTCTGCGACAAACCGTTCCAGCGATATCAGCGAAAATCGAAATGGAATTTTCTGATTGGTTAAAAGTTAGCCATTGTTTGAAATTTTGCTATAAGCGATTCAGTTTTCAAATATCTTGAAGATAACAACAGTGATATTTTCTATCTTATAGCTCTATTCTTTTAGAAAAGTAAATTACATGTTCTTTAATATTTAATTATAATTCTGGCAAGTTTCTTTATGTCAGGTGAGCACAAGCACGTAAAATCAACGAGAATAGATTTCGTAATTATTGGTGGTATCACGGATTTAGTACTGTGCACGGATTTAGTACTTTGAAAATGCACTAACGATATCATAGAGAATTAATTGTTGAGACTATCACTGGTTTTTTCACCATTAAATAAATTCTCATTTCAAATCATAATCGCAAATCTCATTTACACACTTTAATACAAAATTAAAATTCAAACTGAAAGCATTGCAACGTACGCAGGGTACAGCTAGTATATATATAGATGATGAATATTAATTGGTAGATATCAATTAATATTCATTGATTCAAATTATCGAAAATAACAAAAAATCTTTGAACTTTTTACCTTTTATATTTATGCTTTAACTCTGACATGCCAGAAAATCGTGTACGATGTCATGACGTCTTAAATTGCATAAATGATTTCTTATTAATTATTTCTTTTCTTTCTCTTATTGAAAATTCAATGTTTAATTCAGATTTTTGGCACGTCCTTGAACTTTTTACCTTTTATCTTTATGCTTTAGCTATGACATGCCAGAAAATCATTAACGATGTCGTGACGTCTTAAATAGCATAAATGATTTCTTATTAATTATTTCTTTTCTTTCTCTTATTGAAAATTCAATGTTTAATTCAGATTTTTGGCACGTCCTTGAACTTTTTACCTTTTATCTTTATGCTTTAGCTATGACATGCCAGAAAATCATGTACGATGTCGTGACGTCTTAAATAGCATAAATGATTTCTTATTAATTATTTATTTTCTTTCTCTTATTGAAAATTCAATGTTTAATTCAGATTTTGGCACGTCCTTGAACTTTTTACCTTTTATATTTATGCTTTAACTATGACATGCCAGAAAATCGTGTACGATGTCATGACGTCTTGAATAGCATAAATGATTTCTTATTAATTATTCATTTTCTTTCTCTTATTGAAAATTCAATGTTTAAATCAGATTTTGGCACGTTCTTGAACTTTTTACCTTTTATCTTTATGCTTTAGCTATGACATGCCAGAAAATCATGTACGATGTCGTGACGTCTTAAATAGCATAAATGATTTCTTATTAATTATTTCTTTTCTTTCTCTTATTGAAAATTCAATGTTTAATTCAGATTTTTGGCACGTCCTTGAACTTTTTACCTTTTATCTTTATGCTTTAGCTATGACATGCCAGAAAATCGTGTACGATGTCGTGACGTCTTGAATAGCATAAATGATTTCTTATTAATTATTTATTTTCTTTCTCTTATTGAAAATTCAATGTTTAATTCAGATTTTGGCACGTCCTTGAACTTTTTACCTTTTATATTTATGCTTTAACTATGACATGCCAGAAAATCGTGTACGATGTCATGACGTCTTGAATAGCATAAATGATTTCTTATTAATTATTCATTTTCTTTCTCTTATTGAAAATTCAATGTTTAATTCAGATTTTGGCACGTCCTTGAACTTTTTACCTTTTATATTTATGCTTTAACTATGACATGCCAGAAAATCGTGTACGATGTCATGACGTCTTGAATAGCATAAATGATTTCTTATTAATTATTTATTTTCCTTCTCTTATTGAAAATTCAATGTTTAAGTCAGATTTTTGGCACGTCCTAAGTTGGGTGCTTTAATGGCTTTACAATCTTTAAATAAATTGATTATGGTATTTAAGTGTTTTAAAATAATTATAGTTTACTTCCTAGATTTATAGTTATATTTTTTAAATAACTTTATTTCAAAATACAAGCCTTAAAGATATCAAAAGTTAAAATTCGATATTACTTTCAAAAATTCTGAAAGTTTCATATCAAGATTTTAAAAGTCATTTATTCTTCTGCCTTTGGGCAGGCGACTTTTACACCCCATGTCATATTCCCATCATTTTCATCGACATTTTGATTATTTTATTCTTTCACCTGGAAAACGAAAAAGTAACCAGAGGGGAAATTTTATTATTTTAATGCTGTGTATTTATTGAAGTAAATACTTTAATGCCCTATTTCAAAACACTAAATTGTACTTCATACTTTTGAATGAGAATTATACATACAATAATGCAAATTAATAAAAATAAAGATTCCATTAGATCAAAAGTTATTCTGGGTGGGCTGTTTTTTTATTTTGCACACTGTACATATATGGCTTGAGAATACTAGTTTTACATTAATTAGAAATGTTGAAAATACTTCACGATTTTAGAACATTATGCTTGCGCCAAAAGATAAATTAGGTGATGCGTGAGTTGAAATCTATGACCTAAGAAAAACAAGACAAACACACAGAAGAAGGAAAAAAAAAAAGACTACTGAGAATTCAACACACAATATATCGTGCCGAAGACTATATACAGTTTTGAAAGTAGAAATATATCAAGATCTTTTTTCTTTCTTTTTTATCCAAAGAAGTTTTTCTTCAAGAACTTTTCACTGGAAGGGAACAGAAACTTAAATGTCTTACTTGGAGTTATTTTTTTGGTTCCTAAGGTTCTAGTATTTATTAAAAATCATTTTTCATTGAAACGTTTTAATTTTTTTTTGCCCAGAAAACTTTGATAACAATACAAACAATAGTTGTGTTTTTAAACTATGGTTTTCCAAAAAAAAATTAATTTTATTTTGAATAGAGTATAATATTTTTGTAATATAATTAAAGAACAGTTAAAGAAATTGTTTTTTGAGATTTTTATAAGTATGTGCTTTAAAAAGGTCTTAAAGAGCTTTTAAAACATATAGATTACGTTACATATAGATTTTAGACGTTTTATTGATACCAAAACGTTTTGGTAAAGACGTTAATAAACGTATATCTCGAATTTTGTATTTTCATTAAAGTAATTTAAGTTCAAAATGAAAACTTGTAACACTCTATTCGAATTTTTTTTTGTTTAAAATGATTATGCCATATTTCGGTAAAACTAGAGGTGGTACTGAAAGAGGTAAGAAGTGTAGTCTATCACAAAATTGAATATAAGTGGAATTAGTAAAAAATGGTTGATATTCTAAATGTTGAAATGGTCTAGATATAAAATTCTCAGATTATTTTCTCAGATAATTAGATTAATTTTCTCAGATATAAAATTGTGTACAGTGACTTTTTTAGAAACTGTTACACTTCATTTAGTAGAAAATAGTTTTAAGAAAAGAAAAAAGAAATGAAATTGGTCAAAATATTTGCCAAAGGTGGTAGTGACAATTGTATCATATTAAGATACCAAAAATTTAATATAGTTATGAAGAATATTACTTTATTCATTTCTGGGAAAAATTCCAGATCAAATTCTGGTAAAAAGTACCATTCTTACCGAAACATTTTATGGAACAAAAAAATCTGATATACAGTAATTTTTATAGTACTAATTACCGTAGAATCACTCTAATTAATTAAATATTTCTGTAAAATCTTCGGTATAATATTTTATTGTAAAAATGGGTTTACGGATGATGTACTCGAAGTGCTGCATTTTATACTATAATTTTAGTCTAGAATTTTTTACTGTGTACCCATTTTTCTGTTATAAGTTGGGTTGAATAGTAAATTGCAATGTGCGATGTAATTTTTTTCAAATATAGATAATGCATATAACACGATATTAATCAAAGTTAAAATAAAAGTTATCTATCAAATCTAAGTTCTTAAGCAATTATTCATATTACAGAAATAATTTTGCCATGGCATATTTTTCACTTGCTTTTGAATAATAAGCTTATATTGTTGGTGTAGAAAAGAGTGAAATTCAGTACTAAGAGATAGGAAATATTTTTTTAAACAAAACAATTTATTTTAAAATTTTAAATTGTTCAAATTTAATAAGTAGAAGTAATTGCTTTCTGCACAGCTATGTTTTAAATGTTTAAACAATTATGGTTTAATAGTGAACTGACAGTAAGAAACAGTTCCCAGTAAATTACTGAAGTCAAGCATCACTGGAAGTGGTCAGTGAGTGGTTGAGTTATCTCTTTGATTGGTCTGTAAAGGTACTGAGAGTGCGCAGTATCGGTCCTCTTTAAACTGTTTAACTGTAAAATACTCTACTTCGGGTGCAAGTCGTCGAACTACCAAAGCAGGAAAGCCATCCCCTCTGCAGAGGATCAAAATTGTGATGGCCTACCTTAGATTCTCAAGGATGTATTCCAGACCATCGCCAATAGACTATTCTTATAGTCTGTTCTATAAATAAAGTACTACTAAAGTTCTATGTATGGCATTTTAAATTAAGCAGTCAAAACAGCGTGTCATTATAATCTTTTGACGCAGTTGATACTTTCTTTGCTCTTGAAACCACTTGAAAATTTAAACTTTAGATATATTTTCCACTTCCTGAAGCATAATAGATTTATCTAATTGATCTAGAAAAGGACGAAATTCAGTAATATTTGGAAGTCAAATTATTTTTAAAACAATACAATTTACTTTAAATTGTCAATTTTTGCGCAGCTAAGTTGTTCTAAATGTTTAGAAAATTTTGATACAATAGTGGACTGATAATAAAAAACTGTTCCTCGTAAATTACTGAATTCAAGCATTGTCACCCGGTCAGTGAGCGGATGGGTGACCACTTTGACCAGTCTATTGAAAAGTGCCGTAAACGGGGATATGTCCCCTCTGCAGACGATCAAAATTGCGATGTCATGTATTTGGATTCTCAAGAATGATTCCCAGACCGTTGATATTTTTCTTTACCTTTTGAAACCACTTGAAAATTCAAATTTCATATATATTTGTAAAATCGTCAATAATTCTTATTCAGCTAATTAGGAATCACACAGAATTCAGGCCTCTGTCTGAAGCAAACCAGTTATATTGTCACAATCGCCGATATTTTCCTTTTATCTGAATCTTATACCTCCTTAAAAATTCTCTTCAGAACTTTTTTGAAAATATTTCGATTCAAATACAAGCTACACTCGTGAAAGTGAGTTGCATTCAAAAATATATTTCTTTGATTTCAAATGCTACTATGTAATTATAACATCTTTATACATTACGTAAATTATGTAGCAATTTTTGTAATTCTATTAGACATGAAATATAGTTTACTGAACTGACTATTTATTGAATAAAATTTCGGATCAAATTACGGTATCGACACTTAAGGTACAAATATATTTTACTGTCTATACTGTCAAATCCATTTTTGCTCTTAAATATCATACCATAATTTTTCCCGTCTGCTGTATTTTTTCAGTGAGTGTATGTATGTACTTTTTCGTACCGTATGTATTTTTTCAGAATTCAGTGAAAAGTTTTTTTTGCACCTAATTTTATAACTATAAATTAATCGTTCACACCAATTAATTAAAAAGTTTTAATTTCATTTTTCGAAACATTAGAACAGATTCTTAGTTCGGTAAATACACTGTAATTAACCGAATGATCAAAATTTCTCTATAAACTATGCAACCTTTTTAAAAATAATTAACATAAATGTTCAAATTTATCAGTGGTCACCGGTATCATGTTCTTTTTTTTTGTTCGATTCAAAAGTAGTTTTTTTTTTTGCAACGAAGTTGGTTTATAAATTAGTTCCTTTATTTGTTTTAAGCAAAAATTTCAGTAAATAGAATTGTAATTCCATACATAATTTTGATTTATTTGTATTCTTCAAATAGTTCAGTAAATGTAATTTTGCCTCAAAGGATTTTGGTAGTTTTTTAACAGCTTGTCTTAATTTTAAAATTCCTTTATTTGTATTCTTATAATATTTCAGTAAATGCCTTTTGTTCAAAGTCTTACAAAAATTGCAATATTTTTCTGAAAACCTTTTTGTTTCATTTGAGAAATAAAAAAATAAATAAATAAATAAAATAAAAAAGAAAAGGTTTTCAGACAGAAAAAGTTTATTTACAAGTATTGTCAATTTTCTTTCTGTTATTTAAAAGCATGATTTTGTTCTCTTTTCGAATGTTTTTAAAGAAACCTAATTTCTGAGATTTTTACATTATTTACATTTTTCATCGCATAATGCTTACCACTTTCAGGTTCTTTTGAAGACTGAATCTGCGAGCAAACAACGTCAATTCCTTCTAAATCACATCTGGTGTGTTTAACGTCCCATGAGAGAAGCCCTGAAAAAAAAAAAGGAAATCTTAATTTAAACTGATGATCATTAATTTAGAACAAAACATTAAAATTTTTAATCGCTGATATTAAAGGTTTTTGTAATCAACGATCTTCATAAAAATTTTCCAATCTTTGCCAAGCATAAAGTCATTAGAATCTACAAATAGGTTTTGCTGTTGTTGATGTTTCTAATGCGACTTGCCCGCCGCAAGCCTGCTTGGTGAAACCAAGCGAATTTAAGGCAGAGGGTGCGTTTCTTGTTTTTCAGTGGCAATACGACTTCAGATACACACTTCATAGTCCGCTTACAGGGCGGACCCATTCATACATCTATTCATTCTTCCACAAATCGTAATTTTGACCTTAAACAATTAACGATCAATCTCCAATTTAGTATTCCCAGAGGTATGATTTGTTATGCGAGCATAGAAGTCTTTGTAACCCGACAGATTTAACGTTCACCAGTCACCATTTTCTACACGGGGAATCTTTCGGCCGGCGGGATTGAACTCACGACCCCTTGGACATGGGTCTAACCAGGCTATCCCGGCCCAAAATAGGTTTTAAGTTATATTTGAGCTGTAATATAAGCAGACAAATCTATGTAGAAGCCTATTTCAGTAAAAGGGTAAAATTAAAATTAGTTAGTGATTTATTTTTTCATGTGAAACTGAAAAGCGTTTAAAAATTTCTTCAGGGTAAGCTATAATGATGCGACAAATAAATTAGTAAATTATTACTTCCACATGGGAAAAAAATTAGCATTTTCAGTTAACGATTAAATGTTTCAATGATGTTATTTTTTTGAAAAAAATATTTTTGCGATGTTATCTGAGCCATATCAGAAACATTTTAGAAATATATAAACCATATCTGTAACTTTTCTAAGGTTGTTGCAGAAAAATTAAAATTTTTACGTTTCAAGGACTTTCATAGTTCTTGTAATAATAGTTGCTGCATATCAGTTATGCAAAAATGTAGGGAAATTAGATGCTACAATATAAAACAATAGTTTGTACGAATAAAGAGAGCTATTTTTTGTTCGTTAAATATTGCCATTAATTTACCTTTTTTTTTTAATTAAACGACTTAAAACTCTTCATGCACCACAAAGTATAACATGAGGCTTACAGTTGTAAGTAGAAAACAAAAGAAGAAAAATTTACAAATTTAAATTAAAAACAAAATTCCGCAAGGCAGCAAGACTTTCAGTACTTTTGACCAGTTCTGATAAGACAGGCGGCCAACAAATAGATTAATATACCTTTGTAAACTAAATTAGTTGATAACAATTAAAGTCTCAAAAACGGCTTTAATTTCATTATTACATGAAATGATCACTTTATTTTCGTTCTGAACCTTTACATTTTTATTTGTTTTCTCAGAAGGTATTAAAATTTTATGCGATTTCTCTAAATTAAACTATATAATACATTTAAACATAAAGTTTTAACTAGTAATAGAGTTAAAGCAGGTATTAATCAACGAACAATTCATATTTAATAAAATAAAGCATCAAAAAAGTTTAATATAAGTTTATGTTAAGTAGTAGTTGGTTGTTCTTGCCATTAAATAACAAGAAATAATGTTCTTTTGTGGTACTCAAATCTAGCACACTGTAAAAAATTACGGTGTTTACATAATCCGTAAAATACATTTTAATGTAAAATTCATTTTTACAATGAAATATTATACCGTAATTTTTACTGTAATATATATTTAATTAGAGTGATTTAGTTTACGGTAGTTGTTACTGTAAAAATTACAATGCATCAGATTATTAATGTTTCGGTACAACATGTTCCAGTAAAATTGGATTTACGGTATGGATCAAATTACGGTAAAAAGTTTGTTACAGTAATTTTATCCGGAATATTTTACAGTACAGGAATATACTTCTAACAGTATCCAATGGAAACTACTATTTTGTGACAATAACAAAGCATGCACTTTGTTTTTATAGACGATTATATTATTTATAAAATTTCATGAAGGAAATAAAACGTCTTGGTATTTGATATTATCGTATTTGACATCGATTAGTATCATATTTATCATTTTATATAAATTATACTCTAATTTGAATACTTTTTAACCAAATACTTATTATTAGTAGTGAGTAACTTTAAGCATTGAAATCACGGTAACTTTACGTTAATATCAAATAATATTATGCTAATGTTAACACTCAATTTGCATGTAAGCAATCAATAAATTTTCAGTTTGAAAAACTGATAGAAAAAATTTGAAAAGTACTTAACTTCTAAAAATACTAAACTAAAAGTACTAAACTGCTTTAATCATACTTTTCAATTACTTATAAATAAATAAATTTTCATTTGCTTCAAGAAGTGAACTGGAAAATTGTTTTAAGAAATTCTACAAGAAAATATTGATTCATTGATTTCATTTTTAATTTCATTTTTATAACTAAAAAATAAATAAAATAAGGAGTCGTAAAATTTCTGATCAAATAAATAAATCATAAAAACTATCGAGACTATGAAGAACTAAAAAGATCTTAAATACCAAAATATACTTGAGATTTAGGACTTTAAAATTTTTTCTTTGCATATCATATGAATTCCAAATATTCTAATAAAAAATGTTCTGAAAGATGCTAAGCTACAGTTGAAACTTTCATATTAATTAAAATGATTCAGTTAGAATTGCAAAGTGATTTTGAGCAAGTAGAAACGTGGTTTTGTAACGTAAAACAGAACAGAAATAAGAGTTTGTAATAAAATTTCTAAACTTATTACGATTGATTTTTGATTATTTTAGCAAAATATTATAGATAAAGCAAATTTTATTTGATTTAAAAAAAAAAATTTTTTTTTCTCCCAATTTGTTAGAGTTAAGTTACATATAAGAGTAAGCTTTAGAGTACATTTTAATCCTATTTTTAAAAGAAATAATTATTTTCTTACAATGAAACATTGTTAAAGTTAAAATAAATGCAAAATAAAATAAACATAAAATAAAATAAATGTAAAATTATAAATTGCTCATTTTAATATATTTTTTATTAATTTTTATTTTTGCTATGGTATGTTATTTTTAATCAAAGAAATACGAAACGAAGAATTAAGTAATTTGACTTCTTAAGTTATAATTGAAGAAAATTGCATTACTGTTTAAAAATTAACCTTATTAGGACAATTATTTGTTTCATTAGATTTTATTTCATAATTTTTTCCGTTCGTCCTTTTTATTTTATTTCAATAATCAGTCTGAAGTAAATTCTTCTTACAAAAACCGTTCAATTCTCAATTTAAACGATTAACTCTTTAATATTTTCGAATCAAAATTAAAATCAAGAAAACTTTTCCATTATCATCAGGAGAAAGATTAACTTTTCATGATGAAATATTTTAGTGAAACTTATTCACATTTTTATTACACTTCAGGAAGCTAAAACACCTGTCACCATCTACTATATTATTCAAGCGCCAATTTATTTTGTATACTGTTTATTACATTGTTCAACTATTTATGGTCTGTATAAGTCGGGAGTTTAAATGAACCTTGTTACCACCACCGGGATTCGATCCTCGTGGTCAAATGTATAAATGGCTACTGATTCAATGTTGAAACAAAACGAATGCATTAAAACTTGATATCATTTTTTCGAATATTTTATTTTTTGTTTCGAGAAAAATTCGAATGAAAAAAAAAGTAAAATGTTTTGGAATTTTTATCTAACTAAGTAATAGTTAAGTAAGTATTACTATTTAGATAAGTAATTATTCTCGTGTTATTGAGTAAAAAATCATACTTGAAATAATCTAAAAATTAACCTAAACCATATAATTAAAACAATCAACTTTTGACTTGACATCATTTCTCAATTTATTTTATATTTTGATTCGATACAAATTCGAATGAAAAAAAAATTCTTAAATTTTGAAGAATTTTTATCTAAGTAATAGTTACGTAAGTATTACTATTTAGATAAGTAATTTTCCACGTGTTATTGTGTAAAAAATAATACTTGAAATAATTTAAAAATTAACCTAAACATTATAATCAAAACAATCAACTTTCGACTTGACATTATTTTCTCAGATAATTTATTTTATATTTTGATTCGATACAAATTCGAATAAAAAAAAATTCTTAAATTTTTAAGAATTTTTATCTAAGTAATTATTACGTAAGTATTACTTATTTAGATATGTAATCATTCTCGTGTTATTGCGTAAAAAATCATACTCGAAATAATCTAAAAATTAACCTAAACATTATAATGAAAACAATCATCTTTCGACTTGACATCATTTTCTCAGATAATTTATTTTATGTTTTGATTCGATACAAATTCGAATAAAAAAAAAATCTTAAATCTTTAAGAATTTTTATCTAACTAAGTAATAGTTACGTAAGTATTACTTATTTGGATAAGTAATTATTCTCGTGTTATTGTGTAAAAAAATTATGCTTGAAATAATCTAAAAGTTAGCCTAAACATTATCTGTTATAAGATTATGGGGGTAAATAAGTGACTATAAAAAGTAAAAGCGCATGAATAATCTCATTATTGAAATTGATATATTGATTTTAAGCCCCCTATTTAATTTATATTATTAAAAGACATTATTTCTCTCAAACATTTCTTTCAATCACTTCAGAAAAAAGAAGGCAAGAATACTTAAAAGTACTATTTTCAGAAATGCAGTTAACTTTAACTTTTATTAAATAAATAATTCAATTGCGAAAATACAAACTCGAGTGATTTAAACTTACTCCAAACATTTCAAAAAAGACATTTTGTAACGTGACTTACCGTTTACTAAATGGATTAGAAACGCAACCATGTTTCTTTTTTAAATCTGGAATAGACTGCTTCGAGAACAAAAATTCTAATAGAAGTCGTGAGTACTTTCAAGAATACTCATTAATCCGATTAAATTACTTTTCGATAAATGTAACTAGTTTAAGAAGGAAGAATAGAATGATGACTATACTAGATATTCTGCTTAAATTGATAAGTACTGAATAGATAATATTTCACCTAAGCATTTATGACAGAAAATACATATCAAATATAATAATGTTTGTTTGAAAAACAATTTCGAAATTTCAATTTATTCTAATTTAATTGCATTAGAAATTACGTGTCTTGAAATGCTGTGTTTTAGTAAATATATTTTAAGGATTTTATGAAGCTTTGAATAAAATCATTTTTTTTATTATTATAGTGCTCAAAAATAATAACGTAAGCAACATTTTCGTAAATTTTTTTTATAAATGAAATACTTTTTTAAGGAATTTTTTGCTTTTAAATTAGAAAGTTATGATAAAATTTTTATTTTAACAAATTGCATTTATGTTTATCAAATTTGTATATTTCGGTAAAATGTTAAGACAAATACAATGAAAGATTTAAATTGTCGATAATTGATGCCCAAAAATTCAGAAAAAAAAGATTTAAAAAAAAAAAAATTGTAAAAAATCAGAAAAAAAGTTCTTACTTTCTGCACACTATTAAGTACCCTCCTCATAGTTAGAGGTAAAAAGTAGGAGAGAAAGAAATGGGTAAATGAGCCCAAAGCTGAAAGATTGCTATCTAGACAAATGAGGTATTATTTTGAATATATTTTTTTATGCTGAATTGAGACTGAATTCGAGACAATGTGAAGTTTAGAAGATAGAATGGTTTTACGTATTAAAAAAAAAAAAAAAAAAAAAAAAAAAAAAACTGAGTTCTTGTATTTATTTGCGTGTTAGGCAATACTGTCTGTTACAAATATAAGGTATTATTTTATATGTTTTATTTTTAAGCGGAGTTGAATGAGATTAAACACGAAACAATAGGAATTACAGTTTAGACGAAGTACAGTTTTTCAAAGGTTTTTATAAGGAACTATTTTTGTTTTGTACTTATTTACACTTTTGAGAGGTTGCCACTTTTAAGCTGAATAATAATATAATTTTTATTATTTCATTATCTATAAATAAACAGCAAGTTGTGGGACAGAAGGGTGGATGGAGGTTAAGGTACCGCTATTTTGATCTTGGTAGTATGATGATCATTGAGCGAAAGCTACCTTTACTTTCCAGACAAACCTCAGTCGTTTAGAATGACAGATCAGTGCTCTGAACCACTGAACATATCGGCTTATTACTTATATCTATCGTTTTGTTCATTATCTCAATTAAAAGTTTATATGAAGGCCTAATTTAATTTTGATATAATGCTATCTTTGTTCATTTTGAGTTACAGAGCTTTAAAAATATTGTTTTTGTCTGCTTAGAGATGCTTTTTATTTTGCTGCGGAAATGAGCTGGAGCTGTATACACATTTTAAAATAAAAATAAATTTATGATAAATATGCATAAACATGAAAGTGAGATTAATTTTACATTTTTATAAATGGAGTTCGTCCACCAATAGTAAGGGAAACCAATAGTAATTCAGTTTGTCTCAAGATGCATTCACTTTGTTTACATGATACAAAAAGGTTTCTGTTTGCTTAAAATATCAATGAAATGTAAGCTTCCGATGTTTGCATGAAAAAAAAAAAGTTTTCTGTTTGCGTAAAATATCCAAGAAATGTAAGCTTCCAAAGAAACTTTTCAAAATTGTGGAAAGTATTTTATTAAGTAATTGAATTTATAACTTTAAAATGGTGTAAATATTTCAACAAGAATGATATATATTTATATATATATATATATATATATATATATATATATATATATATATATATATATATATATATATATATATATATATATATATATATATATATATATATATATATATATATATATATATATATATATATATATATATATATATATATATATATATATATATATATATATATATATATATATATATATATATATATATATATATATATATATATATATATATATATATTAGGAAATTGTTGACAACTCATAACGCTACGTAGAATGGACACACTTTATTACTTTATTACCACCATATAATATATCTTTTAACATAAACGTCAAAAACGTTATGCACACTTGGTTAAGTTCTAATTAAGTTTTTAAGATCAAACACTGCAGGAAATTTGTAAAGCAAAAACGATTACACAAAAGGGTTTAACAGTAATCCATCAGTTTTTGTTTAACCATTTTACCATGCATGTTCCATCTTCCATGGTTAGATAGTTAAGCAAAACTAGGTTAGTTAAAAACAAAAGGAGAAACCAATTATGATCTATTTCCTCGCCTTGTTTAAACACTTTAGTTGAAAGGATAATATGTTATTATCGCTTCACTTGTTGAACTTATACTTGTTTGATAGATATAGCTTTTATGCTTCTATCTAACAGAGAGGAATAATATGTACATAATATTGGAACATATATGAATAATGATAGAAATACATGAATTTTTTAAAATTTTTGTTTACTTTATTTTAAATTGTTAGAGATATGATTAACTGTTTAATGATTCATACTTAATGCATACTTTTAGAATATTTGTCTAAATTTAAGGAAAGAAAGCACAGACATAGGCATTTATTCTTTTTTAGTTAAATATATTTATTATTTTCAGCTTTGAAGAATTACATACATAAAAGTTTATTTACAGATTTGGAAAGGAAATAAAATAAACTACATTCTAACAAAATCCAATAATCTTTCCAAAAGTAATAGAATTACACTTAAAAAATCAATTGCTTTTACCATTTATCCATAATGAAGAATTGAAGAATTTTCACTTAGATGCAAAAGCATGATAAAAAGCAAGCATTGTTTATCAAAGTGCAGAAAACACTTTTTGCTGGAATGTATTCAACGCCCTGCTGTGATAATAAACATAACTCTTTGCGCGACGATGATTTATTATTATTATTTGAATTCATGAATCGTTTTTCGTTATTTGTTTTATTTAATTCTTCAAAAGGCTTTGATACTTTTTCTTCAAATATATTTAGTGTCTATGAGGACAAAATACATTTTTCGTCATTTATAATAAATAACGATTTTAATATTTTAACTTTTCTTTTTTTTCCATGTTTTTAAATTTATTCCTCTGATGAATACAATCAATATTTATTAGAGCTTAACATGCTCTTTTAATTTTTTTAAGACTAATACAGGAATAAATACGAATACATTGCATTGCTTATTGTTGTACTTAAATGCTTTTCGTTAAATTGTTAATATAAAATTTTTGTTTCCCTGTATAATTTGGGATTCAATAGAATCAAATAAAAAAAAAAACTGTTAAATTGAAGTAAATAAAAACATGAGAGAGTCATTAAATTGTAAAGAGTTCGCTTTTTAAATATCAACTCGACGTTTATTAAAGTTAATGTAACTGGGGCAAAAAGAAACTTGAAAATGTTTATGTGACGTCACAGTCAAGAGTTCTTAAATACATTTATTGCTCAACAACTGTTATATTAATTAAGATAGCTTAGTTTTCTTGACTTTTTTGACGAGTAAAAGAAACACTTTTTAAAAACTGTTTTTTTTTCTCATTTCATTAATTTAATTGAGTAAAAACTTTTTTTTCTCAAAATTTTTCTTACTGACTTTTACGAATGAACTTTAATATAATGAGCAAAATCCGGCATTAAGCATCATTAGTTGGATTCATTTTAAAAACTAGTTTAGCGAAAAAATTTTGATTTAAGAATTGGAAACTTTGATTTTTTTTTAATTTGACTTAAAAGTTATAGTTCAAAAGTCCTTAAATAGTATTTTTTGTATTTTCTATTTATTTGTTAATTTGATTCGATACAATTAAACTTTTAATTAGCTTATTTAATTTTTCTTTTCAATACGAATATTCTTAAGTGTAAAATGTTGCGTTAAATAGAAGTATGTCTATTGTACAAAGTAAACAGTTTATTTATTTATTTCACTGAGCACCAAATAATTCTTACAAACAAGTAATTTGGACAAACAATCAATAAAAACTGCAAGAAATCGATCGTTTCAAATGTGATTTTTAGATTGAACTTATAGTTTTTAAATAATTAAATTATTAGTTTATAATTTAACTTGTTTTTAGTACCGATGTTAATTTTGGTTTTGAAGTAGTATTAAAAAGACGAAAGAATATCACTCTTTTCATGTTCAAAAAGAACAAACAAAGAAAAACATTACAGAATTTCTAGAAGAAGTAAAGGATCATAAAATGTAATTTTCAAAAAAGTGGATTAAATTGTTTTATAAGCCAAACACCTTATTTTCGTTGAGAATAGGTTTTATTAATACTTTTTTATAAAATCATTATTAGTTAACTTTATTGACTTATGTGAATTAAACAAGGGGAGAAATTATTAAGAAAGATCTGTTTCTTAAGGAAATATAATTATAATATAATTTATAAATGCATATTTATTAATTTTTATTATTTTTCTTATTTTGAATTACATTTAAAATAATCAATAAATGGGAATCTAAGCGAATGTGTCGTTTCTAACATGTTTACCAGCTAGTGGTGTACTAAATAACTTTCTTAAGTTCATTACAATTACAAAAATATTTTTGAGTTATCTTTGCACTGTAATAAAGACCTCGGTAAGATCAATAGTCTTATATAGAAATGCTACAACTATATAAGACCTTAATAATACTTACTAGTCTTATATGGAAGTACTACAACCATATAAGACCTTAGTAAGATCAATAATTATATAAGGAAGTGGGTGTTGGGCAAGGAATAAATCAGAAGAAATTATATTACTTATTTACAAACGAAAGATCTTGAGAAAAAAATTTTGGTAGCGTAAAAGAGAATAACGAGTTATACAACGACTGAAAGTATCAGAGCTGTGTTGGAGTTAATAGATGGCGAGTGGTGGTGTCTGATCGATCAAAATGGGTTAATATGCTGAAGACAGCCATGGCTAGCAATCGGCTGTAGTGCTGGTAGAAAAAGAGGAAGAATCTTTTTCTTTTAATGAAGGTTAATCCCTAATGAAAATAAAAGTTGATAAATGCATTCACATTCACTTTACTGAAATAGAAACAGAAGAAGATATTCGAATCATTCTTAAAAGTAAATGAACCAGATGTATATATCGCTAAAAATTATTAGAATGATGTAAAAGAAGAATTTATGTGCATTATTTTATTCAAAACTGCATGCAATTTTAAAACAAGGAACGATAAATAATCTAGGTGAGGACATTGAAAAGAAATTAAGTGACATAAACAAAATTTTACAGAGGGAAGAAAGGAATGCTGTGAAGATTGAGAGTTGCTAACAGCTCCACCTTTGAAGAAATTCCGGAACTAAATGACGCAGTCTACTGGAAACTAATCAAAAATTTGTTTCAAGGCAAAAACGAAATTTTAAAACGAATTAATCTCTCTTTAATATTAACTCCTCAATTGCTTTTTTTGTTATTCTACAAAGCACAACAATTGTCTTCTCGTGTTATATGTACGGTTAAACTCAGTTAAAAGAAATTCGAAAGTCGAGAATCGAGAATCGAGTTTATTCCTATTTACTTAATTTAAATTAATATAAAGAATAAATATGTATTTGGAAGAATAACGCCACCGAGTTGTTGCGAACAATTCTTTAATAAAAATGTTATCTTCATTCGATTTAATTACTAGACAAGTAATCGTCAAAACCATTACCGCAACAAGCAGACAAATGAAAATGTATTCTGAAAGCAGCAAATCATCTCTACGTGGAAATCATGCGAAAATGAGATCATCATCGACTGTTTTGAAGTTGATCAGCGGTTACAGTTTTCGGAGTGTCATTAATTTATGTAGCTCTCTGATCGAAAATGTATCGACTAGTTGTCGTCTGCCCTTTAACAATGTAATAGTTCACGCTGATCGATACTTCTGGAGAAGGAAATGGACGGAGTCAACTTTAACATACATTTCTTTTATCTTTCAATAAAGAATCAGGACGATGTTGTTTTAAAATGGTAGCATCTAATCTTTTTTGTTGTTTACAGGCATATATGAGCTGTGTTACGTTAAACGTTTTTGATTAAAAACGTTTTTATTTAAACGTTTTTACTGCAAATAATAATAACTAATGATAACTATTTAAACTGTTAATATACGTAATCGTAATTAAAGATTACAATTTTAATCTTAATTTTAACTTACATTACAATACAATTAAAATTAATAATAATTTATGTTAGCAAGTGATTATGATTACATATAATCTTAATCACAAATGTAAATCGATTGTAAGTAATTATCATCACAGAGTATTTGATTTCTGTATTCCAATTACATTTTATTCAACCTTGATGTAAGGGTAGACTGAAAATAAATTTTAACTTCATCCCTATTAATTTAAAACGCGAAACTTGTATAAGACATGGATAGAAAAAATTGAAATAAATAAATAAATAAAAAACGTAAATAAATAAATAATATTTTGTAAATTTTTAAATTAATGAAGCACTTTACTATAATTTATTTTGCTTAACCATCATATAATTTACTGTATTGTTGTCAGAGGAAACTGTCTCTATTAAAATGAATTATTACACACAATTTCCCTTAAACACCTCGTGTTTCTTGATAAGTTCTAAGCTCGTTAGCGTACTTTGAAGCCCAACATAAAAAGAGGGAATTCGATGAAACTTATCCATAGCAATGAATTATATGACATAATTTACTTTAAATAGTTTTCATGTAAGTAAACTCATTATATCACGCTAAAATGCAACTTTAGTGAAGCATATTAAGTAAAGGACAAAGGACTAATATTTAAAAAAATTTTTTTTAAAGAAAATGTGGAAGGCGATGTATTATTAAAAATACTTGGTTTTAAGAAATTGTTGAAACCATTTTTAAATTCTCTACCTTATAACTTGTTTTGCAATGTAGTGAAACAAACAAATAAATGTAGTCTTACATTTATTAAAGTATATAACATATATATATATAACATATTAACTATATAGTTATATAGTTAATATGTTATATGTCATATTATAAATAAGTATATAACATATATATTTCGTTATGCATGAACATAAAGTAGTATAGTTAATATTATATTACAGATATTAACTATATAACTTTTACTATTACATATGTAGTTTTAATTTTCGTACATTCATGTTCGCACGGAGAAAAAAAAATCTGGTAAAATTATCCCATGTTATGTTAAGGATATTTCTGATAAAAAAAAACCATAATTCTGTTTAGCAAAGCTAAAATACACTGCATTTAAACAATTCATTTAGTAATTCTTTCGTCATATGGTAAAAATTGACCTGGAATTCTGATTTTTAAATTATAGTCCTTTTTACCACAAATTTAGTAACGAACAAAAAAATATAAAAGTACATTTAGCCGAAAAAATGGTTTTTGTATATAAATATTCGAAGATATGATAATACTATCAAATTTTGCCACATTTACTGAATTTTATCACTTATTGTAACATTATATTTTATGGTAAGTTTAACTAAGATCAATACCAAAATGTTTCAGTAAAGATTACCGAGCTTTTCTGTGTATCCATAGAGCCAGAAACACGGTAAATTTTACCATATTCTTGTATTTTCGTCCATACTTTTTTCTGTGCGTAGTTTATTTAGGGAGAAAGTGAGGGTAATTTTTTTTAATACGTTGTGCGTTTATTTTTCATAAGATGTTGAGTATACTAAACACAGATTACACATATACAAAAATAATAATATTGCGTTTTTTCCCCCCCCCCAATTTTTGTTTCTAATTGTCGCGATTTGATGTTAAGGTAGGTAAGCGACACAGAATGTCTATAGTTTCCATTATTATAGTGAGTTGTTTGATTTTAATATCAGTTTTCATTGAATATGGTATTTAATTGATTTGCATGTTTACTTCCTTTTTTCTTTAAGACGGTGGACGAATTTTATAAATCTCTTCTTAAATCGGTGCTTCGTTTAGAAATTCAGATTTCGTTTGGCATTATGTGACTCGTAAAACAGCCCATTAGAACTAATTTCAATTTAATGAAACCGAGTGTTAATGCATTTTTTTCGTGAAAAAAGATTGCAAGTATCATGTTTTTTTTATTAGTATTTTTCTCTAAAAATCAGCTCTTCATAGCAAAAAATTTTCTCACGAGAAAAGAATAAAGAAACTAAGTAAAACTTGAATTATGCATTCTAGAGGCTTTAAGTTTCTTTCTCTTCTAAGCTGTGAAAGTTATTGATTTGTTGTGGGAAATCACGTAACAACTGCAGTTTTTATTTAAAATAAAGTGCCAGTAGTGAGAATTTGAACAATAAACAATATTCTTTTTCCCGTGGTATATTTGTGGTTTAGAATAATAAGCAGTAAAATCTACGAAAATTTCCGTTCAGTGTCTTTTATTTTCTTTTTGTTAAATTTTTTCAGCTTTCCATAGGGAATAGAAAAATATTATCAAAGTATTTGGTAATTGCTGTAATAATTATGACAGTATTCATAAAAATGTTGCTAAGAAAGTTAATTCCTAGATGAAATACCAAGAGGACAGAATACCGCGTAGGCTCATTATTTTTGGATTTGGATTATTATTTTTTGAATTATTGAATTATATGAATAATTATTGAATGAATTATTACTTTTTTTGAGCGCCACTAAAAAATGTTAATAAGAAAACCCCATTATTTTATAATGTATAACCGTCGTTGAAAAGCCGACCCAAATTAGAGTATATGACTAATAATGTTCAACTCCATAGCTTTGTAATTTCAAACCCAATCTAGAAGACAAGGGAACTTCTGGATCAATTTGCCTTCGTGAAGGACTTTTTGATGATATTAACCCACATTTGCGTTACATGGAGAGGAATCTACGAAAACCTTTCACGGTTTGACTGACAGCAAGGGGACATTAACTAATGATCCGTTTACCTCAGGTATTTTGCGTCAGCACTGTGCTCGGTGCCAGCCGGTTGCATAATTCGTATCGACCAACCAACGCTGAGATTCCAACCCGGTTCGTCTCATTAGGAGGCGAATGCTCGATTCCCTGAGTCACCGCGGCTCTCACATACACATTTTATAATTTCATAACCATCGTTGAACAGCCGACCTGATTACTTGGGTGTACAACTACTAATGTTTAACTTCGTAGCCTTTAATTTTAACCCCAATCCAGAAGACAAGGGAACTTCTAGCACATACACGTTTTAAAATGCTTATAAAAAAGTAAAAAAATATTTAGTATTAATAATATGAAACTAAAATAAAAATAATAACTGAAAATAAATATTCCCCCAACACAATAAAAGGGCACCACTGTAAAAATAATTATTTTTTTGTTTCGATGAGTCTCTGCCAACAATGCTTAACAACAACTTATCTAAACACATTTGTTAAAGCTTAATATTGAGACAACTTGAGCACAAAAGTTTCAAACAGAAAGAAAGTGAATAATAATAGTAAAAACTAAAGATAGTTTTTTTCCCAGCAATAATAAGAAATTACATGCCAAAGGAGTGAGAAATATTCTTTACAGTCAAAATCATGACATAATTGGTGTCAAAAGAACAATTTGACTCTACGTCACAGCATTCGAGCTCGTATAAATAATTGGTCCCGTGTTTTTACCTATGCTAGACAAAAAAAAGTCATTGGTTGATAAATGAAGCGAATGAGGCCAATGACTCATCGAAACAATTTATCTAGCTGCTAATAATTGAACGGTAATGTTGTATTAATATAGAATAATGAAACATTGAGGGTTTTAATTGGACAATTATTGCCGCTAAAAAATTATTAGATATAATTAAACTACCCCACATATATTGGTATTTATTATTCTGTGATCAACTAAAACAATTGCTTAAAATTTTGTGGTATATTTTATTTCTAGCACTTGATGTTTTGATAACTTTTGTTTCACTTCATTAATCTCAAAATATTCGAAAGTTCTATTATTTTTTAGTTTCGCCTGATTTGAATAAATATAAGTTTAACCATTCATTCAGAGGTTACACGGTAACATGTTTTGAAATACAAACAAAAGCTATATAAAGACATAGTATGGACAGGGTATAAAGACAAGGAAAAAGGATAAGAATAAGGCACATATAAAGGCACAAAAAAGGACATACTATAGTTTCTGCTCAATAAAAGGGAACCTTCCTCAGTGTCGAAACACAAAATGACAGCAAAAAGCCACGACAACGAGACAAATTAGTTTGCCAGGGGGAAAAAGCGGAATTACTAATAGGGAAAAAGGAAGAAGCTTGAACAAGATGATGAATTTTTTTCTCTCCTTTCTTTTATTTCTCTGTGCCTTTAAAATTTTAAATCATACCTCATTTGAATAAATCATTATGAGATATTTTATAGAAGCTTGTGTTCTTTATTACCAAATGCTCATGAGAAAGTTTACATTCTCTAAAGGCATGATGCATTGTATTAAAACTTCCTAATCACTTTTATTTTCTAACTTTTGGAATTAATTATTTTTATTTAATGTATAAAAAGAGGGGATATGCCTTTTCTTTAAACGTTTTCTTTTTGTAAAAAAAATACAATTTAGTTATTAACATTTGCTTATAAATTATAAATAGTCAAGTAAAGTAACACATACATGTTATAAAGTAGAATTGATGGGAAAAAGGCATTACAAATCTTTAGTTGCGTCGCACGTTAGTAAATGTTTTGTTCTTATCTCATGGTGTCACGCTTTTATATTTTATTAAAACTTTGCAAGATATCAGGTAAAAAAAAAAGTCAGTTATAAGTGACACACTGTCTTTGTTTTAATTTTCTGTAGAATATTTTAAAAATTATGTATATATTTTACCTTTAAAAAATATTAACAGTCGAATAGTTTCCAATAAATTGAATTTTAAAAAGTCGTATGATTAAAATTCAATTTCTCAGGAACTGTTCAACCGATTTTGCTAAAATATTGTATTTTTGACATTCTTTAAAATGGTGTAAACAACTTTATACTTTGAAATTTAAAACTTTTCGACTATTATTAATTAAAATAATTATAAATATTTACTAAAAATTATTTTTCGCATGAAATTATCTCTAGATAAATACGTTTTATAATTGTGTTAAAATTTTTTTCGATTTGATTGAAAAGTTCTCAAGATATGGCGAAATAGGCAAAAAGTAAAATAAACATTAAAAGTTCCAAGCTTTCAACCGCTCTCCTGAACAAACTATTGGGACCATAATTCCAAGATTCCGGATACCTCTTATAGTTTGGGTGTCAGAAATTATAATCCTTTGAAATAAAAGGCATGTTTATTCAGAAAAAGTACGTGTTTGTATCTGATATCATAACTCAAAATACTATATTTGAATACTATAAATGCATATTTGAGGCCACCCCCTCGAACCATTAAAAGTGAATCCTAAAACGAGAAGATCCAATCACTAGATCAAAAGTTATTCTGAGTGATTCGTTTATTTTTTTGCGCGTTGCACTTATCCACTTTTATGCTGGTAGAGATGATACATTTTTCATGCTATTTTTAATTGAGTCATAAAACAAATGTTTATAATAAAGTTTACATTTTCAATTACTTTAAAATGTTTCATAATTGCAAGAAAGAATTGTTAAAAAAATATTACCTAGTTACATAATTTACTCTTTCTATCGTGTTTTTCGCTAAATATTTTTAGTACTATTTGGAATATTAAGCCTTCTAAATTATTTATATTCGGAACACTTTTTATGGGATATAATAGTGGTTTTCAACATTTTATATTGTAATTTATCAAATTCAAGATCCAATAGGAAAAATTTTAAAACACAAGTTTCCTTAGGTTTATACATTTTTCACGGATATTAGATTATAATAGCTATTTTAATCTGTATGAAAACAAATTAAACTAAAAATACTAGTTTGAAAGATTAAAATGATGTTCCCTTAACAGTCTAGAGCAACTGTCTTTCAAATACATTAGCAAAAAGAGATTTTAATTCAATCTATTCTTTTCAAACCCTTTCAAATCGTCGCAACAAAGTTATATCTTGATTAGTTTTCCATTGAAAATGAAATATCTGTGCATTTAAAGATGAATAAAATTAAGTACTAACAATCGGAATACATCAAATTCGTTTTGCTTTTTTTTTTGGCAAGCGTAAACCAAAAGAATTCGAAGCATTTGAGTGTTAAGGAAAACAAAAGTTTGGTTGCTAGGTTTCTGTATAGGAGGGATGGAAGTACAGGGCCCATATTGCTGCAGGGGCGTGTCCTAGTTTCTTTCAAATGGCGCAGTTTCATTCTTACTGACCTACTGGGGATTAGTAGGTCAGGATAACTATATTTTTATGGGTACTTGACATTGAGCCAAGTTGGGGATTTAGAAACTCTTTTATGTAATGTCTCGCCGAAAAGACAGACTGTCTGCTGCTGGAATATATTTAAATATTAAGTAAATAGAAAAGATTTCTATCATGACAGCTTATGAATTTATTTGTATCATGAATATACTTTTCATTTGATTTGATCATTACATCTTTGGATTTTAACAATTGATCCTCAATATTAGGAGAATGTAGAAAACTATACATTTTATAAGGCTGTTGTATTCTGAGTACTTGTTATAAATGAAACCAGTAAAGAGTAGGTTTATTGACTTCATGAGACATCGAAGCATTAGACATCGTTGTAGCAGACATCGAAGATTAATATCTAAGGGAGAACGAAATAAAAAGCTATCGAAGTCCGTTGAATTACTGGAGAGAAAAAGCAAGATTAGAAGGGAAAAAAAAAACTTTTATTAAAACTAGTTTGATAATTCGAAAACTTGAAGATATTTTTAAAAATTGCCTATCAACTTTTCTCTGATGATTCTTTTGGTAATCAAACAGTTTTGATGTTTCTATATACCGTCTTGTACAGTATTTTTTTTACATAAGAATTCACTGGAAATCAACTGTCAAAAGTTTCATGTAAATTACTGAAAATTAAAAATAATGTCATATCTGCTTATTTGGAAGCATATTATCTTAAAAGACAATGACTAAGAAAAAGTATAATTAAAAATCAAAAACTGAATTTCGTTTCTCTTGTCAAATTTCACATTATATTCACTTGCTTATCTAAACATCTTACTTTTGTGTACTCTATACGAAAAACAGGTAAGATGTAAATCGACAAAGGTTAAGTCTCACTTAAGAGATGACCATACAGTTAAAAGTAACATTATTAAATTGACAGTAAGAGTTAGAAAATTAAAAAAAAATTAATGGCTCCCAAAATATTTATAAAATATGGTATAGCAGCAGAATCAGTAACAATAGAGTATTTGTTTTGATGACGTATTAAACTTTCCCAGAAATCCAGATCACCGCATGCAATATATTTATGTTACATGTATTAACATTAATAATAATGACAAATGTATCAATAAAAATTTTGCATCCGTGTTATATTTTTTATTTATTCTTATTATTTATTAATTAAAACATATTAAGAAAAATCTATATGAGTAATAACAGAATTAAAGTTGGATCGCTATATGAGATAGTATACAGGTAAAACTGTGATATAAAAGAAGAACCAGTTGTATTAAAGGAAGAACCAGTTATAAAATAAATGTAATCGATATAAATCAAAAAAATTTTTAAAGTAGTCATTAAAACTTTACTTTTACTTTACTGTTAATTTAATTTAACTTTACTGTTTAAATTAAATTAGTCCTTAAAGCTTTTTTTTAAACTAAATTATAATTTGTTTTATAAAAATAAATAGAAAGTAAATATAGACGTTTGAGAATCCCCACATAGTTGCTAAATTTTCTTAAAAAATAAAACATTATAATATGCAAAAATAATTTTCGAAAAGATTTAACACAGAAGAAGAAAATTATAGATTGGTTAGTTGGTGAAAAATATAATACTTTTTTATTAACTAATTAATGAGATTGGATAAATAAACAGGAGACTCTGGATAAAAAAAAAAATAGTTAAAACTCAGACAAATTTGTTTTGCCATACGAATTTTTTTTGAGCGTAAAAATGTCTCACAAATGACTTTTAAACTGTTTGTTTCTAAGGAAAACAAACTCAAAATATAATCAAAATATTATTAACAAAATTAAATAAAAAAAATCAACACATTTAAAGAATTACAGGTAATTTTGAAATTATTTTTTTTTAAGATTTTAATAAAAAAAAACATAGATATAAAATGCAGTAGTAAAATAATTTGTTTTATTTATGCTGATTTCCGAGAAAATTATGATTTAAATTTTTATATTTTGAAATAATTAATAAATTTATTTTGATGCTTAGAAAAACGAGAAATGTAAATGATTACGTTCAGTTACATATGCAGGGCCCGCTCTAAGCATTGATCTCATCGCCAAATGCGATAAAATCGTAAATTTGGAGAGTAAAATTTTGTTTTGGTTAAAGAATTGGCGAACGATTTTTTCCACTGAAAGAAAATAACGGCAAAATGAATTTTTCTAAACAAATCAGTATTTTATATTCAATTACAATAATTTTCAGTAGATGAGCCACAGAACCAATTAGAATTGGGTCCAAATAATATAAGCCTGAAACTAACTACCGTAAAATAGTTTTCTATGTGAAAAAATTAATCATAAAAATTTTTAAGATTTACATTTGGTGAAGACTTTCGAAAATTGGCGAATACTTTTGATATTTGGCTAATTTACTGGCCAATAATATTAAATTCTTATCGCTGGCCCTGTATATGTATGCATTTATTCAACACTGAGACTAATGCTTAGATTTACGTTAAGAACTTCAATAATTTTCTGCTTAGGTAGACGAGAATCATTAATTTAAATAAAATAATTTTAAGTTAGAAAATTAAGATTTCCAAGTTTCATAAGAACAGCTGTAGAACTTCAAAAGAACAAATAAAGTTTCAATGCTATATATTATTCAATAAGAAAATAATGTTTTTCTATAAACAAAATTATTCATCCAGGAATTATTGTTGATCTTTTTTTCTTTCATAAAAATTTTTATTATCACAATTAAAATTTTTAATGTAAATTTTGCACTTTCTTTGAAGCAATTACTTTGAAAGCAAATCTAATTAAAGGAGCAAAAATATCTCGTTGCTTTTGTTGTGAGATGAAATTTCCTTATACATAATTTTTTTTAAAGCTCGATACTTTTCAAATGCAAAAATGAACAAAGCAAAATTTTACGGATGTTCACTGATGATTATTTATTAGTTGATCATGCTTAAGATTTCTAATATATTTCTCAAATTTAAAAACAGATTGAACAAATAAACATATGTGCTTGAAGATAGCATACAACCACTTAATTTGAATAAGACAAGTTTCATTTACAAGTTAAGCAAATTAATTTAAGTAAGGTCGTTTTCTCTAGATTTAGAGCTTGCATTGCATACAATTTTAACTCTCAGAACGTGGTTTCTGACCTTATTTTCTAGGGAAAGTTGTCAGCACCTTACAGTTTTCATAAAGACTTATGTTGAATTTATCAACTACTCTGTGGAACAAATTTTTTGTTGCATTTATACAAATACTTGATCTTGATTAATTCGGGTTTCATGTCTGAAGTTAATTTTGCTCTTAAACCTGCAGATTTTTTAAATGACAGTTTTAGTCTATTTTTTTTCGAAATGTACAAGTTTAAAAAAACGTTTCAAAAAGGGAGTCACGTGAATATTGCGATAATCTTATAAGGGAGTTAGAGCACATCATCAGGATTAAAATTGCATTGGAACCCAGGACCGAATATGTCGGTGATTAAAGGTGCTTCCCAATGATGACTTGTGCAGAAGCACACGAAGAAACAATTCATAATAAGGAAGCACCCCTTGCGGTGTACGGCGAGATATTATCAGGTATTGGTTCCTTTGCAAGTCCTTCAATCCTGATGATGATTCTTTTCCCCAAGAAGTTTGTCGCAACATTTACTTGACTCCCTGTAATATTCAACGGTTTTTAAAATTGTACATTTCGACAAAAATAGACTAAAAATTTATAAAAATCTATACATGTCATTTAAAAAAGTATTTTGGAGAGAAAAACTGATTGCAGATTTGAAATCAGCAATGTGAAAATATCCAAGATCTCATGCAGCTGAAGAAAAAAAAAATTTCTGCAGTGCTTTTATTAATTACTAGCCGCTTAAGGCGGCCAGCTGTCCGCCACGCTAAAGGTTTTCACAAATAAAGTGTTTTAAAACATAGCAGGAAATCTGAAGATTAGTGGACAATTCTTCTTCCGCGTTCTTCAGATGTTTCTTGGGCCCTAGCACTGCTAGTGGAGACACGATCCTCTTCCAATCTTCTTTGACGTTTCTCAGGTGTTTCTCGGATCCTAGCACTGCTAATTGAGACACGAACCTCTTCTAATCTTCTTTGACGTTCCTCAGGTGTTTCTCGGGCCCTAGCACTGCTAGTTGAGACACGATCCTCTTCTAATCTTCTTTGACGTTTCTTTGATACTTCTTGGGCTCTAGAACTGCTTGTCGAAATTCGGTCATGTTCCATTCTTCTTTGACGTTCCACAGACGTTTCTTGGGCCCTTCTTCTTCTTTGAGAATCTCTTAATACCTTTTTCTTTGACAAAATACAAAGTTTTTTGGAAGGCGGTTCTGCCATGTCAGTAATCGGGTTTTTAAGAAGTCAACGAATACTTTAGAACAACAATTACTATAAAAGCAAATCATGAAACTTCAATATTAAAATCTAAGTGCTTACCTGCAAACTGAAACTTTCTGAAAATAACTAATTACATTTAATAAAAACTGTTAAAATAAAGAATAGAAAAACCAAAGAGATCCAAGGTAAGTGTGATCGTTCCTTCAAAAACAATTAAATTCCTATTTTATATATTATATAGCTACAACGCTTAAGAAAAAAAAACTAAAATGCTAAATACTTGAAAAGAACACGAAAACGAATTAATTTTTTATGGTATCAATTTCTATTTTTATATAATTTTTTATGGTATCAATTTCTATTTCTATATCGCTGCAAAAATTATCGTCTTCGCTTAAGAAAAAAAAAATAGAGCGTGGAAAGAAGAAGAAAAACTTATTATAACAATTATGAACAGCGACAAATATATCAAAGCGAAGCGTTCTATTTACGTATCGAATATGTTGCCACATTTTTAATACAAAAGTTAAACTTTTCTCCACTTTGATAAATGTAAATTAATGCGAACCTTACAATTAAATTATTAATTCCTTCGTATATTACTGGTTTAAGTTGTCGAAAATTAATATTTCAATTGTAAGGTTCGCATTAGCATACATTTATAAGAGTGGAGAAAAGTATATGCATTTTTTAATAGTTTTTTGAATATGGCTCTTTGAAGACGAAAAAGCATAGATTTTCTTACAAAATGACTGATAATCCAAATTTTCGAAAAAGAAAAAAAGTACTTCTTCATTATGTCAAAACACAATTATGTGCCAAGTTTCGTGCCTGGGCGAGGCTTCTGGGGCGATATATTGTGATTACAGACACACACACACAGCCGCGTTTATTATTATGTATAGATAATAAGTTTTATTGTACATTTTCTATTTTTTCAGATCTTTTTTTACGGTTTTTTTTAAAAGTTTTTAATATATTTTTTAAGTATTTCATTTCTTGTGCTCTTTTCGTCGTTCTTTTTTTTGTGGCAATAAAATTTAATTTATGCAGAAAGCAGCAATTTATTTGCAATTCAACATATTTCTTACATTCTGAATTAAGTTATTACGCAACTTTTATATTTCACACGGCCATTACACCATTTATATTTAAACAAAGAACGATTTTAAATTCCCAACGAAAGAAAATAACCATTATTCTAATTAAAACAGATTCATATCAACGCTTAACACTTACTTTAAAAACTTTCATGCATTATAGATACCTTTTTCAAGCAACCAAACACACTATCTTAAAAACCTTTTCTGGATAAATCACAATGAAATAATATTATCAAAGTAATAGCTAATTGTGGTTAAAAAAAAATTCTACAGTTTTCTCTTTCATAGTATAAAAAAATATTTCCCCCGAAAAGTTTTCGCAATTTCTTTGGCGAAGTAAAAGCATGCCAATCGATTTTGTGATTAACTTTGACGTATGTTACTTTGAGTGGATAGGAATTTTAAACAGAGAGGTATCGGAGGTATACTTTAAGGTGAAGCCATGAAGGCAATTTGCATAATCTGGTTAAAAATAAAATATTGAAGGATTCCTATAGAAAAAAAAGCAAACAGGAATTTTACCTTAGATGTCGAATTTTACATCATAGGATTACACTCACACTCGGGTAATTTTGATGAAACTATTCATTTTTATTTTATTGTACTATACATCATTAAAATTTTAATTTAAATGCTAATGAGATCAACAAAGGTTTTATGTTTTTTGAGGGATAGTAGTACGGTATATTTTAATGTGTTATGGAAGTGTGTGATTTTTAATTTCAAAAATGTTTTTTTTTTTTCCAGAGATTTCTTATGATCTATTTTATAAATAAAAATCAGGTGCAATTTAAAGTTTAGTTTTATAAGATATTGTAATGAATAAATCTAATGAATAAATTAGTTTATCATCTTGGTGTATATGTTTGATGTCTAAAAATTCGAAAATGTTTAGAGCGGGAACCAATTTTTTTAAATTTTTTTCGTGTTGCACAGTGCAAGTATTTTAATATGGTTTTGAACTAATATTTATAGAAAAACAAATTACTTTTCCAACAAATAATGAGTTGAAATTCTCTAAGATATTATAAAATATTAAATTAATTAAATTGTTATTTTTTTATTTTACATAGGTTTCAGAAAATAAAATAATTATCACTATTTTTTTTTTGGTGAAAAATATCCGTTGAATAGGGTTTGGGGCACGTGTTTAAAATGGTTTTATAAAGACATTCTAAAGTATGTTTTGAAATTTATGCAGTTGCACCGTACAAATGTCAAAGAAAAAACCTTCACGAAATATTCTAGTTGACACTTAAAAAATTTAAAATAAAAAAATAATTATTTCTATTTTTTATATTATTGAAACTATTATGCTTTGATATGTTTTATGTATTTTAAAGAAATACGTCCAATCTTCAATTTATTTCTTACATTCTTAGCTATTTATGTTTAAAATATTTAAAATTTCCTATTAAAATGAAAAATTTATATACGTGAATAATGTATTCTCTGAAAAAAAATATACTTGTTCTAAACATCACCTTTCGATCTTTATTAAATTATGAGATTTAGTGAAGTCATGTAAAAAGGATTATGGAGAAAATCTTTAAAGTTTTAATATTACTAGATTTTTAAAGGAGAATTTTTAAGGAGAAAATAAACCTTTTCTCATTATCTGATAGAGATAAAAACTTCGCAATATTTTTTTAAATAATTGCATTATGTTCTTCTAGAAATAAAAAACTTTGCATTTCGAGATTTCTGTTTTTTCCCGTTAAACTCTAAAAAAATTCATTTTTATTTAAGTAAGAAGTAAATTAATTTTCAATGAAAAGTATAGCTATAAAGTTCCTGTGGTTAAATCAAAATATGATAAAGTGATTTTTAATTTATAAATAAAAAATCAGCATGATACTGGATATTATGGGCCTCTGTTACATTGTTTGAAAATTCAGAGTGCGTCGAAATTAATATTGTTTAAATTTGCTGCATCTTTGAATTAATAAGGTGCACAGTGAGCAAAACAGTGAACTGACTACCCTGAATAACTTTTGATCTAATGATCGGATCTTCACGTTCTAAGACTCAATCTCAACGACTCAAGGGGGTGATATAAAATAAGCTGCTTAATCAGTGCAGACGATATTTTACAATTCGAAATCAGACACTAAAACGACGGGGAAAATTTTTTTTTTCCCGACGGATTCAGATATTTGACCCATTCAGATATTGACCTGATCAGAGATTGATTAAAGTATAAGGGGTAGCTGCATTTTGCGAATTATGGTCCAGCTAGTTTAGTTAAGAGAGCGGTTCAAAGTTTAACCCCTTAATGTTAATTCTAATTTTTGCGTATTTCACCATATCTCGAGAACTTTTTAAGTGAATAGAAAGATTTATGCACACGAATGTAAAACTAATTTATTCAAGGACAGACAATTTAATACAAAATATAACTTTTGGTAAATTTTTATTATTTTATTTAAGAATAGTCAAAACAATTTTAGATTGTAAGGTATACATTTCTTACATTATTTTAAAGAATGTAATGTTAAGAAGCAAAATGCTAAATTTGAGAGAAATAGGTAGAATAGTTTCTGAGAAATCGAATATTAAAATTAGAATCGAATATTAAAATTAGAATCGAATATTAATAGAATTTCTTTACCAATTTTAATATAAAGTTAAGCATTTTTAAGAAAGAGTTTTATTATTTTTCAATGGAATAGTGAGACTGTATTTTTACTTCTATAATTGTTTGTCACGAAATATTTAATTATGCATTTAATTCTATTGAAAATAAATAAACAAATAAAAGTTCTAACTTCATTTTGGAGAGAAAGATAAGAACTTCATTTTGGAGAAATTGAAAACCACAGAAAATTTGATGTAGGGTGATTATTTTTAAGAAAACTAGTGTTAAGTCTTTAACATGTTTGGTGGGTAAACAAATCTAACTTAGCCGAAATGGAATAGACAGATTCGAAGAATCGAAATTTGCTTTCAATTTCTATGATTGACGATGGAAAAAAATTATATTCAAAGGCTCTTAAGTCATTACTATTCTTCTTTTTCTTTTCAAATATTGGTGTTTATTGCTAGAAAAAGAAAAATGACTGAG
Source organism: Parasteatoda lunata (assembly GCA_949128135.1). NCBI lineage: Eukaryota > Metazoa > Arthropoda > Arachnida > Araneae > Theridiidae > Parasteatoda > Parasteatoda lunata. Next base: position 64,815,311 of record OX421974.1, read on the forward strand.
TCATTCATGTCAAAATGATTAAAGAGTGTCCTTTAAGATGTCTTAAATTACGTGACGTTAGGTCTCTCTTGTTAGTTGAAAATTATTTATGGAATGTAAATATTTGCGAATAATATAGACTTTATGCACCAGAATAGTTATTTTGACTGTGTTAAAAATATATCTCTTGCGTTGAATTTTACATTGCATTTACTGCCTGTCTATCTAGATCTGCAGTTTCTCTAACATGATTTATATAATTATGATTCTTTTGATAGTTTAGGATTCTCAATATAATTGGTATTGCATTACCATGTCCTATACGTTTAACGATAGGTTTAATAATGATCTAAAATTTAGTCTGGCTTTTCATTTTATGAATAAAAATTTCAATCTTTAAAATTTATTGATTTATTATTAAACGTAAAAATTACATTTATTCCATTAATGTTCGGTAAGCTACTTTACAATTAAATTAAGTAATGTTATTTTCACTAAAAAATAAATATGTTTGAATATTTCTTTTAAAAATATCTATATTTTACGTACCTGCATACTTTTTTTTGTCGTAAATTGATTTAGAAATAAAAAAAAATCAAGGACTAATATTGGTTTAAAATGATATCAAGTCTTAATTCCATCTTCCTTGAAGTGATAGTGATACATATCTGAACAATATTTATATTTAGCATTTTATAATTCACTTTATTTTTATTTCTTTCCGAAAGGAATTTTTTTTTCAAGTTTTCTATGAAAATAAGGTGGAAATAATTCCTCCGTTGCAAAACAAAGCTTTTCAAAATGGCTTTCAGGGGATTTCTTTTGAAAATTTAAGTGCAATTCCTGGAATTTAAAGTTATTTTCGGCGATTTTAATTACATATTTCAACTTTTTTAAACGAACTAAATAAAACAAATTTGTTACAATCACAATTATGCAAACAATATAATATTTACCATACCTTGTTTGAAAGTAGATATCATACGACAAAACTTTTTGCGGTAACTCAAAATTGTTCTAAAAAAGTTTAAGAAAAATTCGGCTAAAATTTAAAATAAGTTTTAAATGAATTACTATTGCACCGATTATAGAGTACTTTTTTCAAAACAAAAAAGTTTTGTATCTTATTTAATTCTTATAGTTATTACAGCTATTTAAAAAGTAATTACAGAAAATAAAAAAAAAAATTATTTGGAAGACATCTATGAAAAATCTCTCGAAAATTAAAAGAACTTATTTTGGTGTTAATTAATTTAAACAATTTAATAATTGGTTTAATTAATTTATCAAAATTAAATGTTTTTGTATTAATTAACGAAACGGATTTTTATTTTAACTTAATACACAGCATTTCACGATAATTTTCTTTTAAACTGGAAAAAAAATGTTTGAAAAAATAAAATTTGCTTAATTAATTAAGACCAATATAGTTATGCATATCTTAAATATTTTTCAATTAAATTATAACTTGCTAATTACATAGTGTATATTAATATATTAAAGGTACTTTTTTTCCCAACAAGATTATTACATTTGTTAAAAAAATGATGATATTTTTGTTAATCAAAAACTGTTTTAACCACTTAAATTATTTAAGCTTTAAAGATATAATGATTAATACTTTTATAATTGATTTTTCAGTTTAAAAATTAATTAGTTATTTCTATATTTTTATAAATCCAATACTTTAAAGTCTTACTATTTATTTAAGATGTTTTTTACAAATTTGGAAGAAGCTACGAAAAATTGATATAAATGAAAAAATAGTAAAACACGTAATAAACTTTCGTACATTCTAACTTTTTTGTTAGAAACTGGCGTTTAGTTTAGTTATAAAGCAATATATTCTCAGCTGAATGTCTGATATTTCTAATAAACACCTAATTAGAGAGAGGTCTGTTTGCAGTCATCTAGACATCATTTTTCATTTGAAATGAATAGAAGCCCTTTGCAGACAAAGTTTGGTTCTGCAAACATTTCCGCTACTCGTTTCGTAAGCTGAGTCAGGCTATTCTATTAGGCTTAAGTTATTTCACTTTCGCCATTTTACTGTCGAATGAAAAAACATAAAATGCTACAATGAAGCAAAATTTAAAAACGAAGAATGAAGAACTGTTATTTTAGAGGAAATTATGTGAATATTTTTTGTGAAGATACACTTTATTTTGATCGCGATACTTGCGAAATTGAAGTTTAGTTTATGCAGCTGTTACTCATAGTTTTTTTTAAAGTTATTACTTTTGTAAACTAAACCATAAAATATAAATATTTTTTGGGAAAAGTAAAAAAATTTTTTTTTTAAACACGATGTTCTAATTTAATTATTTTCACTAAATTAGAGTTTAATTTGTGTAATTATTACTAATGCTATTTTAAATATTTGTTTTATTAATTTATTTCCAGTTTCATAGACGACACTATAAATAAGAGAGGACGTAAGTAAATTTATTTTAAATTAATAACGTTTTTTGTACCTTTATAATTATCATATAATTAGAGATTACTTTGTGCAATTATTGCTAATATTTTTGGATACAACTTTTGTACATTTTTTATTCTGTTTATATTAAAATCCCAAAAAATTAATTCTATTTAATTATTTCTTTTTTAGTTTTGGTTGGATTAGTTCTAAATGACGATATTCAATTCATTTCTAACCTAAGTTTATTTTTAATTTATGCTTTGAAGTGATTTGTGTTAAGGAGCATGTAAAGCTCGTAAAAAGCGCATGCTTTAAAAAATTTTGAGTTAATAATCGGATTTTCGAAGTCATTAGATCAGTCATTATTCGAAGTCTGATACTACTCGAAGTCAATTTTAATGGTTCGAAAATTTAATTTTCGATTCTAGTTTAGTACATATGATATTCAAAAACAGATACAAAAACGTACTTATTACTTTTGCAAACTAAACCATAAAATACAAATTTTTTTAGGGAAAAGTAAAAAAGTAATTGTTTTTAAACACGACTTTCTAATTTAATTATAATTTTCACTAAATTATAGCTTAATTTGTGTAATTGTTACTAATGCTATTTTAAATATTTGTTTTGTTAATTTATTTCCAGTTTCATAGATTCTAGTTTAGTACATATGATATTTAAAAACAGATACAAAAACGTACTTATTGCTTTTGAATAAACAGATCTTTTTATTGACATATTTGGAAAAAAATTCAATATAAGAAAGGTAGCCATAATCTGGAAAATATGGTTCCAACAGCTAAGGCAAGAGAGTGGTCAAAAGTTTGGGCACTAATGCTGATATCATGTTATGCGTATTTCGCTATGTCTTCGGAACTAATGAAGAGAATAAAAAGTTTTTTTTTCAATGTCCACCTGATTGACACTCGTCACTCAGGTATCAGTAGGACAGATTCGTTGGCCACTCTTTCAGTAGCATTATATTAGGATGGCTAACGTTTCTCTTACAGTAAAGACAAATAATACAGAGAATAAAAGAACATCCATGCCTTGTCCGAAATTCAAACCCAGGACCGTTTTGATGTGAGGTCAGCCCCCTGAACAGAATAAAAAAGGTTTTGCACTAAATTATAAAACATGTTTAAAAATAGTTTCATGTAAAGATTTATTACTTTATGTAATCTTAAATGCCAAAATTCAAAATTTGAAAGGAATCGGTTTTGCAATTAATAAGAAATAAAAATATGAAAATAGGAAAAAAGTAGAATTATTAACTTTAGAGCTCCGTTTTTTCGAAACTATTAGGAGTATATTTTATAGATTGCGGATTATATTGAGGATCAAGAATCAAAATCCATTGAAGAATAAGGCACGCACATTCTTAGAGAGTACGTTTTTGTGTATCATTTAACAACTTAAAATATTGTCTATATTACTTAAATTTTTTTAAAAAAAATATCCGATCATTAGATTTAAAGTTATTTAGATGTTCTTTTTTACACACCGTACAAATAATGTTTTTAAAACAAATTTGAAAATGTAGCTCTCCTCCCGATAAAAACTGTTTATTTATTATTAATTGAGTAACGTTTCATAAAATAAAGAAAACAGACGTAGAGATTTAAAATGTATCTAAATATATTAAAATTATAACATCTACAAATTCATTTAATATTAGCAAGTCACGCATTTCAGAGAAAGTCATTGTGCAGTTCTTATCGAAATCGAATATTTAAATTAGGCTAATATCAAAAGTACGGCAATTTATTGACTTAAAAACACGAATCTTGTTAAATCTGCACACAAAAAAAAACTATATTAGCAGCAATTTAATATTTATTCTGATAATAAAAATGTAAATTAAGGAAATATATATGAATCATACTTTAAATTGAATTCCTATCAACACTTACTAGAAATATTTAATCTATATTTCTAAATTTTTGTACGATTTCAACAAATGTACTGTTTTAATAAAATAGAAAGAAAATATGTTATAGAGCTTTATGTAGATGTATACATATTTATGAGAAATTGGTGTTCATCAATCAAAACTATCTGGTATACACTGTTCCGATATACACTGTTCCGATATACACTGTTCCGAAAAAACACGTTGGACGTCGGTTTTATTTCGAGTAGATTTGATTATATATATCAATTTTGTTGATATTTATCTGTTGTTTTATAGATACATATATATTGTTTTTATTCTTTCATTGATATGAGCAACAAATTAAAAAAACAGAACAGATTATTGAGAGTTTTATTCAGTTGTTTCAGTGCTATTAAGTGCAAATGTTATAAAATGACTATTGGTGTTTTAAAGTTAAGACTACGAAGTTTTTATAATATTACTACACTGTAAAAACTGGATCCTCAAATTTCAGGAAACATTCTTAGTTTTTGACGAAACCGTTTCTTGGTATATTAGTATATGCTTTTAGCTTGCATTCCGTTAAAGTGACGAAATAATTATCGTCACTTCTTCGGGGAAACGAATTTTGTCAAATGTAAAGAAATATTTCCTCACTCAAGTTTCGATCGTCTAGTCTTCATTATAGCTTATAATTTCCCCACAATGCCCTATGATGAGGTTCCGAGTTTTGGAAACAATTTCGTCTTATATTTGACAGTCTGCGCTTCGTCACAAATCTTGTGATTTCGTGACAAAATGATTATCAAAATTAACGAAAGGATTGTTGAATCGTCAAAAGTGAGTTTTATTTTGAAAATGTAGTCATCGCCTTTTTTCATAATTTTTATACATAAATTTTAATTTATAAAATTGCTTTTACATTTATAACAACAGTTTGTTAAAAGTAGTTTGTTAAAAGTAGTAACAACAGTTTGTAAAATAATATTTATGAAAAAGGTCTAATTTCAAAATATAAATTTAAGTAGCGTTCAATATCTTTTTTAAAGTAACAGACTCGTTACAGTTTTTGTACACATAATATTTATAATTTATTAAAATTATTTTCATTTAGTTAATTCATAATAAACCCTTTAGAGACAATTTCTTAAATTGATCTTTCAAGTAAATTTTGGGAGTACTAATTCAATGATGTTCTGGGAAGCGTTATTTCTTTAGGTACTTAGTTTGTGAATCTAAAAATGAAATTTTAGCTCAACTAAATTAAACTGTAAGAAAAAGTCGAATGAGAATAAGATTGGAGAGCAAATTTTTTATTGCATTTAAACAAATACTAAATACTTGATCTTGCCTAACCTCGAGTGTGGGAATTTCATGTCTCTCGCTCTCTCTCTCTATAAATAAATAAATAAATAAATAAATAAATAAATAAATATATATATATATATATATATATATATATATATATATATATATATATATATATATATATATATATATATATATATATATATATATATATATATATATATATATATATATATATATATATATATACATATACATACAAAGCAATTTTTAAAAAAATGAAGCTTGGAGAGAGTAACCGATTGGAGATTTGAAGATCCACTGTGTAATTTTTAATTCTAAAAATACTTTTTCTAGTTTTGATTTTGAAAGTTTTAGAAATTTAATATAGCAACATCATTATTTGTTTAATTCTTTCAGTGATTCCAAAAAAAAAAAAATAGTTTTAATGACATTTTTTTGAGTAATGAAATAAGTATTTAGGAATAAAAAAATATATAAGTATAAAGAAAAATCAATTTTTGAAAATTAAATAATACTTAATCAACACCTTCTTTAAATAATTGATATACTTCTAAGAAATATAAACATAACAACCTAACTTTTTTTTTTTGGGTAAATAAAACAAGCAAACTATTCAAACATAAAATAAAATACAAAGAAGAAAGCACATATCTAGTATTCGCAGAACCTTCTAAGTTGTTCCAGACACAAATAAAGAAAGATATCTTGACAAAAGCGCGGCAGTATATAAAAAGCAGGTTATGACAGACGACGATATTAAAATGATTTAGATACTCGGTGAGTCAGAAAATGGCGTTGAATAACAATGCTACGTTTATGACGTATTCCTATTAAAGTCTGTCGCTTGCTGCGTGCTATCGTCACAAGACATATGTAATGGGAACATACTTCGACACCTTTGAGACAGAAGTTGACATAATTTGTATTAATTAAGAATATATCTCGATGCAATTATATGAGTCACGATGTCATTCATTAGTTACATTTATTTTTAAAAATTATTTCGATAAAAATATAATTCTCTTTTTTTCTTTTTTAAAAGTTACAATTCAAATTTTCTTTAAAAAAATCATTAATTACTGCTAATAAAATACTTAAAGTTAAATCACATGAATTGAGTTTTTAATTTTATGCTTTATGCTGCGTTTTATGATTAAGAAATAAATATGATGCATTTTCAAAAATATTGCGTTTGATAATTTATTTTTATAAAATTTTTACTTTCCCTATTAACCTAAAATTGTAGATGCTTATTCAATTGCTATATACTCAAAACTCATAAAAACTTTAAAAGAAATTAATTTATATATTCAAAAATATTTTCGTATAATATAATCAAATAATAATGTAGTAAGGAAGTTTGTTTTCTATTTCATTGATTTTTATTTAATTTAATTATTTTGTTTTATTTATTATATAATTATATTATTCTTTACTTATTATTAAATAAATTGCTATTCTCTGATTTGTATATCTACTTTGTTAGTGTATTTTGGTAAACTAAAGTCATAACTGATAAATATACGTTTCACATTGTAAAGGTTTAAATCAAAATTTATGTTGTTTCTTATGACACTTAGACAAGCCAAGTTCGCTAGCCATTAGCCTTGCGAATTAAGTCAGGAAGGGGCACCCTTCGTTTGGCAAGAGAACACCGCTTGGGTGAAAATGAAACTTAGCTCAGAATCCCATGAAAGACGTCATTACTACTCATTCGTGAGACCATTTCCACAATTTCGACATTGATTTGAAGGAAAAGGAAATTTTTTCTAGATCCATGTATCTATGATACTGCTCAGTGGCCGATATTAGGACCTTCGATATCATAGCTTTAAAGAACACGCGTAGTGTATCGTATGTACTCGATGGGTCTTTAGTGGCTTTGAGGATTGAACCTCAGCGTTTCCGCACAGAAATCCGATTCTCTAACCACTGGGCTACCACGGTACAAAACTTGTAATCTAGGTTTGACGCGCAAGCTAGCTCAACAAAATCTTAATTTACTTTATGAAGTTGTATAACTAATTTATAATATTTTTATGTGATTAGACTTTTTCTGATAACACAACATCTAGACAAATTATCTACTTACAATATAAATAAATTAAGAGAGTTAGATAGATTTTACCAGAGATCAATTATGAATCATTAAACTTTTGTTGGTTTATGAATCAAAACAGGAAAAAGAAGAAGTTTTAGCCGAGTAAAATTTGCAAGCAATTTTCAATTTTTTCACAAATTTTTGGCAACTAAAATGTATTAAAAAAATTAAGCATTATAAATATGAAATTTAAAGTGTGATCAATGCTAAAAATAAAATAATATTTTAAACAAAATCAAATTCAGATAGATGGGTTCCAGCTTGCCTGGAACGAAACCGCAGACTATGCGCACATAGCCACAACCTTAAGTCACAATCAACAAGTCACAACTCAAGCCAAATAGTCACAATCATGCCATTGGTGAGGCCTTCAAATCCATGTCTCCCTGGTCCCAACACGGTGTTGTATGAATACTTTTTTTTAAATAAATAAATAAATATATAAAATATCCAAATGTCCTATGGCACTTGGTTAAAATAATGTATTGTAATTTTGCACTTTTAACATTTCCCCCTTTCATAGAAGACTTGAATCACTATTAAAATCCATTAATTAAATCAATTCACAAGCAGTTGAAATGATGAAACGAACTTTTCAAAATAATAATAATTGCCAAACATAACTCTAATTACACTAATTGACTGTAATTAAATAATTTTTATTATAACAGAAATTGAATAATAAATTACCCAAAAATTATATGGGTGTTAGTGTAAAAGAATTTAATTGAGTTTGGTTTTCTGTGAGTTGAGTTTGAGTGCCCAATAATCGAATTATTATATTTCATTTCGACCAGGAAAAATAATAAATGTTTTATTGAAAGTTTAATTTTAAATAAATAACTCGTAATTAGAGATAATTTTGAAAACTATTATAAGAAACCGTTGGTTTATCTAATAATGTTTATTAGTAAAGAGAATTTCAATTGTTTTGTTTGATTAACTTATCAAGATGCTGTGGAAATGAAGTAATTTGTATTAACATTTGTTATTTATTGTTTCGAAATTGATGATTCTATGAATTGTTTAATGTTTATCATAAATTTTAAAAGCTGAATACGCAATATAATTTGATGTTTACTGTAATTTCGAAAATTTTTCGAAAAACCGTTTACCATTTTTCATTTATTTATTTTGCTTAATTGAATTATTAATATGATTATTTATGAACTCTAATTAAAGATAATAAAAATTTAGGACAGCGAAGATGATTTACTAATACGCATTAAAAGGATTTACGTACTCAAATTTTCTGGTCAATTTATTTCATCATTTTCATTAACGTATTAGTTTTACAAAATTAAGAAAGAACGGTTAAGTTTTTTCTCAGTTTTCAAATTCTCAGTTTTCAAATGATAGAGACTCTCACTTCAAAAGATAAAGACTTCAATTTATTTCATTTAATGTCAAGTTTTTTTTTAAAACAATAGAAAATACACATAAACTAAATACATTAAAACTAATTTTGAGTCACGTCTTTGAATAAACCATTACTGTCCAAAGTTAATTTGATACATTGTTATAAGCGAGATTAGGAATTACATTGCAGACAAATGTGTAAGAACATTTGTGTTTTTTTAAATTAATTTTAAAGAAAAAAAAAACGTAGAGATTTCATAACAATAAAAAAAGCTCTGATGGAAAATATCATGATAATATAATAATGATATAAAAATATAATAACTAAATGTAATAACAGCATTTAAAGTATGCAAATGAAATGTTACTAAGCATAAGTAAAACAATTTAATTAGCTTAATTGTTTTAACATGGTGACATTAAATTTGAATATTTAATGTTAAGTATGTGAGCATTAATTTTTTTGGACATTTAATGTTATGAAAACGCGGCCATTAATGTAACGCTAGTCGACGTTAAAAAAAACCCATAAAACTCGTTATTTAAATTATATTTTTGCTTGGAATCCATATTGTGTGTAATTAAACTACATTTACAACTTTACGTGCAAATACTTAGCACGCAATGTATTGCACAAACCTACTTCTATACTCAGTTTTTAATTTAATACTTTATATTTACATTTTATAACATTTTATCTAATTTAAAAATTTATTTTTTCATTTAAAAAAGATTTTTGCGTGTATATATTTTATATTTAGAGGTTCAGTAATGTTTAAGTCTGATCAAAATAATACAGAAATACAAAACATTTAAAATTTTAGAAAGTTAATAATAAATGTTATTTATAATAATAAAAATAATAATAAAAAATAAAATTACATGTTATTAAAAGTATTCTTACTTTTGATAAAAAAAAACAGAAAAATCTCTTAAAATAAAAGCGAAAACCATCAAAATAATAATTTTAAACGTTGCTGAATTTGAAAACTAAACGCAAAATAACTATTAAAGCTCCTAAACACATGTTACTTGTTAAAATGCTAAAGATATTTAAAATGATATTTTTTAAACGACGTTTAGTTTAAAATACAAAAGAACATTTTCTATAGTTTAACTTGCTCAATATATATATATATATATATATATATATATATATATATATATATATATATATATATATATATATATATATATATATATATATATATATATAGCGAATAAAATTAATCAAAAAATATATATTATTGATTCGAATATATCTCTAATTGCATTCTTTACAATTTATCTGTAATAAAATTTTGTAGTCCAAACACACAAATAACAAATCACAAATAACTCTCAATTTTTCATTCAAACGTATTTCTTAGAATAACAATGGGAAAGAAACTCAAGGTTATGTAGATATAACTTCAATGTATTGTTCGAAAACTAAAACTCCATTTTGAATCACGTTCCGTTAAATCAATTTTCATATTGTATTGTATATTCACATTTACGGCTTTCTCTGTTGTTGTCTGTATTTTCCTCGTTTACTATGACTCATATAGTTTAAAGAGTTAAAAAGAATCGTGTTAATTGCAGTGCTGATTTTTTTTAAATTTTATTTCAACATTATTTTCATGAAGATAGAATAAATTTGTATTCATTTAACATTAACTAAGTCAATTTTGTAAAAAATACCTAAATAAAAATTTTCTGATCTAAATTAATATAAATGTAGTTGTAAAATATAATTTTAGAAACACTTATTTATTTAAATGAATTTTATAATTTAGTTAGTCTATATGTTTTAAAGTTTTATTTACAAATGTTAAAACAATTAGGAACAAAAATCAACTTACGTGTTACATTTGAGATTTGAAGCTGCATTAGTAAGAAACTTCTCAGAGTTGTAATAATTAGATGACACTTTTTTAAACATTTAAGAAAGTTATACATAATTTAAAAACGTCATCTACATAATACCAAATTTGTAAGTGTGCAGAAAAGCATTTTCTGAACCCAAAATATGGGGGTTAGCCCCAATCTTTAAAATATGGTCGCAATAGTTTGGACAAGAGAGCGTTTCAAAATTTGGATCCCTTAATGTTAATTTAACTTTTTGCTTACTTCGCTATATCTCGAGAAATTTTTCAGCGAATTGAGAACTTTTTATACATTATTATAAAATTCGTTTATCCAAAGATAATTCTTTGCAAAAAATAAATGTTAGTTAATATTTATTACTTTTATTATTTCATTGTATAATAGTCGAAAAAGTAAGTCCAAGTTGTTATATTATAGGTTTATATAAAATATAGATTTGCATTTAGTGAAGACTTTTATAAATTGGCTAATACTTTTGATATTTGGCTAATAATTTGAAATCTTTAGCGCGGGACCTACTTTAGATAAATGAATTTTATAATTGTGTGCTAAAGTTTTCAATTTGCTCAAAAAGTTCTTGAGATATGGCGAAATACGCAAAAAGTGAAATTAACAATATGGGGTTCAAACTTTGTATCGCTCTCCTGACCAAAGTATGGGGACCATTTTCTTGCTAAACTCTACATATTGGGGGCTACAAATTCAAATTCTTCAAAAGAAAGATATCGCTGGTTCAAAACTAAAACGACACATCTGTAAACGTATTATGCCTGCAGACGTGTCGTTTTAGTTTTGAAGGAGCGATATGTTAATTCTGATAAAGTACGTTTTTTTGTCTGATTTTGTAACTTAAATATTGTCTGAACTAATTACTTAGCATATTTTAGAACGTGAAGATCCGATCATTTGATTAAAAGTCATTTTTCAGAGTAATCTGTTTTTTTTCTTCTTTTTTTTTTGCGCACTGTACATTAAGGATACAAGAAGAAAAAATAAGGCAGAGATGGAGGGTGACCTTCTTCTCTATAATGATGATGAAATCAATATCTCTTCAATTTATTTCGTGCGGCTGAGTAACCAAATCTTTCATTACTTAAAATATTAGTAATTGAGTAAAAACAGCTTAAGTTACTCATTTAATATTTTAACAAATAATTTATAAAGCTTCATCATTTACTCTGGATGATAATGCTATATCATAGTTTTAAGTACAAAAAACTTTTTTGATTTTCTTGCTTCTTCATTTTATCAATATAAGAATGATATTTATTTTTAAAACACAATATGAAAATGAAATGGATAAATTTAACAATATGTAATTTTATAAAAAAAATGTTATCTTGCAAAAAAAAAAAACTCTTTGCAAATGTTTTGAACATGCACATTTATGAAAAAATCTGAGAGAAAATAAGATTAAATCGATTAAAATAGTGTAATATAGTAAATAGTGTAATAGTAAATAGTGTAATAGTGTAATAATAACAAGAAAATACTGAATTTAAGACAAATACTAAAAAAAGTAACTATGTATGTCCTAAATTATGTAGTTTTATTATCGTAATTAATAGTAATTGAATGTAATAGAATTTAACAGAATCTTATTTTATTTGTTTAAATACTTTTTTTTTAAATTAAAAAATTTGCATTACCTTTCAATTAGAATGAAAAAACTGTTATGAAAAAAAATCTGAAATATATTTACATACAATTGACAATCTTATTTGAGACAATCTAACTATTAACTTGTAATTAGATTTTAAACTTACTTTATACTAAATATATTTAATATATTAACGCACAATAGAAAATTCCTATTAAATTAAAAAATTTCTCTTTTTTTAAGAAAGTTCTCTTGATCCAAAATTATTTCTTAGAATATATTTCAATAGACTAAATAACTATTTGTTTTTCTGAAAATTACTCATTCTGATGCGAAGTTTTGACAATTATGAGAAACTTTTAACATTTTATCCAAAAGCGTTGATAAAGTTCATAATCAAACAAGAAAAATAAATAAATAAAACTCCAATGTAAAATTATTCCATTAATGGTATTTTAAGAAAAATGAATGTATTTGAGTATACCATTATGAATACAATAATAAAAAACATATAATTTGAAATATAAAATAAAAGTTGGCCAATCATTTTTACATTAACAAACAGCCACCTTTTATTTTTAACAACTATTGCAATACCTAAGTTTCAATCATTATCTCATTTAATTCTAAACATATAACTTGTTCAACAAATATAATATAGAATCACTCTTTTATATAAATATTTTTTCAAATCTATTTCTCCTATTTTTTTCCAAGTAGACACGTTTACACAAATGTCCTCATCATTATCATTTTTATTTTGTTTTATTTTATAACCGTAGTTGAACAGTCGACCCAATTTTTGGGTTCAAGACTACTACTGTTCAACTCCGTAAACTTGTAATTTTGAACCCAATCCAGAAGACAAGGGAACTCCTGGATCAAGTATTTGGAGACATTTGCCTACGTGGAGGACTTTTTGATGGAACTAACCCGCATTTGCGTTACATGAAGAGGGAGACCACCAGAATCTCCCATGATTAGCCAGACGGCAAATGGACTCTAACCCATGATCCCAGAGGATAATTTCCCGTCAGCACTGTTGCCGTTCCATGCCGGATACGGATTCGTATCAACCAGCCATTGCTGTGATTCGAACTCGGTTCGCCTCATTTCAGCATTATCATTCCTATAATTTTTATGTCACGATCGTTAAGATGATATTAATCAGAGAGCCCTATGCTTTCATTTATCTTACATTGGTTCCCCGCTAAGTATTCAAGTTATCTTCCCTGATAAAGTAAACATCAGGATATTTAACCTCAGATTTCCTTAATGTGCATTTAATATATAAGTTATAAGTTAACATTTAACTTATAAGTTACAGTTAAAATTTTTAAAAAGTTCGTCTTTTATGAAAATATTACACTTTTTATATTTAGATGTACATTTTCTATTGAATTATGTTTAATCGTCCTATATATTCTGCTTATTTTGCTTGTGTTTGTCTTCATGTGCATTTAATGTCATAGATTTACAGGTTACAGTTAAAATCTTTTAAAAATTCGTCCTTTAAGAAAATAGTACGCATTTCATATTAAGGTGTAAATTTTTATTGATTAATGCATGATCATCACATGTATTTTGCTAAATTATTTTAATTTAAACAAATTATTGTTAGATTATTTTCAGACTTAAAATAAAAATATTCATATTTTATCAAAATAAATGTGCTTGCATGAACAATGATCTCAAAAAATAAAAAGTCACTTAATATGTTGAAAAATTTAAAAGTATTCTTATGTTTGTGTTTGTTATTCTCAATGTAATATGTTATCTTGTGAATAATATAGTACTTTAATGAGAAACACTGATACACGTACGTCAAAAAGCATTTTTCTATTATTTATATTATCAAAAATTAATTTGTTTAAAAGTTAAGTCACTAATTAAGTTTTTTAAAAAAAAATTTCATAGTAAATTTTAAAACAAGGCATTAAAACACAAAAAATAACACTTGGCTATGATTAACTATAGTTTCGGTACCACAGCACAGAGCTTCCCGATTTTTTACGGCTACGGGTCCCTAAATAATCAAAGTTCTTTTGGCAAAACTCGATTTTATAAATAAAGTTCATTAAAGTAATTTTGAACGTTATAACTTAAATAAAGACTATTTTTAAAATATTTATTTAGAGGAATGAAGATTATTATTAGTAATATTAACTGAAGTTTTATGTCCGACTGTTAAATTTGCAGTCTGTTCAGTGTTAAAGAGAATATGGCTCCCCCTAGATTGAAAATAATTCATGTAACGAGCAGGTAGTGTTCCTATGTGAGAGTTTTTGTATAACAAGTGAAGAGATATCTGAAAATAAAATAATGTTGTTCTAAGTTTCCGGTTATCCTTCTTGTGTGAAATTTATATGAACTAGTGACTAAACACAGTCCTTGCTACATCTAGTATAGTTATCTAGTATAGTTATGCTACATCTAGTATAGTTATGAATTTGTTTTTGGTGTACATACAGAAGCCTGAAATGAATAAAATAAGCCGATATGTGGTTTCCTTCGAAATGAAATGTTAAAAAAAAACTGCTATAAACGTCGAAAATGGTTAGTAGGGAAGCATGTTTCTTTATTCAAAATTTAGTTATTTGATATTGATTTGAACAGCTTTTCCAAATTTATTCAATATATTATTAGAAATATTTTTTTTGCCAAAATGCCATTTCTATTGTATTGGTATTTTACTTGAAGTTTTTTCTTAAAAGCAACCGAAGGATTAAATAAATAATGAATTATGGGTTTAATATAAGTTTAATCAAAGGTTTTCGAACTCATCACTAGTTATAAAAAGTACTAACTCAGGGAACCCCAGGGGTCCGCGGAACACCATTTAGGAACCGCTGCTCAAACAGACACAACATCTGGGCTAAACTATTTTGTTTCGCACCACTGTTGATTGTACTTGTGGCAATACTGAAACAATATCTGTTCATCAATTATACTTTTTATATATACCTTTATTATATTTTCTTTCATAAAAAGTGTTAATTATTATTTGATTAAAACAAATTTTTGTTGTTCTTAAATTTTAATATATTGCTGGATAAATATATTTTTCACTTTTGGATCATCCCTTGTTAGAAAAGTCCTATATTACGAAAAAATTAATAAAAAATTAAAAAAAGATTTAAAACTCAGTTTTTTTAAAATCACTTTCAACCCTCTGATGTGAGTTAAAAAGTACATTAACCTCTTGAATGAAAAACTCAAGCCATAAAAGTGGCAAAAAAATTTATTTTGTAATAAGTATTGATTTAGAGAATGGAAGGTAATATAATACCTCTAAAAGATATTATGGTATTTAAAATAAATATTTATATCTATTTATCTTTAATAAAGCCGTTATGCTTAAAAAAACAAAGAAAGAAAACTACAAATTTAACTAAGAAAAAATTAATTTTTATTTAGTTTAAGCGTTCTTTAATATTTTCTTTCTGTCATATTTTATCCATTGGTTTCATACATTGCAATGGTTTAAATCTATATTTTTGATAATAATAGCTTTTGACACCTTAATCGTAATTTTAATAAAGTATAATTTTAAAAACGCAGATTAACTTTTTGATTCTAAAGCATTTTCGAAATTTATTAATAACAATTTTCTTGCCTTTTTACATTTGAAAAAAATTTACAAAAGTCAATGAAGAATTTCTATTACGTAAAATAACTTTATTTCAAATTTATTGGGAAAATGTTTTTAAGTTAAATATCTTTTTTAATTTGAAGCATTTAAGATATTCAAGAAGAGGCACTTGAATTCGAGAGTATTAAGCATCGAGTTGTTGTCAAGGTAACAGACGATAAGAAATAAATCTTGGTGCTCAGAATTTTTATTTCCTTTCATTATCGCTGGCAAAGACATCATTTTTCCCCTTCCAATGATCCAGTTTCGTGACGGTTGGCAGTTAAATATCACCGTTGTCATCAACATAGTTTCAAAATGAGTTGCAACTGATTCGATTTACCGATATTTTGATTTTCACGCTAAATTCATTCACAGTATTTAATTTGTTTTTAACAGTTTTAAAAATAAAACTTGAGATAAAATAAGTTTCGATTGCATGGTTATTTTGGAAGGGGACAATTAAAAAATCCACTCAAAATCTCCATCAAAAATGGAATAGTAGTCCGCGAAAGAAATTTTTTTTCTGCTGGAAAAATATGGACGAATGAAAAATTCATAGGCATTCGGAAAAGAAATAAAAACTATTTTAAAAATAGAGGTTGTTTTTCAAAATATACTTTTTATCACAAATATGTAATTGACATTAAAACAATATTGCTTCTTACAAATCTCCAATACAAAGATAATTATTGCCTGTTTTTCGTATTACCATGATGCATTGCAGTACTGTAGTACTTTTGTGTATGATTTCAATTATTGAAAAATTATTATTGGTATTTCTACAGATTATATATACTGATTATATATACGATAAAGTGTTTAGAGTAGAAGTACTTGATACCCGCTTTAGTGTAAGTACTAAATACTGATTTTCATGAAATTTAATAGGTGTTTAGTACTTAGTAGTATGAGAGTATGGGTATTTAATGGGTATGGGTAATGGGTAGTTATTAGTATATTTGAATTAATTTATTTAAACTTAAAATTTAAATTGCTGGAGAAAGTGAAATATAAAATGGCAAAAATTTGTTGATGATTCTTTTCTACAGTGTTAAAATTTATCTGTTAATAAACCTGTAGTTTCATAAATTGTACACTTTGTGCCTTTAAAGATGCTTTGATTTTGATGCCTGAGTAAAAATGCATTAAAATTTTGAGAATTCACTCATTTTTTATGGAAACTTTCTCGTCGTTCAGAACAGAACTAATTATCGAATATTAAATAAAGTGCAATATAAGGAAATGTAAATAAAACAAAAGAATGAACATAATGAACACTTATAATAAACTTATAAGTGTTTATTACTATTATTATTTTTTTTGGAAATTATTATTCGTATTTCACCGATTGTTTGTTCTACTTCTTTTTGATGAAATTTATTTCTTTTTTAAATTATTTTCTAAGCGAAAAAAATTTCACTGTTCTTATTAAAGAAAAACTAAACGAACTCAATGAAATTAAAAAACTCAAACTCTTTCGTATTTATAAAATATCACTCATGTCTTAAAACTCGATAGCATTTATGATTTAAATACTATTGGAAGATTTTTTGATAATAATAACGAGAAAGAAAAAAAATGTGATAATGGATGAACGAAGAATGGATGTTTTTTGCATTTAATATTTTTGTAAAAGGAGAAAAATTACCACTAGTGTTAATTTTGACTTAGGTTTTGATGGCATGAAAATTGATACTGAGCATATTTATACATTTAAGACTTTCAAAAATATTATTATTTTTCATTAAAATAATTTTGATTGGTTTTTTTTTTTTTAGAACCAAAAAGCTACTTTAATTATTTTTCAATAATCTACATTTTAAAAATTTACACATAAAGAGCTGATAATTTTTTTAAAATTAAAAGTAGTACATAAATAAACTGTCTCACACAAAATGCTATAGAAATAATTTATTCGAAAAAATGGAATAAAAATTAATAAACAAACATTAAAGTTAAATTTTATGAAATTGAGACTTAAGATTGACCGCCGGGCGTTTGCGTAAAATGGCCCGCAAATAATTCCGCAGTCAGACGGTGTCATTAAATTTTGCATATGGCTCACAATAGGGCGGGGGTTGCCGGACAAGGGCAAAACTAAGAAGGGTGCAAAAGTTAACAGAAAACTCACCTTCTTCCACTTTTCTTAAAATATGCTCCTTATGCTCTTCGGCGCAGGGCTGCGCCAGAACAAGAAGGAGGTAACAGCCCGGAGGGGCACCGGTCGCCATGCTTAGGGCGGCCGGAGAAGAAAGTTTATCGCTAGGAGAAGTACCACCGGGGCGGTACGGAGCTCAGAACATAGCACTGGCGAATGCTACAGTGTCGGATCACCGTTGCTGCAACGGCCAGATGCTCCGGCACCGCAGTGACGTCACTGGATCATGTGACGGGCACTGCTGCACGCAGGCGGCAGTGGCGGCAATAAAAACAATGGAGGGAATATATATATATTTTTAGGAAGAAGACCTATACCCCCTCCGTCTCGACCGACGCCGGGATGATCAATAGATGAGGCAATTCCATCAGCTGTAATGCGGAGAAAAACCAAACACGTGGTCGGAGATTTTTTTTTTTTCTATCTCCTCTTCTTCTCGGTTTCTCAAATTATAATTGGAAATCTCTTCAACTTTCTTAATGTTGACACTGAATGAACTGGTTGCAAATTTTTCACTGCAAGAGGGATGTTTTCATGTTTTAAATTCTAACACAAATGCGGATATAGAATTGTTTTTCGCAAACATACTTACTATTTTTAATTTCTATTCTTCGAAAAAAATTCTTGGAATGCCATACAGTACATCAGTTAAATTTTTTTATAGTATATTTGGAAGTATTAAATTAAGATCGTTATTGCTTGAATGTGATCAAAATTGTTTTATATTGATGTAGAGGAATCAGTCTAGAACAATTATCGTTGTTTCGCCCATTTTCAAAAATATAATAATGATCTATTAATCTTTAGCATGTTTCTTATCTTTATAAATTCTACCATTCATGCTTCTTTAATTTCTTAATGAATTCCGTTTTTGTACAAATAAGGTTGTAAGAGTATTCGAATGCTAAAATTTTTGATTTCTGCAAGTAATTTTGATTTCATAGGTTAAATAATGACACGATCATTGAATTTATTAGCTCATATTTGAATTAGAATTAGACAGCGAAAAAGGAGTAAATATTTCTTTACCCTACATTGTAAAGAATCCTGGATAAAATTACGGTATAAAGTACAGACACTTTGGGTGTATCATTTGAAAAATTCATTTTTATCGTAAAATATTATACCGTAATTTTAACAGCGATAATTATTTAATCATAGTGATTCAGTAGTTTTATTGTAAATATTATGGTAAAAATTCTATAAATCAGTTTTCTGTTTGTTCCGGTAAAAATGGATTTTACGGTAAAAAGTACCTTTACCCTGAGTGCTGGTACTTTTAACCGTAAATTTATCTGGAATTTTTAACAGTATACATGCAAATGAAATTCTAGCAAATGCAATACTTCTTTACTTATCTTTGCCAACAACTAAGAATTTTTTTCTTCCATTTTGCAAGTATTTGAAGGGTGATGTATGAAATTTTTAAAGACAACCTTAGGACATAGTTTTCTTAGGACATGGAAGCAATATAGGAAATTATTACAAAATTATTGTTTTTTTTGTTTTTTTTTAAAAAATTTGGTTAAATAATACCGAGAAAATAGTTTTTATTATTTAAAGTCAAATTGGTATGTAAGTACTTTATTTACGTTGCTCTAGACCTGCACAATGGGCTATTAGCGACGGTCTAGGAAACATCTCTGAAGATTATCTGAAGACATGCCATCGCCATTTTGATCCTCTGCAGAGGGGATTGCTCCCCTGCTTCGGCAGCCCGACGACTTGCGCGTGAAGTCGAACACTTTACGGCTGAACAGTTTAACGAGAACCGATACCAAACACCCTCGGCCACTACGCAGGATGATCAAAGTGGTCACCCACCCGTTTATTTACCGCAGGCAGTGATGCTTGACTTCAGTGTATTAGTGGGAACCGTGTTTTTGCGATTCGTCCACTTTGCTGACTAAAATCAAATTGCTTAATCTCATTGAACAAGAGAGTGGAAAGTTAATAAATAGGGAACATATATTTCTTTACTTTTAAATAGAAAAAAAAAATACTGTCATTTAGATTCGTTTATTTCTTTAAATGCAGTTTCAGAATATTTTATAATGGTAAAAAAATATTTTCCTCCCGGCAAAAATAAATAAATAAGAGTAATTTAAATTACTAATACAATAATAGTTGTAGAAAGGTATATAGTTTAATTTTAACAAAAATGCTAATTTGTTGTGCTAGCTGTCCTTTAATTCTTCGAAAAGGCCATGAATCTAGTTAACTTTTTTTTGTTGTTTAAAATGTTAGACTGTATAGTAGCAGCAAAGCATTATCCTTTCTTAACATATCTTTTTAGCACCCATTTTTATCGAATCTATTTTTCCAGAACCCAACAACGGGCAAGAGATGAGTTGAAAAATGTAATTATCGGATTAGTGCAATATGAGCTGATTCTTATAATTTAGCTTGGTAATTTATAATAGCCTAAACAGCTTTTATTTTAACTAAATATTTGATTTTTTTTTTATTATTTATTTAACGCTATTTACGCTATTAAATAAATTATCCCATGAAACTGAAGCGGTAAGATATTATCTGATTAAAGAACTTTATTCACTTCAAAAATATATGGATAGCAAATAATAGTCGACATGTTTCAAGCGCTTCAAAAACAGGCGCTCATTTTCAAGACTTGCCAGATGTGAATGAGAAGAAACAAACCTGATATGAAATGAAGAAAATGTGAAGTTGTCAGCGAAAAATGGACAATGGAAAAAATTATAATTTTTATTTTTATGTTTTATTGTTATTTTTTTTTTTCATTTATGTTATATGCTACAATTATGTAATATGTATATATATTATTATTTTAAAGACATATCAATAGTTTATTAATGTTCAATGTCTACAATTTTACCTTGAATACGTCACCAAGTTTCCTCAGACGAAGAAAACTGATGACTTAAAAAAGGTGTCTTTAATTTGCACTTTAATCGGAAAAGGCAAAAACAAAAAAATAAACTTCGTAAAAAATTGTATTGTTTTGAGTAAAAAAAAGGTTCAAAAGTTCATGTGGTAATTTGCATTTTAGAAATATTTTTATAATAACAATTTATGAATTGGAACTCTAACGTAAAATTGTTTGAAATTAATATTTTATGAATATCTTAAACGTGAGTTTCAAGTCTGCATTATTTATCGCGCATTTCGTGAAATTTTTTCATTCTTTACAAACTTTTTCGCCCAATCTTACATTTTCAATAATTTATATTTTTGAAACCAATTCTAAATTGAAAAAAAAAAAAAATTTATACATAATATTTCACAAACAAGAAAAAAACTAACAGTATAAAAAAAAAATCAGTTTAATTTGAGAGTGTCTCTTTACATTCCTGCAGTGTAAGTCAAAGCACTAAAGAGGCAAAGCAGTAAAGAATAAACAAAATGTGCAGCAAGTATTCAGGGTAAGAAAATTAAACTATGGATATTAATCTTAGTCTGAAGCAACACAGGAAGAGAACAAGCAAAGTAAAGGAAAGAAAGTATATTACCCACTGACGGTTCTGCATGTAAAAAGTCTTATTTTAACCTTCTCATCCTAGCAAAACTGGTTTTTCCATGTTATTAGATGGGGAAATAGTGTATTGGGAAGAAACATTCTTCCAATTTAGCCAATTTGCCAAACCACCAGTGGGTTAAAAACAATCTATTCATTAGCCGTAATTTAATGGCTCCAAATGCAGTGGAAAATACAGCCAAATTAAATAAAACCAAATTATGAAAATTAAGCAATCTAAATAGCATATTTTCCACGTTATAATCTAAAAAAATATCAAATATTGAGTAAATCTTGCTGTAAATTTATTTTTTTTTCTTTTGTAATGACTTGGATGAATTACCATTTACTAAACTTCAGAGTATATTTTTAAATGTTTTATTTAGCTGCAAATAAAAGAATGCGAGTTTTATCAAAAACTAAAAAACAATCCATGCATATAACTTTAAAGAACAGTAATTTTTGAATTTGCAACTAGTGTCATTGAATTAGAAATCATAGTAGGTTGGAGTGAATGAAAAATATTGGTTAATATAAGCATTCATGAAACAGGGATTTTTCTTTTGACTTCAAAGGGATTTTAAAATATTGACTCCTAAGTCTTGATTTTAAAGTATAAGAGCTTAGTTTTTATAATACAAAAAATTTAGAAGCAAAAACGGAAAAATTCTATTTAGACTTGGTTTTTATCATCCGAGTTTCTGACATATGATATGAAGTTTTGAGAAAATTTACATGAAATTCAAAATTTTTTGAGATTTAATTTTCTTAGAACTCTAATTTTTTAAAGTTTATTTCTTTGAATGTTGTTTCTTGAATAGAACGTCATATACACTTTATTGCCATAAATATTCAATTAATTTATTAATCCCAGTCGAGTATTTAATAGTTATAATCAAGTAATAAATAATCGCAAGAATTTTCGTCTGATTAACCTCGTTGCGTGTTTTAAGCTTAACCAAAAAATGACTGTTCTATCGGCTGCACACATCATTACGTCTATATTTAGAAATTAATTAAAACTTAACTTATTCTATCTTTCATCATTTAAAATGAAAGTTTAGTCACGAGAGATATGAACTTCTAAACTAGGACACAAAATTTATAATTGATGAAGGTTTGGTTAGAACTAAATATCCTAGTATGATAAGATTTAACTTTTAATTTAAAATAAGTTTAAACTATGATTTATTACACACAATTTACAATTTAAAAATGAAAATGCATAGTAAGTATAAATAAAAAAAGTTAAAAATTATATTTACTTTATTCATCATGATAAAAATTATTATAAAATGATATTTTGATACAATCATACTCACCATCGTAGCATTATAGATGCTTGTCAGAGTTATTAGACCTTAATAGTAATGGAAAGTTCATTTTCTCATTAATAAGATGAACAGTAGCGAAAATTCCCATCAAAAGAACTAATTTAATTAGGGTTAAAAGCTAACACTCACAATATTTTAAAAAAAAAATATTTTCTGAAAGTTTTCTGGAACTGGAGCTGTATTATGGTTCTATACCATTTTAGCATTAATAGCTTTTTTAATTCTTTACAGTCTAGAACAGAAATACTTTTACTGCACAGAGAAAAAACTTCTGGTACAATGACACCACTGTACAGTAAATACATTTCTGGTAAAATAAAAAAATAATTTTGGTTCATAAAACGGCAATATCCGGTATTTAACCATTTATATCATAAATTTTTCGTTTCTATGGTAACGGTTAGCAGAAATTTCGGTTTTTGAAATTAATGTTCTTATTACAACACATTTAGTAAAAAATACAAAATTTTTAAATAAATTTAACAAAATAAAAGGTTTTTGTTTCTTGCCCTAAAGTATTGTGAAAAGATTGCCCCAACTAGCAAATTTTAAAACATATTATAAAACAATATTTTATTGTTAATTTTACCGATATCATTACCAAAGCATTTTGGTAAAAATCACCGTGCTGTTTGGTATTTCCATAGAGTTAGAAGCACTTTAATTTTTACCATATTCTGGTAGTTTTGATCAATATTTTTTTTAGTGTGTGTTTCAAAATTTCTGAAGAATTGGGAAAATTTAGAATGTTTGTTACGTACAGGAGACCGTTGATATGAAAGAATACAAAGAGCAAATTAATACCCAAAAGTCCATTAATAAGCTTTTAAAATAATTTTCATTATTGAAAGTTATTTATTCTTTTGTATGCAATTTTTTTGGAATAAAGTGAATTATGCTTTTCGCGTTTTTACACTATCCTTCCTGAAATTCTTTTACAAAAAATAATGCTGAAATCCGTTTACAAAAAATATCATGTCATCTTTTAGACTTTCTTAAAATGGTAGGGGAGAGTGGGGTCAATTGTAACAGGGTACGATTATAACAGAGCAAAAATTTCGAGTTTCGGGTTCTAGATTTGGTTCCTAGGTAGCGCACAAGGTGTATTTAATAAATCTACATGCACACCCCTGCTGGCAACCATTTTTAAGTACTTTTGAAAGAGTTACATCACAAAAGATATTTTCCCGCTACGTAAGTACTTTTTTTGGTTTTAGAATATTATATTGTAACAAAGTAATTTTGTTTAAAAAAATAAAAATTATTAACCGAATATGTAAATGGACACCTTAATTAACATTTCAAAAAAAAGATTAGTTTTGTTAATTAACTAGCATTGTTTTTAAGAAATGAAGCTGAAATGGAGTCTTGGGGCCGATTGTAACAATAAGTAAAGGGACGAATGTAACAGCTGAAAATAAATAATCTTATGTTTACAAACCATTACTTAACTCTTTAAGAACCACCAATAGTTTCCTATATCATTTATATTATGTTGCATGTGCATTATTTTATTTGTCACCTTTCAAAGCATAAATTAAAATTTTTAACCCCTTAAAGTTAAAAGTTTAACCCTTTAGATCTCTGCTCATTATTATTTTTACTCCTAAAATATCACTAATAATTTGATCAATAAAAAAATATATCACAACTATGATAATATGTATAATTAACTATGTTTTAGTTGAATTTATGATCTGTTACAATTGACCCCGTAAGTGGGGACAATTATAACAAGTGCACGACTGTCAGAAAATTGTTAATAACTAATATAATAACATTTAAAATAAGGTATATATTTTTTTTCTAGTAGAGGATAGTCTACTTTACTTGTCTGTCAATTAATACTAATAATATATTGGATTTTTTGTTAGTTAAAAATAGTTAAGTAAAAAATGTTACAATTGACCCCACTCTCCCCTACTGATTACTAAACTTAGAAATCTTAAACGTTACCTGTGCGTGATATTTTTGAAACTCCAATAGAAAACAATTCTAATAGAAGATGTCAGAAGTTTTAAAGTTTGCATATTGAACGCCTTTTTTTAAAAAAATCGATGTAAGTCAAAAAGTTGGAATTTTCAAGCTATATAAGTTTACATAGTTTTACGAGCATTTCATATATATTTAGTTGTGCATAACAGTTTTAAAGTAAAATGATTTGTATAATTTCAAAAGTATTTTAGATTTTTAAATATTTTGTAAACACTTAGTAAACACAAACAATACCAATAAATGAATTTACGCTTTATCATTTTAGTTTTTCTTTCAGAATACTTTTCATGGCAAAATATTAACTTCGTAAAACGTGTCCACAAACAAGCATCTTTAATGAATTACCGCAGACTAATGCTTTTCAATCTAAAAATCTGAGTAGAAAATTTTGGATTAGATGCCTCATATAAACTAGAAAATGTATTATTAAAAAAAGTTAAATAAAAGTGAAAATCAGTGTTTTTTGCAATTGTAATTTAATACGAAATTTTTTGTTTTGAGAAAGTTTTTTGTAATTGTAATTTAATAAGAAATTCGCAGTCAAGTGTACTCAACCTAATGAAGTCATTTTTATATAAAACATGCTTTAAATATTTTATTCTTGAATTTTGTTTTATTTCAATGATTTTATTTCTCTATGCTGAATTAAAATCGTAATAACAGGAACAAAGGTAGTTGAAAACTAAAAACTCCAACTAAATATTAAAAATTAATCCATAAAAAATCTATACTTCTAAATTTGACGGAAATCGTTGAACTTCTTTGTACAAAAGACCTGCAACATGCAAACTTTTAAAGTTCATAACAGTTTGAATATTCATAATAGTTATTAGATCGTCTTGATTTTAAATATTAATGATGTATAACATATTATACTTGATCTAAATATTGATTAATAATATAATATATTTTTCCATATGAAAAAGCTTAAATTAAAAGCAAACAAACATATAATATTGTTCAAAATAAAATAAAGAAATTCATTCGCAAACTTTTAGTAAAAAGATTTAAGATTGTGAAAGAGAAGCGCTTAAATTATACTTTACATTAATCACAAAACGTTTTTTTTTTTTTTTTTTTTTTGATGCACACAAGCAAATTACCGACTTTTTCGAAATTACTGCTGTTGAAAAAAGCTTCTCTTTTAGCATATTATTCTTGCTTCTCTTTTAGAATATAATTGTTCCGCACATAACTATTCATATTTATGCTATTCTTTTATGTTTCTTTTAACTCTCAATTCATTCTTGACAAAAATTATGACGAAAATGTATACACATTAGAATTTGGAGAAAAAATACAATTGTATCATGAAACTACAAATCACTATCACAAGCGGGTGTCAAAAAGGCATCGAAGGCATTTTGGGGAGAAAACAGAGAACAGTAAGAAAACGGTTAAAAGAGGCATTTTGGGGGAGAAAACAGAGAATAAAGAAACAATTTCAGTTAGAAACAACTTCAACAAGTTTCAACTGGCAATCTAACATGTATTGACGTTTTGTATATCTACTTTTCTGAATTGTGTGTAGATTTGGTGTATGCTTCTCGTTTAAATAATAACTAGTAACTCTCAATATGAATATTTTTACCTCTTCATCTTTGAGAAGTATTGTAAAAATATATATTAATGGTGTTCATTTCAGTACATCTTATCCTTAAAAAAGAGAAGAAAACTGCCTTAGTATTCCAACCCAATGCAGTTTGCTTAAAGATCTGAATAAAATACTATTCAAGTCGACAAGAGCATTCCTCATGTCTGCTTATTTTAACATCACGACCTACCATTTGAAGTCATCGCAGCAAAATCTTGCCCGAGGCACGACAAAACCCATCTTATTATGGTACCATTTGAAATAACATTCAAAAGAATATCATTCAATGCCAATTCTAAAAATATCAAGGTTCATATTTCTAATAGGATGGTTGTGCTTTGCATAAGTAAAGAAAGAAATAAAAGGTGATTTCGCTTTATGTTGCATTTCAATATGATACGTCGGGGACATTTTTAAGGTTGTGCTTGTACCATTTTAACTTTTTAGAAAGAACTTTTATTTTTTTTAATGTTAGATTTTATCTAAAAAGGAAGAACTCTGGAAAAATTTATGAGAAATACTAGAATTTATTTTCAGAATCAGACTAGTAAAAATATGTTGGATGTACTTTTATTTCCGTTTTATTTTGTGGAATGACTTGTACTAAAATTTACGGGTCGTGAGGTCACAATTTAGTTAAATATATTACTGATGTTAAAATATTATGGGTCCAGTTATACTTTGCTTCTAAGTATTTAATTTTCGAAATTTATTAACGTATAAATCGTGTTTAAAATGTTAATATTGTTTTGAGAACTAGTCTAAGCAATGATGCATGCACACTGTAAACATAATTTACGCACGCTTAAAGAAAAAACTTATCTAGCTCTCATAGGAAGTTATATTTTAGAATGCATATTTTAAAAATATTTTTGCGGTCCATGCAAAATTTTAAGAATGTGACAGTTGCAAAATTTTCTTTCGAAGTTTAACTAAAACAATAATCATAACACAATAACCATTGAATTATTTTTCAAACTAACATTGTTAACTAATATTGGCAATAATTTTAGATTACTTTAATTTTTTTGCAATATTAATATTTTTATTATACACAGTGTATTAAGTTTAAATTCATATGTGAAATGTCTTGTTATTTTTTGCATAATTAGCAAAAAGAAAAATATTATAAAGTAGTATCAGGTAAAAAATTTTAATTGTAAATTCATTTTTAAAACATTTTTTTTTTTAATTTTTGAATAGTTTTTAATTTGAATATGACCTTATACATATAATTATATATATGTCGCATTTATTGGTCCTAGGCATATATTGTGGAGCCTAAAAAAGGATGAAAAAATCTGTCAGAATCATTAAAATTTTTACAGTTAAAAAATGTGCTTAACGTGCGCTAACATCAATTATGTGTTGATAAGCGAACTATAGGTTTTTCAATGGTAGCGCGAAAAAACTCTCGAAAGATTTCAGCAACTTGATGAGTAATGCTGAATGTCAACTCAGGTAAAGTCCTAATTACAGCTCTATGAACACAGTCTTTTAGGAATAGTTAGAACCAGAAATCACAGGGATTTACACCGAAGAGCCATTACATTATGACCACCCTCCATCTATAACAATGGGCTCGCCCAGGTTTTCATGGTTTCTCACCCAGAAACAATGTTTTCATGGGGCACATTAGGACCCATAATCCTCATCGAACATTCCCTGACACCTGTAAGCTACTTGAACATAGTTGCAGACCAGGTTCACCCATTCATGGCAACATCTTTTCCTGCGGGGGATGGTGTTTACCAACAGGATAATGCACCATGTCATAAGGGTCGAATCATCATGGATTGGTTCGAGGAACATTCCAGTGACTTTTAAGTCATGTCTTGACCCCCAAATTCACCTGACCTTAATCCCATAGAGCATTTGTGGTCCTACTTGGAAAACCAAATTCGTGCTGCCACGCTACCCCCTCGCAATGTGAGGGAATTGCAGGACCAGTTGGTGAGCGCTTGATACCAGATACCTCAGACTACCTCTCAGCACCTTGTGCGATCAATGCCACGGCGGGTGCTAGTAGTTTTGAGGGCTAAAGGTGGTCCTACATGTTATTAGCTGGGTGGTCATAATGTAATGGCTCTTCGGTGTAAACAGAGCAAACGAAGAGGTTGGGCATCCGGAATAGCTCTGAATATGGCATGAAATCCTTTTAAAAGTTAGCACTAAGCAGTTTTTTGTTGGCTTCATCTTGACTTGCACGAAGACAGTGGTCAGCTAACATTGCCGTTCCTGTTAGGCAAGAATGATCTGCTGTAGAAGTTCAATGAATCGTGCATTTGAGCGGAGTACGTTTTAGATCCTGGAGGATTGAGAGTTTCAAAGAAAAACGTTACGAGGTTAAATTCATCAGTAAATTCACACCATTCAATCACGTAACCAGAATGCAGTTGTTGTTGGTGCGAGGCATTAGGAAGTACCCCATATGTGACAATTTTGGCTACTCACAGCTTCACCTGAAGAAAAGTGCGCCTTATCTAACCATGGGATTGGCCAAGGCCACGTGTTATCATCTTCCATTCTCGTCAAAAATTGACAAGAACATTCAGAGCGTGTTTGGTAGTCTTGAGATTGTTGCAGTTGTACTTCGTGGATCTTATACGTATACTAATTTCAGGAAACTTGTAGAGGTTCTAAAAATTATGTACAGTTTTTAGAAAAATTTAAATATTTAAGAAGCGTGAATCAGGTTTACATGCTTTAATTTGTTGTTCTGCCCACTTATGACTTTTCCATGAATTGAAGAAATATATTTTTCTGTTATGCTACAGCAGGCACAGAATTTGCGAATCAAATACTTGGTTGATTAAAAATACCCATTTATTATCTTTTTTTTTGTTAAATTATAACTGAAATTTAAGTATACAGCGAAGAATATATGGATTATTTTGAAAATAATTATGTTTATACTTTTAAGATCCATTAAAATATTTTATAATTAACCGTTGCTGTAAAGAAACTTTTGAATATCAGAAAAAAAGTACAATTAAATAATATTTTAAGATTTTTAGTTGTTTAAAACATTTTTGTGTTTATCCTTTGTGAGATTTATTTATTTACGAAATAAGATTAAATGTAATTTTCAAAACAATTTTTTTTAATTAAGTTTAATTAAAATTCTATAGTATTACTTGAATTAAAAAAAAAGAATTCATTTTAGCATTTTCTCTGTTCCTCCTTCATATTCTTTTTCAAATTTGTTCAAAAGATAATATTTTCATTAACTTAAGGAGAAAAAATTTCGTAAAAGATTCGCTTACTTTAGTGCAAATAATTTATGCAGGAAAAAAATTAAGCAGCTTTTTTATTAATTTGATTATCTTGGAAAAATCTTTTAATTAATTATGATGACGCTATTACCTTAACATTTTTAAAAATTCTAAATTAATTTGCAAGGAAAGCTTTAATTGCATTCCATATAATATCACTTTAAACTGAATTTTTGTTTTGTTTTTATAAATATTAATGAACATGGACAATACATTTATTTTTTAAATCAATATTTATGGAGAAAAGACCTAATTATAATTAAATGAAGTGATGTTAATTAAATAAATAAACTAAGCTGTTGTTAGGCAAGTAAAATATATTTATCCAAAATCTTTAACATAAATTGCAAATTATTTTTTCTGGACATTATTTAAAGATTTTGTATTATTTTTTGTAATATACTACAGATTCAATTTGTTTCACATTTCCAACATAAAATTTCCAATAGAAATGTTTTTAATGTTACAAATGATGACAATTTATTTATATATCTGCTACACACATTAACATTTAGTCTTTTTTTTTGTATCTAGATAATTGTGTTTTAAAATTCTATAATATTTAAAATTGTTTGTAACAAATATAGTAATCGAACTATACAATATAATTTATAATATAATTTATAATATAATTATTTGCATTAAATTTTTGGACATTTATCTACAATTATCATCTTGAAATTGTACAGCTGCCTAAATTTAGCCCTTGATCAAGTAGTTTGTTCAATAGAGAACAAACATAGAATTTTTTTCATTGGTTAAGCGCTAGATATAATTTTAAATTAACTTACTGACGATTCTATTTTTCAAATATTTTAAAGAAAACATTAGTAATGTTTTATAGCTTACATCTCTATTTGATGAAAAAAGGAGTTTATAGAAAATTTTTTAACAATTAATTATTTTTTAATGTTATAAAATAATGTTAATTCATTACATAAGGAAAACTAAATGATCAATTTGAACGTGCTAGAATAAGAGGACTACGTCACGATAATAGTATAATAAGTTCACTGAAACCACGTGTTTATTTTGTATATAGTTATGCTTTTAAAACATGTTTCTATACAACTAAATAATTTAAATTAACGGTTGCTGTAACGAAAAAAAAAGTACGGAAAAGCAAAATTAATGGAAAAGTGGTACTAATTCTTTTAGGAAAAACGTAATAAATCTTCAAACTATTATTGATGCCAATGATGATTAATTAATTTTGGTAGCATGTAATAATTGAAATCGAACTAAACTATGTACGAAATAAGAAAATGTAATGACAAAAGTTCCTTATTCGTTTAGGGATGTTCGTTAGGGTGTCACCATACTGTTATTGACGTCACAGTGATGTTTTAATAATGTTGATAATATGTGGTAATTGATATAAAAAATAGGCTATAAAAAGCAAAGTTAATAGAGGAAGCATGCTTATTCGTTTTGGAGAACAGTAAAAATTCGCCAGATTGTTTTTGTTGCCAATGCCTAACTGATTTTGGTAAAAAAGAATTAATTGAAATAAAAAAATAAGCATATACTAAAAAGCAAAGTTAGTAAAGGAAAGGTACTTATTCATTTAGAAAAATTGTAAAACATGTTCATTCCATTAGTGATGATTAATTAATGTTGATTATTCATATGAATTAAAATAAAAAAATAATCCATGTAAAGAAAAGCAAAATTAATGGAAAAGAGGTAGTAATTCGTATAGGAGAAACGTAAGAAATCGTTAAACTACTATTGACACCTATGATGATTATTTTGATAATAGGTAATAATACAGTTGAAAAATAAACTATGAGTAATAAATAGCAAACTTAATGGAGATGATTACTCGTTTTAGAAAACTATGTTCGTTTGATACTTAAAGCCACCGGGATGGTAACAAATAATAATAAATAAATAAATAAATAATTGGGATTGTTTTAGTTTTATTGATTGTGTTAGAATATGCCTTTCAGTTTTGTACATGATTTCATAGTCATTACTATCGATTTATCGATTTTTTTTTATTCCCCTCATTCCAAGAAGGGGTATTCAGCTAGAGTAAAATATACATACAATTTATAAAATAAAATTAAAAATTCAAAAGTAAAATATATATAAATTTCTATTTCGAGTTATTATATTTTATATTCATTGAATCGATTTTAAGATTTTCTTTAAATTAAGAACTCGAATTCATGTAAACTCATAAAGGGAATGTAAACTTAAGGATTTGCTTTGTAATCTATGTATTATCCATATTTTATTAATTAGAAACTTAGTTATAAATTTGTATTGAATAATGTAGAAAATGCAGTTTTATGCCCTTTGGAAGAGTAAACTTCTCTGCTTTAATAAAATTTCGTCCCAAGTCTAAATAATGGAAACGGATTTGCTGGGTAAACAAAAACGAACTTCTCCCAGAATCACGTCTTTCGCCTTCAGTTCGAAAAGCAAAGAATTCTTTTTTCGAACATTTCTCGAGCGCTTTTGTGGGCATTGCGGGTGAATTAAAGAGTTAGCTTTAAAATTTTGAGACTAAAAAGAATGTTTTTGGTACTTGAAGGTATTGTTGGCGCTTTGGAACTATTTTTAGTTCGTGACTTTTAGAAAAGTTTTCAGTAAGTTTTAATGTCGATGCTGCTAATATATTTTGCTTTATCGAACAAACACATTATATGCTCAGTTTCAAAACTAATTTTCCCTTTTTATTTCACATAAAAATATTCTTAATTTTAAATAATTAAAAAAAAAATAGTAAATAATTTTTAATTACTTTAAACTATTTTTCATTTTTGAAACTATTTTTATTTTTATTATCATTGAAAGATAATAATATTATCATATCACACATTAAATAATATCTTTAGGTGAAAATAGGGTAAGACCGATTGCCTCGATTGAGTCGGACTATTTTTTGGCGGACTAACTCTGAATTTCCCTTTACTAGTCAAACAGAGGGACCTTCCATATTGGCTTGTTGTTGTTGATTAATTAACGGCGTCCGTGTAGATAAGTTTGTTTTACTATATTAACCCTCTAATGTTCATTTTTTAATACTGTCCAACTTATTATACGTTTACTAAAAATTCATACCTTTACAAAAAATAAGAATTTAGTCCAATAGTAGCTGTTTTAAATTCTTCGGAAACATATAATACTTAAACACACTTGGGCGACAGCCCATGCTGGGCCAAAGCCTGTTGTGCCCATCTCTGTTTTCTTGACTTTGACTTAATACGAAATGATGATGATTTTTTTAAAATCTATATTTTGTTAGGTGATATTGTATGATCATTAATCAGTAATCAAAAAATTAAGATGAAACTTAAATGCTTTTTTGATTAGTGATATTACCTTACTGTCTTAGAGAACTGTTGTTGCACGTTTATTCCATTATGCAAATGCAAAAAAATTGATAAGGAAGAAAAGTTGGAATTTAATTTACAGAAAAATCTAGTTTGTTATAAGCAATGACAGAATACTATTTTTTATTTTGTAATTTCACATAAAACAATTTTGAACTTAATAATGTTTGAAATAACTTTGAATGATACTACGTTTTAAGTCACTGGCAATAAGGTGCGATCATTTTAAAAGTTGAAACTAATGTTAGGAGCTTATAATAACACCGAGAAAAAAGTATGATCATAACTATTAGAATATTGTAAAATTTACCGTGTTTCTGGCTCTAAATGAACAATATAAAGCTCAAAGAGGCGACATTTTAAATAAATTATCCCAAGAAACAGAAGAGGTAATATATTACCTGACTAAAAACGTCATTCACTTTAAAAATCTATAAATAGGAAATAACTGAAACAAGTCGACTGCCGGGAATAACTTCCAATTTATATATTTTTGAAGCAAATGAAGTTTTTAATCTGGTAATACCATATACTCGTTAATTTTTACCGAAGCGGTTTGGTAATATTTTTGTTGTTGTTGTTGTCGGCCATTAAGGCAGAGGGGGTGCAATTATTCTTGTTTTTCCAGTGGCATCATCCATGGCAAAGAATTCATTCGACTTTTGCCACACCCAAACGTCACACCCGTTTATAGGGCGGACCCATTTATATAACCAATCGTTCATCCACAGATCGTAATTTTGACCTGAACCAGAGAAAGATCAATCTCCAATGCAGTACCCCCAGAGGTTTAATTTTATATGGGAAAATGAAGGACTTTAAGACCAGACAGATTTACCGTGCGCCATTCACCATTTACTACACTTCTTCAGTAAACTCCAGATTCGAACTCCCGTTCTCACAAACGTGAGTCTAGCGTCCTGCCAACCAGGCTATCCCGGCCCTCAATGATTTTGGTAAAACTAACTATAAAATATAATTTAATAAAATAAAAAATCCATACTTATATAAATGTAAGAAAAATAATTATTGAATATTTAACTAAAATTTATAAGCAATAGGAAATATAAATTTATGTTAATCTTTCAAGAAAGAATAACGTATAATTTGAAACATGTTTTAAAAGAGTGTAACTATAAAGACAGATTTCGTCATTCTCATTATTTTTCTTAAAAATTATAACGATTTTATCTTTTTTAAGAAAATTTTGAGGAAAAGTAAAAGTTAAGAAAAAAAAAGGAAATAAATAATTATTATTATATGCTTATATTTCTTTCAATGACTAGTGTAAGAATTGAGAGCCGCTGGAAATGCATTTTTGTAATATTTGTAATACCTATATTTAACTTTCAATTAAACATCTTAGTTGCTTAATTTACTTTTCGATTTTACTGCCTTAAGTTACATAGAGTACACTTTGTAACTTTCCAACATTTCTAACTAACTTTATAAATATTTAATTTAAAATCTTTGTAAAATTTCGTTAAAAAATTTATAGATAGTTTATCTATGTAAATGAAATTTTGAATTTATTGGACTAATTTAATCAATTAAACATCAGTGTTTAAATAAAGTAAATTGTCTTTAGAATGAAAATAAAGAAATATATAAATTTTTTTGTTTTCCTATAAAAATGTTTAATTTATTTAATCATTTGACTTAAACTCAAACATATTTAATGCAGTTTGAATAAAAACGTTTTTAAATCTAGTTTTACTACAATATTTTAAATTGAAATTGCATA
This sequence comes from Parasteatoda lunata, assembly GCA_949128135.1. Taxonomy (NCBI): domain Eukaryota; kingdom Metazoa; phylum Arthropoda; class Arachnida; order Araneae; family Theridiidae; genus Parasteatoda; species Parasteatoda lunata. The sequence goes on from OX421974.1 coordinate 64,850,423, forward strand.
AATATTCTGTATTTGTTCATAACTTATTCAAATGTTAAGAAGCGTATTTAATATTTGATTTTAAAGATGTTTCCTAGAAACTTTATAAAACTTCATGCACGCAAATAAACCTAATGTAATTCAATATTTTTTCAGCGAGTACAGAGATTTGCGTTTGTTGGCATATTTTGGTTTGTGCTTTAGATTAATAATAAAATCAAATAAATCTTATTTTCATTTTTGCGACAAACAAATGTAAAGTAGAAAAAAAACAATATATTTTTTCTTATCCTACGAAAAATTCATTGTAGATTTTATAGTAAAGAAACAATTTACGAAATTCGCACTTAATGTGTTAGTCTTTTTTTTTTACCAATTTCTGGCATATTGAAATTTATTTAATGTAATCAGTGTTATTAATTTGCATTTTATTTTACCTACTACTCTTTTACAAATAAATAAACAGATATTTTTGGAATAATACTTAAGCAATATATAAATTATGAAATGAGTTCATAAATTATGTAAAATTATGAACTCAACGTGTATATGTTGAAAGATAAAATACTTTATCAATTACTAAAAATATACAATAAAGAAGTTTCTTCCTATGTTTCATAAATAGTTTCGGATATTTTCATTTTATAACTGGCATAAGCAGCCAATTCACGTCGGATTCGTGGAGACTAATATTCAATTCCGAAGCTTAGAAATTTTGAACTCAAGTCAGACGTCAATGAAATTTTTCCTTCAAGTATCGAAAAAAAAAACTTGTAGATGATCAAACCGCGTTATAACCCCTGGTTGTTAGAAGAGAAAGTGTCACATCTTATTGTGCTTGCTGCTTAACGTCATTGTAAATTTACGTTTGTAGTTATTGGTTATTACAGATGTAAAATTATGAACTTAACGTGTATATGTTAAGAGATATTTAATCAAGGTATTTAATTAAGAGATATTTGATCAATTATTAAAAATATACAATAAAGAAGTTTCTTCCTACGTTTCATAAATAGTTTTGGATATTTTCATTTTATAACTGGTATAAAGCAGACAATTCACGTCAGATTCGTGGAGATAAATATTCAGTTTCGTAGCTTAGGAATTTTGAATTCAAGTTAGAAGTCAATAAAATTTTTCCTTCAAGTATCGGAAAAAACTTGTAGAGGATCAAACCGCATTATAACCCCTGGTTGTTAAAAGAGAAATGGTCACATCCCATTGGTCTAAAAGAGTGATTTTCCTGACTAAACTGGTAACTCCACAATTTCTCTGAATGGCAGTATCCCCATACATTGTTCGTCAAGAAAGTTAGCGTTCGCTCACTTGTGCCTGAAATCTCAACTTCTCTCACAAAGAACACCTCAACTCGTTTACTTGTGAGTACAAAATTCTGATAATTAAAGAAAGCGCGATCTATTTAATCTTGCTTTTTCTTAGGAGCTCTGTTCATATTCAGTTCTTTAGCTGTAATTAAAATTATGTTTACTCCGGTTAATAAATGTTCATAGTTTCATATTTTATATCAGTCGTTGAACAACCGACCCAATTTTTGGGTTTACGACTACTAATGTTCAACGCCGTAGCTTTGTAATTTTGTACCCAATCCATAAGACGAGGGTACTCCTGGGAAAGTATTGGGAGAAATTTGTTTCCGCGGAGGACTTTTTTGAGGGAACTAAACCGCATTTGCGTTACATGGGGAGGGAAACCATGAAAACCTGCCATGGTTAGCCTAAAGCAAAGGGGTCATAACCCATGATCGTTCTACCACTGAGGATATTTTACGTCAGCTGTGGTCGGTGCAAACCAGATGCGGAATTCGTATCAACCAGCCATCACTTGGATTTAAACCCTGTGCACATAATTGGAAGAGAAACAAATGTTTATAGTTGCTTCAATCTAATATTTCCTTTAATATCTAAATAAAGTCTGTGAAGTCATGAGTTCTGAGGTTTATTTTAATCAATAGCATTGTAGCCTACTGTGAAAATTGCAACAAACTTCCTTCCGTGCAGGGATTGAGTGAAAATAAACTAACGAAGAAAAATTACGCTAAGTGGAGAAGAAAACCACAGAAACCTTGCATGATTAACCCAAAGACAATAGAACTGTAATCGATGATCCTTCTACAGCTTGTTGATATTTCATGCTAAAGCTATAAGACGAAAATATGGTCGATGTGAGTAGGAGACAGTTTAGGAATTGTCCAGTCATCATTGGGATTCGAACCAAGGTCGAGGCCTCGAAAGATTAGTGTTCTAGTCTTAAACTATTCACATCAGTAGGTGCATCATTAGATTCTTTTTTTATTGTGATTTTTATATATTATTTGTGTTTCAAGTAGTCTAAAAACATATCCAATTATTTAAACAAATCAGTTATATTTCTGACAATTTTAGAAAACTTTCTTCTAGAAAATAAATATTTGTTTAGCAGAGACGAAAAGCGTATGTAATGGAGAATATATGAAAAAAGAAAAGCTGCTGAAACACAATCGTTTCATCTTTTTATGCAAAACCTAGATCTTTTTTACGTAATGATTCCATTATACGTTTATTATACAAAGATAGAAGATAAATTGTCTCCAAATTTCTTTTGATAACCATAGTTAAAGTAAAAACATGGTTTTTATGATCTAGCTCATCATTATGCTAAAACGATGCTGCACGTTGAATAAAATAATTATCTCAATTTAAGCTTCCTTATGCAAAATTTTTATTTATTTTAGTTTTGATCGCTTTTGAATGCATATGTTATTGTTATTTGTGAATGAATTCCTTATTAATAGCAAGTAAATCGTGGAAATATCCAAGTAACAATAAGTAATAATAAATAAAATTATGCGATATCGTCATTTCTTATTTTAAATTATGTATTTAGTTTTATTATATAAAAAGCTTTTTTTTAAATTTCATTTTGCCTTTTATTACAGCAAAAATACTTGATACTCAATTATTTCATGATATACATTTATACTTCTAAACTCTAAAGCATTTGATGAACTTTTTAAAACATACACAGTAAAAAGTTCCGGATCAAATTATGGTAGAAAGTACTGGCAATGAGGTGCCGGTACTTTTTGCCATAAAATCTATTTTTACCTTAACATGTCACAGAACGAAAATCTTATATGCTATAATTTTACTGTAATTATTACCATAAAATCACTGAATCTCTCTAAAAAAATAAATATTACTGTAAAATATACACTATAATATTTTATAAAAATTGGATTTTACGGATACTTAAAGTATTTCATACCATTGTTTTATCCGGAGTTTTTTACAGTAATCTTGATGTTCACTTGATAAGTTTTTTAGCACACACACACACACACACACACACACGCACACGCACACGCACACACACACACACACACACACACACACACACACACACACACACACACACACACACACACACACACACACACACACACACACACACACACACACACACACACACACACACACACACACACACACACACACACACACACACACACACACACACACACACACACACACACACACACACACACACACACACACACACATATATATATATATAATATATAAAGGATTGATATAAAAAGAAATAATAAGAAAAAGGATAATTTTGGAAGACTATCAGCTTAGTACCCTGTAGCAAGCCAAAAATGCATAAACTTATTTTTTTCAATATATTTATTAGTGCTTGCTTCGAGAAAATCTGCAAAAACTTTGTCGGACACATTTCATCGTAATGTATTATTGTAGAGGGTCTCATGACTATACAATAACGTAAAAAGTAAAGATAAAATCTTACAATCTCTTAAAGATTTCAATTGTTTCCAATGAGTCCAGATGCTTTTTCCCCAGTGGTGTTTTTCTATTGAGAAAAAACAATTGTTTCCTTTGATTATGTGAAAGATTTATATCGATGATTCTAATTTGTCTTCCGATTACTAAACAAACGCTGCAAAATACATTACAGAGTTATATCACACTGAAAGAAAAAAATATGGTCAAGACTACCAGAATATAGTAAAATTTACATTGTTTTTAGCCCAACGGGAATACTAAAAAGCTCAACAATTTTAACAGCGCTTTGGTAACAACAACAATTATATATATATATATATATATATATATATATATATATATATATATATATATATATATATATATATATATATATATATATATATATATATATATATATATATATATATATATATATATATATATATATATATATATATATATATATATATATATATATTTGGCAACAATTTTAACAGCGCAAAGCATACAAAACCATTTATTCGGTTAAATTTACCTTTAGGTTTGGTATTTTATCACTGAATCAATCTAATTAAATAAATAATTCCTGCATATTAATATTACAGCAAAATAAATATTACTGCAAATATTACGGCATATTATTCTACAGTGAAATGGATTTCATGGATGATGCACTCCAAATGCCGGTACTTTATACCGTTGCTTCATCCGGAATTTTTTACAGAGTAGTCAATTTATCACTTCTCTCAAAAACAAGCAATTGATGGAGTTATTTTGCTACCACTTTTTAATTTTACCAGATAACGATTTACAAACTTCAGTACAGATATATTTTGTTTAACTAAAAATTCAATACCATATGTTTTGGGCGAATAATGTAGAGAAACTAACAAAAATTGACGTAATAAATATTAGTAACAAAACTATTTTATTACAAAAGCATTTAATAACAAAAACATTTTATTTTCCGATTAAAAAACAAATGATAACAATAATGTTCTGAGAAAAAAAACTCAGCGGAATTTAACCTTAAAAAAAAAGCAAAAAATAATTTTCATTAACTTTAAGCATTACCTCCATTGATTTATTTTGAGCTGGTATTTTATTTTTTTGCCGCAAACCCAAAACTTTTCTTTTAATGCAAATTTATGTAAATACTTAATATCCAACGTTTTAAATCGCACATAATTGTTACATAAAATGTTTTTCGTTTTAAATTTTAGGCAGGAGCCTAGGGAGTAAGGAATATATGCTCAAGTGAACAATAATGAAATAATGTAATAAACTACGGCATGTTTATAATCATACTTTATTCTAAAGAATAATGTTTTGGGAGGATTTATTTTAAGGTCACAGTGAATAAAGGAATTTAAGGAAAGGCTTTAAAATTCAGTAACTTATAAATAGGAATTAAGATTAATGAAAAAAAATTTTTTTTCATTATAAACCTGAAGAATTGAATTTAAAAAAAATATATTCAAAGATAAATATTATTCAGTTATTAGAGCTTATATTTGAAATTTTATAACAGTAATTTATCTAGTGTTGTGCCAAGTTTGATTGATTTCAAGTAAGTTTAGATTTTATGTTTCTACAATCCGCTATTTGCTTAAAAAAAGCAATTTTATTTTCAAAACTTTATACTTAAACTTTACAGACTGTAAATCTACCTGCAAAATGGAGGGGAAAAATCATTTATCATTTTAAAGCTATTTCTATTTTATTTGAAATGTTATCAGTTCATGAAGCTTGGTATGATTAATATCAAATTTTCCAAATTTACTTTAAGGATCGCATAAATATTTAAATGTAACTACCATATATCAATATAAAAGGTAAATCAGTTTTTTTTAAAGCTAATAGACTTTTTTGAAACTTACAAAAAGGGAAAAAAATATTCAGACTCAGTAAAATAAAAAAAAATTTCTTAACATAAAAGTATTGGATAGCATTTTACCGTTCAATAATACTAACTTTTATTGCGATGATGCTTTCAATATTTAATTAAACATTAATTCTTGTAATTTGTAGAAGGAAGGCACTTGATTGCATTGTGCTATGGTGTTTTGTCACGCAAATTACCTATTTTTAAATTAAACTCTGGTCTATGGCAAGAAATGGATCAATGAAACAATGTTTCTTAGATTACAGAGTGATCTTGAATATATTGGTAAAAGAAAACAATGTTAATTTTTTTAATATTAGTATCAAACGTAGATAATTCAATAATAATACAGTTTGCCGTTTTTCACTTTTAAATATAGGTAATAATTTTAAATATTTGTTTTTTTATTTTATATAGCACTACTTTTTTCCCTTTACCAAAAATATGCAGACAAATTTAAAAGAAATATTAAAACTTGAATTCTAAAAATTTTTGAAAATTTTTTTTTTTTTTTTCATCTACCTTTTTTTTAGCCTTTTTTTAAAAGTACTCTTAAGCTATTATTTTGAGGGTAAAGCTTTGTATTACAGTTTGATTTACTGCATAAAAATAAAACGCTTAGTAACGTAAAATTATAAAGGTTTAAAGAATGATAATAATAAAATTAAAATTTTAAAGCTCTATAGTTTTCTTTCTGAAAATTATTACCTGTTAAACTTGTAGGAAGAAATACCCTGTAGCTCTGTAACTTTGAAAAATCATTGACTGAGCTTAAACATGACATGCTGGATCGACCATTTTTTTAGTAAACATGAGATCGAGTTTTGCCGAAACTCTAATTTATTCGAAAACTACTGCATTTTCTACTGATTTTTTGTATGAAATTTTTTTACTTGTTTTCCTTAAACAACGACCACGGACCTTTAAATTTAAACGAGTAAAAAAATATATTTCTATTTCTCGGGATTTTTGTTGAATAAGTTCGATCTTTATTCGAGAAATGTTGTCGTTGAAATAATTTTCAGAAATTAGCAGAAAATATGAAAAGAGATTTATGGTACTTTTTATCGAGGTGTAATTTTATCTGGATAAACTCAGGTGCCATTTTTTGTGTATTTTTTTTTTTTTTTTTTAGTTTACACTGTAAAAACATTTTAGATCAAATTACGATAAAAAAAAAAAGTACCGGCACACAGGTTTACGGAATTTTTTATCGTAAAATCCATTTTTGCAAGGATTTATTACGGAACCAAAAATCTGATATATCATAGTTTTTACAGTAATAATTACAGTATAACCACTTAATTACTCTAATTAAATATATTTACTGTCAAAATTGCGATATAATATTCTACGATAAAAATGGATTTTACTGATGATGTACCCAAAGTGCTGGTACTTTATACCATGATTTAATCCAACATTTTTTACAGTGTAAGCGTAAATATGGATTAGTTTCCTTTAAAAATTCGTAAAAATGAGCCAATCTCAAAACTTGATTCGAAAGTTAACTACAATGGAATTATGTTCTGTGTAAAAATGCTGAAATATGAAGATGTACCTGACTCCAAATATTTGTTGTTTTTCCTTACAAACCAGATAAAGTTGGTTAAAAGTCATCTTCAGAGATAATTGCGATAATTCGAGTCTAGTTATCACTTGAGGTGTTTTTGTGGTTTTTCTTTTTACATAATTAACTAGAAAGCAAGTTAAACTCGAAAACTACTCGCCCAAGTCGAGTTTGTTTCTGTGTCATTAATTGCCCCTATTGGTTGAATTTTAATTTAAAAAAGGTGAGGAATTACGTGTCTTGGGTAAAAGTAGGCAAAAATACAAAAATTAAATAATTCTTTTCAATAAACTACAGTTTCATAGCAAAAACAAAAATGAAAAGATGGAGGAGCCTACCAGAAATTTATTAGTTTAAAACAATGACTATATGAAATTAAAAAAGTATTTTTTTGAAGTATGTTTCATGTAGTTATAAATAACTTTTAAATTAAAGTGTAGTTTTCAGAATTTATCTTTTAAATTAAAATATATTTAGTAATTGAATAAATTTTTATTATTCCAACCAAATTTGTTAAAACTACATTAAAATTCTACAGTGAACTTTGTTTTCCTTAAACATATACTTCCAATGAAATTTTTCGCTATATAATTAAAACGATATCTTTATGCAAACCCCGTTATTTAAATTAGATTCCATATAAGAGATTCAGCAGAGTAGAAATAAATGAAATAAACTTAATGGAATAGTCATATTAATTAAATTTTTGAAATTGAAAATTCGACTTTGTTCTTTCTTCAAACAACGCTATGCAAATTTAATCATTCCGTAAAATTCATCCACTTAGTATTAATTATTTTTTCATATCTTATTTATGAAAATTTAATAATATTTAAAGGTATAGAAAGTGAAGAATTAATTAAAAAAATATTTCACGTAAACTAAAAATTACTTAACTTACAATAACAAAAGATTATATCTTGTTGCAGTTTCTTGCTCAAACAATATGTATGTGGTTTGGAATTAATGAAGAAACTTAATTAAACAGCCAACTTTATGACGATTATTTAATTGAAACGATTTAATATTTTTTGTAAATGATATTGGTTAATAAATATTTATGTTTTGTTTTAATTCAAAAGTAACTTTTCTACAACATATTTTATAACGGCTGATTCTGAACTATTACGTTCCTTCGTTACAGAAGAGGCCAAAAGTTACTCAATTTACGTTACCCAGTGGGCACCTGTGAACTTGACTGAAGGAAACGAGCACCATTGCCTATGCCATTGCCATTCTCATTCATGGGGGGGGGGGCATATCCACGCAACAGAGGGTAATCAGAGGAAGAGAAAGACATCCATGCCCCAAGCGGGATTCGAGTTTGCAATCATGATTGCTCGGCCACCGACCGGCACCTTTTTAGAACTAAATGTACAATGCTCAGAAAATGGACGAATCACCCTAAATTAACACTAGAAAAAGACTGAAATACATCATTGTTTTTCCAATTGAAATTAAAAAGCAGTCAAAATGACTTCCTTAGGCAATCTAGTGTTAATAACTATTTAATGATCACATCTTTATGTACTAGGACTCAATCTTAATAGTTCACGCGGATGACATCAAGTATACTATTTAATTAGATGATATTTTAAGTTATGAAATCAGACACAAAAATATACTTTCTTTTCCTAAACATAGCTTTTATACTACAGATTTGGATAAGTAACCATTAAAATATAGAGGGTAGCCGCAATTTCGGTAATATGGTCCTCATAGTTTAATCAGGAGAGAGGTCCAAACTTTGAACCCTTTAGAGCTAATGTCACTTTTCTCGTATTTTTCCTTGTCTCAAGAATATTTTAAGTGAATCATTAAAACTCTGCATCCAATTATAAAATTCGTTAGTTCAAAGATCATTCCATGCAAAAATTTTTTTTTTAAATATTTCATTATTTTCTATTGTTTTATTTAATAACAATCGGAAAACCTTTTGATTGTAGGATATACAAAGACAAACTACATTGTAGGCAAACTACAAAATTGGATCGAAAACTATCAAATAGTTCTTGAGAAATTGAACTTATAATATATGACATGTTTTTGAAATTCGATTCCTCAGGAACTTTAGGAGCGTTTCAGGTCAAATTTTGTATTTTGCCTAAAATTGCATTTTTTTAAATGATGTAAACATTTGTATGTTTATATTTTAATTTTTTTACTATTATTAAGCAAACAAATAAAATACATAAAACAAAACATGAGTATAAATATAAATAAAGAAATATAATAAATAATAATAATTATTATTTTTTGCATGTTTTAATACACGAATTTTATAAACGTATGAAATTTTTTCTTAATTAGCTAAAAAAGAAAAATTCCATATATAGCGAAATACGTAAAAAGTAAAATTGACATCAAGGGGTTCAAACTTTGGACCATTCTCCTAACCAAACTATTAGGACCATATTTCCCAGATTACGGAAACCTCCTTATATTTTGAGGATCAGAAATCTAAAGCTGTCGAAAGAAAGGGTATATTTATTTAATGAAAGAACGTTTCTTTGTATCTGAGTAGCATATTTGAGATTCCTCACTTGAACCATTAAGATTGAACCCTAGTACAGGAAAATCCGATCATAAAATCAAAAATTTTGTAGGTTGATTCATTTTTTTATGCTGTTCATAATCATATAATAACAAAAATTAATAGACAAAAATATGCTAACATTTAAAGTTAATTCATGATTATTCTAGTTTATGATTAAAATGTATTAGGTGTATACTTAAAAAAACTTAAATTTTTTTTTATTATTTAAAAATATATTTCAAAAATTCGTAATTACATTTTTTTAGTTTATTTTTTTACACTTCTATGGAAAAATAGCCAGGTTTTTATCCAATATACGTTCGCAAAGGACAACATTTGTGCTGCGAAACATCAATGGAAATAAAAACCCGATGAAACATCAGTTCTTGCTGTTATCAAATAATTCAATAAAATACATGTATGCCACCTACGCATTATGTGTTATTGATAAAAAAGAAAGTACAAGCTGCTTTGAAACAATATAAGTGCAATTTTTCTTCTGTAACCTCGCCATTCTCGCCAATAAGAAGGTTATAAAGAATTATGTTTCATATTTTTGGCGTTTTTTACGCTTCAGAACTAAAATAGAATTACCTATGAAAAGCCATTAATAATATATAACGATAGCAACACCATGCTTTTTTTTAAAGATAAATATTTACTGACGATAATAAAAATACGTAATATGACATAATATGCGTTTTAAATTATCCTTCATTTCGTCTTTTTTTTTTCGAGATTTTTATTCCCTAAATGTGATTGTTTCGTAATATTTTAAGGAATAAAAATACATGGTATTGAAAAACAGAGTTTCAAATCAGGAGGTTTGGGAATTTTACCAAGAGTAGCAGAAAACAAAAAATTGAATTCTGTTTAATACACCAATATTTTTTTTAAAAAAATAAATTTAACTTTTTTAATTTTTTGATTCATTTGAACTCTATAGATACAATACAAAAAAGTACGGGTAGAAGTTGAGTACAACAAATAGTCAAATTAGAAATCTTTGCTCTTTTTGTTGAACCTACACTGTTAGAAATTTCGCGGAAAAAATTGTTAAATAACAATTGATTGCATGGCTATTTTACCATATTTAATCAACACAGTCAAATAACCATAAACAAAATGTTAATCAAACTGTTAAGTTTAAGAAAAACTGTTTATTAACTGCTTTCACCTAATACGGTTAAACAGCCAGAATTTTATCGTACCAACTAGAACCACCTAATGAAGCTACTTAGTTCTTCGCTACTGCGTACATATCATAGCCGAGCGGGCTTATCTGTCAATCTCATGACCTTCAGAGCTGGAGTTCGTGTCCTAGTGTTGACACTACAATATTTTCTCTATTCCGTTCAACACGTGAAGAATTCCCAGTGTCCGGCACTCTCCAATGACCATTAACTTACGAAAAGCCGAGCTTCTATACCTAGTTAAAAAATTATTACGTTTTCAAAAAATGCTAGTTATAAATGGTGAAAAAACCGTATAGTTTTGTATTCATGGTTTTATAATGATATTTTTTTAAATGGTTATAATACCATAAAGGAAAAAAAAAATTCTTTTCCGTAAACTTTACAGTTAATTGGATGGACAGACAGCTGCCAGTTATATTACCGTAATTTCAGAAGGAAAATTTTAACAGTGTATTGTGAACATGCTACCCTTGTCTCAGAACATGTTAATTTTCATCCGAAAAAAGCATAGATACACAGAGAAAAAGATTCTAATAAAACCACTGTATTGTTTTGTAATGACACTTCTGGTAAAAACAAAAAAACATAATTTTGGTTAATAATACAAAAATTTTAGGAATTTGAACCATACATTGAGTAGTTTTTTCTTTCATATGGTAACGGCTTACCGCAATCTCTAGTTTTCCAAACTTGTAGTTTTTAATAATGTGGGATAGTTCTTATTACCTAACATTTAGTAAAAAATACCAAATAGAAAAGCTTATTTAACCGAACAAATGATTATTACACCATACACCGAGGTATCATGATAAAATTACCAAATTTTTATAATATTTGTCAATTTTATCACTGAGTATAAAACCATATTTCATTTTTAACTTCATCCAAATTATTACCAAAGCGGCTCGGTAAAAACTACTATGATTTCTGGTGTTCCCATAGAACCAGAAACACAGTAAAATTTATCATATTCTGGTGTTTTTTTCCAGACTGTTTTTTCTCTATATAGTAACTTTGTTCTGATCTCATAAAAGCATTTATCGCTATAACAAATCGTAGAAAGAAGGTTCGTAATCATCACCCTTATCACGTAATCATCACGGACAAATTCAGAATGGTGATAAAAGGCATGAAAAGATGCAACTTACCATAGAATGTGAGGTTGCAAACCATAATGAGCGGATTAAACTTGCAAAAACTCTATGCAGGCTTCAATGTCACGGTTGAAAACATCTACAAAAGGGACTATAAACTTGATAACTACAAAAAAATGATTAATTTGTTTACGGGTGAAAACTGAAGGGATTATAATAAATACGTTGCACTTTATTAGTAACACGAAAAGCATTTATTTATGAATCATAAAATAAAGCATCGCAAATCGAAATATTTATTCGAAATATACCCGACATTAAACTGAACGGTACGAGCTTGCAAACCAGTTCAAGCCAGGTAGAAAGAGGTATGATATGAGAACAAACAAATTTTCCTAAATATGACAGCCAACTGGTTACCAATCTAATTTCAACGAATAAACAACATATCAACTGCTGATAACATCTGCTAACAACATAACATCTGCTAATCAACTGCTTATCTAAATTTAACAAACTGACCGAACAACAGATCCAAGGCACTCCCGTATTACAAATTTACGTAATCTTATAGTGTTAAAGAATAGAACAAGTTATACTTACTTAGAAAATGGAGTTTTCATTCTTAAATCGAATTATTTATTAATTTGAATTTCAAGTACTGGAGTTGCTTGAAATGGCACTAGCTGGTGTAATTGCATATTTCACAATGACAGAAATGATTCTCAGACAAACTTCAAGATTTCAGATGCGGTTTTGATTGTTGCCAAAATGATGGCAATCCAAGCTTTGAAAGATACTGGAATACAGAGGCGTAGCTTATACTAATAATTTAAGATGACTCTAAACCTTAAGAAAAAAGTTACACGTCTTGACATACTGCGAACGCGGAAGCAATATAACGAATACCACTCGAAGCCAAGCAAAGTGAGGCAATAAAATAATATTTGCTTATGAGTGCTATAAAATGGTAATTCGTCATAAAGTTAAATTACTTTTCTTTTCATTATTTGCCAGATAAAGGTCCACAAGTGATAAAAAGTTAGATTTTAACTTTGGATTACATTACTGTAAACGCAAATTCAGAATCAGGAATGTTTTGTTTATTACTTTAAATTTAAATAAAGTTGTAAGTAAATGTGAAAAATAACTAATTTATATTTGTTAGTATTTGTTTTCTACATAATTTATAGTATAAACAATCTACCATTAAATCAATTAAAGGAAAAACTCTGAAAATGAATTGAACAAAAATTCTGGGTTTTTAAGCACATATATTTTTAATTAAATGCTATGCAAAATTTCTATAAATCTAATTATTACTCTATTTAACAGTATTTATTCCTAGTTATATTGCGTTGAGAACGAGAATTAATCTACTAAGTCCCATACGTGTTTAAGATTTATTGCTTTGTCCGAATGACTCTCTATGGAGTTTTTATCATCGAGAAATACTCTGTTCACAAATCTTTCAGAAATAGGGAAACTTGGTCACACAAATTTTATTTATCATTATGCTTTTGCTAAGATTCTATTTAGAGCCTAATTTTATACTTAAAATCGCTCGATATTAAAAAATTGTAAACGCCGTTCTTGTGATTTTAGATATGCAAATTAGCATTATATATTTTTTTTTACTAAGAAACTTAAAAACAAAAGTAATTAAGAGTTTTCATAGAAAAATGTACAGGAATTACGATAAAATAAAGCTATTTGAAGTCAATAAGTTCTAGAAATATTTTGTGCTAAATATATTGTAAAAATATTACGCAGCCTGATCTGCCAGAAAGATGCAGCTACTGATTTAAACTTTGAAGAGCTTTAAGGGCTGATATTTTAATGATCAGGCAATGATTTATCATGATTTATTTGAGTTTTTAAGATAGTAGGAAATCTTATTGATTATAAATTTCATGTCACAATGAATTGGCGATAAATTCTGCTTCTTGTAGACAAAAAAACTATTGAAACTCGTGTTATCATCAGGAGCTTAACACCAGTAGAGATTTGAGTGTTCTTGCTAGACGTAAAATGAAGAAATTTGATTCGAAAGATTTCACTTTTACGAAAAGGAGTTAATTTAGAAGAAAATAATATTAAAAAAGATAAATAATGGTGAATATTAAAGTAATCTGTGAATTCAAATTTGAATAATTTCCAAAGACTAACATTCATCGTAAAATATTTAGTTTTAAGTTCAAAAAATTCCTAATCTGCTTTGGCTTTATGTTCTGTTAAAAAAAAAGAGTTTTGCTTTGCACAATAATAACTTTTAATAGTTACTTTTTTGAAAGTCTAGGGTGCATCACCCTTTGTGAATTTCGCAGACCAACTCTATGCTGTTTTCTCATTCATCGTTGAGTATTAAGGGGGGAGTCTGTTTATTCTCTTAAAATTAAAGAGTGATTTCCCCTACTCAAAAAAGAGTTAAATTTTTTTAAACTCAACTTGAGTGAAATACACTCTTATTTGAGCGAAATTCTTGCTTTGCGTTTACTCAAACTTGAGTGGTATTTATTTAAGCAATATTTGAGTGCTTTTAGCTCAAACTTGAGTGATTTATTTATTATTTAATTGTGTGCGAGCTATAAGCTGGAATTTCTATCGTTTACCCGTTCACAGATACCCCTTCATAGGGTGAGCCGCATTCATACAGCACATAACAGACCACATCGCATACCGAGAGGGAAACATCCATGCCCTGAGCGAGATTCGATCCCGCTCAGGGCACGCTGATCGCTACGCCACCTAGCCGGTAAACTCCATTTATAGATTCTCTGTATTTTATATCATTTATTAAAAATAATTTTGTTCTTATATTCCAGTTCTCACATAGTATTCAGATTCAGAACAGGTTCCTTTCAGAATGTGTAGTAAGATTTTCTGGTGTAAGCATATTTAATAGATTTTCCTATAAAGTATATAAATGTGAAGGGGCAAAACTGTAAATGTGCCACTTCTCTAGGTTTTTAATAGTATAGTTATTTTGACTATGCATTAAAAAGGAAATACTTCGTGACCGAAGGATTATCACTACGGTTAAATCATATGATACATATAATTGAAACAACAGAGTCTTCCTTTTTAAAATTTATTTCGATAACTGAAAGAGGATTTAAATTGAAGGAGAAACAAGAAAAAAACCTGAAAGCTTCTGAAATTAACTTTAAAATTTGCAGTATGATAAAGGAATTTTTGTCAAATCAAAGAGTACTCTCTTTCCCATTAAATTGAAAATAAATTAAAATTTAGACGATTCTCTCTAAAATTAAGAAAATTGTTTTCAAATTTTTTCCACGTATGAAAGAACAACTTTAATTACTTATATTTTGCACAGTTTTAAACAATTTCTTTGAAAACAAAATTTTTTAGAATTTTATTGTGTATTTTAAAAGTTATAGCTAAAAAAAGTAAGACAATATATATATATATATATATATATATATATATATACAGGGTGATTCAAAAAAGATGGGCAAAATTTTAGGAAGTGATAATACACACCTAAGCAAACAAATTTTATCAAAGAATGCATGGTCGAAAACAAAACGCAAAGGTGCTGGCTCGTTTGGAAAGTTGTTTGATGCAAACGTCTTATGTATGAGACTCCCATTGAATCCGCATAAGAGCTTGTCGCCAAGCTTTCGGCCGCTGCAGGGAAAGTTCGTGATATGCCTGGTGTGTTTCAGAATGTTCGCCTATCTTTTCTTCGACGTTGTACTGCATGCATAGTCGCTGCCGGCCACTGTTTTGAACACTTATTGTAATCACATGCCATTAAATTTGCTTTTATAACTTAACTTCATTGTTCTTTGTGTGCTTTTGCCTCCTATAAGAACATAAACTTTGACGCCCTCTAGTGGTTTTGCGTTTTGTTTTCGACTATGCATTCTTTGATGAAAATTGTTTGCTTGGGTGTGTACTATCACTTCCTAAAATTTTGCCCATCTTTTTTTAATCACCCTGTGTATATATATATATATATATATATATATATATATATATATATATATATATATATATATATATATATATATAATCCAAAAGTTATAAAAATACTTTTGTATTAATAAAAGCATTGAAACTTTTTCGTTTTCATAAAATGTCTTAGTTAAAAAATTAGAGTAGAGATATTCTATTTTGGGACTTCAAGGCTGTAAACATGCCAATGAATTATAATTAGATTTATGTTTCAAAAGAGGAGTTATTTTAAGATCTTTCACTTCCATATAAGGAAAGATAAAACGATTTTCTATGAGTATTAAATAATTTTCGATGAGGCGTAGGAATACAAGGAGTGAAATATGACTGCCCTTTTTTCTATGTATAAAACGCAGGAACGATGGTTTTTGCGTGGCTTTTTGTGTTTTATGATTACCAACTAAACTCCGTCAGTTTTGACGGGATATGTGTCTCCCCCCCCCCCTCCAGCTGGAGCGGAGCTGAGACTTCACCATCGATTAGTAAATAAAAGCTTATGCAGAAACTGGCCTCATTAATCATGATATTGGGACTAATAATTACACAGGAATAACGGGGTGTTGCTCTGTTATTTGATATATATATATAAAACATCGTCTTGATTTTAATTGTAATTTATCTGGAATTCCTGGAAAAGTCAGGGAATTTTGTTTCTGAAATTGAGTGGATACCCTGTTAAAAAGACTTTTTACTCTTGCCTTTCACCAATGTCTAAAAATATATTTTGAAGCATATTTTAACAAAACTTTTATAAATAAAGTAATAACTAGAAAAATTGCCATCCAAATAAAATGGAATGTAGAAGAATTATCAAAGTTTCATTTCCAAGAACTAGTATGGAAAGGGTTGAGTACGATTTAACGTACTAAAAAATTCTTTAATTAATATTTTAATACTTAAATAAAATTAAAAATTATGTAAACTGTTAATAAAAAATTGTTTCATTGCAAAAAGTTAAAAATCTTTAAAATTTTTAACTGAAGTCTGTTATAAAGCTTTCGATCTCCAAAGAGTATTATCTTGTAATTATATTCAGCATATTGTTAAATACAGATGGATTACTAAGCTTTCACTTTCTTTTATCAACTATCACTGTTTAGTTTTAAAATATAAAAAAATTATTAATTACCAAACAAACCATGAATGATATTTAAAAGATATGAATACTGATAAATTATTTCCATCACACATGCTAAAAACATTTTTCTTTTAATCTTATTTATGATAGGCATTAAAAGATTCAGTGAATAGTTGGAAAAGAATCAATTTAATTCAAATGTGATTTAAATGAAATTCAAGTCAAAAGAATAAATAATGATAGTATGATTAAAATATATTCACTTAAATGATGCTAATTATGAGTAAAAAATGATTGAAATTCACACAAATTTAGGTTAAAAGGACCCAATCAAGTAATCAAACACGAGTGAAAATCACTCAAGTTTGAGTGAAAACGATCCATTCAAATAATACTGAAAATCACTCAAACACGAGTTAAAATCACTGAAGTTTGAGTGAAAATATCCACTCAAGTAATACTCAAAATCACTCAAATACGAGTGAAAATAGCTCAAGTTTGAGTGAAAATTTTTTTCCAAAGTGATTTCCATATAACTCTTTCACTTGAGTGATTTTAACTCAAGAAGAGAAGGCCGCTTTTTTCTAGATGAAAGAGTTAAATAGCACTCAAGTTAAATTATTTCCACTCGTTCATTTTAAGTGAGTAAGCTTTATTTATATAAAAGTCAATAGCCAATTAATAATATGGAATTAATTATAAATCAATAGTATAGATCATAGGTTTCCACCGTTAGTTATTACTCAGTGATGATGGGCGGTGGTGTAGTAAAACAGTTCCTGTTCATGCGCAACTTCTATTCCTCATAATCAACTTTCATGGACATAAGCCGTTTGCTACCCTTGACTTTTTAAAAGTCGATAAAAAAACATAATTTTGCTTAAAAAATATGTAATTATTATAGTTTTATATTATTAAATGTTATTAATATGTTAATAATAACGAAATGAAAGGATAGCTGGATTTGAAAAATAATCAACTCTAGTTGGGAAAAAAAAAATGGAACTTAGAAATACACAATGAAAAGTAAGAAAGGAGAAGTAATTTTACTTATTAACATTATAAAACGATACTCTTATATCATTTAACAGTTCAAATAGGAAACATTCTTTTCATCTCTCTTCAGTCTTTATATATATATATATATATATATATATATATTTAAAATTTCAGATAAATGATAAGGTTTATTTCTGGGTATATAAATTTTAAGCGAGAGCATATGAAATGAAAATAATTAGAGTAATAAATCCTTCTGCAACAATGGATAAATAATTATTCTTTAAAGAATTTATTACAAAAACCCACTTTGAATTGCAATAACTTTCGAACTATTAGGAATTTTGAAGAAAAAAAAAGCTCTCGTTAAGTGTATAATTTAAAATGATCTTACATCAGTACGTCAAATTTCAATTCTGTTGATGCATTTCGGCGGACTAACAAGTTCTTTTTTACTAGAAGCTTAACAGTTAATAATTCTCGAACTAATAATCGAATGATAATGTTTTTTATTCCACCGACATCCTTGTACATTTTCCTGCTCCTCTTCTTAATTAGTCAGATAAATAGCATAATAGCCAAATAGCATAGTCTTCTTAATAGCCAAAAAGCGCTTAAATTGGAAGTAACCTTCTAGCAAATTGGAATTTATATATATAAAAACTCTTGTGTTGAGTTTATATACGAATATGGCCCTTTCAGTACACAAATTTTTAACTCTGTAGTTGCATTTCTGCGCCTTGTAGAGCGGCCCGCGTAGTAATTACTCCAACATGTTTAACAGTTATGAATTCTCGAACAAATTATCGAATGTTAGTTTCTTATTCCGTCGTAATCCCTGTTCACTTTTCAACGCACTTTAGTATTTTCAAGTTGAAAAGTCTTACAGTTTCTGAGCAGCAAAATAAAATTTAACGATAAGTTTAAAAGTTTAAGCTGACTGCCCTTAAGATTTTTTTAATCTAGAGAAATTTTAATTACTATGACATATGAAAACAATACACTTAATTCAGTATTGAAGTTCATCAAAGGTGAAAAATAAAAATTATATAAAAATAGAAAAAGGGGTTGATGTGTCTTAGTAGAATCATAACTTTTGTGTCTACTTAAAAATATATATTTAAAAAAAAGAAAAAAATAGTTTTCTTTTTCATGAAAGTATAATGCAACGTTAAGATTGTTGAGATTCAACCTTGAGTTACCCTTTAATATAAATGAAAACAATAAATCAATAAAAATAAGGCAAGTAATCTACATGTTTCGACCAAACGTTTTATATCACATTTACTTTCCGCTTTTCCAATTTCATTTAAAAGTTAGAGACTGCGACTTGCAAACTTTTAAAGTCACAATATTACCCCTATCCATTTCCAAAGCGGTATTTCCTTCAATTCGTCTCATAGGCGGAGACTGAAGACAGTGGGGGGAGGGGTGTCTGGAGCTGTACATCGTCTGTTACCCATAGCAACCGACTCCGAATTATTTTTACGATTACCCAGGGATTCCAGTCCAGATTCAGAAAGATCACTTCGGAAAATTTCCTGCCAATGTCAGTAAATGTCTTTCACTTTTTTAAATAGCTGCTACATTTTAAAGTTGCTATTGACAGTTTGAGGTTGATAAACTAAATGGAAGGTTTGTCATTTTTAAGGATTTCGTTTGGTGAGACATTTTCCTTTAAGAGGGAGAACGAGGTCATTAACTAAAATAAATGTGACTTATCAATATTTATATGCTATCCAAGACTAAGCTGCTGGAGGATTACCCTTCAAACGTAATTTAATTAAGAATGTGGAGTAAGATTTAAAAAAAAAAACTTCCTTTTTTAATGTTTAATTAACAAAAACTTTGACGATTGGTATTTGTTCTAATTTTAAAATAGGGATATTGTTTTATTTTTATCTTTTAATAATAACTCGTGAAGTTACTTATGGTGTTTGAGATAAAAGCAAAAAGTGTTTTTCGAGTTTATGTAATTAATTATAGGGCTGATGCCTTATCTTTATACCTTATCTCACCTAAATATACCTAATCTTTATGCGATATTTATATTAAGAAAATACGGTCACACTCTGAGATAAATTTAGTTCTAAATTTACTAATCATGTTCAGCTGTTACTATAGAATAATGAAATGGTATAAACAGCAGTAACAGATTTTATTATGTCTGAGAGGAATGTAAAAATAGTTAAAACAAAATAAAAACGTCCAGAAAACCTGCTTAAATGACAGTATGTACATTTATTTAATGATATACAAAAGTATTTAATTTATGTGGCAAAGATATAAATGTAGTTAAGAAAAATTGCAGTGTACCCGTGTTGATCAAGATTATCACCCACATAAAATACAAGTAAAATGCTGATAATATTAAATCTCTGCAAATGATACATGGGACCAAGTATTAGTGGCTCAGTATTTGATCCATTTTATATAATTTTTTGTCACTTGAATCAAAGTCGACATTTTTTCACATTATTTAATTAAGAAGAGTTTATGTAATGCCCCACTTACATCCATGCAATGTATCAAATTGTTGATTTGTAATGCACTGGAAGCCTTGTTTATCAAGTTTTCAAATGTCAAGGTTTGTAAAAACACTAGCTGTAAAGAACAACTTGCTAACAAATGGTAAGAACACTAACTAACAAATACAACTAGCTAACAAATTGTGAGAACACTTGTCCATGCCAAGAGTTCAGATCCTTTACCGGACTTCTGTTCTTTGCTAGCAAGCAAAGATACGAGTTAACACGATAATAACAAGCTATTTTTTATTCTTGTTGAACTTGTGGATAATAGTCTCGAAAAAATTAAAATCCAATTGAGAAGAATCACATTTTTCTTTTTTGTTTCAGCAATAATTTTCAGAACTGTTAAAGTATTAATATCAAAGTTTCGCATTGGTGAACATTTAAGAGAGAAATGTTTTATTTTTATTTTTTATAAAGTCACATACTTAGATGAAATGTAGCAAAGAAACAGATCATTTGTCAACGCTTTTGATAACGGGAAATCTAACAGCAAATCAATTTGTTCTCGAATGTTAAATTTAATAATTGATCATGAGTATAGCTTTTACAAATTCCCCAATACGTTTAAAAATGTGTTTACAGTTTTTTTTTACATTACTATTTATATTTAGTTGGTTTTTGGCATTTATTAGGAGAGATTTTTTAAGAAGTAGATTTTTAGGGTTTTGATGACACAATTTCAAATTTATAATTTACATTCTTTTTAAATACAGATCCAATGCTAGGGCAGATTCAAAATGTCTATAGGGTGAAATATTGGCCATTTTCACTATAAGTTTTGCTCACAGTTTTCTGTGAAATAGTAATCGAAATTTAGTTTTATCATTTAATAAGCAAAATTTAAAAAAAATATTTTAATTATTTTTAATTCGAAATAGTATTTTAATTATTTTAATTCGATTTAGATAACAGAATGTTTGAAAAGTACTGAAACACTCAAATATTTCGAGAAATATATTCAAAAGATACATTCATTGGTCAGAAACTCGGCACCTTACCCTCTAAGTGGGGCAGGACCACTTTTTATGCAGATTTGGATACTTCAGAAATTTTTCTTGAATTACAGGTTATGTCCTTTCAGCTCCCATATACGCTGTTATCGTAAAATGAAAAAGGGTACAAATTGTATAAAATGTTGATATCTTGAGAAATACTTATCTGATAAAAATAAAGACAAATATTACCTTAGGATATTTAGAAAAGCTTATTTAATAACAACAGGATTAACAGAATATCAGCTCTTTCGGCAAAGATTGAAACTAATTTTGAAGCTTGATGAGAAAAAAAAATTATCTAGTTTCATGGCCAGAACAATGTACATTTTCATCTCCTTTCATTTTACTCTAATAGTTTTACTTCAATCATTGTTAATTTTTGTGACACCTGGCAATTAAATTATACATAAATTCAACTAAATTCAGTCAATAAATAATTATGCCTTTTTAAAAAAAATTGAAATATTTTATCGTTATTAATTCATTTCAATTTTTAGTGAGAGTTATTTATTTTTAAATAATTTATTTTTCCCCTTAGGAAAATTTGCCATGGAAAAACCTATGGTAATCTATGGCTACCATAGAAATTTGTATGGTAAGATATCATACGCCTATGGTTACCACAGAGATTTGTATGGCACAATCCCATAAGCCTATGGCTACCATAGAAATTTGTATGGCAAGATACCATACGCTTATGGTTACCATAGAGATTTGTATGGCGCAACCCCATAAGCCTATGGCTACCATAGAAATTTGTATGGCAAGATACCATACGCCTATGGTTACCATAGAGATTTGTATGGCAAAACCCCATAAGCCTAAGGTTACCATAGAAATTTGTATTGTCAGATACCATAGGCCAATGGTAACCATAAAGATTTGTATGGCAGTATACCATAGAGAAAAGCTGATCTAGATCCCCACCAACGAAACAACAACTCCTATTTAGTCCTCAAAAACATCTTCTAAAAGAAATAATATCCATTTTTTCACCCCGAAGTAAATTAAATTCTACATGCAATCCCAGAAGGCATTCCTGGTGAGTCTTTTCCGGCCTCCAGGTGGCTAATTTTCCCATTTTTGAGTGTTTGAAATCCAATGTTCTATTGATTTAGGCTTAGAGTATCAGACCGCCATATTAACGTGTCATCCACTACAAGTGGAATCTTTCGCTAACTTTGGCTGCTTATTTTAATATTTTTTCGATCTCATTCTTGATCAAAAACATTTTATTGCAAACGCCTATGCGATCATCTATCTGAATTTATTAAGTTTTTAATTTCTGGCGGTCTGGTACTTTTATTATTTGAATCTTTTCAAAATATGTCGCGATTGGGTATAGGTTTTCGCTATGTTAAATTTTGCCATTTGCTAACGCTGACTTTGTACACTTTAATTAATATCTTGCTGTTTATATTTTTATCTAAAATTTTTATATTTCTTTCTCCCAACTGTTTCTGATCAAACGACATGTTTCTTTTTATTTTATTACCCTCCCTCTAATTTTATATAAATTTTTAAAGTCACATAACTTTTCCATTATTAATGGTGTTCTATTCCCCATAGCAATTTGTAAACAATCTTCATGAAGAAAAACGCAGTTAAGTGTTTATCATCAAGCCACCAATTTTTATCATGTCTTAAACATGTTTCGTATTTACCAATGTTTCTATATGTTCTATAGGGTATCAACTAATTTAGCCTGTTTTCTATTCTAAGCTTTTCATAGTCTAATACCATCTTTTATATAGATAAAATTTTGTTCACATGCCACCACTGGTTGCACCGTTACATTTTACATTTACATTACATTTTCGGCTTTTGTCCCGTTTGGTCTATTTTAAACTAATTTCGCTTCGACCAACGGCCCCACTCTTTATCTTTTAAGTTTTCATAGTATTTTATTGTTTTAGTAGTCTGTTTAATTTTTAGCTTAGTATCACATATAAAAATTTAAAACAATTTCATACTCGCTCCGACCAGTTTTAGGTTCCTCTAATATCTGACGCTTATCTAACTAATTATGATACCAATCAAATTAACGTTTTTTATACTCGCTCCGACTTCCGGACCCACTTTCTATTTTCTTGTTTTTTACAGCTTTAACAATTATTGGTTGCCTGTACTCAATATATTTTGTTCCTAATCAACATAACCGATATTATCCCCACTCGCTCCGACCACCAGACCTATTTTCTAACGGTTAGTACTAACCGTTTAAAATTTATTTGAATAAGAACAGCATTCAGAAAGGATACTGCAAGTAAAACGGGAAGTTTATCAAAGAAATTTTTAAAAAAGCTTTCTGGATATATACTTATTCTACAATTATTAAGTTTTGCATTTTTAATATCCATTGCGAAAGATTCTTGTAAGTAATTATTTGTTGATGTGTGGTAAAATATAAACGAGAAATGTTGCCATAGCTGTATGGCAAAGGTGTACCATTTCCTATGGAAAAATATTTCTTCATAAGCTGTAGCACATCTTAATTTTATGGCAAAAATTTTCCATATAAAAAAGTGCCATAGGATATTCCTATGGGCTTTTGCCATACGTATATGGCAAAAGTGTATGGCAAAAATTTAACATAAGCAAAACCTCATAGGAATATCCTATGGCATTTTTCGTCAACACTATGGACGGTACAAGCTGGAAGCAAAGTTTGTATCTACCAGCCACTGCTGGAATTCGAACCTAGATTGAACACTATATCCCCTGAGACACCGAAGCTCAAAGGCCCATCAACACTTAGTGCTCATCCCGAGTTATCCATTTGGATCCTAATCATTGATCTCCCATCAATCTTTGGATTTATAGATCATTTAAAAAAATCCACTCATTTATTAACCTTCCATTTCATTTATAAACTTCAAACAGTCAATGGCAACTTTTAAATGCAGCAGTTATTTAAAAAAAATGAAACGTTTCTTTTTAATTTTTAAAATCTGTAAATACCTGTTATTCTACAACATATAAGATTATTAAACAATTCTTTACGGACATCTGTTATTTTATGAGAACATTAAACTTACATTTTTTAAGTATTTCAAAATGGTAATGGTTTTCAAACGTTATACCTCAAAACTATTGTGGTTTCAACAATTTCTCAGTACGCAAAAACAAAATAAAAATGTAGAGGAAATAAAAATTAATTTAACAAAGCTCCTCCCTTAGCTTGCTAATTAATATCTTTACTTGGCTCTTCTCTGTTTTCTTCTTCGTTTCCCGGTTTTAATAAACATTATGCTCGTTCGCGAAACTGGCAAGCATTAAAAAAACGCAAAAATAAATCTAAAGCCATTACTTAATAAAAAAACTGACAAGAAAACTTGTAAAAAAATAAAAATGGTTAATAGTACGAAATGTATTTTAGACAGTAAATTCCGATTTTTGTTTGTTAATGTCAGTAATGTTTGGAAAAGTATTTTGTCTATTGGTCTGTATTTTTTTGTCATACAGAACATGAAAAGAACAATACTTAATGATTTCCATTTAAGTAATTTGACTTACTCTTTACGGAAAAAAAATAAAATGCTCAATGTCTCACTTTTTACAATAGAACTTTTATTTTCTGAATGACTACGATTATAAATAAAAACACAGGAAAATTCGAGATACTCAAATATTTAAAAACTGTTTATAATGAAGTTGTTGGTGTAATTCATTAATTTCCTGCCTCAATAACTTTTTTGTATATATTGACCCTTAGGAAAATTTGCCTTAGGTGGATTTTAGTTCCTTCGGAAAATAGAAAACCTTTAAGATGGCCGGTAGCTAGGCGGGAGATGGTGGTGCAGATTCTCCTTTCAAAGGGAAGAGTCAAAGAAGCTCCAGGCTTATTTCCCTTGTACCAATGGTGGGGGGGGGGTGGGGGGGAATCAACCAGTCTCTGAGAAGCTGAAATTTTTATTAGTTAATTAATTATATTCTTCAATCGCATTGATTTAATATTATGCACTTAACTAATTATTATTTCTCAATCTTATCTGTCCCAAAAATGATCTTTATGCAATTAATATTTCATACAAAGACATTTTAAAGTAAATTTTTCCTCTTACTTAGTTTTTTCTGACACACAAACAGTATCGGATAGGGCATATGGGGGGGAGGGGTGTTTAATAAGGAAATCTTAAAAAAGAGCTATTTTCAGGTTCATGAAATTTACTATTCTATTATTCTAAAAAATTGAATCTACTATAAGAAATGATAGAATTATCATGACTTTATGGCCTATCATGTTCCATGACTTTACCGACTTCGGGTTGCTATGCAATTCTGAATCCCCTTCCTCTCTTTAAAGTTTTGATAATAATCCTGGGACACCCTGTTTATTCAAATCATGACACTTTATCATAATAACATAATCAGAGCTTGAATGGTGTTCGTAATTTTCTAAAAAAGTCATTATATCCTTTATATGCAATCATTAAGAAACTGAGAATGGAGTACATTTTTTAAAATTGTAATTTATTTTTTAATTAAATCACTATCTGTTTTTCTTTTCAAATGCTTTTTTCTGCTTCACAAAAAATTTGATATTTCATTAAACTCTAGTGAAAAGCAATAGGAAAGTCTAAGCCTTTTGAGATATGTTAAAAAATTTTGTTGAAATGTAAACATATTCTAAAAGAGATGAGCTTTAAAATTCCGAAAATTTTGTAAAGTTTTTATAAAGGTTTTGAAAACGCTATTAAATCATTCTCCCGTGAAGAAAAATGCAAAACAAGCACCCACAATTTCATTTTGGAATTTTTTCAATAATATAATGCCGAGATAAAAATTTTAAAGCATATCAGAAATTTCCTTACATGAAATACCTGGTAAAGATGAAAACAGTTCTAACTTTTAGAGAAATATGAGCCAAGGAATGATATAGTTGAGACGTGAACTTCTTTTAATGAAAACGAAACGAGCAGAAAAGTGGTCATGATAAGCTGAAGTTATTTAGGATCTTAAAGAGGTCGTTTAGGATGTAAAAGTGATTTCGTGAAAAAGAGCACTATTCTTTAAAAAAAAGATTGCTAAAAGAGCGAGTTTGAGGTATGACCGTGGGAAATGAAGATGCATGATTTATTTTTTAAAATAATATTTATGTTGTTACTTTTTAAGGAATAACTTATTTTAAATGAACATTCAAGTTTTTTTAAACTTTAACATCACTTTCTAACACATGTATTTTTTCAAATAAATGTATTAATAATTCAGTTAATGCTTTAATTATTCCAGTATGATAATGACTTTTAATTATTATTTTTTAGTTTAATCGCATTGACAGTTGGTGAAAAAGAATTCAAAGGATTAAAACAGTTTGTTACTGTTATATCATGATTTAATTTTTACCGGCACTTTAGGTGCACCATCGTAAGATAAATGTTTATCTTAAAATATCATACCGTAGTTTTTATGGTAATATTTATTTAACTGGGGTGATTCAGTGATTTTACGGAAATTATTATTGTAAAAATTACGTTATATCAGATTTTTGTTTTGCAGCATTTTTCGGCAAAAATGGATCTTACGGTAAAAAAGTACCGGCTCCCAGAGTGCTGGTACTTTTTATCGTAATTTGATCAGGAATGTAGGATACAAAACATGTGTACCATCAGTGTATAACATTTCAGGATTCTATAGAATACCTGGTGTTTTTTAAGCGAAGAATGAAAGATGAGAATTATTTATTTCATTTAGTCATTATGAAGAGGTCACAGGTATTCAGTCATAGGTATTATTCGATATAAACAAAGCAAATCAGAAAATATGAAAATTTTAACATATTTTGCCTAATCATTGAATAGAATGTCCAGATGTATTTGCATCAATCATTTAATAGAATGTAGAACAATTAAGCCCAAACAATGCTAATCTTTCTTTGCGATCTTTCTTTCTAATCTTACGTTACATCTATACGTTTATCTTTCCGTTTAGCCGTGGTGGCTCAAAGAATAGAGCCCAAGCCAACCAATGAGGTGACCCGGGATCGAATCCCAGCAATGACTGGTCGATACGAATTCCACACCCGGCTCGCACCAACCACAGTACTGACATAAAATATCTTCAATGGCAGATGGACCCGCCTTGCTGTCAGACTAACTATGGGAGGTTTCCGTGGTTTTCCTCGCTATGTAACCACATGTGGGTTAGTTCCATCAAAAAATCCTCCACGAAAGCAAATTTCTCCTAATACTTGATTCAGGAGTTTCCTTGTCTTCTGGATTGGGCTAAAAATTTTAAAGGCTACGCAGTTAAACATTGGTAGTCGTAAACTCAAAATTGAGTTGACTGCTTAACGATGGTTATAAAATAAAATACCTTGTAGCTTGATATTAAACCTTTAATGGCATGCCATATTTCATACATTGACGTTAACATAGATATTATAAAGTGAGATTGTACAGACCTCATATATACAGAACATAGTGAATAACATTGGTAAAAAAAACTAAGGTAGAAAACTATAATGCAAATGAATTGTTTGTGAAAATATTCCAACCTGCATCCAAAAAAAAAGAAAAAAAAGAAAAAGAAAAATATATAATTTTGAGATGTTTTATCATAAACATGCCAATCGCGGTTATATATTAAAGGGGTATCATCTTCAAAGTTTTTGGTTTTCTTGAAAACTTAAATATTGCTTTATTTTTATCACACTTTTTCCGACTTTTGAAAAACTGTTTAGAAAAAAGTAGTTGTCACTGAGTCAAAAACCAATGACTTAATCTGAAATAAAATTTGCACATTTAGTTCTTCTTCTACAATACTTCGTAAAGAACGTATAGTCCCCCCCCCCGTTTTGCAAAAATATTAAACTCTACTATTTTGCTTTATTTTAACACAACGTGGTTTTTTCCATTAACTTTAATTTTTAATAATTTCATTAGTTCATGAATGAAATTAAAATAATTAACACAGAATATAAGTTGGAAATTTTAAAGTAATATGAATATTTTATATGATTGTTATCTGATGCGAAATTTTTAATGATTTTTTTAATTATAAATGAAAAGAAAATATGAATTTAAAAAAAAAACAAGCTTGCGGTTGATGTCGCAATATCTATATAGAACCTAAAACTGTGGAATCTAATAGAAACTAGAACTGTGGAACCAAAATCTGAGTCAAAACAGTAAAAATTTTGTATCTCTTTATTGAATATGTGACAATCCATTTATTGTTAAGTAACAAAAATGCTTGCGAAACTCTGGTGGGATTTTTATGACAGTAGCGAGCAGGGGACGAAGTTCCCCAGTTTGTCACCGACTACTTTCTGGACCCTTTTTCTTCCATTTAAGTTATGGTTGGTTGAAAGCGTTCGTCTGCCAATGAGGTGACTCAGGTTCGAATCCCAGCGGTGGCTGGTTGGCACGAATTCTGCTCCCTACCGCACCAATCACAGTACAGATGCAGAATATCCTCAGTGGTAGACGGATCATGGATCGTCACATTAGGGACTTACTGTAGGAGGGTTTCGTGGGTTTCTTTTCCCTGTAACGCAAATGCGGATTAGTTCCAGCAAAAAAACCTCCATGAAGGCCAGTTCGCTCCAATGATCCAGAAGCTCCCTTGTCTTCTCGTTTGGGTTCAAAATTACAAGGCTACAGAGATAAACATTGATAATGGTAAACTCAGAATCTGTTCGAATGTTCAACTTCGGTAACAGAATGAAATAAAACTTTGTTAAAAATTGTTTCCAAATGATTTATATTAATCTATTTCTTTGCAGCATGTTTTGTCCTGTAGAAAATTTTTCAAAACACATTATTTGTGTCTGATATTTAAAAAAACTTCATAAAAGTGTTTTTTTAAAAAATTGCACTTTAATCATAATTTATAAAGTCGACATGCTTCGAGCTCTCATAATAAAGGCCCATTTTCAAGACTAACCAACACGTGAATGATAAAGAATAACGTTTCTTTTTTAAAATATGTTTTTCCCCTTATTATTCTCGTGTTGATTGGTGTTTTAATGAGCCTCTGTTTTTCCACCTAAGCTCTACTTTTTTCGTCTTAATAATTTTTGAAGCTGCTGAAGTTTTTCGGCTACTGTAACTTATCTTTCCACTTGAGATTTTTGAGCTTCTTCAACATTATTTGTTACTGGTTATTCGATAAATGAAAAACAAAACCGATTTCAGTTGCGTGTCTTTCAACATAATTTATTTATTAGTAACGAGAATTAAATAGTACGAATAAATATTATTACGAAGTATTGTAACATTTTATACGTAAAATTATTCCGAACTTATACATTTTTTTTAATATTAAGTTAACCGTGACTTGTTTATCATTTTGAGTTATATTTGCGTTAGATGTGCTGTGTTTTTACTACTCAAACTATACGTTTAATCCTGTTTTGTTTATTTTCAAAATCTATTGAAATTTTCTTTAAAATCTCTTTAATCTATTAATTAAAATATTTTTAGTTTAATAATTAAAATATATTAAGTTTAACGATTAAAATCTTATTTATATACTGATTAAAGTATTTTTACAATTATTACCATTGACAACAGAAATACTCAAGAAATAAAAAACCTACTCTATTTGGCGAATAGGGCTGTCTATGGGCTGAGAAGATTTATTAAATCTAGGTTTCTTTCTAGAAAAACAAAGTTCTTAATCTACAAAACTCTTGTCTGGCCAGTCTTGACATACGCCTCTGAAGCTTGGACAATGACAAAACTGGAGGAAAATTGTATCGCAATATTTGAGAGAAAGATTTTGCTGGGTATACTTGGTGATGTAAATGAAAACAACAACTGGAGAAGGAGATTAAACTTTGAACTGTACAAGATTTATAAACAACCTGATATTATTAAATACATAAAAATAAATAGAATGAATTGGATCGCCCACGTGATTCGAATGAGTGACGACAACACAATAAAAAAGATACTGCTTTTTAGACCCACTGGAAAAAGAAAGCGGGGAAGGCCGCGGTTAAGATGAGCTAATAACTCAATGGAGTCTGATTTTCTCGCAATTAATGAAAAAAATTGGAGATCGAAGATAAATCGGAAGTCGTCGTGGAGAAATCTTCAGAGGAAGGCATTGGCTCACATTGGGCTGTCTGGCCAACTATGATGATGATGAGAATTATTTTTAATTTCTTAAGTAAATTCTCTTGAATTTGTTTTGACTATCTAAACCTCTTTTTTTTTAAAGTTTTTTGTTTAGAATAAATATAAATATTTCAGGCCCTAGTCCTTCTGAAAAGCATTTTATAATGAAAAAATATTCCGAAATGTGTAAAATTTTTTTAAAAAAAAAATTGTGTAAAATGTTTGCTTAACTTAGAGGTTAAAACATTTATAAAATCCAAAATCTGCATTTTATAGACTTTTCTACTAATTCTATTCTGACAAGCAAGAAGAATTGAAAAATATTTTTATAAGGGGTTAGTTTAAAAATCCAGTAAATTACATTATGTAAAACAACATTAAATAAGATTAAATTCCACATTGTTTATATTTATTTAGTTATAAATAGAGAGAATGAACAAAATACAAACATAAAAACAAAGATTTGGTTTGAGTCGAAAGCACGTTTAGATAAGCTATTCAATTTCGAAAATGGAAACATTAAATATTTAAGAATAAAATTAGATTTTATACACGAACTAAAAAAAGCTCCCCTAACCTAGAAATTAAATTTTTAAAACCTAAAAGTATCCACTCAGATTCAGATTTTGAAACCAATTTAATTAGCTTTAATGTGATGTCTTCTTAAATTAAAATAATGTAATTTGTTTAAACTCGTATTTTGACTTTTATTTGAATTCAAAATATCGTCATCGTTTTACAAAAGCTCTTTCTTATTCGGTGAAACATTTTTATGAAACGTAAGCAAATATAATTAGTTTTGTGATGTCTTCTTAAATAAAAATAATTTGTTTTTATTTAAAATTGTATTTTGACTTTTATCTGAATTAAAAATATCGTCATTGTCTTACAAAAGCTCTTTCTTA
The DNA here is from genome assembly GCA_949128135.1 of Parasteatoda lunata. Lineage (NCBI taxonomy): Eukaryota > Metazoa > Arthropoda > Arachnida > Araneae > Theridiidae > Parasteatoda > Parasteatoda lunata. The sequence goes on from OX421974.1 coordinate 64,882,028, forward strand.
CTCAGTGAAGAGTTTTTTATAAAACGTAAACAAATGTAATTGGTTTTGTGATGTCTTCTTAAATTAAAATAATGTATTTTATTTAAACTTGTATTTTTACTTTTATTTGAATTGAAAATATCGTCATTTCAAAACAGCTCTTTCTTACTCGGTGAAACATTTTTATAAAACGTATGCAAATGTAATTAGCTTTATGATGTCTTCTTAAATTAAAATAATGTATTTTATTTAAACTTGTATTTTTACTTTTATTTGAATTGAAAATATCGTCTTCATTTCAAAACAGCTCTTTCTTACTCGGTGAAACATTTTTATAAAACGTATGCAAATGTAATTAGCTTTATGATGCCTTCTTAAATTAAAATAATGTACTTTATTTAAACTTGTATTTTTATTTTTATTTGAATTGAAAATATCGTCTTCATTTCAAAACAGCTCTTTCTTACTCGGTGAAACATTTTTATAAAACGTATGCAAATGTAATTAGCTTTATGATGTCTTCTTAAATTAAAATAATGTATTTTATTTAAACTTGTATTTTTACTTTTATTTGAATTGAAAATATCGTCTTCATTTCAAAACAGCTCTTTCTTACTCGGTGAAACATTTTTATCAAACGTATGCAAATGTAATTAGCTTTATGATGTCTTCTTAAATTAAAATAATGTATTTTATTTAAACTTGTATTTTTACTTTTATTTGAATTGAAAATATCGTCTTCATTTCAAAACAGCTCTTTCTTACTCGGTGAAACATTTTTATAAAACGTATGCAAATGTAATTAGCTTTATGATGTCTTCTTAAATTAAAATAATGTATTTTATTTAAACTTGTATTTTTACTTTTATTTGAATTGAAAATATCGTCTTCATTTCAAAACAGTTCTTTCTTACTCGGTGAAACATTTTTATAAAACGTATGCAAATGTAATTAGCTTTATGATGTCTTCTTAAATTAAAATAATGTATTTTGTTTAAACTTCTATTTTGACTTGACTTTGTATTAAAAATGTTCTCGTCGTTTTAAAAGAAATCGATCTTACTCTGTAAAACAGTTTTATAAAATATATCATGAATTATGAATAATTATGGTAATAAGGGCATTTCTGTTATTTAAATATCTTATATTTGATCGTTACTAAGATATGAAATATTCATAAGCTGTAGAAATTTAAAATATGGTTATTTTATCCGAAGAGAAGTATGTTGAAATAAGAGAGGAGGGCAATGCTTTCCCTTAAAGACCTAATAGTATAACTAATGCTTTTCATTATGCTTCAATTACATTTTTAAGTGTTAACTAATCTAAAAACTCGAAAAGATTAATTAAATAAAGTTCTAAGAGATAAATTTGAACAAAAATTAAGTTTCTTTGATTAAGATCATATTTTAGTCTTATTTAACTAGATAAAATTTATTTATTTTGCAAATTTTTTAAATTTCAAAGATCTTAAGAGATAAAGGTACTAAATGGCATTATTATTATTTTTTTTTTGAATAAAAGAAAGTACACTAAGAAAACTCTGGTGTAATACTTTATCTAAATTTTCTACCGAAAAACTCTAAATATTGTGTGTTGTTTAAAGTTTATATTGAATGGAGCGCTCATACAGATTTTTAAAAGGGTAGTTAAAAATAAACTCCAACAAATGAGGAAATGGGGGAGCTTACACCAAGATCAGATGCATTTACTCCATTCATGAATAATTTACGCCAATTTTGGCTTATGTTTTTAAATTGTCAACCAACAACGTTAGATTGTTTACAATCGAGAACGTAAGAAGAAAGGTTGCTTTCGTTTCGTACAATATTTAATATTCCTGAGAAACAGAAGTGAACTGTAATAAAGGGCAGGCATGTTATTAGTTGTAATGCAATTATATTCTCATAAGAAGATTTACATAAAACTGTCAATTGTATTAAATAATGTTATAATAATCAATTTCTGTACGTTTTGATTTTATTAGACCTAGCTTGAAGTAATATTAATATTCCCTATGTACGGTGTTGAGTACGGCAAGAAATATACCTTTCTTCCACTCCTATAATTTATTTTATCAAAATTCTTAAAAGGAATACAAAGTTTTCTGCATATTTCTAAAAAACAAACTAGAGTTCTATTGTACAAGTTAAAAGTTATTGAAGACATAAGAAAACGCTTTTGCCTAATTCTCCATAATACAAAAATTATCCTAATTATTATTTCAAAACGTAACAATCCTCTCACCGTTTTGATTGGTGGTTTACTTAACTAATCAAAACTAACTATATTTCTATGAATTAAATGAATGAAAATTATAAAGTTAAAAAATATTGTTCCGAAAGTCCAAGTTTCAGTTCAAAAATTTAATTGGCACTTTAATAAGTCTTTCACTTCTCGTTCTTACTGTTTTTCCAACTACCTGCAAGTCCTTCTCTGGTTTATTCTCGCATGCCTCATTATTTATTAGATTAGGTTCAGCTGATGAGGAAATTTCGAGTGGCAAAATCTTCTGCGCAGGCCTGACCAGTTCACAGGATGAAGTTTTGAGGCGAACCACTCTTACTTGCCCATCTTTACCAGGAAAAACATCAATTATTTTAGCCATTGGCCATAAAATTCTTTTTTTACCGTCAGTTTCGATTAAAACAATATCTCCTACTTTCAAAGGAACTGCCGGTTTACTCTTTGATGGTCGTTGTAATAATTGCCCAAGATATTCACTTCTAAATCTTTCTCTTAAAGCATTGCGTAAATTTTGCTGGTACTTTAATTTTTTATTCAAATTTGCTAGATCAAGTTGATCTAAATCTGGCACTCCGACTTCATCTATTTCTTTCAAGAACATAGCTGGCGTCAATGGAATGAGTTCATCCCCTTGTTCCGAGGCATAAGTGAGAGGTCTAGAATTTATTGTTGTCTCAGAATCACAAAGGACGCTTGTCATTTCTTCATAATTTAAAACCGACTGGCCTAAAACTCTTCGAAGAAGTTTTTTAACCATCTGCACCATTCTTTCCCAAAATCCTCCGCACCATGGGGAAGCAGGAAGATTAAAGTTCCATTGAATTCTATTCACAGATGCTTCAATTTCGATCATTTTCCAATCTAAAGATTTAAATAGATTGTTAGCTCCTGTAAAATTGGTGCCATTATCGCTATAAATAACTTTTGGTCTTCCTCTTCTTGCTATAAATCGTCGTAAACCAAGTAAAAAACTTTGTGTTGATTGAGAAGTTATTAATTCCAAATGGATGGCTCTGTAGACTGCACACGTAAATATAATTATCCATGCTTTGCATTTTTCTCTAAGCATCAGAGGTCCCGCCAAATCTATTCCGGTTATTTCAAACACCAATACATCTTTGACTCTGTTTTCAGGTAACACACCTGGATTGCATTCGATCCTCGTAGTTTGGTGTCTTTTACATCTCACGCAACGAGCTAAAACTTTGCGAATCGTCTTACGAGATCTTATAATCCAGAATCGCTCTCTTAATTTAGACATCAATATCTGAATCCCCGCATGGCACATACTTTTGTGCATGTAAAAAATCATTAATTCCACAAGTTTATGTGTGCTTGGAAGCAGTATAGGACTGATAAAGCTTTCAAGATCTTTTCTTTCAGTTAACTTGGTGCTTACTCTTAAGATACCTTCTTCGTTTTTAAAGACGCATAAAGATTTTAACCTTGCGATATGTTCGTCATTAAATGACTTTTACTGAATATGCTTCATTAACACTTTTTCAGCCTCATTCAATTCGTACAACTTCAGCTCGCCAATCTCTCGCTCGGTTCTTGCTTTCTGGGCATTTTTAAGGAATCTTAGAATCCATGCCGTCATTCTTAAGATTCTTATGTAACTCGAAAAATATGCTAGCATCCATGAATTTTCAGTGTTCTCGCAGGTAAGAGTTGCCACAACCGTTTTTCTCTGTTTTGAGAATATTTCTTCTTCATTTTCTATTGGGTTAGAATTAGGCCACTCTTTTTTAGACTTGGACAACCAAAGCGGGCCCTCCCACCATTTAGTTTCCAGAAGCTTTGAAACAGGGCATCCTCTAGATGGCAAGTCAGCAGGATTACTAATACCAGGAACATGTCTCCAATACTTGGGATCCCTACATTCGCGTATTTTCTTCACTCTGTTACCAACGAATGTTCCCCAGGGTAGGTCATTCTTTTTAATCCAGAACAAGGCAGTTGTTGAATCCGTCCAATAATATGTTTCATTTATTTTCAGAGTTAAACTTTTCGTGACGAATTCAGATAACTTAGCGCCAATATAACAAGCTAATAATTCAAGTCTTGGAATCATAATTTTTCGCAATGGAGAAACTTTTGACTTTGCCTGTAAAAGTTGCACTTTAGTTTCATCTTGCGATTCACTTGTAAGAAAAATGGCAGTTGCGTACGAATATTTTGAAGCGTCAGCAAAAACATGCAAACTACACGCAATTTTATTAACTGCTATTGCTTGGAGAGGAATTCTTACTGATGATAATAAAGGTAAATCCTCAAGCCAAACTAAGAATTCCTTTTTCAAACCTTCTGTTAATTCGGTATCCCAACTTAGTTTTTTCTCGCCAACTTCTTTGCAGAATCAATTTTGGTATCAATGTGACTGGACAACTAAATCCAATTGGATCAAATATTCTTTGAGCTACAGATAACACTGTACGTCGTGTGATTGGCATATCTTTCATCTTCATTTTTGGTACATCACGAAACAAGGAATCTTCTCGTTTATCCCAAATTAATCCAAGTACTTTAGTTATTTCAGCTTTTTCTTCATCTTCATCATTATGTATTTTCGTATGCTCCCAGCATCTTAAGTCAAATTTTCCTTTGCTCATTATTTCGGTCGATTTATTGATGAAGTTCCGCAATTCCTCTTCAGTATTCACTGAAGTGACACAATTATCCTATAATATATCCTATAATTATACACTCCTATTATATACACACCTATAATTATACACACAATTATCCTATAATTATACACTCCTATAATTTATTTTATCAGAATTCTTAAAAGGAATACAAAGTTTTCTGCATATTTCTAAAAAACAAACTAGAGTTCTATTGTACAAGTTAAAAGTTATTGAAGACATAAGAAAACGCTTTTACCTAATTCTCCATAATACAAAAATTATCCTAATTATTATTTCAAAACGTAACATACGGCTTGTATGTTTAATTAACAAATTAATTTTTATTTTAAGGAATATTGTATTTTTTGAGAATTTTACGAAAATGGATTTTACTGCAATGCATTTTAAAGTAAAAAGTAAAGACATTCAGGGTTCCGGTAATTTTTACGGTAAAATCCATTTTTTCCCGGAACATGTTACAGAACAAAAATATGATGCTCCGTAGTTTCCACAGTAATATTTTCCGTAAAATCACTAAATCAGTTTAATTAAATAAATATTACTGCAATTATTACGTAATAATATGTTAAGGTAAAAATGGATTTTACGTATGATGCACCCATGTAAGTACCAGCATGTAAGTGCTGGTACTTTATATCGTAATTAGATTCGAAATTTTTTTTTAGTGTAGATGCATCCTAAGTACTTACTTAATTTTTATTGTATTAAGCATACGCTTCTTACTTTATATTGTATCATAAAAATATCTTTACTGATTTATCTGCAACATATCGTACTATAATTATGAATTTTAGTGTTACTAAATAAAAAACATGGTGGCGGCTTCTTTGCGCCAAGAAGTGTATAAGAGCATTCTTGGTTTGGTGAAACACCCAGATCTAAGAGTTATGTATGGTGCTTCATTACACCATTTTGTTGCAAGCTAGTTGCCACCATTTTTTTAACAATATATTTAAAATTTTTACAGTGTATGTTATTGTTCATCAAAAATTTTTACTTTCTACCCTTATTATAGTTTACTTAATGCTGTTACTTTCTTTTTCTTATTAATCTATTGTAACTATTTTTATTTTCTATTTAAATAGTACATTTACTTCCTACAGTTTTTTCTATGTAATCTATAATATGATCTTCTCTCTTGGATATCTTTCTAAAATCAGCGCACACTCTTTCAGAATATTTCAGAGGTGAACAAACAAAATGTACTTTTATAAAATGTTTCAGTCATTCCTAATTTCAGAATTTCTGAACTTTCTAAATTTTATGAATAAAAATAGACTTTGATGAAAGATTTAAAATTAGATAGAGATAATATTATTTTGGTGAAATAGATTCCGTTAATTTTTTTTTTGTATTTTTAATCACAGTATTCTTGAATTCTTGGTGTAATTGAAAGATGTAATGAAATATTACTATAATGATTCTTTTCTAAAGGGAATTTCTGAAAAACAAATTGTTTTTTGTTTTTTTTTGTTTTTGTTTTTTTAAATCCATTTTTTTCTTTCTTTCTTTCCATTTTTTGAATTTGTAAAGAGCAATATTTAATTTTGAAAACAAGCTGTGTATCTCTCAATTATTTTAAAATAAACAGATTATTTTGTAAAATAAAAAAAGTATCTCAGTTGCCCGTGTGATTCATTTTGCGATTTATTGGTTTTCATTTTCTAGATTTCTAAACGATATTATAAAACAGAAAACTCTAAGTGCTTATACAAAAACAAACCGACGATGAGCTTACACTGAGAAAGTAAATATGGTCGAAATATACAAAATATGGTAAAAATTGCCGTATTTCTTGCTCTATGGGACCATCGAAAAACTCGGTAATTTTTATTAAATTCATGGTTTTGGTAAAATTAAGAATAAAATATAATTTAACGATATGCGATAAAATTTGGTAAAAGTGGTAAAAGTTGGAAATTTTATCATGATATCTTAAAGCATTGCTTAAAAACCATTTATTCGGTTAAATTTACTTTTCAGTTTTGTATTTTTTACTAAATGTGTGGTAATAAGAGGTGTAATTTCGAAAAACAAAATTTCCGTTAAACCACTACCATGTGAATTAAAAAAATTACTAAATAAATGATTTAAATACCTTATATTTTGATTTTTATTATCAAAACTATGGTTTTTTTTGCCAAAAATGTCATTACTAAACGAATGGGGTAATTTTATCAGAATTTTTTTCGCTGTGTAGAGAGCCTAAATCTGAAATTGGAAATTTGACTCGTAAACATTGAATCCTGGCCCCAGAAAATTTAGAATTTTTGTAGGCTCTTATTATTAAATTGATTGTACTTAACATTTCTTACAGTGCAATTCTTAAAGCTCCAAGAGCCTTTTATTTCATCAACATTATTCATATAATTGACCTTTTTGGTTTCTTTAGAAGTAATTATAATAAAAGATGCTTCCTATAATAATTAAAAATACTCTCGTCCTTGAAGGCCTAGCTTAGATCAACCTAAAACAATATGCCACCAAAGTTTTGTGTATGATATATCTTTATAAATGTACAAAAATAAATAAAATTTATAATATATAAGAATCATAGATTTATTTCACATTTAACATGGAATTTTGTTTATAAATGGAAAATATTTAAATTTGATAAATTAAAAATATTTAGTTTAAATTTCTTCTTTAATAGATAATTCATTTAAAATAATTCCTTTAAATTTCTTCGTTAGTTAATAATTCATTTAAAATACTTTTTTTTAAATAATTAATTTAAAATAAGAATTTAATAATAATTCAAATTAATTTCTTCTTTCATAAATAATTCATTCATAAAATTCATTTCTTTTAATTTACCTGAAATTATATATCTACTGAGTTATTATCTATTATATATTATTATCTATTATATATTATATATGAATTATATATCTATTATTAGTTATCTATGTGTTTCGCTAGATATACTATTTACTAAAATTTATTTTACTATATTATTCACACGAAACCAACTAGAAATATTATTACAATAACTGTTTATATTTCCTGGGGAGTAGAATTTATTTTTGTTATCTTCAAATATCAAATTATAGTTTTTTTCCAAACATTTAAAAATTCTTCCGAGAATAATTATATTTCACTTTTGATGTCTCTTTCTAATTGCTAATTATTTAAATTCCTAGATAATTTCCTTTTCTGCAGCAACTAATTAAGATAACAGCAAACTGCCATTTAGATTTGGTGTTAGTCTAAGTTTTCTAACTGAACGTTTAATTAACTATTTCATTTTCAAACTGGCATTGTTTGTCATTCATATAACACTAAATCTACTACTAACCTAAAATTTAAAAAAAAAAATGAATGTTTGAAATATATCCGGAGGATAAACTAATAAAGAATTTGTGGGTATATGTCCTGTTGAGTGTTATATTTTCAAAAAAAGTTAAAAAGTAGTTATGTTTATAATTATATTAAATATAGTTGCCTTTATTGATATGGTTTTACATAAGACACTATAAAAAAGGGTTTCTCAAAATTGAGCAAAACTCAATAATAATTTTATAAATAACTGTTATCAACAATAACTAACAATCAAAAATAACTGTTATAAAAGCTTCAAAACAAATAATAATCTAATTTGAAAATCCCCCGCATTTAAAATTAAAGCAACTAATGCTCATTTTTGAGCAAAATATCTAGTCTCTCAGAAGTGATGGGGTGAGAGAAATATGTGAGAGAGATGTTCGTTGGCTGCCGGCACGATTCCAACCAAGGACCTTCGAGATCGCAGTGAGGTACTCTAACCATTATAAGTGTATAACCCATACTAGGGAGAACATAGTGAGTAAAAAAACATGTTGTGAACACTAATGTAAAGCATTTTGTTAGTATTAACGTATTTAAAAATAAACAAAAAAGTTAAACAAAATTGCCCTTTTCATAACAAATTGTTATTTAAGTTGACACGGAACTAAAAATGTCATTCATCAGATAATTGCGAAATTCCATGATTACTTTGAAACCAAACACAATTTAACAATGTTTTTAAAAAAATATTGTTTATTACTCTATTATGTATTTTTCATTAATTTCTGCAAAAATCTCTCAACATTTTGTCAAGTTGAATTTCTTCTTTATGCAAGCATTGCGTAGTTTTTGGTAATAAAAAACAAACAAAAAAAACGCCTTTTATTTCTTCTACAAAATAAATTTTTCGCTATTAAAGTAAACAAAATGTAAGACCATTTCAGATTAAAAGATAATGCGAATATGAGGGATTTCTACTTTGCAGTTTTTTTAGTTTTTTAGTTTAAAGCTCACATTGAGCAACAGTTGTAAAAAAAGAGCTCTTTCTATATGACAGCTAGGAAATTTTATCTGAAATTTTCAGAAAATTATCTGAGTCACTTACATACTGAAATTTGTTTTTTTTATTACGACGTCCGTGTGCGTTTGACAGTAGTATCTTTTAAAGGATTTGTATAAGTCATTCATAAAATTTTAATCATTGATTATGAAAGGAAAAATTTTTAAACATTGAAATAATACTAATTTTAAATAAATTCTTCTGAAAAGTTTTTCTGGTAAAATTTAGCAAAACTTTTTTTGGAAAAATAATTAAAAATTTTTTTGTTAAATTTAAATTTAACTATCAATAAGGACTAACTTGGTATATTTTAAAGTACTAGTTGATACTTTAATTGATTGTTTACTAATTGATTGTTTTGAAAATAACATCTCTAAAATGCAAAGCATTGCATGAATTTATAGCATTGCAAAAAATGTGGGTGAGGGAATTGCGAAGAAAAGTAATCTCACATTCAATAAATTAATCAACTTTTTATCTTAAATACTTCTTTGTAATTTTAGTTAAATTATCGCTAAAAGAAATGATAGGGCATTTGTTCAGAAAATGAATGAAAAATAAAATAAAAGTTGTAAAAACATTCCATGTAAGAATATATTTTTATTTCTGTAGATAAACAATGTAATTTTTATTTTTTTATTAAAAAATGCAATTTGTTCTAGATTTTTTCGTAAAAGCCCTCTTTCTAATAATGTTTATTATGAATTAATTTTATTATCTTTATGTCCCGAAGTAAGATCTTCTCCAAGGCAAAAGCAAAAACTCATAAAATATATCTCTCTTGCTCATCTATTTAATACCCTCAACTATTTACCTCAATAAACTGCCCAAAACAGAGGTAAGTAACATCCATTGTGATTGGAATGCTGAGTAGCTCAATCTGATGAATGATCCAATTAGAAAGGTTGATACGTTAATCTCGGTTACTAACTTCGCAAGAAAGAACTAGTAAAGAATAGACATCATTCCCAGAAGTAGGGAGCTTTCCATGGACGTGACAGGAAAACCCGAGTAAAGGATATTAAATGTGGTAGGATCAGCTTGAGGTACTTTTCAGCTATGTTAGTTTATTTAAAAAGTTTAAGTAGAAAAAAAAAAGATTTTTTTTAAAAAATCATTACATTGTACAATGTACACTACATTGTACAATGAAGTTCTAATTGTACACTTCATTGAACGTCTCTGAGGTTAAAAAATAATCCCGCTTAGTGGAAGTCTTATCCCATTGAGGATGAGGAGAAAGAAGTATCGGGGGGGGGGGGGGGGCAGAAACTTGTATGAACATAATTTGGCGGCTTTATCATTCCTTTTTAAAGATAGCTAACATTTCTTGTAACAAATATGTTATATTTCTCATGGTATTGCATGCCTTCCATATCACTTGTCCTTAACCTCTATAGTTTTCTATCGTATCAGTTGCATCAGGCAGATTGACATGCACGGGCATGAATACGGGATCAGGGCCTGTACGGGTACAATCTCATGAACCTATAGATCCTGTATGTCAATTCGAAAGTGTTCGAGTTGATGGAGGCTCTTGTCTTAGGAAAGGGAGTGTGAAGTTGGCGTGATACGAAACATTGAAACATTTAGAATACTACTCTGATGGGTAATATAAAGATATATAAGCATTCTTTTCAATCACATGCAACCGGCTGGAATAGCCTGGTCGGTAGGACGCTGGGCTCATGACCAAGAGGTCGTGGGTTCGAACTCGCCGGCCAAAGTCTCCCCGTATTGTAAATGGTGACTGATGCACGTTAAATCTGTCGAGTCTCGAAGTCCTCTATGTTCCCATAACAAATCAATACCTCTGGGGGTACTGATCCAGGAGTTTCCTTGTCTTCTGGATTGGTTCAAAATTATAAGGCTACGGAGTTGAACATTAGTTGTCGTAAACCCAATATTGGGTCGGCTGTTCAACGACGGATATAAAATAAAGTAAAATCACATACAACCCGAGCCGCGATGGCTCAGGGGACAGAGCTTTCGCCTTCCAATAAGGTGAACCGGGTTCGAATCCCAGTCGATACGAATTCCGCATCCGGCTTGCACAGACCACAGTGCTGACCTGAAATATCCTCAGTGGTAGACGAATCATGGGTTAGAGTCCCCTTGCCGTCAGGCTAATCGTGGGACGTTCTCGTGGTCTTCCTCTCCATGTAACGCAAATGCGGGTTAGCTCCATCAAAAAGTCCTCCTCGAAGGCAAATTTATATAAATGAGAGAGTCTAATAACCAACCGATTCAGATCACTTAACTGAATTACACTTTAGTTGAATCCTCGCATTCAGTTTTAATATTTTATTTTATAGCCGTCGCTGAACAGCAGACCCAATTTTTGAGTTTAAACGACTAAAGTTCAACTCCGTAGTTTTGTAATTTTGAACCCAATCCAGAAGACAAGGAAACTCCTGGATCGAATATTGGAAGAAATTTACCTTCGAGGAGGACTTTTTGATGGAGCTAACCCGCATTTGCGTTACATGGAGAGGAAGACCACGAGAACCTCCCACGATTAGCCTGACGGCAAGGGGACTCTAACCCATGATTCGACTACCACTGAGGACATTTCAAGTCAGCACTGTGGTTTGTGCAAGCCGGATGCAGAATTCATAGCCGGATGCGGAATCCGGATGCATAGTCATTTTGTACTCAACTAATTAAATTTGGTCAAGCAGGCTTCTGAAGCAAACTTCTGTTTCCAAACTATTTCCAATTTTCCTATTTTTCTGACTTTGCCAAATTTTAATTTAAATTCATCTGATAGTTTCCAAATATTTATTAGGAGCCTTTAATAATTTACAAATATTATGCAAATTTTAATCAGTGAAAATGTGAGGTATCGTGTGCTGGTGTTGTTGCAGTTATTTAGATTTAAATGTCCTGCAGTTCTGTGTTAGTTGAGAAAATATTAATGATTTTGCAGAAAGAAAGAAATGATTTGGTATACATTAATTCAAACTGAATTTTACTAAAATGAATTCTATTTATAACTCCCAAACCTTCTGAAATTTATTTCTCTTTAATAGTGCGGGACAATCTGCAATTAGGATGTGTTTATCACTCACTTTCTCCTCATAATAACGTTTAAAATATTTCCTGAAATATTTATGCAATAGAAAAGCCAATTCTTTCATTGTACAAGAGTTTAAATAATGCATCTCTTTTGTAATAATTAAGGCACAAAGTTAATTTTGAAATTACTTATTGCTCTTTCCTAGCAATTAGAGTAACATCTATTATGTGATAGTGAGTAATTGTAAGTAGCATGTTTTTTACTGACTTATCCATTTAAATTAAACCCGTTTTCTCATGTTAAACAATTAAAATTAAGAATTAATTTCAAAATTATTTAATAAAAGTTCATTAATCAGATATTAAAAAGATGGTCACACTTATAAATATCAAACCTTTCAATTTTGAACTTTCGTGATCAACGTAGAAACAGCGGGTGAACCAATTAATACTCCGTAATAATTTGATTACAGTCAAGCTTACTTGTAACATTTGTCAATTAGCAGTTTTTGTTTAATTTGATACCGTATTTATTTTCAATATACATTTTTATTGTTTTATCAGAAAATAGCTAAAACATTGACTTGATATTTGGTGGATTAATACGTGTTTTAGGGAGTTTACTTTGGAACAAATCTAATTAAATCAAATATAATTTTAATCTAAAACCGCGGTTCCTGAATAGTGTTCCTCGGTACCTTAGGGTTTCATGAGTTAGCACTTATTATAATCAATAACGAGCTTTGAAACCTCTGTTTATATTTAGATCTAACCTATGCTTCTTAATTTATTTTATCTTACAGTTGCTATTATGAAATTATATTATGTAAAATGCCAATAAAATGGTATTTTTTGAAGGTAAAAATAAAATTTCTAATAACAATATATTGAAAAAATTATGAAAAAAAAAGCAATCGGTTTCAAGCAAAAAACATTTGTAAGCAAACAAGCAAATAAAGCAAGCTCAGAGTTAATCTAACTTTCGAAATTGTTTATTTGTACTTATCACGTTGTTTCAATGTTATTTTGCACTAGGATTTGAATATTTCCTCCAAACTATTCTTTAGATGGGCATAATGATAATATTATATGGTTTTATTTATTGTTTCTATTAGTTTAAAGGATTTATAAAATATCCTTTCACGCAAAACCAGTTTTTCTAAAACATAAAAATACAAGTATAAGGTACGTGGTATTCAAGCGCTACTTTAATCTCTTAGCTTAACAATTATTTTTGTAGCCCTAGTTATCTCGGACATTTAAGTTAAGGGGTTAATAAAATATTTTAGGTATGTCTTTGAAGTTTTCACTCCTTTTTATTAAATCAAAAACTAAAGATTGAAATTTTGCATTATTAATTGGATTTTTTCAAATATTGCTAATAAGTATTATAAGTGTTAATAAATCCATAACTTTGAAATTTAATGAAATTTATAAGATACTGATCACAAAAATTTTTAGTTTTTGCACAAATAATAGATTGGATTGATTAGATTGAGCGTGTAGTTTAATAGCAAAAGACCCAGCTGTGTATACAAACCAAAAAGATGGCAAAAATTGAAGAAATATACAATACAAAATCAAAGATTTTTGGAAATTATTTTAAACACTTGCGATGAAAGCGGGGCAAATTGGGAAGCGTTACTACAATGTTATAATTTAAAATCGCAAATCAATTTCTCGAATTGACAGTTTGCACAATTTCGAAATAATCTCTTTAGAAAAAAAAAATTACAAACATTCATTCCCCTCTTTTTTAAAAAAAAAAAAACTGAAGATTGTAATTTTGCTACCCTTATAGGATTTTATTAAATATTGAATTAAATTTTTATAATTTTTGATCATTTGACCAAACAAAGTGAACTTAGATTTCCATGAAATGTTTCTGCACCCAAATGAAAATAATGCATACTGATTATTAATATTGATGCTGGTTATTAATATATATGCTACGTACGGATAATGTACAATGAATAAGTCACAAATATTTTACAAAAATGCATACTAGCTTCACTTTTAGAAATATGATCCAACAGTGAGAAAAACCTTCAAAAAATTTCCGTACTGTATGTCAAATAAATGGTTTTTATGCCTCTAAGGTATTAAGACAAAGTTATTAAATTTTACTACATTTGCTAAATTTTATCACACATTATTAAGCAATATTTTATTGGTAATTTTAACAATATCATTACCACAACATTTTCGTAAAAAATATCAGCTTTCTGGTGTTTCTATAGAGCTAGGGTAAATTTTATGATATCCTGATAACTTTGACCATACTTTTTTTCTCAGTTTATAAACAAGAAAATACTCGTAGTAAAATCGAAACTATAGTATGTCCATTTTTATGTCATTTATTTGTGTTTTATTTACGTTGTTTATCCTTTTACATGTTAATTAATATTAATAGACCTATTATCCTTAACTAAGAAATGTCATATTAAAAATTAATAATTGTAATATCTTTATTTTATTATTTGTTTAAAACCTGGTTTAATATATTTGATTAAGAAACGAATTTAATATAACAAATATATGATTAGAATAAAAAATACTATATGTTCTTAATTAATTCAAATAAATAATAATAAACTAAATACTAATTGATAAATATATATTACCTATTTTTTAAGTTATTTATTATTGATGAGTATATAAAATTAATGATAAACAGTTTTATGAATTAATTTTATTTTCAAATTTAAAAACTTTGAATTCTTTATACCAAATAAATTCTGTTTCTCTTTATGAAAGAGCGTGAATAAATAATCAATAGAGGATTGAAATTCTTCAGCCATTAATAAATTCTTTTCTTTTAGGGGCAGAGTGATTAATGGAGAGAATTTTTGAAGAGGAAATGAAGGACGGTTCTTCGATTGGGCATGATACATGGGGCATCCATGTTTTTAATTTGTAAAATCTTCAGAGGGCCCCGTTTTGAGTGATTTATGGTGAAGAAAATGCTATTTATTTTTAAGAAGATCTTTTCTAGTACTAGGTTTTAAAAACAAAATTAATTAAAATTGATTATTATAACAGCTTATTGCGTCAGAACACTTAATTCCATGAATTATCTTTTTTTTGTATTTCAATATGCATGCGTGATTTATCTTAGGTAAATATATATATATATATATATATATATATATATATATATATATATATATATATATATATATATATATATATATATATATATATATCTATCTTTAAAAGCATTACTATGATGGTTTTGTGTTTTAATTTAATTTACTAAAATTTTTAAATATTTAAAAGACATACAATATTTATACTTGGGGTGTAACAAAATTAAATACTCGTTACATTTCGTAGCAATTGGGATGCATAATAAAATATTTAGATGCTAATAGACAACTATGGTGGAATACTTTCTTATAGTTCAATATTTATAAAGTTTCAATTCAGTTCTAAAATTAATTAACACTGTTTTCATACAATGCTAAAAAATCTAAATGAACCAAAGAAACGTTAAAGAGTCAAATTGACCTATTATGTGATTGAAAGTGATAAAAATTATTTGGTACTCATTTTTAACGGATATTTACTGTTAAATTGTGCAAATTTTGTGATAGTAAGCTTAAATTTGGTGTTTAATCAAGAAATAGCAGTTAAATTAAAAGTATCTAGAAAACTAATGTTCCCTATAGAACTTTTTAGTTAATCTCTCTTAATAGTATTCGTTAATTTAGTTAAACGATAAATATTCCTTGAAAATATAAACACTTCCTTTGCTTCATAAATTAAAATGTCATATTCATTTTCAATAATGTCGGATATATCAGCGTGTTACAAAATGTATAAAGGATATTTATTCAAATGATATAATCAATCCTACTGAAAACTAATGTAAACAAATATAAACTTGACGTATATGAGGTATTATTTAGTGAAATTGTAATCATGGTAACGGTTAACTGGAAATTGTGGTTTTCAAATTTATAGCTCTTTATGCCACACATTTGGTAAAAAATACAAGGCTGAAAAGTAAATTTAATTGCTTAAATCATTTTTATGCTATGATTTGAAGAATCTTGCTAAAGTTACCAAATTTGACCACAATGACAATATTTTACCGCATATTATGAAGTCATATTTTATTATTAATATTTTCGAAATAAATACCAAAGCGCTCGGTAAAAATTACCAAGCTTGTTTGTGTTCCTATAGAGCTAAAAATCTGGTAAAGGTTACCATATTCCGATCGGTTTTAACATACTTTTTTTCTCAGTGCAGGATATAAATTTTTGGATTTTTCAGATAACATAGAATCTTCTTTAATTTTGTTCTAGAATTCTTCATCAAAAAATCTAACATGTTTCAATGCAATGCTATGATACCTTCAGTAAAAATTTAAATTACAGTAATTAGAATTGTTACAATCAATTGCAGTGGTTAAAATTAGTTAAAGGTTAAAATTGCAATTTAATTTAATTTAGGAATTTAATCTAAAATTTAATTTTAATACAATCTAAGAATGCTTTATATTATTATATGCACTTTTAATAACTTAAACAAGTTCTTTTGTTTGGCTTTTGATTGAAATGAATCTAACCCTTTATGAGAATAAATCGAAAGTTTTGAAATGCATTGTTTTATATATTTCCCTTTTAAATCCGAACTGGCTTTTGACTTGAATAATTGTTCATTCTCAGTGACTAGACAGGTTCTTAATGCCCAACTCAATCCAAGAATTTACATTTTTGATAAATGGAAGATTTCAGAAATGCAATTAACATATGAATGGAGAGGCTGTACCTATTTATAATGAATTAACGTATGCTTGAGTGCATTCAAAAATTAATTATTTGAAAATTTAGGTGAATTATAAAATAATTTTGGGTGTAAATGCACTTCTAGTTTTAAGTATTAGAATAATTGAAATACTTTACGTCAAATATAAGTCTAGTAATTAAACTATACGCTGAAAATCAAATTTTTTTTCTATATAGACAATAAAGTATTTAAGTTCAGTTTCTCAATAATAAACGTAATTAAATTATTAAATACTAATTTATACAAGTCATAATCTTCTCAATTATTATTTTTATTTTTAATCAAAAGTTTATTTGCTACGAAATATGTAGGGTTTTAGGGTTTTCTTTAATCACAGTCTTTAGTATAGTTTTTTTATTTAAATGCCTAATCAAAATTTAATATATTATAGTTGCTAATAGGGATTAAAATCATCTAAAGTAGTTTAAATACCGGATGCTTCCTTGAGAACCCTAATTTATCTATTGTTGATTTCATTTTTGATACTTCTAGAACAACATATTAGGGGCGGTAACTACGGAAAATCTTAAATTTTTTCTCAAATTATGGAAGGTCTTAAATATGATTGTCCATTATGTTTATTTGACTAAACAATTACTTGAAAATTGTTTTTGTTTTTGCACAATTACTTTAATTCTAACTTCCTTCTCTCTTCAATTATTTAACTGCCCAAATGATTTTTTTTAATAAATGCCCATTAATAAATTGAGATATTTATTTTGCTAATATTGTCCAAAGTAGTTTTTAAACTTTAAATATCGCTACGCATTTTAATACTTCTAACGTTTTCAAGAAATATTTCGAGCCATTCATCCATAAACTTAGCCATTACTGCAGAAATAGTTATTAAAAATGTATTTCCCTGTTGCTATATGTATAAAAGCAATAAACTTTTTAAAATAGTATTTGCGACGCAATAGAAAGGAACTGAACTATTCAAAGCCTTCTTTCGGCAATATTGAAGTCATAAAAAATAACAAGGAAACCAAAATCTTTTGAATGGAAAATCATTTTGATTTTCTTGCTAAGTTTATTATTTTTACGTTTTTGGAACAGATTTTGAAGCGTGTTTATTTCTTGAAATAAATTACAAATTCTCTATTTAATAATGTGAAATAGTTGTATGTAAAAGATTGTATGATATGGTGAAGAGATTACATTATATATTGATAGAAATGTTTACTGACTTTATTAATGAATGTTGCCCCTCTTTAGGAATCTTCGTCATTTTTAATGTTTAAAAATATATGATAATAAAAAGATATGATAATAAAAATTCAGAAAACAACAAATATCCTATTAAATTTCACATAATTACATGTTATATTCACAGTCGAAATCTATTTTACAAAATAGATTTCGGAAAAAGTAAAAAAGAAACAACCCAAAACAATTAGTTTAATAATATAATGGTTAGTTAAAATATTTTTACGCGAAAGACAAGTAAAACCCAAGTAGGCCCTTAAGTCATAAGAAACTTCACCTTACCTAAACTTCAGGGGGCCATTTCATATTTTGAAAAATATTAATAATTTTGTAAATGAATTTTCCTAATGCTTAAAAAAAATTTCTTTTATTATTTGTATCATAATTCACATGGGAATTTCACCCTTCAATGCCTGTTTTTTTCTTATTTTTTTATTATCTTGTTAAAGCTTGTTCCTAATCCCCTACTGGTCAATCTCTTTTTTCCTTGTTGTCACATGTTCTTGCGATTTTTTATGCCTTTCCCTCTTTTCTTCTGTGCTACGAAAGTAATACAAATTCCTTATAACTTAATTATAGTTATAGTTCGCGTGATGTCAATTATGTTTCTTTGCAAATCATTCAAAGATTACTATGTATCAAATGTGGGTTTAAATATTTGAATTTAAATATATTTATCTAGGATTTTTTGTAAGAAATTCCAGTTCTTTACAATGAATGCCACTTTAAAATTTTGATATAATGTAAATACAGAGAAATTTTAACAACAATTCAGCTTAAAGTACAACAAAAGTATGCTGTCTACTCTTGTCTACTCTTTTTTCTGCAACGTATTATTCCAAAACTTTCGATTTCAAGAAATTTTCATATTAAACTAATTTGAAGAAATATTCGATTGGGTATTTGAAATATTTTCAGAATGTTCAGAAATTGTGGTTCTTGATATTTCAAACTATTTTCATTCATAAAAGACTAGCCGTCTCTGGCAATTCGCCTTGTTAAATAAGATGGCTTTCAAGTATTTCGATATTTAAAATCATACAGTCAAAAATCAAGACAATATGTAATAATAAATGCATATTCTTCAAGTGAGGGTGGATTTAATTTTCTTCTTTTACTTAATAGTATGGTATTGTGGGGAATTATTTATTAAAAAGTTTAGTTCAACATATGCCAATATTAATAAAAAAACATACTACTTATCTCAATGACGCCTCTGATGGATGATTAATCCAATTAGCAATTTTGTCAAAATCAAACTGTGTTATTTATTTGCTTTTAGTAACTATATAAAGCAACGAATTTCATTTGTAAGAATTTAATCACCAAATCGAAACAAACATTAACTGTTATAAAATTCTTTGAGTTTAAAGAATACACAGATCTAAAACAGTAAATCAATACATTTCAACGCAAAAAATATACTTTAAAAAATAATTTATCTTATTCAAGAATTAAGTATATACGTAAAAAAATTAAAATCAGTCTATACATTTATTTGACGCGTTAATTGGTAATTAAAATATACTTTAGCTTACCAACCAGCTTTATTTAACTTTTTTAATCCTAGAAAAAAAGATTTTTGCTATTAAAAAAATTTTCTTTTGTTAATATTGAGACCCAGGAGTTGAGACTTAAATGAGCTAAGTCTTAAATGTGTGTACTCAAATACATGATTTATTCACATTTGGGCTGTTAGTATCCAACCTAGCATCTTTTACTTGCCGATTATTGTACCATATGTTGGAGACAGCTTTTTTGAGTTGTCCCCACACAATCATCAACGCATGACTGATAAGTTCAAAATTTAAATACCGCGGTGCATTGTCAAAATTATATAACGATATTTCCCAATCAATCTAATTTCGGTTTTGGTTTTAATAAATCAAACTTGGCTTCACGGTACAAATCATTGATAAGTACTGATTTTTTTTAATAAAATTTATGATATTTTCATTTAAAGAATAATTATTTAAAGTTTGTGGATTGAAATATCGAGATCAAAAATATGTGAACAATAAATTATTATTATTAATAGTTGGTATTAAAATAGTTAAGTATTAGAATATAATAAATTTGAAAGCTTTAAAATTGAAATGCCGATTTGACGAATAAGAATAGGCATATTTATTTTTAACAAAATCAGAGAAGGAGAAATATTATGTTTCTTCAATTTTCGATTAATTATATTAGTCTGCATATTTTGTTTCGAATGCTCTCTACTTTTTGCACTTAAATTATGCGTTTAGAGAAATGTAACGATATTTAATTTTGTTCAACTGGTTTCGTCTTCTTCTAATTTTTTGGAATATTTTATTTTATAACAGTCGTTGAAATTCCGATCCAAATTTTGAGTTTATGGTTACTATTTTTCTTCTCCGAAGCCTTGTAGTGTTGAACCCAATCCAGAAGAAAAGGGAACTCCTGAATCAATTATTGGGTGAAATTTGCCTTTGCAGAAGACTTTGTGATATTACATTTAAGTTACGTGTAGAGGAAAACCTCCCATGGTTAGTCCGACGGCGAGGGGATTCCAACCCATGATCCGTCTACCACTGAGGATATTTTTACGTCAGCACTGTGGTCGGTGCGAGCCAGGTGCGGAATTCGCATTGACCCAGTCATCGCTGGGATTCGAACGCTCTATCCCCTAAACATTCCCACGTTTTAATCTATCACGATTTTCATTAATGAAATTTGATATTTTCGATACAGCTCTCGAACCACATATTGCAGAAAAGAGGTCATTGTTTACAAACCACCCCTTGAAAATTTGCACGATTCAAATCGATTCTATAGTTCTCGAGTTATTAGCTAACATACATTCAGGCAGACTTTCGATTTTATAAATACAGAGAAGATATATATTTATTGTTAGAAAAATTATTTTGTTCTCTATAGTTAAACCGTTTGAGATTTTACCGCGCGTTTCTTAATGTTTAATTTTTTTCCTACAAATTCTGTCATCAACGTAAATGGCAAGTGGATAGGTGCTACGTCACCGAATTAGCATTTCTGAAGTCATCTATTGCTATCTATTCTGCAGTTATCTATTCTGAAGTTATCTATTGCTATCTATTCTGCAGTTATCTATTCTGAAGTTATCTATGTGCTTATTCTGTTTAGATTTGTTCTTTTAAAACATTTTTCTTAAAAAAAAAAAAAATAAGGTAGAATTCTTTTCGCAGACAAAATGAATCCTAAGACAAAAAATTATAAAATAAAATAATTTAAAATTTCTTAAAAATTATTCGCATGAAAAATTAATTAATAAAATATTACGTGTAAATTAGAAAATCGAGTTTTTAAATCTCGGCTTTTTCGAGTATTATGTTCATGTTATATAAAATTTTTCTTAAAATGTAGTGCAACAATTTATTATAAAATATTTACAAAAATCAAATGAAAAGTCAGTGCTTTTCAAGTAATAATAATAAATCCAAATAAAATACTAACTTTTCCTCTGCTTTCTTTACAAATTTTATAAGAAATTCTTTCGACGCGTTTCTGGAAAAACTTTACATAAAAAGAACACGATACCTTGAAAATTAACCGTGACTATATAAACTCGATTTTTATAAGTTACGTTTATAATTTATTTATATTATTATTTATTTATATTTGTATAATTTATTTATTACTTTTTCGTAATAAAGAACCATAGAAAGGTTATTCTTAAATTTTTTTTAATTGTTTATTACTTTATTTGTGCTGTTTATTTGTTCAAATGATGCATACAAAATTCAAAGTCAAGTTCACATACGTCAGAAATGATATATAAAAGCAGTAGTTTATTACGACAATGCCTAAGTGGATTTACAAATAAAATCTATAACTTTAAAATTTAAGTAAATATACAAAATATTGATAGTAAACATTTTTACTTTATACACAAATACTAGATTGGATTGATCTGATAGAGCATGTAGTTAAATAGCAGAAGACCCAGCTAATAGAACCAAACCAAATAGAAATCAAATACAAACAAAATAGAAAGCAAAAATTGAAGAAATACAATTACAAAATCAGAAATTTTTAGGAATTATTTTAAACGCTTACAACAAGAAACGGGACAAATTGTGAAGTGTTACGACACTGTTAGAATGAATTTAAAATTGTTAAGCAGTATCACGAATTAACCATTTGCACAATTTCGAAATAATCTCTTTAAAAAAAATTTTACAACTTTTATTGTAACCCAAAAAGTAAATCTGAATTTATGAAACAAGTTTGTAAATAAAATACGATGGTAACTGGGCAAAATTAGTAAAAAATTTCAATTTATCCCAATTGAGTTCGATAAATTTAATCCCAATATATTTTACGACGATAAATTTTTATTCCAACTGTAACTAAATTTGTGGAAAGAAATCTATATTGATACAATAAAAACTTAAGGCGACTTTTACCTACAGAATTTTCAATTTTCATTTAAATTAACCGCGAAGCTAACTTGAGGTTTATGAGCAAAGCGAGCCAAAATGTTATAGTAAAATAAATATGATAAATTTAATAAAATAATAATGTAATTTTCCTTCAGACATGCTCATTTGTAGGCGTCGTATATTAGGGACTTATATTATTTTTTCTCCACAAAAAAATAATAATATAATGCCTAAGACAGACGCTGACAGATCCTTTGTAAGACTTCTCCAGTTCACTCACCTTTATAAAACAGTTACGCTTGCAACACTCTTCTTTTTTATCCGAAATCGAAAAGTTACTTCTTGATTTTCGAATCCTTGGTGCTCAGCTGTTGATTCCTTACTATTCTCTAAGGGGTGTTTTCGACGAAGAAACTTCCCTCTCAGTCTTTGAAGAATCGGGCAACGAACATCGTTTGGTACTTTTGTAAAGCAAGACGGTGCAAAGCTGATATTTTACTTTTTGCTTCTTTTCCTTGCCTTTTTATTATTCATTTTAAAATTTAAGGCAAAAATTCATTGTTTATTTTGATTGTAAACTACTTTTCTCCTGAAATATATTCATAAAAGGAACATGTCGACATTATGTATTATTCGTACAAGTAATTCTACCTCAAAAATTATTTCCAATATAATTCATTCATTTAAGCATGTATTCTATTTAACAGTGATATAAATTTAAGAGCAAAAAAAAAAAATTAAAATAGTTCAAATAAATCGAAATTTACTTTGCAAAAAGTTTTTTTTTCTTCATTAACAAAGATATAATTTAAATATTTTTTAAAAAAGCAATAAGCTTTTGTTCTCAGATTATTGTACTAAAATATCGATACAAAAGAAAAAATTTCGGTAAAATCACTGTTGTGCATGGTAATAAAGTTTCTGGTAAAAAAATCATAATTCTGGTTAATAGATCCAAAATATACAACATTTAAACCAATGATTTAGAATTCTTTCCGTCATTCGCTAACGGTTAACCGGAATTTCCAAAATTATACACACTGAGTAAAACATACAAAATTAAGAAGTAAATTTAACTGAATAAATGGTTTTTATAACATTTTCTAAGATATTATGATATAATTAGCAAATTTTGGCATGTTTAACAATTTTTCTCACTTATTATCAAACCATATTTTATTGTTAATTTTTACATTTAAACCAATGATTTAGAATTCTTTCCGTCATTCGCTAACGGTTAACCGGAATTTCCAAAATTATACACACTGAGTAAAACATACAAAATTAAGAAGTAAATTTAACTGAATAAATGGTTTTTATAACATTTTCTAAGATATTATGATATAATTAGCAAATTTTGGCATGTTAAACAATTTTTCTCACTTATTATCAAACCATATTTTATTGTTAATTTTTACATTTAAACCAATGATTTAGAATTCTTTCCGTCATTCGCTAACGGTTAACCGGAATTTCCAAAATTATACACACTGAGTAAAACATACAAAATTAAGAAGTAAATTTAACTGAATAAATGGTTTTTATAACATTTTCTAAGATATTATGATATAATTAGCAAATTTTGGCATGTTAAACAATTTTTCTCACTTATTATCAAACCATATTTTATTGTTAATTTTTACATTTAAACCAATGATTTAGAATTCTTTCCGTCATTCGCTAACGGTTAACCGGAATTTCCAAAATTATACACACTGAGTAAAACATACAAAATTAAGAAGTAAATTTAACTGAATAAATGGTTTTTATAACATTTTCTAAGATATTATGATATAATTAGCAAATTTTGGCATGTTAAACAATTTTTCTCACTTATTATCAAACCATATTTTATTGTTAATTTTTACATTTAAACCAATGATTTAGAATTCTTTCCGTCATTCGCTAACGGTTAACCGGAATTTCCAAAATTATACACACTGAGTAAAACATACAAAATTAAGAAGTAAATTTAACTGAATAAATGGTTTTTATAACATTTTCTAAGATATTATGATATAATTAGCAAATTTTGGCATGTTAAACAATTTTTCTCACTTATTATTAAACCATATTTTATTGTTAATTTTTACATTTAAACCAATGATTTAGAATTCTTTCCGTCATTCGCTAACGGTTAACCGGAATTTCCAAAATTATACACACTGAGTAAAACATAAAAAATTAAGAAGTAAATTTAACTGAATAAATGGTTTTTATAACATTTTCTAAGATATTATGATATAATTAGCAAATTTTGGCATGTTAAACAATTTTTCTCACTTATTATTAAACCATATTTTATTGTTAATTTTTGCATTTAAACCAATGATTTAGAATTCTTTCCGTCATTCGCTAACGGTTAACCGGAATTTCCAAAATTATACACACTGAGTAAAACATACAAAATTAAGAAGTAAATTTAACTGAATGAATGGTTTTTATAACATTTTCTAAGATATTATGATATAATTAGCAAATTTTGGCATGTTAAACAATTTTTCTCACTTATTATTAAACCATATTTTATTGTTAATTTTTGCATTTAAACCAATGATTTAGAATTCTTTCCGTCATTCGCTAACGGTTAACCGGAATTTCCAAAATTATACACACTGAGTAAAACATACAAAATTAAGAAGTAAATTTAACTGAATGAATGGTTTTTATAACATTTTCTAAGATATTATGATATAATTAGCAAATTTTGGCATGTTAAACAATTTTTCTCACTTATTAATAAACCATATTTTATTGTTAATTTTTACATTTAAACCAATGATTTAGAATTCTTTCCGTCATTCGCTAACGGTTAACCGGAATTTCCAAAATTATATACACTGAGTAAAACATACAAAATTAAGAAGTAAATTTAACTGAATGAATGGTTTTTATAACATTTTCTAAGATATTATGATATAATTAGCAAATTTTGGCATGTTAAACAATTTTTCTCACTTATTATTAAACCATATTTTATTGTTAATTTTTACATTTAAACCAATGATTTAGAATTCTTTCCGTCATTCGCTAACGGTTAACCGGAATTTCCAAAATTATACACACTGAGTAAAACATACAAAATTAAGAAGTAAATTTAACTGAATAAATGGTTTTTATAACATTTTCTAAGATATTATGATATAATTAGCAAATTTTGGCATGTTAAACAATTTTTCTCACTTATTATTAAACCATATTTTATTGTTAATTTTTACATTTAAACCAATGATTTAGAATTCTTTCCGTCATTCGCTAACGGTTAACCGGAATTTCCAAAATTATACACACTGAGTAAAACATACAAAATTAAGAAGTAAATTTAACTGAATGAATGGTTTTTATAACATTTTCTAAGATATTATGATATAATTAGCAAATTTTGGCATGTTAAACAATTTTTCTCACTTATTATTAAACCATATTTTATTGTTAATTTTTACATTTAAACCAATGATTTAGAATTCTTTCCGTCATTCGCTAACGGTTAACCGGAATTTCCAAAATTATACACACTGAGTAAAACATACAAAATTAAGAAGTAAATTTAACTGAATAAATGGTTTTTATAACATTTTCTAAGATATTATGATATAATTAGCAAATTTTGGCATGTTAAACAATTTTTCTCACTTATTATTAAACCATATTTTATTGCTAATTTTTACATTTAAACCAATGATTTAGAATTCTTTCCGTCATTCGCTAACGGTTAACCGGAATTTCCAAAATTATACACACTGAGTAAAACATACAAAATTAAGAAGTAAATTTAACTGAATGAATGGTTTTTATAACATTTTCTAAGATATTATGATATAATTAGCAAATTTTGGCATGTTAAACAATTTTTCTCACTTATTATTAAACCATATTTTATTGTTAATTTTTACATTTAAACCAATGATTTAGAATTCTTTCCGTCATTCGCTAACGGTTAACCGGAATTTCCAAAATTATACACACTGAGTAAAACATACAAAATTAAGAAGTAAATTTAACTGAATAAATGGTTTTTATAACATTTTCTAAGATATTATGATATAATTAGCAAATTTTGGCATGTTAAACAATTTTTCTCACTTATTATTAAACCATATTTTATTGTTAATTTTTACATTTAAACCAATGATTTAGAATTCTTTCCGTCATTCGCTAACGGTTAACCGGAATTTCCAAAATTATACACACTGAGTAAAACATACAAAATTAAGAAGTAAATTTAACTGAATAAATGGTTTTTATAACATTTTCTAAGATATTATGATATAATTAGCAAATTTTGGCATGTTAAACAATTTTTCTCACTTATTATTAAACCATATTTTATTGTTAATTTTTACATTTAAACCAATGATTTAGAATTCTTTCCGTCATTCGCTAACGGTTAACCGGAATTTCCAAAATTATACACACTGAGTAAAACATACAAAATTAAGAAGTAAATTTAACTGAATAAATGGTTTTTATAACATTTTCTAAGATATTATGATATAATTAGCAAATTTTGGCATGTTAAACAATTTTTCTCACTTATTATTAAACCATATTTTATTGTTAATTTTTACATTTAAACCAATGATTTAGAATTCTTTCCGTCATTCGCTAACGGTTAACCGGAATTTCCAAAATTATACACACTGAGTAAAACATACAAAATTAAGAAGTAAATTTAACTGAATAAATGGTTTTTATAACATTTTCTAAGATATTATGATATAATTAGCAAATTTTGGCATGTTAAACAATTTTTCTCACTTATTATTAAACCATATTTTATTGTTAATTTTTACATTTAAACCAATGATTTAGAATTCTTTCCGTCATTCGCTAACGGTTAACCGGAATTTCCAAAATTATACACACTGAGTAAAACATACAAAATTAAGAAGTAAATTTAACTGAATAAATGGTTTTTATAACATTTTCTAAGATATTATGATATAATTAGCAAATTTTGGCATGTTAAACAATTTTTCTCACTTATTATTAAACCATATTTTATTGTTAATTTTTACATTTAAACCAATGATTTAGAATTCTTTCCGTCATTCGCTAACGGTTAACCGGAATTTCCAAAATTATACACACTGAGTAAAACATACAAAATTAAGAAGTAAATTTAACTGAATAAATGGTTTTTATAACATTTTCTAAGATATTATGATATAATTAGCAAATTTTGGCATGTTAAACAATTTTTCTCACTTATTATTAAACCATATTTTATTGTTAATTTTTACATTTAAACCAATGATTTAGAATTCTTTCCGTCATTCGCTAACGGTTAACCGGAATTTCCAAAATTATACACACTGAGTAAAACATACAAAATTAAGAAGTAAATTTAACTGAATAAATGGTTTTTATAACATTTTCTAAGATATTATGATATAATTAGCAAATTTTGGCATGTTAAACAATTTTTCTCACTTATTATTAAACCATATTTTATTGTTAATTTTTACATTTAAACCAATGATTTAGAATTCTTTCCGTCATTCGCTAACGGTTAACCGGAATTTCCAAAATTATACACACTGAGTAAAACATACAAAATTAAGAAGTAAATTTAACTGAATAAATGGTTTTTATAACATTTTCTAAGATATTATGATATAATTAGCAAATTTTGGCATGTTAAACAATTTTTCTCACTTATTATTAAACCATATTTTATTGTTAATTTTTACATTTAAACCAATGATTTAGAATTCTTTCCGTCATTCGCTAACGGTTAACCGGAATTTCCAAAATTATACACACTGAGTAAAACATACAAAATTAAGAAGTAAATTTAACTGAATAAATGGTTTTTATAACATTTTCTAAGATATTATGATATAATTAGCAAATTTTGGCATGTTAAACAATTTTTCTCACTTATTATTAAACCATATTTTATTGTTAATTTTTACATTTAAACCAATGATTTAGAATTCTTTCCGTCATTCGCTAACGGTTAACCGGAATTTCCAAAATTATACACACTGAGTAAAACATACAAAATTAAGAAGTAAATTTAACTGAATAAATGGTTTTTATAACATTTTCTAAGATATTATGATATAATTAGCAAATTTTGGCATGTTAAACAATTTTTCTCACTTATTATTAAACCATATTTTATTGTTAATTTTTACATTTAAACCAATGATTTAGAATTCTTTCCGTCATTCGCTAACGGTTAACCGGAATTTCCAAAATTATACACACTGAGTAAAACATACAAAATTAAGAAGTAAATTTAACTGAATAAATGGTTTTTATAACATTTTCTAAGATATTATGATATAATTAGCAAATTTTGGCATGTTAAACAATTTTTCTCACTTATTATTAAACCATATTTTATTGTTAATTTTTACATTTAAACCAATGATTTAGAATTCTTTCCGTCATTCGCTAACGGTTAACCGGAATTTCCAAAATTATACACACTGAGTAAAACATACAAAATTAAGAAGTAAATTTAACTGAATAAATGGTTTTTATAACATTTTCTAAGATATTATGATATAATTAGCAAATTTTGGCATGTTAAACAATTTTTCTCACTTATTATTAAACCATATTTTATTGTTAATTTTTACATTTAAACCAATGATTTAGAATTCTTTCCGTCATTCGCTAACGGTTAACCGGAATTTCCAAAATTATACACACTGAGTAAAACATACAAAATTAAGAAGTAAATTTAACTGAATAAATGGTTTTTATAACATTTTCTAAGATATTATGATATAATTAGCAAATTTTGGCATGTTAAACAATTTTTCTCACTTATTATTAAACCATATTTTATTGTTAATTTTTACATTTAAACCAATGATTTAGAATTCTTTCCGTCATTCGCTAACGGTTAACCGGAATTTCCAAAATTATACACACTGAGTAAAACATACAAAATTAAGAAGTAAATTTAACTGAATAAATGGTTTTTATAACATTTTCTAAGATATTATGATATAATTAGCAAATTTTGGCATGTTAAACAATTTTTCTCACTTATTATTAAACCATATTTTATTGTTAATTTTTACATTTAAACCAATGATTTAGAATTCTTTCCGTCATTCGCTAACGGTTAACCGGAATTTCCAAAATTATACACACTGAGTAAAACATACAAAATTAAGAAGTAAATTTAACTGAATAAATGGTTTTTATAACATTTTCTAAGATATTATGATATAATTAGCAAATTTTGGCATGTTAAACAATTTTTCTCACTTATTATTAAACCATATTTTATTGTTAATTTTTACATTTAAACCAATGATTTAGAATTCTTTCCGTCATTCGCTAACGGTTAACCGGAATTTCCAAAATTATACACACTGAGTAAAACATACAAAATTAAGAAGTAAATTTAACTGAATAAATGGTTTTTATAACATTTTCTAAGATATTATGATATAATTAGCAAATTTTGGCATGTTAAACAATTTTTCTCACTTATTATTAAACCATATTTTATTGTTAATTTTTACATTTAAACCAATGATTTAGAATTCTTTCCGTCATTCGCTAACGGTTAACCGGAATTTCCAAAATTATACACACTGAGTAAAACATACAAAATTAAGAAGTAAATTTAACTGAATAAATGGTTTTTATAACATTTTCTAAGATATTATGATATAATTAGCAAATTTTGGCATGTTAAACAATTTTTCTCACTTATTATTAAACCATATTTTATTGTTAATTTTTACATTTAAACCAATGATTTAGAATTCTTTCCGTCATTCGCTAACGGTTAACCGGAATTTCCAAAATTATACACACTGAGTAAAACATACAAAATTAAGAAGTAAATTTAACTGAATAAATGGTTTTTATAACATTTTCTAAGATATTATGATATAATTAGCAAATTTTGGCATGTTAAACAATTTTTCTCACTTATTATTAAACCATATTTTATTGTTAATTTTTACATTTAAACCAATGATTTAGAATTCTTTCCGTCATTCGCTAACGGTTAACCGGAATTTCCAAAATTATACACACTGAGTAAAACATACAAAATTAAGAAGTAAATTTAACTGAATAAATGGTTTTTATAACATTTTCTAAGATATTATGATATAATTAGCAAATTTTGGCATGTTAAACAATTTTTCTCACTTATTATTAAACCATATTTTATTGTTAATTTTTACATTTAAACCAATGATTTAGAATTCTTTCCGTCATTCGCTAACGGTTAACCGGAATTTCCAAAATTATACACACTGAGTAAAACATACAAAATTAAGAAGTAAATTTAACTGAATAAATGGTTTTTATAACATTTTCTAAGATATTATGATATAATTAGCAAATTTTGGCATGTTAAACAATTTTTCTCACTTATTATTAAACCATATTTTATTGTTAATTTTTACATTTAAACCAATGATTTAGAATTCTTTCCGTCATTCGCTAACGGTTAACCGGAATTTCCAAAATTATACACACTGAGTAAAACATACAAAATTAAGAAGTAAATTTAACTGAATAAATGGTTTTTATAACATTTTCTAAGATATTATGATATAATTAGCAAATTTTGGCATGTTAAACAATTTTTCTCACTTATTATTAAACCATATTTTATTGTTAATTTTTACATTTAAACCAATGATTTAGAATTCTTTCCGTCATTCGCTAACGGTTAACCGGAATTTCCAAAATTATACACACTGAGTAAAACATACAAAATTAAGAAGTAAATTTAACTGAATAAATGGTTTTTATAACATTTTCTAAGATATTATGATATAATTAGCAAATTTTGGCATGTTAAACAATTTTTCTCACTTATTATTAAACCATATTTTATTGTTAATTTTTACATTTAAACCAATGATTTAGAATTATTTCCGTCATTCGCTAACGGTTAACCGGAATTTCCAAAATTATACACACTGAGTAAAACATACAAAATTAAGAAGTA
This sequence comes from Parasteatoda lunata, assembly GCA_949128135.1. Taxonomy (NCBI): domain Eukaryota; kingdom Metazoa; phylum Arthropoda; class Arachnida; order Araneae; family Theridiidae; genus Parasteatoda; species Parasteatoda lunata. The sequence continues at coordinate 64,913,582 of OX421974.1, forward strand.
AATTTAACTGAATAAATGGTTTTTATAACATTTTCTAAGATATTATGATATAATTAGCAAATTTTGGCATGTTAAACAATTTTTCTCACTTATTATTAAACCATATTTTATTGTTAATTTTTACATTTAAACCAATGATTTAGAATTCTTTCCGTCATTCGCTAACGGTTAACCGGAATTTCCAAAATTATACACACTGAGTAAAACATACAAAATTAAGAAGTAAATTTAACTGAATAAATGGTTTTTATAACATTTTCTAAGATATTATGATATAATTAGCAAATTTTGGCATGTTAAACAATTTTTCTCACTTATTATTAAACCATATTTTATTGTTAATTTTTACATTTAAACCAATGATTTAGAATTCTTTCCGTCATTCGCTAACGGTTAACCGGAATTTCCAAAATTATACACACTGAGTAAAACATACAAAATTAAGAAGTAAATTTAACTGAATAAATGGTTTTTATAACATTTTCTAAGATATTATGATATAATTAGCAAATTTTGGCATGTTAAACAATTTTTCTCACTTATTATTAAACCATATTTTATTGTTAATTTTTACATTTAAACCAATGATTTAGAATTCTTTCCGTCATTCGCTAACGGTTAACCGGAATTTCCAAAATTATACACACTGAGTAAAACATACAAAATTAAGAAGTAAATTTAACTGAATAAATGGTTTTTATAACATTTTCTAAGATATTATGATATAATTAGCAAATTTTGGCATGTTAAACAATTTTTCTCACTTATTATTAAACCATATTTTATTGTTAATTTTTACATTTAAACCAATGATTTAGAATTCTTTCCGTCATTCGCTAACGGTTAACCGGAATTTCCAAAATTATACACACTGAGTAAAACATACAAAATTAAGAAGTAAATTTAACTGAATGAATGGTTTTTATAACATTTTCTAAGATATTATGATATAATTAGCAAATTTTGGCATGTTAAACAATTTTTCTCACTTATTATTAAACCATATTTTATTGTTAATTTTTACATTTAAACCAATGATTTAGAATTCTTTCCGTCATTCGCTAACGGTTAACCGGAATTTCCAAAATTATACACACTGAGTAAAACATACAAAATTAAGAAGTAAATTTAACTGAATAAATGGTTTTTATAACATTTTCTAAGATATTATGATATAATTAGCAAATTTTGGCATGTTAAACAATTTTTCTCACTTATTATTAAACCATATTTTATTGTTAATTTTTACATTTAAACCAATGATTTAGAATTCTTTCCGTCATTCGCTAACGGTTAACCGGAATTTCCAAAATTATACACACTGAGTAAAACATACAAAATTAAGAAGTAAATTTAACTGAATGAATGGTTTTTATAACATTTTCTAAGATATTATGATATAATTAGCAAATTTTGGCATGTTAAACAATTTTTCTCACTTATTATTAAACCATATTTTATTGTTAATTTTTACATTTAAACCAATGATTTAGAATTCTTTCCGTCATTCGCTAACGGTTAACCGGAATTTCCAAAATTATACACACTGAGTAAAACATACAAAATTAAGAAGTAAATTTAACTGAATAAATGGTTTTTATAACATTTTCTAAGATATTATGATATAATTAGCAAATTTTGGCATGTTAAACAATTTTTCTCACTTATTATTAAACCATATTTTATTGCTAATTTTTACATTTAAACCAATGATTTAGAATTCTTTCCGTCATTCGCTAACGGTTAACCGGAATTTCCAAAATTATACACACTGAGTAAAACATACAAAATTAAGAAGTAAATTTAACTGAATAAATGGTTTTTATAACATTTTCTAAGATATTATGATATAATTAGCAAATTTTGGCATGTGTAACAATTTTTCTCACTTATTATTAAACCATATTTTATTGTTAATTTTACAAAAAATCATTTCCAAAGCTCTTATGTAAAAATAACCGAGATTTTTGGTGTTCCCATAGAGCCAAAAAAGCGTTAAATTTTTCCGCATTTAGGTAGTTTTGGCCATATTTTTTCCCTCAGTGAACATAGTAAAACGATTTAACAAAAAAAAATTCACACTTTTTTCTAAGAAAAATTATTTTGTTTATAAATTTCCACTGTTACAATTACGCAAAAGTCACATGTTGCAAACATATTCAATTCTCTTAAGCTTCAAAATAAAAATGCTCCCCAAAATTTCCTTCTTTCATTAGAAGTATCAAGTAATTCTAATGGCCTACTCTATGGTGTGAAGAATACCTAAACAGGCTGTTTACTTGAATGCTTTCTGTTCTCAGCAATCCAAGATAAGCTTTATACTTACTGTGAACTGCATACAAATAAGATGAATAAAAGTGAGTTTAAAAGTGCAGAATGTTTTTATTTGGTGATAATTTTTATTCTACTTCAGAACTATTACCTTTATTATTAATTCTACGGTAAAAATAATACGGTGAAAAATACGGTAAAAATAAATTTTAGAGCACTCAGAAAAATTAAACTAAAATACTTATATAATATTCAAAAAAATTAAAATCAAATTTCTTTTTTAAATAATTCCGATAAATTATTTTAAAATAATTTTAAAGGGAAAAAAATTAATAATTGAATTAATAATTTGCATTAAAGATATTCTTATTTATTTAAAAACATTTTTAAATGATAGCCATTTATATCAAAAAAATATTTTTAATTGATGTAGTCACGTTTCCTTAGTAATGACAATAATTATACCTTTATAATTCTAAAAAGGTTTTGTTGCTTGAGGAAAGTACTCTAGGAAAGTTTTGATTTAATAACTCATCTGCCTTGCATAAACGTTAAATTAAACGTTCTTTTCGTGTCCTTAATTTTATGATTTACTGCAGCTTCTTCGAAATATTATCTGTAATAAATTTCTCCTCTTTTTAAGAAAGAATTTTATCCTCTTCAATATATCCTCTCAGCAGATCATAAATGTCCAGTTACGTTATACTAGTTTAAGATAATATACAAAGAGACGATCAATCATTGTTTGCTAGTTTGAACAGGGAATTTTTCTTCCCATATATTTCTGACAGAATGAATTTGTATTCATGAATACAAATAAATTCATTGAATTTTATTTTTTTCTAACCTTAGTTATAAATTTAATGTCTATCAACAAAACGTTAAATATATAAATGTTTATTTTATCTTAAAGTTAGATTTTCCAAATAGTATTTTTTTTCAAGCAAAAACGTTTTGGGAGAGACATTTAAAAACGCGGTTTTAACGCTAAACGTTATTTCATTAAACACAAATTATATTTACTGCTTGCATTGAAAAAAAACAACGAAAATCAGAAAAGAAACATCTGAATGTACTGAAGAATTAAATTAGTTTAATTTAAGCCTGCGCGAGATTTTCCTATGAAATCACAAAGGGAAAGAAGAAAAAAAGGTTAGCGTTAATGATTAACAACGCTAGACAAACGCTATACAAAAAATCTCTAATAATGACTTTTAAAATACGGTTTTAAAAATCAATTAAAGAAAAATAGACAGAAATAGAAATTTGTTGTTTGCTTAAAACACTAAGTTTTATTCTCCGCAAATTTTAAATCTAGTTATGATGTTTGTAATAAATGGTGCTGCTAATTGAGAAAAAATATAAACAATGTCTTTAAAATAACTGCTCTTATGTGTAAAAGCGTTTCACAGTTTAGAACAAACCAAACAGACGTCACTATAAATGTTTTAGTTGGTATGATCTGACATAGACACTGTAAAAAAAGTATGGTCAAAACTACCAGATTGTAGTAACTTTTACAGTACTTCTGACTGTGTGAACTCCTAAAATCCCGGTAATTTTTACCGAAGCAGTGTGATAATGATTTTGATAAAATTAATAATAAAATATGGTTATATAATATTTGATAAAATTTTGTAACTGTGGTAAAATTTAGTAATTTTATCATTATATCTTAGAGCAAGGCATGGAAACCATTTATTTGGTTAAATTTATCTTCAAGTTTTGTATTTATTTTCAAATATGTGGTAATAAGAGCTATAATTTAAAAATATATTTCTAATATTTTTTTAAACAGAATTACAGTTTTCCTAAGCAAAATTGAAATTACCACACAGAAAGGTAATTTTACCAGTAGTTTTTTCTCCGCGCAGAAATAAAAATATATTTTAGATTTTGTTAGTCGACAAAATACTTTTATGAACCTTTTGCTATTTTCGCTACTTGTTGAGAATAAATTAACTGGTTTCCTAAGTAAAATGAAACCAACCGTATTTTCTATCACTTTTCAATCAATTACAATTAAGTCAATATACAAACAATTACATTACACTGTTAGAATTTTGTTCTAAAATTACGGTTAAATAATCAAGAGCAGTCTGTCCACCCCCTGAATCACCCATAAGGTTTACGGTTAAAAACATTTCTTACCTTTACGACTTAGAAACCGCTAATAACTGGTATAGTTAAAAAAAACCGTAAGAATGAAATTTAACAAGACATTGGAGTAAGGTTGTGTTTCGCCAAAAATGGAATGTGACTTAATTAATTTTTCTGGTGATGCCATCTATCATGAGAGTTACGAAATACTAGACTTTATTGTTTTAAGACACTCTGTGGTGCTGTCATATATGCTTGAATAAAAGTATCTTTTTCTGATAGTCCAGGGTCACCAATTAAGGATAGCTGGTCACTGGAAACTCTTCATATGTTGAAGGAATAAAAGTGATGTCGACGCTGGGATTCGTACCCCCGACACTTGGTCATAAGATCTACAGATGGTTACAGTAAGTACCCAGTTTCCAGAAACTAAGTAGCATCATATTTTAAGCCTAATTATCGCGGGTGAAATTCTGCTTGTTTAACTGTATTAGGTGAAAACAGTGAATAAACGATTTTACTCTCTGTTAATAGTTTGAATACCATTTTTTAATGTTTATTTTTTACTGCTTTGGCTGAATATTTACCATATTAATTAAATAAATTAATAAATATTATTAATAAATTAACTAATAAATGAATTAATAAATTAATTAATAAATAATAACAATTAAATAAATTGTTATTTAACCAATTTTTTCAAGAAACTTCTACATCTGAGGGTTAAGTTTTAAAATTTTCTATTTGGTTACTGAGAAATCACTGTACAATGTATAGAGTTATACATCAAGAGATTTGATTAAAAATTCGATAGAAAATTTATACAATAGCCTTAGGTAATCTTAGAAATCCAGCTTAACTGGTAATCTTAGAAATCCAGCATATTAAGATCTGCAACACGAACGTAAATTCGAGACAGTAAAGCAACCAATATCATTATTTCTTTGTTAATTTAACAAATGCATGGAGAATCGCATATTTAGTTGTGAAGAAATAAAAAAACTTGAAGAATATTTCGAAGTACAAATGTGATCTTCATCCTTAGAAACAGTTTGAAAAAAGATTGTGAAAGGAAAATTAATTCTTTGTTAATTTTTTTTTCGGTACGGTTTCGTTTTGGCAATGGACAAATAATAGTTTTGTGTTTTCCAAAGGCAACTTTCCTCTGGTGCGACTCAGTTAAATAAATTACTCGTCTAATATTATTTTCACCATCTTGGTGAATTTAAACTAGAACATGCAATTTAATGTGCAGTTTGAGGAAAGGGGAATGAATAAAAAAGAATTTCTAATTTTCATTCATTAAAGATTTATTTATTTAATTGATCTAATTTTGTAGTCACCCAGCACAGTGAAAGAAATAACAATTGACATTTTAAAAAATTTTGCTTTCGAAAACGAGTTATGTATATTGAAATATTTTTTCCCTGTCAAGATATTAAATAGGACCATTTTTGATAGGAAAATGAGTTTTGTAAGTTTCTCTTTGTATCTGCACTGCAAATTATTTTGGCTATTGTTGCTACCATTTTGGGTGTTGAGGTAAACTAGAAATTTTTTCAGTGCATTTTTAATTTGCTTTTTCACTGTTATTATTTTATTTATTTTTTCCTTTTTTGTTGACCAACAACACATATTTTCACCTGCACTAGAATCAATTTAATGACTTCATTGGAAAAATGATTTCGTTTAAAAAGCAAACACGTTTTTTAGTAATACATTCACGCTAATTCATTCAAACAACTGTTATTTTGAAAATTTTATTTGATTTTGTCATCGATAACTACAGTTCAGTACTTAAAACTTTATTTAGTTTACTTCAACCGCAAAAATAGTAGCAACTATATACCATAATTTTTTACAGGGTATATTCGTAAATCAGATATTCGTAAATTCAGCATGCATTTACTAAAATCTGAACCTGCACCTAGTTGTTCTCTATGTCATGTTGACATTACTATTAAACATATTTTAACCGACTGCGAAAAATTCAGACATTTGAGGAAAAAACTTTTTGACAGCTCTTATCCCAGTCTTCAATCTTTGCTTGGTGACCCTGTACATAATAACCTGTTAAGGTTTATCAAGACTATAGGGCTATATTCTCTGATTTAAAATAATACAGTAGTTTGACCTAGAAACCGACTTTAAACCTAGTGCCTGGCGCAGTATAGCCATTTCTGGCTCTTGTGCCATTAAAATCCAACCAATCAACCAACCAACCAATCGTAAATTCAGTAAAAGGTAAATTTCAAAACCATCTTCCACTAATAAATTAGATTGTGTCTACTATCTGTGTAATGCATACATTATTAAAATTTCTGATGCATTTTGAAACGTAACATCGTTTAAATTTTCTGAAACCTTAATATAGAGTGAAGCCATAGTTGAACCATAAAAGCTGAAAAATAACTTAAGATTAATCATATTATCGCATTGCTGAAACTTGATTAACCGTGAACCACAAATAAATTCGATTGTGTCTACTCTTTGTGTAATGCATGCCCTATAAAAAAAATTCCGGAGTAGATGGAAACATAATATTAAAACTTTCTGAAACCTTAAAATAGAGTAGAGTTGTAGTTGAGCCATAGAAGCTGAAACATAACCTAAGCAGAGCCATATTATTGCATTGCTGAGACTTAGATTGCATGTGAACAATTAATAAATTCGATTGTGTTTACCATTTGTGTAATGCTTTCTCACTTAAAGATTCTAGATTCTTTTGAATCCTAATATCATTCAAATTTGCTACATCCTTAATATGGAGTTGAACCATAACTTAAGTTGAACCATATTATCGCTTGCTGAAACTTTATTAAATGATACAATTGAACAACAAAACTATGGTTTGATTGAACACCTTATTAAAGTTGCATCAAATTTGCTCCATGATATTGTTCAGGATGAAATGGTTCAATGTTGAACCAATTGTTTGAGAGAATAACTTAATATAAATTATAAAGTGTAATGAGAATCAAGATGGGTTTTTTTTATTTGGAGAAAAGAAGCGAATTTTGAAATTTTCAGAAATTACTCCTTTTCATGAAATAAGATTCTTCAATTAATTAATGCGGTCTCTCTAGATATGATTGAAGAGTTAGACAACGAAATACTACTAATTGTATTCTAATATAAAGTTGACAAAAGCAGGATTAATTTCTTAGAAAAAACTATTTGTATTACTGAGATCAAGGATTACTATATAAAATATTTACAAGCAAATTTAAAATTTAATATAAGCTACCATATGCTTTCTAACTGAATATCATGCAATTTATTCAAGTAAACAAATTTTAACGTATCATATTTTTGAACGAGTGGATCACTCTGCACCATAAGTTAATGTAAAAGTATGAACACATAATTGAATGCCACGTGTAGAAGTATTCAATGAAACAAATAAAATTCACTGTTAAATATCGATTTATCTTTTCAAAAAGTCACCGTTGTCCGACACCACTACAAATCCTTGAAAACGGACAAGCGGTCACTCTCAGTTCCGGCAAGTGCAAAAATCTCCACAGTTCAGTTAGCAAACCCCGACCAGAATAACAGGAAGAACTATTAGTCGAGCTACATTACACTCAAGCTTCTGGCGATAAGATAATGATTTATTTTAAAAGAAAAAAAAAAGGGAATAAATAAATCGAAAAAGTGGACAGGAATCAGAATCGAGTAGTCTTTTCGTCCAACTAACTGAGCAATAATTTCTAAAAGGGTGGGCGCCAGTGTAACGACCGAGATCGCCAACAAAACCACAGTCAGACGATAAGTCTAGCCTGGATGAATAAATCCATTTTGGGAAAATAAAAAACTAAAAAGGGGTGCACTTCTAAGTTCTCCTAATGAACGAAAGGCCGTAAGCGGAAGAGGGGTTAGCGATAATAATCCGGCAATTTCCCGGAACTGGAAGAGTTCGGGAGACTTTCTGACTCTTTATTAAGGACCGTTTCATATTTGCTCCGAAATGAAATATGAAAAAAAAGGTAGTTTGTTTCTTCGTGGCTGATTTTGATTTAAAATAAAAAGTTCGATAAATAGGAAAATTCAATAAAGTCGTTTTTGTTTATTATATTTCAGAAACATATTTTATGCTTATAATTTTGTTTCCTTAATAATGTTAAAGTTTTCAAATATATTAGAAAATAACATTTTGTTTCAAGTATTAAGAATAAAATGAATCAAAAATCATAGCTGTTATTAGATAAGGTCAGGTAAAATATAATCCATACCTTATGAGCCATGAAGAGTAGGAAGTATACATATTCAATGTATTTTATGATAACATGCCCGAAAGAAAAATTAGTGTTTTAGTTACATTCAAATGAAATCAATAAACAACAAAATGAAGTGGTTGTTGGATATGATAAATTGTTTTGCGGAACGCTATTCTCTCAAAACTTTGTCTCTCTTAAGGCATTGTATATAGATAATAACAATCAGTTAAAATAGTATAATTCAAAAGCACACCATTAATAAAATATTGTAAATAGATGGTAATAATAGTGATATGAGAAAGTATATCACTTACATGAATCTCCAAACATTGCATGCAAGTGATACTACACTGTTAGAATTTTCAGTCTAAAATTATAATAAAATAACCCGCAGCAGTCTATCCATCCGATTTACCGTAAAATTTACGTCCAGGAACATTTTTAAAATTACGGTTTGGAAACCGTTTACAATTAGTATGGTTATAAAACCATGAATACAAAAGTATAAGATTTTTTTAATCATTTACAGCTAGCATGGTTTCGAAATCGTGAAAAAGAAATTTAACTGAACATACGAGCTAGGATTTTCGATATGCAATGGTCATTGGAAAGTGCGTAATATAAATTAGACAGTACTTGACACTGGAAACTCTTCACAGTCTGTGCCACATTAGAATAAATAACATCTAAAACATCATACAAAGGAGAAAATTACAATTGCCCCTTTTTTTTAAAGCAGAGCACTAACTCCTTACAACTTTTTTTTAATTTAAAAAATGTTTTTTTTTCTTTTGCTGGAGAGTCAATACATGCAATGCTTGTGTGGACTCTAATGTTAAAATTTATAACTTCATGGTTTTCAATCGAACTCAGAGGACAAGGACACCCCTAAAACACATATTAGCACAAATTTAGTTTATTAAACTTTCTAAATGCAACTAACCATCATTTAAGAAACATAGAGTAAAAAACTACAAATGATTGCAAAAATTGTAGCAAAATAAAATCTTGTTCTGCATGAAGAATCTTATTGACCATATTATGTATCAGAAATATGTTATTGTAGGATTTTAAATTATAACTTTACAAACAGTAAACTGGGACAAATATGCCATCCATGATATTTTTTATAAAGTTTGGCAACTTGATGAGTTATATCAAAAAATAAAACAATGTATGATAGCCTTAAATGATAGCCTTAACGTGCGCTTTCATGCATTGTACAACATTATCATACGAGTTTTTTCTTTCAGCTTGTACAATAGAATCTTTCAATTGTTCACAACATTGTTTTAATCTCCTCTTTATTCAAACAAAAATATGAATTTCTCTTAATACAAACTCAAAATTAATATTATAATCCTAATAACGAAGCTATATTAATACCTCAGGGTAAATATTATTGAACAAAATTATATAATTTTAAAATTAAAAATAATTAGATCATCAATAAATTTAAAAAGAAATTTGATATTAATTTATAGCTTTTTTTCATAATAGTATAAAAAAAGTTGGCCAGAAGTGACGAAACATTAGATCTTTGTGATATTCTATTCTATTTAAATTTTAAAAAAATTCCATTAAAAAGATAATTACAAAAAGACACATATTATTTAGAATTTTCCAGTAATCGAAATCGCAATTAAGAATATTTTTGTTGACTTTTTTTCAGAATTCAAATCTAAAAGATCTAGGTCTAGGAATGTCGAAGGCATTAAAGTCATCAGATATGAAGAAAAGAAGACAAAAAATATTATTTCTGAAGCTTTTACAGTCAAATGCAAATGACCATTACTGCTGATAGTGGTTGCTGTGAAACACAATTAATGAGTATGAAATTCTTATATTTTTCGAAGTAATTAGTTCAGTTCTGGAAAATAATTACTGTTCTCGTTAATTACCGTATTATAATTAATATTAAAACAGTATATAATAAAAATATCTATTTTAAGATTTTATTTTTATTGTTAATAATCTGAATGTAATAATAGATAATGAATGATTTCATGCTGTAACAGCTATTTTCAGAATCCTTTTTATGCCTTGAGATTTGTCTGCTTCGTTGTTACTAGTATCAACAGAGATAGTCTCCTAATTTCTCTAAAATTATTAGTTTTCTTCCACAATATCTGAAACTAGAAAAGAGACACAAAATAAATCAAGAAAATAATTTAGTAATATATGTTTTATTAATCTAGTTATGCAGCAAAGGAAAAACACACCTGATATTTTAACTTCGTGTGCATCAGATTTCAGTTCTAATTACCATTAGAGAAACATATAATAAATATGTATAAAAAATAAAGGGTAATTCATAATCAATATTTAGTACAGTGGCCGACCGGCTTGTGTAGTGGTTAGGGAACTGCCCTTGCATCAAAAAAGGTTCTGGGTTCGAATCCCGGGCAAGGCATGGATGTTCTTTCCTTCTCTGTACTATCTGTCCTTACTGTGGGAGCAACGTTGGCCCACCTAATATGGTGCCCCTGAAAGAGAGGCCAACTAATCTGCCATGTAAATGCCTGAATTGACGCATGTTAACACAGGTAGGCATTGGGAAAAAATATATTTAGTATAGTTTTGATTCATATAAGAATTTTGATTTTTAGGACGGCGGCATTCGAACCAGCTAAATCCATGCTCTAGAGCGTTTGGTGAGCGATATCGCTAGGCCAGGTAGGCCCCTTAAGCCAGATTGTGTTTGCTTTTACAATGTAATTGTAAAATGTTTCAGTATAGAATGATGGAATGAATAAAAAGGCCATATTTAAAAACAAACAAATGTAATAACGTTTTCAAGTTTTCAATAAAAACAAACAAATCTTATGCTATGATATTTGTTAGGCTTCCTAATAAGCCTTAATTTTCTAATCCGTTACCTGCCACCCAAATGATTTTTTCCAATGCCCACCTGGGTTGACATTCGTCATTTAGGCGTATTAGCGCAGATTTGCTGACCACTCGTTCAAGGGCACCATATTAGGTGCGACAACGTTGCTTCCACAGTAAGAACAGATCGTGCAGAGAATGATAAAACATTCATCCATGCTTTGTCCGGAAATCGAACCCAGAACATTTTGATACAAGGCCAGTTCCCTGACCCCTACACAGTCGGGTAGGCACGCAAGTGATAAATAATCATTTTTATGCATGATTACATCGTTATCAGTGGTCAAGCAGAATTTCATAGCATATGCTTATTTTAATTTCATAAGTATTTAAATATTTGTAAAGACTGATGTTCGTGCTTTGTTCCCTTCAAAGCACGAACATGCTACCTTTTCTCTCGCAGATTTTTTTACCAAACTACGCTTGTTTCCCGGTTAATTTGAAAGTGTAGAATGTAAAACAATCTTTTCTTTTCCTATCGTGCATCTTTGAAATCTTTCTCTTGACTACAAAAATTTGTATGGTTCTTTGCTTATTTACATAGAAATTGCTGTACGTAAAACTCTTAAAAGTCTTCAACAGTTAAGTGGACCGGAGGCTATTGGACACGTGTATATACATTGAAGTCAAAGAACTTCACATACAAGCAAATTGCAGACAAGCACTTAAATTAGCAAAATAAAAAAAAATTACAGTCAATTCGCTACAAGCTTTAGACTTTTCAATTTCATTTTTCTGGGACAAATATAATAGTAAATTCAAAATTGTTACCCTCTGGATCAATTTCTAGAACTGTTTCTAGAATATAAATGATAAAATTCTCAAAATATGTTTACGACTTCGGGGCATAAATCGGCTGACTTCTATGGAGACCTTAAACATTATTTATTATTAGACATCAAAAGGCACCTCTCTAAAACTTAAAATTTTTATATCTTAATGGTACTTATTTTATTTTACGTCGCACTAGAGCTGCACAATGGGCTATTGGAGACGTTCTGGAAAACATCCCTGAGGATGATCCGAAGACATGCCATCACAATATTTTGATCCTCTGCAGAGGTGATCTCATTCGTGGGGCCACTTCCTCAATTTAGAAATAGATCAGAAGGGGAAAGAAAGTTTCTCCAGATGCCTGTTAACCATGGTACTGCTCAGCGACCGACCACAGGACTTTCGCTTCCACAGATTTTACAAGCACATATATCGTATGTATTCGGTGGGTCTTAGTGTAGTCGAGCATCGAACTCCTGCCCCTCCGCACCGGAGTCCGGTTCTCTTACCACTGTTCTACCTTTGCCCTTTTATATCTTAATAATTAGTACTGGTGCTGGTACTTTTTATTTACATTGTACTAGAGCTACTCATTGGGCTGCTGGCGTCTGGGTAACACCCCGGAGGAGGATCCCGTTTCACAGGGAGGACACATTCACACACCATCCATCCATCTACAGATTTTGATCTGAACCAGAGCATGATCAATCACTGAATCAGTATCTCCAAAGTTATTGTTTTGTTATGGGAAAAGGACTTCGTGATCCCGACAGATTTAGCTTGCACCAGTCACCATTTTGTCTTCGTCCTAATAATTAGTAACCATGTTATTTTCTGATTTTAAGAAACTTTATAAAAATATTGTACAATGTAGTTTAAATGCTTTAGTGTTTTCGTTAGTTCAAACAACACATTAAAGTGCTTGGATAAAAAGTTCAATCGCATATCTACTGGATTGTTTACTGAAAACAAAGAAAGGCTTACGTGTCTCGGTCGAACAGAAAAGCAGACAGTGCAAATTACAGCTGAACATCACATAAGAAGAATATTCAGCTTCACAAAATAATTTAAAACCGTTGCCATCGTGGCACGTTGGCATCCCCTTCCCCAACGATACCACTGATAGACTGGCTAAACAAGCCACCAATGCACCTCGAGCAGTCTCCCGAGGACGTGTCATACTCATCATGTTTAGACTCAAACCGCGAACTCAATAACCTCTGGATCAACTCGAAATACCACAAATGTTTCCCCTTTGGTCACCCTGTTAATAAAACTTCTCTCAATCAACTCCCAAATCGAAAATATGACATTTTAATATTGCGTCTCCGAAGCAACACAATCCAATTAAATGCAATTTGAAACAAGATCGAAATCGTGGACTCCCTTTTATGTGATCATTGTCAGTCCTCATAACCTATGAACCACCTCCTCTTTAAGTGCAAAAGGTTCGATCTTCATAGACAAGCACAGCACACCTCAATCGGGGTGTTCCTACTTACATCTCACCGTCTACTCAGCCATGACCAACACGAAAATCTTTTTAAAAACTTGGTGTTCTTTTTTAGTTTACCTAGACGATTCTAGGTCCCAACCTACAAGTCTCACATGCCCGTAAATACAACAGACTTTTAATTTCATTGGCCTCCCTGATCGCCTGGGGAAAAGATTGTTTCTGTTAAAAGTTTTCCTCCGACGAATATGTATCTCTTCAAAAGTGTTGTAATAATCAAATTTTGAATTTGAATTCTCAAAAAACTTTGCATCGAAATAGTTTAATCTCTTTTTCTCACTCTGTTTGTATCTTCACTTCTTCATTATCATCAACTCAACCTCTATAAAAGTGTATTGGAACTACAAAATTCTGTACTTTGATTTCTCGGAAAACAGCAAATTTTGCATTGAATTAGTTTATAGTTTCTTCACTATGATCATCTTGTACCCTCACTTCTCCATCATCATCAATTCAACTCATCCCCCTCAACCGAACATTCCCTCACAGTAAAGAGGATAAAAGCAAATAGCAAATATCTTCTTCTTCATCAAACCCAAGAACTCAATCTTTACCTAAAGCATAGAGCGAGTAGCACAGATCCTCAACTCAACTCAACTCTCAAGACACATAGGATATAAAAGCGAGGGTCATGGGGGCCTTCCTGGCCGTCAACCAACCAACCAACCATCCTTCTTCGATTGAAAAAAAGAATATTCAAAAATTTGAGAGACAGGGCGACAGGTGAGCTCTCTGAATTTCAACGAAATCGATCGAATACTAAAGTTTCTTCTTAAAGGTAAGATCGTTTTGATTTGTCTTTCCGGTGTAAACTAAAGCACGAGTCGGTGCCATTTCTTCGGAGTGGACACGGAAATTAGTGCGACTCAACTGATGGCATCTAAAAGCATTTCTGATTCTACAGAGATCAATTTAACCACGGAATGGGAAGATCTTATGGATTCTATATCCGATCAGGATAGGAGTACTATAGAAAAAGGTCCATTTAAGGGCCAGAAATCAATTTCATCGATTTCACATGAAAACTCAATAAATAATCAAATCGAGCAAATAACCCTAAACGTTGATAACAATACTGAACTTATCCTAGTTCCTCCAGACGTGAATAACGATTTATCGAAAATTAGAGATAGTGTTAATAACATAAAAAATGTCTTTGCACCTACTATTCAAAATGAGATACATCAAGCAGTTATCTCAATTTTAACAGGATACATTGAAACCCTACTTAACTCTACAACAGAGATGGGTAATCGTGTAGCAAATCTTGAACAGCATATTCAAAAATTAAACGATCAAATTCTCGAAAATGGTTCCAAAAAACCAAAATTGATCAAAATTAAACAAACTAGGGATAACCCCCCAGCACCTTTCCCAATAAAAAGATCCGGCCGTAAAACTAATACTGCCAAGGTAAATTTCATTAGCGAAAACAAATTTTCTGCACTAGAAGAATTAAATTCCGATAAAAATGAAAATTGTAACCCAGGAGAAAAAACTGAGGATTACCCAGACATCTCAATTATAACCAATCCGAGTAAAAGGAAGAAAATAGCTATTTCAGATAATTCAGATGTATCAGACAACGAAACTAACAAAATAGAAGAAAACAAAAATTCAAATAACATGGAAAATAATAGTAATAAAAAAGCAAATAATTTCAGAAAACCGAGAAAACCAGCAAACAACCCACCGATAGTCATTATAGACCCAAACTTTGACTGGAAAAATTTTCTTGCAAAAATGAAAGAAATTAACGTAAATGAATTTACAGGTAAAACTGTAGGAGACAGAATGAACATTAAAACTAGAACCCCTGATGCACACAGGGCCATAGTCCAAGTCCTGGAAAATTCAAATATTAAATATCACAGTTATTCCTTACCAGAGGATAGACTAATAAAAATCGTAATTCGTGGAGTACCGAAAGAAATCGGTTCTGAAGAAGTTAATTTAGCATTAAGAAATGAGCATGATATCACCCCAGAGAAAGTAGTCCAATTAACAAAAAGGGTTAATGGAGACAGAATAAACATACCTCTCTACTTAGTCACACTTAAAAAATGCGATAAAAGCAAAGAAATCTGGCAAATAGAATATCTACTAAATTGTGGAATTAAAATTGAAAAATACAGAGGAAGAGGCCAAGGGCCCACGCAATGCCACCGCTGCCAACTCTTTAGACATTCTCAGAATGGCTGCAGGCACGACCCAAAGTGCGTTAAATGCGCAGAACAACACCTTACTAAAGATTGTAATAAAACAAAAGAAGACACTCCAAAATGTGCAAATTGTCTGGGCAACCATGTTGCAAGTTTTAGGCAATGCCCAACATACTTAGCCATCTCAAATAACAAAAATAAAAATAACAAACAACCTCCGACCAAGAAGACAGTTTTTGAAAATAAAACGTACGCGGCCGCGGTACTCAAGGAGCAAACTACCAATTCCATCTCCGCAGCCGAAGAAAAAATAAAAGAGGCTAAGGAAGTAGCAGATAAATTAACCGCATTAACTATTATAGCTAAAGATATAGCCGACTCTCTAACAAGGCTAGACGAAAATTACCAGGAAACCATTAAAAACCAATATGGATCTAAATAAAAGTAATAAATTCATTCCACTGAAGATTGCATTCTGGAATGCACATAGCCTAAATAACAAACTAGAAGAAACGAAACATTTTATTTATAAAAATGATCTGGATATTCTAGCTATCAATGAAACCCACCTAAATAAATGTAATAAATGTAATATCGCCAATTATAACCTCTTTAGATGTGACCGTACAACCAGCAGAGGCGGTGGAACTGCTTTATATGTCAAAAAGTGCTACAACTCAACACTATACAGTCAGAACAATTTAAATGGCCATGAAGAAGTTTCTATTGTAATAACACTTCAAAATAGCAGAAAAATTAAAATCACGAGCATGTACAATCCCCCCGGACAGCCCATACAGGAAGACACTATAAAGGACTTATTTCCAATAAATTTCGAATCTATTGTGGTTGGAGACCTAAACTCAAAACATATAAATTGGGGATGTACAAAAACAAATGATAGTGGCAGAAAGCTAAACAATCTAATCAATAAATTCAACTTAAATTTATTTGCTCCGGACGAACCAACCTACTATTCCAATTCGAGCTCAATTTTAGATATTCTAATCACGAATTCAAGTGCTCCCTTCTCATTAGAAGTACTACATGAGCTCAGTAGCGACCACCTCCCAGTGATTGCCACCACTTGTTTTAACAAAGAAGAAAAAATAATTACCAGAAAGAAAACAGATTGGATGCTTTTTAAAAATATCCTAAACTTATCCCATATCAACAAACCCATTAAAACGAAAGAAGACATCGAAGAAGAAATTAAAAATTTAACTATGGATATTAATACGGCATATAATGATGCCACCGAAGAAATCAAAGTCAGGTCAGATTACAAATTCATCCCTAGAAACATTAAAGATCAAATTAAAGCCAAAAATAGGCTGAGAAAAGAATATCAGAACACTAATAATCCAAGTATTAAAACTGAACTTAATAGACTACAAAAAACAATAAGTAAACAATTAACCGAATATAGACAGGAAATCTGGAATGAGAAAGTCGTACATTTAAACACAAGTGACAACTCAGTCTGGAAGATGATAAAATCTCTCAAAACTCACAAAACTTCAAATATGCCTCTCATCAGTCCAAATGGAAAAATATATGCAGATAAAGAAAAAACCGATATTTTCGCGAACTCCATTGAAGATCAATTCTCACCCAATACAGAACCCGCTGATAGCAACTCAGACAAACAAATCACCTCTACGTACAACTCATATTTTAATAATAATAATTATAATAATACTATGAACAGTACGGACAACGAAGAAATCCTAAACATTACTAAAAAACTAAATAAGAAGAAAGCCCCGGGGTATGATAAAATTACGAATTCTATGATCAAGAATTTACCCACCTCAAGAATTAATCAACTTACCAATATTATAAATTCAAGCCTCAAACTATGCCATTTCCCAACTTATTGGAAACACGCAACCGTTATATTGTTCCCAAAACCGGGAAAAAACCATCTTCACGCAGAAAACTACCGTCCAATTAGTTTACTATCATCCTTATCAAAAATAATGGAAAGAATACTACTTAACAGACTTTATCCACTTCTAAATTTCCTCCCAAATGAACAGTACGGGTTCAGGAAAAATCTATCCACGACTAAACAATTAATAAGAATTTTGGAATTCATTAGTGAGGGATTTTACAAGAAACAAACTACTGCCTTACTTATGTTGGACGTCGCAAAGGCGTTCGACAGAGTATGGCATATAGGATTAATATATAAAATGATACAATATAATATCCCAAATGATATAGTTCACATTATCAATAACTATCTAAATAATAGATCATTCTCAATAAGAATAAATGACCACTTTTTCTCAATTAGAAGAATCAAAGCAGGAGTACCCCAGGGCTCAATTTTGGGTCCCATACTCTTTCTGATATATTGTTCTGATTTCCCAGTTAATAGAAGCGACGTTAATCAACTAACAGCTTTCTACGCAGATGATACTGCAATTTTAAGTAAATCTATAAACACAAATCATGCTATTAAGAAACTGCAAAATAATATTACTGATATAGAAACCTGGTGCAGCAGGTGGAAAGTGAAAATAAACAGTTCAAAATCTAATCTTCTAGTTATCAGAAAGTTCTATAAAAGAAAAATTGTCCAATACGAGAAAATTACTCTATTTAACGATGAAATCCCAAAGGTTTCGAAAGCTAAATATTTAGGAATTACCATAAACTGTACCCTAAATTGGAAGCTACACATATCAGACATTCTCAAAAAAGCCGAAGCTGCATTTCAAGCATTAAAACCCCTGCTGAACAGTGAAAGTAAAATGGCACTTAACACAAAAAGACATATTTACCTCATGTGTATAAGACCAATACTATGTTATGCATCCCCAGCCTGGGGGGCTCTAACAAACAACCAAAGAAAAAGACTCAGAATTTTTGAACACAAAATACTTAGAAGAATGACCGGGGCACCTTGGTTTGTTCGAAACAATACTTTATATAACGACCTAAAAATCGATAAAATTGACCAATATTTATTTAAATTAAACGCTTCCTTTTTTAAAGGTGCTAAAGACTGTAGCACCTGCGACTTCAACAAACTATTAGACTTGGACATTATAGAAAATAATGCAAATTTCAGTCCGATAACTGCATTCTTTCTTAGCGATAGCGTATTATCAAAATATTACAACCGATAGTTTAATATTATCACCCTTAAAATAGACAAACTATGCACTTTGCACCTAAGAAGCCCGGCCAAACAGGGGGGAGGCGAGGGAGTGCATAGGGAGTCTTCCCCACTTGTAAAATAATTATAAATATTTTTCTCTTTTTATTTTATTTTTAGATATTATTCTAAATTTTTTTTTTTTTTTTATGTATCCCAATGCGATTTAACATGTATATACTTATCCCAGATTTTATTTTAATTGTAAAATATTTACAATTGAGACATAACTTAGTTAACCTCCGCACCACCCATCCCATCACCCTTACAATTATTACTTTAGATGAAGGAGCAGATATCCCCATAGGATAGGCACTCCGATAAAACTGTATCAGTCAGTCAGTTAGCAGTCAGCCTTCCTGGCCGAGCGGTATCGTTGGCAAAGCGCTCTGTTAAGCGTGGAGATGGCGGGTTCGAATCCCACCGTAACCCTGGATGTATTCTTTGTGATGTCCTTCTCTAAATTATTCTATCAGTCCTTTTACTTGACAACGGTTTATAAGCCTAAATTGAGCAAACAAGCCTGCAAATGTATGTAATTTCAATGAAGCAATAAAGCATCAACTTCACTGAACTCTTTGCTAATCTAAAACTATGAGGACTTGTCATATTCAGCAGCACTAGACTCAAACCGCGAACTCAATAACCTCCGGACTAACTCAAAATACCACAAGCGTTTCCCTTTTGATCACCCTGTTAATAAAACCTCCCTTAATCAACTCCCAAACCGGAAATATGATATCTTAATCTCGCGTCTCCGAAGCAACACAATCCAACTTAACGAAATATATGCAAAAATAGGACTTGTTGACTCCCCTTTGTGCGATCACTGTCAATATCCAGAATCTGCTATCCATTTTCTCTTTGAATGCAAAAAGTTTGAACATCAGAGACAGGCTCAGCGAGCCTCAATAGGAGTTTTTCCACTTTCCCTACATCGTCTTCTTAGTTATGACCCTCATGATAATCTTCTAAAAAACTTAGTGGTTTTCTTAATTTCTACTAAACGTTTCTAGTTTCCAGTTTTCAAACCCATAATTAAATACTGTTACAAATTATTAAATGTTTTTTAAAGCCTCCCTGATCGCCTGGGAAAAAGAGTTTCAATTACATTTTTTTTAAGAATTTTCGTTTGATGAACGTGTCTCTCCAAAAGTGTTGTATTCACCAAATGTTGGATTTATAAATCCAACCTCTCCAAAAGTGTTTTGGAAATTTTTTTTTTTATAATTTCGATCTCCAGGAATAATACTAAGTTCACCATGAACTTGTTTGGCTTCCTCATGAACAGCGTTCACTCTCACTTCTCATCGTCATCATCATCACCAGCAACAATACAACTCATCTAAAACTCCATTCTACAGCAGAGGGGATAAAAGCGTGAAGCAGAGATTCCCTACCAACCAACCAACCAACCAACTAATCTAAAACTCCATTGTACAGCATAGGGGATAAAAGCGAGCAGCAGAGATCCCTCCCAACCAACCAACTCTTTGCTAACGCGTAGTTGTGTTCTTGAAGGAAAAAAAATTGACCACCTGGTAATTAACTAATGTTATTGGGCATTAAACTGCTTGTTCATTTCTTTACATGTAAGTTTATTTCAGTTATTATCTGTTTTTTTTTTCTAGTGCACGTTTTAAATTAAATATTAACTGATCCATATTTATACATGAGTTGAAAAATGCAATTTAATTTGAAAATGTATATTAAACTTTTTTGTTTTTAGAACTGAAGTGTTCTGTATTAACTTCGGGTTTATTACTATGTCTAATAACTTGTGTGTGTGTTTTTTCTAAGCTTAACCTAAATGACGCAAACAATAATTCAATAATTTTCAAGAACGATTATATCTCGTCAGTACATTTGTGTATTTTATAAGTTTTTCCACTCTTCCGCCAAATCTGAACAATTCATTTTGTTTTACGAAATTATAGATACTCTTTGTGTACAGAATATTGTAGGGTTTCAATCTTGTTATTCTGTATATTTCATAAAACTTAAATTCCACCAGTTCTTGAAAATTTTACTTAATAAAATTTAACTTTGCAGCTTATAGAAATGAAAAAATTCTGTAGAAAACTTTACATAGTAAAGAATGCATAGTCATAGTTGAATGCTTCCTTTTTATACTTTTAAATCTTAATCTGATATTCACGATTGAATTGTGTTAAATTTGGTGTACTGAACCAAAAATAAAGACCACCCTGAATATCTCTTGATGTCATGATCGGATCTTCACGTTTTAGTTCTAAATTTCATATCCCATTAATTTGCTCAGAAGAGTGATTTAAAATTTGAACTCTGTGTTAATTTCACCTTTTGCGTCTTTTGCCGTACCTCGAACTTTCAAGCGAATTTAAAAAAATTTCGGTTTATTAGTTTCGCTTATTCAAGGATAATTTCATGCAAAAAGTAACTTTTAGCAAATATTTATTTATTTGTAGTCTAAATCAATTGAATTGCAAGGTTTACCTATTTTTACATTCTTTTTAAAAAATTACAGTTATTTACTACAGCAGGAATGGGAGCGTCTAATGGCATTATCATTTAAATAAAGTTATTATTACAAAATCTAATTGTTTACTGTTAGAAAAATTCTACTAAAACTTTTATCTTAAATTAAGAACAGAGCGATGACCTGTGTGATTGTATGACATTTTCAATAGCTGAATTATAATAATCAATGCAATTGCTCTGAATTATTTTAATAAATAGAATAAATAAATTTTTTCTTATCATTGTTTCAAAAATAATAATTTAAAACGGGAATTATTGTAATTTTTAATATGTTATATATAAGTAATAAATGTATTTTAAATGTTTGATATGATTTGGTATCTGGTTTTAAATTTGTTGGTAAGTAATATTTTAGTAAATCATACCAATGAGATCCTCAAAATTTATTATATTGGGGGAGGAAACCAGATAAAATAAGCTTTAAAACAGTCCACAAATTGTGTTTGATTTTTTTTTTTAAGTTCGGAATTTTTTATTTGTTATTTTACATGCGCGTTTTAAAACTTTTTCCAAAAAATCTCAATTTATAAATGTTATTAAACAAAAAATTTTCAACATTTAAATTTTGAACTATAAAACTTCGCATGAAACTAGTTATTTTTATAAAAAGCATAGTAAGAAAAAAAGTTTTAGTTTTTTTTCTTCTTCATTTTGTATAACTGTACTTTATTTTTATTTATTTATTTACTTGTTTATTTTGCAAGTTATACCATTTAACATTTTAGTACGATTACAACGAAATGAAATATAAATGAATGAAGTATTGTACAGTTTAATGAAAAGTTAACAATTAGCATATTTGAGGTTTCTCCTTTGAGCCATTATGAGCGGCACTTAATGCGTGAAAATCCGATCATTCGAACAAAAGTTATTCAGAGTGATAACTTTTCATTTTGTGCACTTAACTCAGAGGTTTATAAAACTAAATACAAAAACTCACTATTAATTATCAAGTTTGTTTTCATTTCGTGCACTGTACTCACAGGTTATAAAACTAAAGACTAAATCGTATCAATTATCAAGTTTGAATACCTTTTTCTGCGTCATTCAACTTCAAAATAGTTGAACGAAACTAAAGTAGCTAAATTAACGAAGTTAAGGGAATCTAATTGGCATAAAAAATTTCAACTTAAGAGTTTTTTTATGAGTCATTTGAAAACAAAACTCTTATTTAAAAGCTCTTTACAAAATTGTTTTTTGTAAGTTACATATTATTACGTGGCATAAAAATTCCATTAAAACTATTTTTTGGAACATAACTTTTGTTTTACTTTGTTTGGTGCACAAACTTTGAAAGTTATACGCAACAAATAACATGAAATTCAGATTTTCATAACATTAAATTACGTCCAAATTGGGTCACTTAATTTAAAAATTGTTCAAGCTACCAAAAAAAATTTAATTTTCAACAAAGATTAAAATAATATTGACTTTGAAAATTTTGGAACTTTTTTGTTATCCTCGTATCAAATTCCCTTTGTAAATGATTGTATCTATTTTTGAGCTAAAACAGATTAGTTTTAACCTTAAAATAGATATCGATTCTTTCTCAGAATCTGACTTAGAGGCAAATCCCTCGCTATTTTTAGCCCTAGACTTATTTACGAACTTTGAAGATGTCCCTCAGGCAATGATTTTGATAAAATATAAAATGTTTTTAAGTGACATTTTCGATTTGTAAAATTGATAAACGAAAAAATGTCTAAAGCTGCGTTTAAATAAAGTATCTTAAAAGTTAAAATTTTGAACATTTTATTTCCTTTCTTATAATTTTAAAGTTTTATAAAAATGCAAGCAAGAATACATAACTTATATAACAAGTCATTAATTCATTTCAATATTTTTCTTTAAGCCGAAATTGGGAAATACAGTAGAACTTCTATTTAACGAACTTCCATTTTGATAATTTCTCTATTTTGTGATTTTTTTTTCTTCGAGAAACCAAGAACATTTTGGAAATTTTTTCGTAAATTCCAAATTCCATTTAAATTCCTTCATAAATTCCAATTCAAATGAAAAACTCGGACAAAACTAACGAATTTCATCAGTAGCAATTAGACTTAAGAACGCGTGTGGTAATGTATGTTCAAAATTACTTTTATAATAAATGCAGCTATAATTTTATGCATAAATTTAGCTTTCTTTTAGTTGAAAATGCATAATGTTTTCCTCCATTCTTGCTTTCCATGCAGATTTCTTTATGGTTAAGATTTATAAAAGAAATAGTAGATACTAGTTTACTATATCAATTGCTACTTTAATTAAGACTAGTGTTTATGAATTTAAAACCTGTTTTGTGTTTAAGTATTTCAAAAGGTGATTTTCTATTTAACGGATTTTTCATATAATGAACTTATTATAGTGTTTTAGCAACTTCGTTGAATAGAGGGCCGACTGTAACTTTTATAAAATTAGAATTTGTTTTCTATTTTCAGTATTAAAGTTTCAATTTATTAATCTGCTTTATTTCAAAAATTGATGCATTTATGAGAAATTTAAATCAAGTTAGCTACAGAATACCTTCTCTGCTCTTGTTACATTTTTTGCATTAATTATTGAAATCTTGCTATGCCGTTGAATTTAAAACATTTTTAATGTATTAAATATTTGTATTCTATTCTCGGTATTAATGCTTCAACTTATTGGTTTAGTCGATTTTATTTTAAAAAGGTATGCATACATTTGAAATTTAAAGAAATTGGCCTTCATAATCTCCAATCAACTCGGGTATATTTTCCGTAACAATCATTGAAATCGTATCATTAAACTAATTTTTTTAAAAAGATCAAGTTGTATTAAGAAACAGTGTCAGTTTTTCAGTTCATTTTTATTGTTTTAGTTTATCTCATTCCAAAAATATATGTGTATATTTGAAATTTAAATAAAGTGAACATCAGAATCGCCTATCATGTATATTTTGAGCAACAAACATTGAGATTGTGTCATTCAATAAAATTAAACTCTTTTTCTTTTATAAAGTATTTGTGTTATTAAATACACTCTATAACAAAAAAAT
The DNA here is from genome assembly GCA_949128135.1 of Parasteatoda lunata. NCBI lineage: Eukaryota > Metazoa > Arthropoda > Arachnida > Araneae > Theridiidae > Parasteatoda > Parasteatoda lunata. The sequence goes on from OX421974.1 coordinate 64,938,216, forward strand.
CGACGCACCAAGAAAGAGTTGTCCGATTGAAACGAAAATTGGTGGATAGGAAGATAATGTACAGAATAGTAAATGATTAAAATTTCAGAACAATTGAATAACTTATTGCAGAGTTACAGTAACAAGTTCAATAAGGTGTTGACCCGCCTCTAGCCTGGATACAAGCTGCCACATGGCGTGGCATAGACTGATAAAGCTCCCGGATAGTCTCTTGCGGTATTTCCTGCCAAATTCGATCCAATTGTCGAAGGAGATCATCAACATTCCGTGCCAGATGCAATCGCCTTCCCATCATATCCCAGACATGCTCGATGGGAGAGAGATCTGGTGATCTGGCAGGCCAAGGAAGAGTTTGACAAGCTTGCAGACAGCTCATAGCAACACGTGCCGTATGTGGTCTGGGATTGTCCTGCTGAAAAACCAGACCAGGGTGCTGCAAAAGAAACTGTAGCAAAGCAGGGCTAAGGATGTCGTCGACGTACCGCTGCGCAGTAAGTGTACCTCTAATGACGACCAAAGGGGTCCGCCTGTCAAAGGAAATGGAACCCCAGACCATAATGCCTTGTTGAGGGCCGGTGTGGCGTGCAATAGTGAAGGCAGGATCCCCCTTTGCCCTGTGCGTCTCCAAACACGTCTTCGATGATCGTCAGGATACAGTTGGAAGCGGGATTCGTCGCTAAAGACTATACGTCCCCAGTCAGCATCATTCCAGCCTGATCGAGCCATGCACCACTGTAATCTGGCTCGGCAGTGTGCGTAGATTTTTTTTGTTATAGAGTGTAGTATTAATTTTTTAATTAATTTTTATCTCAAAAATGCATATCGAGATAATTTAAATAAAGTAAGCTGCTTCTTTCCCTGTCAACTCAGGTAAATATTTCCATGTTAGTTATTGCCATGTCGCTGAATTAAACACCTATTTTTTATGTGGTTTTCAAGTCCTTTCCTTTTGTAACCTAGTTCCCTTTATAACTTAAAATTGCGTCCAAGAAACACAACGTTGAAAGATTCTTTAAAGAGTTTTCTACCATAAACTACAAAACATTCCAGATAAAATTACATTGAAAAGTACCGGCATTCATGGTACTTATACTCTTTACCGTAAAATCTATTTTTAGTGGTACATATAACGGAACAAAAAATCTAATACACCTTAATATTTGCAATAATAATTATCTAAAAGTAACTGAGTCACTCTAATTGAATAAATATTAGAGAAATTTATGATGTAATATTTTACGGTAAAAATGAAATTTATGGAAAAATTGTTTGCTTGTGTAAGAGATGAGATAAACTTTTTTGGCGTTAAGCAACTTTATAGTGCTGTCATCTATGCTAGAGAAAGTATCGTATTCTAATAATCCAGGGTCACAAATTGGGGACTGTTGGGCACTAGAAACTCTTCGAGTGTTGAAGGGAATGGAAGAAATATTGCAATGTCAACTCGAGTAGCTATTCTGTCGCCCATGACATTAACAAATCAACTCTTTCGGCTATAATATATATCCAGTTGCAAGGAGCTAAATGGCTTCATTAAGTGGGTCTAGTTTGGACGAAACAATTCTGGTTTTTTAACCCTATTAAGTCAAAGCAGTTATTAACTGTTTTTTTTATTCGCAGTTAGCAGTTTGAATACCACCTTATTTATGGTTATTTTACTCTTTTGTTTGAATATAGTAATATAGCAATTGATTGTTATCAAAACATTTTTTTGAGAAATTTCTAACAGTGTAATAGAAAAGCAACTCCGTGAATTTTAATATAAGCCATACAATCATTTTGCTTTCTATTATCAATTTAAACAGTTACACCTTACAGCACCCGTCAACGTCGACAATATGGTGACAGTGCATCAATTATGATCCGATTCCAATAGACCATCGCCAGAAGAAAGTAATTAAACAATTTACCGTCCTCCGGAGGTTCTTCATCAAAAGTATAAATTTGGCGCAAGCACTTTGGCGACGGTCACTGCTACCGGTGGCATATAGCCAATAAACCTAGCTTCACAAAAGGTCTTACTATCGATCTATAAAGAGGTTTTTTAATATTTCTTATTTTTTTAGCTCCATTTTTCTGAGGACACAACACGATTCGGAATAAAATTTATGTTCCTGCATTCCTGAAGAAGCTGCCAATTTTTCTGCAGCGCCAATTAAAAGCACAAAAATACAAAAGGAACACTTACGTGGTCCGTATAATTCTCTGCCTTTTCTTTTCAGGAAGATTGATTGCTCAACATTCTTATCACATTTTTTTTTGTTACTTTTATGGTGATAGTTAAATTCTTCCATTAGCAAATTGAACCATTTTTTTTCTATGTTAAATAATAACTAGTACAATTATATTAATAGAAGAAAAAAGACCTTTGATTTTCTTCAACAGCTTTTAATTCCCAAAGAAGAACGAGAAAGTAATAACCATAAAATCTGCATTTTTAGAGAAATTTTTACGATTATAGATTTTCTTATTTCTTTTAACTGTAATAACTTCATCTCTTTCCAAATGTCTTAGCTATTAAAAATGGCCTTTAAATGACATTATACTTTGAAATAAAAAAGGTAATAAATTTTCAGTGAATTTGGAACTTTTAAAATCAAAGGAAAACTTTAAATATTAAAATATATTTCAGGTAAATTAAAAAGAGTAATAAGCCTGTGTTAGCAAACTGTATCAATCTTGGACATTAGCACTAATATCTGCAATTTAAATTTGATCAATCTTTAATAGTTTATTAGTTAATTTTAATACTATTTTCATACTTTCAAAAGAAAAATTACATAATCTATAATATTACTTGCCTTACATCTGGGCTCTAAATCCATGAAGGACCTTAGGCTCTTTGTTATCTATAACAATTTAAATATTTTCCATATCTACAGATTAGTTGTAAAATAAATTTATGCTGTTTTTATTTATCTAATCTTTACTGTATATTTATGACCTCTTTTCTTTTAAAAAGGGCGATTTTGTTGGAGTAAATCTGTTCAGCCTTAAAAGACACTGTATAATAGGTAAGTGCGAATAAAGTTTTTCAGGTCGACTCTTAATAGTTGCCTTTGACATAATCTGCCTCAAAGAGTTATTGCTGCCACAAAATTCTATTTTGCTTTTTACTAAAAATGAAAGATTCTGTTACTTTTAAAACTATTCTTTTAACCTTATTGCTGCTGTATTTCCCTGTTAAGAAAATTTAGTATGGTGAACAGATTAATCGTGCATCATAATCTTTTAAAGTTTTATTTTAAATTTCTGAATTTACTACTATCAATATTCAAGCCCCTTGTCCGAGTAATTTTTAACTCAACCCAGAAGACAAGGGAACTCTAACTACTTCTTAAAAGAGAAACTTAACTTCATGTTCTTTCGCTCTCTCTATATATAGCTCTGGAATAGAATATTTTTTTTTTGGAAACCATTTAATATCAACTTAATACAGGAATATCTCATATGAGTATACTACAGAGAATGAAATTACTTAATATTATTAATTTAGTGTTAAAAAGAGTTAAAATTTGATATTTTGGGCCTTATTATGATATTATACGAAATTTGCCAAATTTTGAACATTAACATCCAAATGTCAAACTTGGAACAAAAAATTTTTATAATCTATAATATTCGGAAACATTTTGAATTTTGAAAATTATAACTTTTATCCAATTATGGGTATTTCTGCAAGCTTTTATTTGATGTAGGTAATTTTCTTTCGGTTTGTAAGAAAACTATTATTATACTAACTAAATTCGTAATTCATTCTTAATCAAAACAAATATTTTTAAAACTGCAGCAGAACATTTAAATCAGTTACCACAAGTCACACTAAAATACAAAATTCTATTTTTTCAATCCTTGATTACGGCTTTTTAAAGTAGTACTTAAATTTTCAATGTAAACTTTTTGTGAAACTGTAATAGATCAAAAAAAAATTTACGAACAAGCAAGGAAAAATATTACATATTGAATTTTTATATACTAGTTTCAAAACCTGAGATGATAAAATATACAATATACAGTAAAATAACCCACAAAAAGTTTTATTGCTTTATTCAAGTTGTTTTAGCTAAATTTACTGAATAGTGTGTGAATCCCAAAAAAGTTTATATTTTAAATTTTTTATCTATTACTGACTATTTAACCATTTTTTTAAAGTTTCAGATTTTGGATTTAAACTTGGGTAGTTTAATGCAGTTAGTTAATACAATTAATATTTTCACAATTTACAGATAAATTTTTTTAATCCTTTAAAATATTTTTAAAATATTTTTTGCTTTAAATTTTCTTTGTATAACCGGGTTTTGTAAGTAAATTTACAAACATTTGATTTATACTACCAGTTTTAAATATAACGAAAAAATTAATTAAATTAAAAGTAAATGCCTTAAATATGTAAACTTAATATTTTACAGGTTTTCTATTACTACAATTTGGATTTCAGAAATCCAAAACCCTGGAGACTATACCTTAAATGCTTCCTATTACGATAACTAGGATTTCAGAAATCTGAAACCCTTGAGGACCCCAGAGACTATATCTTGCAAATTTTCTATTACCATAACTTGGATTTCAGGAATCCAAAACAGTTGAGAACCCTGGAGACTATTTTGTTTACATGTTTCCTATTACCATAACTTGGATTTCGGAAATCGAAAAATACGTATTTATTAAAAGACGCTTTTCTGCTTGTCTTCTTAACGTAAATTATATACACTATTATCTTTGCAATCTAATTCTCCTAAAACCCCGAAAACTACAATATTATAAAAAAATCTCTTTTTTTTTTATGTGAAAATGTTTTCATTAGGTCAAGAGTTATTTAGCGTGTAATGATTTTCTTTTATTTTACGCACCTTACGTATTTTTTCCGTTTAAAATAATTACGATTTAAATCAAACTGAAATGCAATTTAATGTTCTACGATGAAAATAAGAACTGCATAGTTCATAATGCACTTGAAAGGTACTTTGCATTTAGTCAGTATATCGTTCAATACATTATTCTATTATGACAAATTTCAGTTACTGCTACTTTTGTTTAACAAAAAAAAATTCGAAAGTATCGTTTTTTCGCTCAGTATTATCCAAAGCCGCCTGATAATTTAATCAATAAATCAAATCCATTTTCTCCCTGGCATTGCGATAAATTCAACAAATGGTACGTTTTTCCTCTCCAAGCATTTTGAAACAATTTATTTTTAAGAATTCATTGTCTGTATTGCATGATTATCTCAAATGCTGTTGACTGAGCAAACCCCCCTTTCCCCGCTTTTCTTCTTTCCCTCTGGGATCGATATATCGATATTACTAGTTAGAGAAACACCCTCCCTAGTTCTGGTTATAGTAAGCATTTCATGTCTTTTATTTACAGCTTAGTCAAAATGATGGCATCTTTAGCGATTTCTTTTATGCTTTATGCAAGGGATTTCCTGTTCCAACATTTCCTGGTGTATTAATTGCATACCAAATAGTATCTATTATTATTAAAAGGAATCTATTTTCCATTTTCATTTGTTTGTTTAGGCGGGTTGAAAAATGCTTTGGAAAAGTGCTTTGAAATGCAAACTAATTAAATGGGTGCGTTTAGATAGGTGTTATGGATCGCTTTTGGAAGAAGTAATTGTGTACTTTGCTCTTTAATCCGAAAAGCTTTATGCTGTCTTCTCTCAAACTAAACATAATTATCGGATAAAAGGTGAAAAAAACTAGCGAGAAAAATGGACTTTGTAAGAGAGCATTGCATTTGATTTATCTCAGTTTTTCAGTAGTCCAGTAGGTTAGTGCACCAATAGTTTAATTTGTATACTAAAAAAAAGGTATGGTCAAAACTATCAGAATATGGTAAAGTTTACCCTGTTTCTAGATGGATCACCATGTTATGAGAACACCAAAAAGCTCGGTAATTTTTACCGAAGCGCTTTGCTAATGATTTAACAATATAATATAATTTTGAAATGTGTGATGAAAATTTGTAAATGTGGTAAAATATAGAAAATTTATCATGATACTTTAAAAAATGGCATTGAACCATTTTTTTTGGTTAAGTTTACTTTTTAGCTCTTATTTTCGTTTTCAGTGGGTGGTAAAAAATAAATATAATTTTGAAAACCAGAATTATCGGTAAACCGTTTTTACGAGAACAAAAAAATTACCAAATGACTGAATTAACTACCATGTATTTTAATTTTATTATTTAGAATTATTGCTTTTTTTATTACCAAAAATGTAATTACCATATAACTGTTTTTTCGAGATTTTTTTATTCTCCGAGTAAGAAATCTGCAACAATCAGTAGTCTATAACAGAAAAAGAAGGAAGGTGAACCTCAATCAACTTTTTATCTAATGAGCACATCTTCACTTTTAAAACCTACATTCCTGACAAAGAAAATGGAAAATACAGTTTTAATCTGCCGATTAGTTAGTGCAAAGGATAGCTAATATTATCCTTAACACTAACTAATCAGTCATATGAATTTAATTGTGTTTTCTTAAGTAAATAAACACTTTCCGGAGAATACGAACTTTTGATACTTTAAATCTTAAAGGTAGCTGTAATCTGTAAAGTGCAATACCTATGGTTTAGCTAGAAGTGTCAGTAGTTTACCCTAATATTATCTTTAAATAGTGTCAATATGCAATACTAGTCCAGTGCACGGCATCTTATTCCCTTGGTGATATTGCAAGGGCAACTGTTCATCTTATTTCTGAAACAAGTTCTTTTTGATATTTCTTACTGGCAGTTTCCGTAACTACAAAACTACTTTGAATGGCATCTTTACTTAGTCATGTGAAGCACCCATAGCTTCTCAACCAACCACTTCTTTCAAACCGTTCGCAAGAAGAAAAAATTCTGGCAAGATTACTGTACTGTATGGTAATGACATTTCTGGTAAAAAATATCGTAATTCTGGTTAATAAAACCAAAGTATACGGTATTTAAACTATTCATTTGGTAATTTTTCCGTTCATATGGCAACGGTTTACCAAAAATGTCTGGTTAACATTATAGCTCTGGTTTTTAATAAAAACTTGGTAATTTTACCATATTATCGTAGTTTTGACCGTACTTTTTTCAATCAGGAGAAAGGAGTATTATAGCGGAGCACCTTATGAAGCGGTTAAAGCTTTCAAGGTTTGTGCTGACTCGACAGGGGCAATAAGTTTTCATTGTCCCCATGTATTTTTCCCTACAAAATGATAGATTCTATAAAAGTAAAGTAATTCGAGAGCATCTAAATCTGTGTATTACATTGAAATCGATAAACAAGAGAAAATGGGAAATTTTTTTCACATAGTTCATAATCTCTGATTATTAAGGCCACATAGATTCCGGATAAATAGATTCGGAGTTTAAATTTTAGTTGAAATAAAAAAACGTCTGCAAATTTGTTCCAAAAATTAAAGACTTTTTAATGATAATTACTTATTCATAAAATAAAGTAAAAAGTATGCTGTTTGTGAAAAGTTTTTCAGGCACAAAGCTTTATTTTGCAGATACGAAATACAACACGAAGATAGATGATAACCTGATGGTTTATACTTCAAAACCCGATTTTTTTAAACTTTTTTTTTTTACAAAATATTTTGGTAATACCCACAAAAATATTTTTTTAAATTAAGTGTCTTAGAATTTATTTCCCATTGTAAAATTAACAATATTTTCTTCAGAATTTTTATTTCTTTTATCTTTGGACTAGCTTCCCACTGGTTTGTACTTCATCTATACATTATTTTAGATGCTTTAAGGCTTTTTTTCCTTTGATTTGCGCTCAAATGATGGTAGAAAATGCGATTTTTACTAGATAGCTTAAGCTCATGCGGAAAAAATTTTTTTTAACTATTTTATAAATAAAATTTAATTAGTTTTTTTAAAAAATTATTTTCAACTAGTACAGAAAAAATGACTAATTTTGATTTCTAACTTTTTTTTATATTGTAGGATAGAATATTTTTATAGTGTGTTTCTTTACATTTTCGTAATAAAATAGCCCTCTATTCAAATAAAATATCGCATTTAAACAAATACGTGATCTTTTGAAGCTGCAGATTCCTTTTAAATGATATTTTTAGTCTAAATGTACAAGTTTAAAAACGTTATGTATATCAGGGGTCCAGTAAAAGTGGCGACAAACTTCTAGGATAGTTAGGTCACATCCTTTACATTAAAACTGCAAAGGAATCCATGCCTGAAAATGTCGTTGTACACGGCTAGGGGCGCTACCCTATTATGACTTGTTCAGTAGCACACTAAGAAACAGTTCATAATAGGAAAGTGCTCCTAGCGGCGTATAACGCCATTTCGGGCACGTGTTCCTATGCAATTTTAATAATAATAATGTGCCTTAACTCCCCTAGAAGTTTTTCGAAACATATTTTCGACCTCTTGTTAAATATAACGATTTTAAACGTTTAAATTTTGTCAGTATAATAGACTAAAAATGTAATTTAAAAAAAAGTGTAGCTTGGAGAGAAAACTCCTTTGCAGATTTAATATCAGCGACGTGAAAATATTAAAGATCCGTTAAAAAAATCTCATGCAACAGGAAAAAAAAAAATTGCTTGCTTCCCAGTGTTATTAATGGAGGAAATAGAATGGTCGAAACAATTTTAAGTGGATTTTGACTTTATAGCGTTTATTTATAATTAACAATGCTATCGACCACAAATGCATTATTTAAACAAATAATGCATTTGAAGATATGCATTTTCATTTACATTTACTTATTGATTTAATAAATTGTTAAAATAATAAAATTGTCGCCAAATAATGAAGATAATAAATTTAAACAAATTCTTATTCTGATATGTTACTCTCATATTGACGTTTCCGAGGAGATGAGACATTTTTTTTTAACATTTCATTCGTCCTATTTCCAGCTACGTTGTCACCCTTCCAAAAACAGTACTTTGGCGAGGTCTTTTGGCATAGGAAAGATTTTTCTATTCTTTCTATTTTACAATCCCCCACACAAATATTCCAGAACGACTGTAGCAGACAAGAGGCGCCTCCTAGTCGATATAAATACCTGCCTATGTCAAGGACGTTCTTTTTCTGCGTAATCAATACTCGCAGTATATTGCCAGTACTTTTATTTTTTATTTGCAGTACACATTCTTTTGAAATGACTGAATAGATTTTATTCTTTCTAAACTCCACCCGTGACTTAGGACAAAAGATAATTTTATTTCTTAATAGTTATTATACTAGTTATACATTCTTTTATCGTAAATTGAAAAAAAATGAAACTTCTGTATTTAACATGTCAACTATATAAGAAAAAGCATTTTGGCATGAAATATATATTCACAATACCCTACAATAATGGAAAAAACGCTTTTGGTTTAGACATTTTTTAAAACTATTTTAAAATATTTATTTTATAACTTTAGAGGTGTTTGTATCATGCAATTTTTTTCATACTCAAAAATGAGATTTAAAGCTTGCATAGCTTTGGGAGACATACAATAAATTACAAAAGAAAATAAGTATTTTTGAACACCCTGTGACATATAAAATAAAGTTTCGTAAAACTAGCGTAAATATTTATGGCAATATAAACATTTTCATAAAAAACTAATTTTTTTCGTCTTACATTTTTTTGCTATAACTTTAAAATATTCAATAGAATCAAAATAAAGTTGGGAGCAATTTAAAATTAATTACAAAATTATTGATTAAAAATTGATTAAAATTTGTTAAATGCGGAAGATTTAACAAATTTTAAAAGTATTTAAAATTGCTCTATTTAAGTGCTCTAAATTATATCTATTATTTAAGTGCTCTAAATTATATCTATTATTACTATCTATTTAAGTGCTCTTAAAATTGCTCTATTTAATAAAAGTATTTAAAATTGCTCTTTTATAGTACGCATGCGCAGAAAAATTTTTAAAAAAATTTTCATTATTTTGTACTGAATTGTATTTGGCCACTAATGAAAAAGATTTATTTGAATATTTCAAAATTTTAAAATGTTTCAAGCAATTTTTTAAATAGTTTTTTTATTTTTTTAAGGAAAGTTCACAATAATAAGGGGCTCTCCACAAATGTTTATTTTGTACTATTAAACCAGGCTTATTAGAAATGAGACCGGCATAAAAGAATATTTTCTTTCGCATGTTTTTATTATTTATGCGATCACATTTTGGTTTCCAGGCGATTATTGTAAGGTATCATTTGTTGTTAAATTTTGTCTTATGATTCAAAATAAAATTTGTGAAAAACCACCGATAGATTTTAGCTTTCTTTTAAAAAGTCCAAAAACTGCTACGAACATTGCTTGAAACTTTTTAAAATTTTTAAGATATTCAAATCAATTTTTTTCTTCAGTTGCTAAATACGATTCACTTCAAAATTATTTAAAAAGTTTTTAAGTTTATTTTGCGCAAGAGCAGTATAAAAGAACTACCATAAATGCTTATACGAGTATCTTGTGTAGTTTTTAACGATTTGCTTCACAATTTTAAATCAATAATTTTGTAATTAATTCTAAATTGCTCCAAACATTTTTTAATTCCATTGAACATTTATAAAGACAAGAAAACGTAAGGCAAAAAAATATTTTTTTTTATAAAAATGACCATAATATCTACTCCATAAATATTTACTCTATATTTACAAAATTGTATGCAGTTATTAAAAATAACAACTAAAATAATTGATACAATTTACATACTTATTGCGTGATTTTCTGGCCTAGGGTGTTCAAAATTACCTTTTCTTTATTGTAGGTTTCCCAAACCTCTGAAAGCCTTAAATATTATTGCTAAGTATAAAAAATCATATTAACTCAACACCTCAAAAGTTACTAATCCTTTAAGTATTTCTTGCGACGTTTGAAAAAAAGATCGAAAACTTAGTGTCTCTTCTATTACAGGGTAGTTTATATATATATATATATATATTATAAAGTCAAAAATGAAAAAAAGAAAGAAAAAAACATTTTTAAAGGGAGACAATTTAAAAAAAACTATCAAAAATAACTAAAAAAAAATTTAAAAATTCTTTTTTTGTTTTATTTTGTATTTATTTATTTTATTCTTTTTTTTTTAATTTTTTGTTTTATATCATATTTTTTTGTATTTGAGTTATTGCCTATACGTTTAAGTTTCGTATAGAAATTTTTTTTTGGTGCTTTTATCACTATTTTATTGATGTAGTTTGTTTTGGCTAAATTAATACCATATTAGAAAGCATTCTAATTTGCGGACATTATCATGTGAGCTGAGGAAGAGATTATTATCGTTATTTTCAAATATTCTAAAGGGCCCTTCTTTGAAAATTAATTAAACACCAATAATTTTTGAAAAAGCTTCAGGGAAATTAAAAATAATATCACTCCTTCCTAGAAAAGTATCGTAAATATTAGACATGGATATTATTAATACAACACCCATATCATGCATCAAAAAATTTGATTTTCCTTAATTCTTACAGTAATAATTACCTCATAGTCACTGAATAGTGTATCCTTTCATAATATAAAGTTAGAAGAAATTTACTTTAAACTTTAAGTATTTTTTATTCAAAAGCTAATTCAAGGTTCATCAAATATTTTTATAACAGGGAACATCAACCTTCTAGCGATAAATTTAATTTTCTGTCTCGTATAAAAAATATGTCTAACGCAAATATTTTGCGACGTTCTTCGCATTTTCTTCCCTGTAAATCTGGAAAGATTACGCTTTTATTTTAATTGGATGGTAGGCTATTAGCGAACTTTGCATGCAGAGTCTGTAGGCAACTAATGTTTATACAAAAGAGTTTCTCTGCCCAGTGACTTACGATGCAGCAAAAACACTTCTACAGAACTGCTTTTTCGCTTCATAAAAGCTGCCTCCCCATCTAAGAAGGTAATTTCGTTGCTACTTCATTTTCTTCTATCGTATGAAAAAAACTTATTTTATGCATGCTTTTTCTGCTAAATTATTTTGTTATACATAAATTACCATTGTCATTATTATTATATATAACGTCATTATTATTATACGTTTAGAACTCTTAAAAAAAGTTTGCTAAAACGAATATATTAATAATAATGCAACAAATTTAATGTTATTTAGTTAGGAGTGAAATCAATCAATCTTAACGAACAAAATTACATTCAAAACATATTATTTGCTAAAACAAAACGTTATTTACGTTATATATATATATTGCAAAAACTAATTCTGCCGTTTGCGTACGTTCATTATTTTAACAAATAAAAGAACTAAAAAATTTTTGATCAAAGGAACTAACAATAGCAAATCCGTATTCTAAAAGTTGTTATAATTTAGACAATTAAAAAAGATAACTACTTTGAACGTGTTTCAAATTATTTTATTATTTCTACAGTCAATATTTACCAAAGTGCTTGTATATTTAAACCAATTGAATCTTTTTGTTATTTATCAGAGCATATTTTTGAATAGAGGAAAAAAAGTAATTATATTAGTTTTTAAAAAATAGGCATAAACAAAATAATTATGTTGTAAAGATAGCACATATTTTTAACTGCGATGAAAATGCACTTTAAACTATCGAAATACATAATAACACGTTTCGAAACCAAGACATCGAGAACACGTATTGGAGAATAACTTTATTTTATTTTTGAATAGAAGAAAATGTATTAAAAAATTTATTACTTTTCATCGAAAATATTAACAAAGAACTTTTTTACATATTCATCAAAAGAATACTGTATCATTAGACCTCAGGAATCACTAAATCTAGAATTGTTGTTACTATTACTTATTTTTAAGACAACAGTGTTATGTATAAAATATTGTATTCTCAAGTGTGCCACAAAATAAGATACATTGAGAATAGCGTCCTGTTATTAAAAAACTTTACTATATATTAAAAATAATGTTTTCACATTATTATAAATAAAACTAATGCGATAAGTAGGCATTGAAAAAAAGTACTATTCTATCATGAAATAAAAATTAATAATGTTAAAGGTAAGTAATTGCAATATTAAATACTTTTGAAAAATGATAATTTGAAAACAGATAATAGTTTTAACTTTCTTTAAAAGAAGCAATTACAATGCGAGGAAAAAAGGAAGAAAATTCCATTACAAATGCAAATTTAGATTAATAGAACTGTCGCCATCTATTTTTGAAAATAAGAACTAGAGTTTATTTATTTATCGTAAAACGTTTTTTTCTAATGTATTGAAACTGCTTAGGAATACACTTTTTCACAAATGTATCTGGAATTTTATTTCGAAAATAGATTATCTTTTAAATTGAGATAGTACGATAGTTATCCAACCATTTTGAAGCACTTTACAAGAAAATCATATTTTAATCTGTGACATATTTTATTTCACTAATTGCATAGTAAATAATTTTTGTGAAAAATGTTTTTTCAAATAAATTACCATTACCCGTAAAATCTGGAAAGTATTGGACATTTTATAAGCTTACAAAGTAAATATTCATGCTTTCAAAGAAATGTAAGTAAAAATATTTCTTTTTTTTAACAAATTACATAGTAACTAATTAAGTTAAACTAATTAGAAACAACTTCAAGATTTTTTGAAAAAAATTAGTTTCTTTTAAAAATACTCGAAGACATTTTGCTCTTAAGAGTTCCAATTGAACACTTTGGCTAATCGTAAAGATATTGAAAGGTTGATTGAGGATAATTTCTCTTTGACGATGTACTTTGGTAGTAGTAGTAAGAAAAATTTCTGAGACAGGCATAGTCTTGCAGCGCAGAGCTCCAGCTAATCGGAAATTGATTAGAATTTTGATTGACGATGATTTTTTATATGATAATATCACAATACATTCGACTTTATTGTCTAACTCCATTAAGAATAAAGCTTTAACAGAGAGGAAAAATGTTCTAATATGTCAGCTACACACACAAGCGAGGTCTTAAAAACATAGTAAAAAGGGACGCCAAGTATCAAGAAGCAATAAATAAAGATAATAAAAATACACAAATATGCCTTTAAATTTAAGAAAAACATAATAAAGAACATTTTTCAGAAAAAATTTAAAAGTTTTTCAGTCTAAAATACATTTGTTTTGTACATAAATCATTTAAAAAATTCGTATTTGGGAAAAGAAAAATATATATTATAAAGAATAAGTAATTTTTTAAAAATAATTAAGAGCACACATTTCTTCTATGGTATTCATATGTTTTTCCTTCAGTTCTACTTTTACTTCCTTTTTAAATTATTTTTGGTTGAAAGGCTATTAATCAGGTATGAGGGAAATTGTTTTGATGTCACCACAACATTAAGTGTTTTAACACATTCTAGATAAAGATACACCACATATAATTGTAATATTATTATTAGTTTATCAATTGGAATTTACGACAGAAACATTATAAATAATGCCATGCCTGTTATCAAATACTCCGACAGACATTACCTGAAACAAACTTGACAATTTAATAAGCAAAATTTAAGAAACTAAATAATTCGAAAAATTATAAATAAATAAAAATTTTGTTTCGTTTTGAAAATTAATAAACTAAATCACGCCATTAATAAATATTTTTATACAACTAATTAACGTTACAGACATGGCATAGTAAAAAAGAATTTTTAATTAAAAGGCTTCTGATTTATTAAGCTTCTGATTCTAAACAGTCTTGTCTTCAATAGTCTACAAGTGTTGCCATGCATAAATTTCACTTGTATAGTTTGAAAAACGCGAAATGGCAACAGACATATGACATTGATTTGTGGACAACGGTATTTCATTTTTCAAAATCTTATGTTTTTGCTAATCATTTATAACAATTTTAAATTTAATCATAAGTATAAAATGTGCCAGAGTAGAATTTTTTGTTTATAGGAAGTAATTATGAGAAACTATTTTAAGTTTTATGTTAAGGATCGCTATATTATCAGTTTTCTTTCAACTATTTTTTAATTCCATTTTTATTTTATTAATGTTTAAAAATTTTATATTTTTATACTTGACATTTTATTGATGTTCTTTATATAACAAAAAATCGTGAAGAAAGGCTTAACAGCTTCAAGGAAAAAATATTTTTTAAGCGGACATCAAAAGGGTACCGAATTATAAAACTTACTAACATATCTGAGAAAAGAAAATTACGGCTCAAACCAAATCGAAACATTGCTTAAATGTATTAAATTTCTTTTTTTCTATAAAATAACCATATATCCAGAAAGAGTATAGAAATTAATGTAACACAGAAATAAGCTGTGATAAAGTTATTTTATAAATAACAATAAAAATTAATTAGAAGAAAAAAATACAATTTAGGGCAAAATCTACTGCTTAATTCTTTCATAAAATAAAAATTTCGAATAACAAATTACAGAAAAAAAAATCAGCTTTTTCTCTTTCTAATAATATTTTATTGATAGTCTTTATAACTTAATACGATTAACTCGATATTATAAAAATAGTTCTTTTTCTAAAAAGAGCAGATTAACTTTTTCTAATGCCATTATTAAAATTTAAAGGTTTGCGAGTCAGGATATATTGCATTCCATGTTTGTGATAAGGCCAATTTTTCGCAGCAAAGTATCTCTCTTTTAACCAGTTAATGACTTCACCTTAATGTTTTAAGAGCAATAAAACCAATCTCGCTTTTTCCTGTTCAGTCGAAAATGCTTCGTTGATGATGCCACTGGTGGCGGAGAAATAATCATTAGCGCTTTCCTTGACGATAGGGAACATTCAATAACTATATAATCGTTTTCAATTAAGTTTGTATGAACAGCGTGGCATCACAGTTCTAATTGCGCTCATCATTTTTGTTCTAGCTCAAACGAAAGGTTAAATAGATGATAGTTTGCTTTGAAACTTCTTATTGGATATTTTAGACAGAAATTTATTTCTGTTTTAATAACTTCCAAAGTAAGAAATAAACTTATTAAAACATCACTAATTTCAGTCATAATATGTTTGTATGAATGTTCAAGCCTAACAAAACGGATAATCTAAAGATCAAGTATTTCAATCAAACTATGACGTAAATATCACTAATTAACGTATATTTCTAATCATTACCTCTACTTCTTTAACATCCTTATAAAATTTAGTGCCATTAGGTCTGATATTTTAGATTTATTATTTAAAAGGTTATTATTTAAAAGAATTAAATTAATTAAAGACTTCTCAATGCTATTCAATGAAAAATCAATTCAGAATCTGTAAAAGTCGTTGCTTGTTGGATCGAATTAAAAGATTATTTCATTAATTTATTTGAGCAAATTTAGAGAGGATAAATAACCTATGTTACTAATTTGTTTCAAATTTTAAAGCAAGTTTAATCGTTTTAAAAGCCGTGGGTAGTATATGTTCCACCAATTTCATCAATTTTTAAATATCGAAGAGAATCCATTTTCCCACATATGGTTTGCATCGAAATTTACATATATCTTCAGAAAACTGCAATTGAAGGGCTTTGTTTACATAAGTGTGGGGAATAGTAATGGTTAGAGTGGGGTCATAAAGAGCAGCCGAACTGAAGAGCAATTTTCTTTTGCGCATTCACACCAAAAAGAATAGTCTTAAAAAATCAAATTAAATTTAGGTAATAAGTTAATTTCTTTTTAAAAATCAATATCAATCCCAAATAAAATTTAACATAACAGTACTAGAGAAAAAAAATGGCCCTATAGGTTGAATCGGCTGAAAGGTTGAATCAGTTACATCTCAAAAATTTATTATTTTTTAACTTTGGAAATCTAATATTCAAACATGAAAAATTAAAGTTATTAAATAATTAGTCAAGAGAGCAATTATTATATTATTTTCGCCAAGAATCCTAGTGATAGATCATTCTGTTTACTCTTATTATTTTTTTTAACCAATTTTTACTACAAATCTGAATGTGTCTTAAAGAATGAACTTCATTTCATTTTCACAGTGTTTACATTGGAGGGCGTATTATTGTTCCCTGGCCTGGATTGAAACTGGGTGTAATGCTCTAGTATATAGCGCTTTCTCCATTTTTTTTTTTCTCATCATGGAATACAAATTAATAATCCGACAGATCTCAGAAATGTAAAAATCCGTGTGAAGTAGGAGAGACTAGTGGAGAAATAGAATGATAAAGCCATCATCTTCTCTGATCTATGCTGTGCTAGTGTAGTGTGCTCATACGCTAATCGTGTTTTTAGATAATTTCTAGAATTAATTCCAAATCATCGTATCCTTTTAGTACCGCTCTATTTCGCCGTAATATTTTACGTTTGGTTAGTTTAACAGAGTCATTTACTGAAAATCAACCAGTGAATATTTAAATAATCACATTTTTTCTCGAATATTCTATGTTGAATAGCCATGCAGATGTCTTCCATTTTTTTCCTCAGCACTGATGAACCGTCAATCATAGCAGAAATATTCTGTTTCGACATTTCCAACCATAATAATAATTCCAAATTTAAGCATTGTAAGTATTTTTTGAGGGTACTAATCAGCATTTGCTTCTTTACATATGAGGGGGAAAAAACGAGAGCTACTAAACACTCAACGTCGGAGAATCCTAAACCCATAACTGATCAGTCACCAAAGTTGCTTTTTTGTGCATTAGGATCATTTTGAGAGGATCTCAATAATTAATTTAAAGCGCTCGTAGAGTTTTCCGATTACTAAAATTTTTTTATTTAATTTAGTTGTGCAATTAGTGTGTCAAATAATTCAATCTAGAACAGAAAGCCCTCAATTTTATCTGAGTTTACGACTATCAATTTTCAACTTCATATCTTTGTAATTTTGAACCCAACTCAGAAGACAAGAAAACTCTTGAATCCAGAATTGGGGCAAACTAGCCTTCATGGAGGACTTTTTAATGGAACTAACCAGCATTTGCATTACATGAAGAGAAAAACCATAAAAACCTCCCATGGTCAGCCCGACGACAAAGGCCCGTCTATTACTGAGAACATTTCACATCAACAATGTGATCAGTGCTATTCGGGTGGAAACCTACCATTGAAAGTTTAGAAAAGCTTCCAAAAAGTCATGCGTCATTTCCTTTACAAACTTCAATTATGAAGTGCAATTCTTTAACAGCAGGCGCTAAATCTTAATCAGTCTAATAAAGTGATGAAACTCTATTTACAATTCAAAGTAAGAAAAGTCAATTACACTTTACAACTCGATTACTGATTTCTTACATCATTTCTCAATAAAAATTCATTTAAAACGCTTGAATATTTTTTGACGGATAAAAATATCTCTTTTACGCAAAGTGAAGTTACTAAATGATTATGAATCTTAATATTTCATAATTGATTCAGAATTTCTATTTTTGATTATCAGAAATTATCTGAAATGGTAAAATTAAAAATAAGAAAAAAATCGAGTACTTTCAACTTGCAATCGTCAACCTTTTAGAAACTTTGTGTATTTTAAATATTTTAATATTAGGGAAATTCTGACTTATATTTATAAAAGAAAAATACATGATAATGATATTTTATTAAAAACACTTTCGTGAAGAATTTGTTTTCGCAGCGTACAGTAATACTAAAAGAATTGGGAATCCATTTGAAATAAAATAGAGAAAGTTTCTATTTCTGTATCAATTCGCGAGTACACATTAAACAAAAATTTGGCAGGTATTTTATAAAAAAAAAAAAAGAAAAACAGTATCGCTAATTATTCCAAAAAAATTTTTTTTTTCATTCTCCCGGTCAAGGTTGTTTGCTGTATTTTATTGAAACTGGCATGATGTCAAATCAAATTCACACATTCTTTTAGCCTATGATGGCATTTTGAGTTGAAAATGTAAATGTATATTGATTGTTGTTAATTACATGTAAACGACTCT
The DNA here is from genome assembly GCA_949128135.1 of Parasteatoda lunata. Taxonomy (NCBI): domain Eukaryota; kingdom Metazoa; phylum Arthropoda; class Arachnida; order Araneae; family Theridiidae; genus Parasteatoda; species Parasteatoda lunata. The sequence continues at coordinate 64,956,986 of OX421974.1, forward strand.
GATTCACGATTTCTCAGAAACTTATTCATGCATAATAAAATTTAATAGACAATAGTAATAGTAATTTTAATAATTAAATTATATCTATTACAGAATATGAATGCTTCCGCTACTTTGATCTAAATTGTGGTAATGTAGAGCCAGTTCTGTTTTCAATTATAATAAATTCAGAGTAATGTTAAACTGTCTCCAATAGCTCATTAGTGTAGCTCCGGTGCAACGTTAACAACTAAACCAAACAAAAAAAAAATTTGAATAATATTTTTCGAACCTTGACTCGCTAATCTTGATCCTGCTAATTCTAACGTAAATTAACCTTCTGAATCCGAATGTGTGACCATCGTTTTTACGGAGAGAGAGAGAGTTTTTTTCTTTTACAGAATTCTAAATGAAGTATTTTTTTTATTTTTTTTATTTTTTTATTTTTTTATTTATTTATTTATTTTTTTTTTTTTTTTGCAAATGTAAAATTTCAAGCAAATCTATTGTATCAAATTTTGCTGTGTCATTAACAATAATGAGTTGCTATAACAACAGTGGATAAGATAGTTGTAATATTTATTCATAGTTTTATATATTTATTTATTCATCTTAGTTTGCAAAGAAACTTTATAGACTTTGTTAGCAGCATAATTTTAACATAAAAAAACTCGATTAACTTCCTAAAATAAATACTTTTATATTAACTTTTTTATAATGAACAATAGCAACTTTTTTTGTAAGCAATGATTTACCATACAGTTGTTTCATTCATTCTACGATATTCTGCCATACGATAACAAAAAAACACTTATTAAATTCTTAGAAGATATAAGGTATTGTCGGCATTATTACTTTATTTGATACAAAAGAAAGGAAGAAATAAAATTTAATACTGATTTCTAAACGCAGTAAGACTTTTACAAAACTTTGAAATCTTGTTTTAGAATTATACATTAAAACGAAAAATAAATAGATGCCGAAAACTTTTTCCTGTTTGAAAAATAAAAGCTGAAATTAGAAATTTCTCAATCTAAGCTCGGTTTTAAGTGCTTCCACTTTTCTTCTGTTATTTTTATAATATATTTAAGTAAAATGGTTTGTTGTTTTTTTAAAGATTATATACATACGAAAAAGTTTCTCCCAAATTTTATATTACAATGCGCAAAATAAGCAAAAAAGACCACTTCTACAATTTCAAAAAAGATTTATTAATTGTCTAATTAATCTATCGTTCAATCTGTAGATAATTATCGATCTAAGTCCATCTTTAGTTCGGCAAATTAAGGATAAATATAACTTAAAGCACGGAAACATTTTTTAAAAACATCTATACAATTTCTATTTTAATATGCCAAACTATTAGGGTCTATTAAACGGGAATAAGGAATTCATTCATGAATAGCCCCTATTAAGTATTATTTTAAAACTAGAAATACATTTGTATTTGAACAGAAGAAAAGGTGAAGATTAAGAACATTTTATAATATTAAAGAAATCCTTTATGTCCCAATCTTTATATTGAAGATTAACTATTAATCAACGAGGGAATTAACTATTTATGTGACAACGAAAGGTTTCGAATCATATCCGTATTGACGCTATGACAGCGCATATAATATTGAAATATTGGTACTTAATTCATATTTAAGGGTACACACTGATGACTGGATTTCGAAATTTATTGCATCATAACATGATTATGGGGCTTGAAAATTTAATCAATGATGTTAACATTAACTTATCATTTAATTTTGTTGAATACCATAATAATTATTATATAACAATAAGTAAATATTCATAATAATAAAAATAAGGTTAAAACTTTATTTTGGATTCTTTTTATTATCCCCTTAAAAAAAATTTAAAATGTTAGATAATATTTTAAAAAAATTGTGTGTATATATGAATAGTTTGAGATGCGCAAGAATCAATGATATGAAAACTAATCGTTAAAGAGGGACGTTAGCGATGGTTAAATTTTTTCGTCAATTCGAACTCCAAACATAATATTACCAGATTGAAAACTTCATTCTCTTCCAATGAATACAAATATGATGTTTCAAGCGCTGCAAAAATAGGCGCCCATTTTCAAGACTTGCCTAACGTGAAGTCTTACAAGTCTTGAAAATGTGCGCCTATTTTTAAAGGGCTTGAAACATGTCGACTGTTTTTTCATATCTCTATGTTTTTGAAGTGAATGAAGTTTTCAATCAGGTAATATCTCACCGATTCAGTTTCTTGGCATTATTTATTTAACCAAACATAATAATCAATCAATAATAATTGCTGTTTATTATTTTTAATGGGCGGATCATGGGTTAGAATACCCTTTTCCTCGAGCTAATCTAGGGAGATTTTCGTGGTTTTCCTTTCTATGTAACACAAATGCGGGTTAGTTCCATCAAAAATTCTTCCGCGAAGATTAGTTAGTCCCAATACTTGATCCGGGATTTTTCTTGTCTCTGATAGATTTGATTCAAAATTACAATGCTACGGAATTGAACATTAATAGTCGTAAACTCGGAATAAGGTTAACTGTTATAAAATAAAATGAAATCTGATTAATCAAGAGATGTGTGTACCATTGCCCGGTATACTCTACACTGATAATTTTTAAGGTTAATTGCCATTGCTCGTTGTATCCTTCACAAATATTTTTTTAAGGTTAAGTGCCATTGCATACCTTACACTAATAGTTTTTAACGCACGTACATTTGCCCGATATACCATTGCCTGGTAGAATTCTCTACGCGGATGTATTTTTTAAGGTGAAGAGCCAATGTCTGGTTTGCTCTATACTGGTGTTATTTTAGGATAAAATGCCGCTGTTAGGTATACCCAGCACTGATTTTTTAATGTTAAGTACCATTGTCTCTGAAATTCTCAGCTAGTCACTGAGGTAAGGGGTTGTCTTTGCGGCCCCGAATTCGCTTACTGCGATATTTTTGCGGCACCTTTAGCGGAACAGATAACCACTAATTTTGAGTGATTATCAGTTTCTTTTTTTTTTCGAATCTAATGGTTAAATTATGATGAATTATTAATTGATTAATTGATACGTTGCATTTATATAACAAAAGTTCATCGACCCATTTAAGAATATAATAAATTTAAGCAAAAATAAATTTAAACAAGTTAATGCTAAAAGCAATTGACTCGGTTTTCTGTGTAACATTGTCTTCAATTACTTAAATTTAGACAGCAATGTCTATCTTCTATGATAGATTAATTTTTCTTTTGCTGCAATAATTGGATCTTGTTGTTTAATTTCATATGTATGGCCCCAGAAGATGAAATGCACACTTCTCCCTCCAATTGTAAATTCCAACTCTCAATTCAAATCTAAGTTCCCGAATCATAATTCATTTTATTCACTCACAGTTTATTTTATCTATCCATTGATTTATTCAATCGTTCAATTACTTTATCAGTCCCTACACTTAGTGTGCTATCAAATCACGTCGCCTTAAGGGAAACACATTGAGGGACTGTTATTTTTCCATCAAATCAGTAACTCAAAATATCATTATAGTAAATAAATTTTTAGATAATGCTCCCAGATTCGGATAGGATTGATTGAAAAGAGAAATATGGCCATTTAAAAAGCGAATTATATTTGTGTTCAAAGCAAATCCAATTTAACAAAAAATAATAAGAGTTTTGATGAAAATACATAATTATATACCCGTATCATGTTCATACCCGTTCATTTGCAATATCTCTCAAGTCATTTATTATTCGCATATCAGTATGCTAAATAAGTTTTCAGTTTCCTTTTTGGAAGAGAGAAAAATAGTTACCCCTTAGCGTAACCCGAAGTTATCGCTAACGAAATTTGGCTTTCTTTTCCAATAACAGCAGCACGTACTAGAATTTCTTCTTTCCAACAACTGTAACGACGACACAGAAGAAAAAGCATATTATCAGATAAGGGATGGCTTTTTGCCAAACCAGATACGGCAAGGGGGCAGGGAATTGAAATATTCTTTCCTCTACATTTTTTTTTTTTTTTTCATCGAGAGAAATATGATTTTTGTTCATGCGAACTTTGATCCAGATTTGAGAAGGAGAAAAAAGTGTTTTAGTTTCTACAAAGGGAATTTCTCAAGCGAAAGATTAGTCAAGTGGAAGCTTCAAATATATTTCTGAAATATATTTTAAAAACCTTAAAACGCTTCTATATCTTATCAAGGATTCCATACAAAAATAGGTACTTCTACAAGTTCGTAAGGGACCATAACACTTACCAATGAGTTTTTAACTAGCTTCTCATTTTCATTCCTAATTCTCAAATTAAAAAAATTAAATAATAATATGTACCGACAGATTTACGCAAAGCTAGCCGATCTATCCTAACTCCATTAAAGGGATAATGTGACTTTAAAAGAAAGTGGGAAAATCAAATTAGAATTCCTAAACTTGACCCATAAGTTCGAATTTTTAATTCTCATCGACTTCATTTAGATTTATAAAAACACATTTTAAAAGCGTAACTATAGATAATTCAAATAACTTTAAATAGTTTCAAAATGCTAATTCAAGAAAATCGTCTTTACACGAACACTATCCACGTGCTTTTATCTGCGATCACCTGACATAAAAAAAATTAAGAAATAATAATTTAAAAAAACATGTAATTAACTTATAGTGAAACTCATTTTTAATTAAGTAAGGCTGTGAGCTATAAAAAACCGATATCTCTTAAATAAAAGATAGAAATACTCAATGCTAATTCAATGAGACCGTTCATTTTTCACAGAGTCGTGGTAGCTCAGGGGATAGAGCGCTCGCCTCAAAATGGGGTGACCTGGGCTAGAATCTCAGTGATGGCGGAACCCCCGGCTCACACCGACCACAGTGCTGACGTAAAATATCCTAAGTGGTAGACAGATCATGGGTTAGAGTCCCCCTGCCGTCAGGCTCACCGTGGGAGGTTTTCGTAGTTTACTTTTCCATGTAACGCAAATGCGGGTTAGTTCCATCAAAACGTCTTCCACGAATACTCCAAATACTTGATCTAAGAGTTCCCTTTTCTTCTGGATTGGGTTCAAATTTGCAAGGCTACTGAGTAGAATATTGGTAGTCGTAAACTCAAAATTGGTTGACTGTTCAACGACGGTAAAAATTTAAAAAAAAAAAAAATAGATAAAAGAAAGCTGTTCAGAGTGACGTGGGGGCCATTAAAAGCCGTAAACACGTTTCGAGGGGCGCCTGGCCACCTGCGGTGACCAAACTCTGTTCAGAGGAAAATGTTCTAATGTCCACAGTGATCCCTCTGTGTTTCAAAACTGTTTGTGTGCTACATTTCCTTACAATGGGATTCATGGGTTAAGACATCATAAAGGACAAACTTTGAATTTTGTACATAGAAGTGAAACAAAATGTCAGAGAGGTGATTTCTTATTTGAAATATCCAAAAACAGCAGACACTATTAATTTTTTAAATTTTTATCTGATATGCTTCAAAGTTTAACAGCTTAACACATTGGGCACGGCATGGCACAATGAATGCCTCAGCTCATAAATTCAATAAGACAGCATGACTCTTCTGTGCCACACTACAATATTGAACACATAGACATTTAAAATCCACAGTTCTTACATTAACTGCTAAAAAAAAATAATAATTTGCTCCTTATACTCACTCTTAATATGTTATACAATATTGATGTAAATTCTATTGAAATAAGGATTTTTTTTTTTGTTAACAAAACGTCAACACATTGAACAATAAATGCTACATAAGTCTGTGCTTAACATTTAATAAGTTAAAAACAAGAAAAAAGTAACAGAAATTACATTAGTTGTATGTAGGTATTTAAGTGAATTAGATGAAAATTGAAGGAGTAACTGCATCTGAATTTTTATTACACGAGTTTTGAACATGTGTCATCTATTGAATTATATGTTAATAAAAATAAGAGCTTTGAAAATTACACAGTGACGTTCTCTCAATCTTCCACGTAAAATCCTCTGGCAAGATTGTGCTGCAATTTCCTTAATGTACTCTATTTCTTTTGTGAGAAATTTATCAATGAAAACAAAGATAGGACTATCTCTTAGAGGGTTAAAACCAGGGTTGGCAAGGTTTAGGACAGAATGGATTAACTATGGTTTAAACAGTCCTGTCCAAAGCCTCTTTGTCCAAAACCCTTTTACTCAAATTACCTCACAATTTTATCTGAACAATATTACAAAGGAAGATTAATCAGTAATCAAGTTCAATTGGTCCTCTCATTCAATAGTACATAACAGAAGTTTGACCTTCTTGCCATACAGGTTAAGCTATTAGGGACTAAGTGCTTGGTTAGTCATAAACAGGTTTATTTATCTATAGTACGATTCAAGAATACTTTTAATTCATTCATGCTTGATTCTTTTAGCATAGTGGTGATACATCACCAGTGTCAGTAACTGAAACTGATGTTATGCCCTTCAAAACTGTTAATACATTTTTCAGTTATTTTGTATTTCCAATTTAAACTAATATATTTATATTTAAAACATTTTTTTTAATAGATGTCTTTTTTATAATCCTGTGATGCAGAAATTATAATTTAAAAAAAAAAAAATATTGTGCAAAATAAAAGGTTAATTTTTAAACAAATTTAATATTTTTTTAAAAAAATTATTATTTTTTTTAATTTTTTTTTTTTTTTTTAATATTGCATTATTTATCCTTATGCGAAAACATTATTTATCAGTATTAAAAGCATATTTATATTTAAAGGATTAGGTATTCACTTTTGTTGTTCAATGAATTATGGAGCTTCAAAAATTATAAACCTTTTCCTATTATATTATATTATTTTCCTTTAATAAGTTAGTTAAAGTAAATTTTATAAAAAATATCAAATATTTATTGATACATGTAATTATTATGTGTACAGTGGTTACACCTATAGAATTTTTACCTTTTACCAAAGTTCATGGTTTTGGACACTTTAAGTCAGTTTTATCCAGTTTAGGACAGTTTAAGACAGTAAAACCCACTTGTCCTGTCCAAAACCAGTTTAGGACGTCCAAAACCCCAACCCTGGTTAAAACATTTTTTTTTTCATGTGATTTATCTTATTTTTTTAATTTATTCACCTGTCATCATTCATAAGTAATACTCTAAGTAAAATATAAAATAGTGTAGGGCAATGATTTTTGTTTTCGTCTTATGGGCCCCTTCTAAAAATGCATTAGAATTGGCAAACCTCAAGTGTAAAAAAACGTTTGATTTTTTTTTTGACAAAACATTCCATTTATTTCTCACACAACAAATCTAGAATTAGGGATCGAAATGGGCTATAGGTGACGCATCACAGAACGATTTACCTATAGCAACACTAAGCATGCTTTCACCATTAGCATGTGGATAGTTATAGGAGGAAGAAGTTAGTTTTTCTCTTGATATTCAAATCGATTAAAATTTTCAATGCTGGGAATCTCTATGGAATTCAACACTGCACTAAACATAGTGCATAATTTAAACACCATGGAAATTTTAAAACATATTTTTGACAATCTAAAGGCGAAAAATAATATGGAAGGGAGAAGGAGGGCAGCTCTAAACATGGAAACATGGCTCTTCTCCCCAGATGGTGTATTCTAGTGTTGCTATAGCGAATAGAGAATTCTTTAAAAAATACCTTCTTGAGATTGATCACAGCAGGGCTCGAAAAGGTTTTTTTTTTTTTTCCTGATAATTTCAAAGAAAAATTAATAGTCCTTTTACATATCAAGTTGCTTGATTGGAATACATTGCTTCGATTTGAGAAATAGTCACCAAAAGTTAATTGAAGATGTATCAGATATTCATTCACATTCATTTTAATGATGCATCAGATATTCATTCACATTCATTTTAATGTTTCCATCAATTTCTAGCTGAGAGAGCCAACACTAGAGATTTAATCCAAATGTTGAACATTTTCAGAATGGCATAAAATATCATGCCAAATAAAAAATGCAGACACCTATGCCTTATAACGACAGAATTAATTTACAAAGATAAGTATGAATGTTCTGGAATCCATGGAGTATTGAAAATACAACAGAACAAATGAAATGCAGGATCAAGAAAGGACAAATTAGCATTTTTGAATAAAAAAATAATTGTTAATATATGGACATAAATTTATTACTTCGTAATTTTTTTATGTAATGAAAAATTCTGCCATTGCAATATTTCCTCTAAAGGATCTGAGCCCTTGCAAGCCACCAAATTAAATAAAATGGTATAAGAAATCTTAATTTATTAAAATAAAAATGTAACTCTAGATAGCAAACTGCACAAGATTTTGTGAAATGCACTTTTGAACTACGCATGATAATCGTAGCAAACGACGATAACTTGTTTAAACTTATTTTAAGCTTAAGACAATGAATAAGTGCAACATATGCATTTTACTTCTACTTAAATGAGTTAATGAATATATATTACGTTTCTTTCTATTATCTAACGTTTCCAGTATGACCAGAGATGACCAGACCAGAGATGCTCAGACCAGAGATTAAGACCAGAGATGCTCAGCCACTTTTGGATAAAAGTCATAAAAGCTATAAAAGTGTCAGTGTCTGAAGCCAACATTATCATAATTATAAGAATGCAGAAAATATCTAGATCCTGTTAGAAAGTAATATGAGTAAGTTATAAAATATAAATCTTTAGTGCAGATAATAAAATTAATGTAAATTAATGTAAATAAATTTAAACAAATATACTGATTAATTTAAAAGCAAATTATAGTAAATATATAAGATTATTAAATTTTTCATTTATCAAAAAAGTTTACTTTCACTGTTACTTAGAAAACAAATTTTGTAAAGAATATGGTCTTAGATAATATGTTGTTGAAAATTTGGAATTGTAATTTAATTTCTTTTTTATTTATCTCATCAACTTGTCTTATCTTCATTTAGTTTATTTAAAACCATTTAATAAACAGAACTTTCAGAACAAAATGGTCACATTCTGTTACTTTGAAAAAAAGCTGTGAACTAGATCAGTAGCTTACTGAGACAGAGCTGAAAAAAATTCCATTTTTTCTTTTCGTCATTTAGTTTATTTAAAACCTTTTAATAGACAGAACTTTCAGAACAAAATGGTCGCATTCTGATACTTTGAAAGAAGCTGTGAACTAGAACAGTAGCTTACTGAGACAGAGCTGAAAAAAATTCCATTTTTTTCTGTTTCATATAATTTTTATTCAAGAGACCAAGTGAAAGGCTTGGGAGGCCATATGTTGCACACCCCTGATTGAGGGTATAAGTTCTTTAACAAAAACTAAAAATTATATTGATCATATTATTGTTTCTCAGATTTTTGGAGTAAAAATAATAATGTAAATGACCAGAGTGGCTTTAAACACAGATTCACATAGACAAATTTACTTAAATTTTATAAATTTTTCTATTTGGGTTTTTTAAAAGCATTAAAAACATTTAACTAGGTTATATACTGAGAGCATAAAAAGAAGTTATGCTTAAAAACATCGTTAGTGGGCAATCAGCCCACTATAAAAGTTTTCAGATATAACTGAAAACCGGTTGAGAGAACTGGGATTTTATAGCTGCTCCTCTTTTATTTGTGCATATGGTCGACTGGAGTGTTATTGTTTGGTTTATTTCCCCATTAGAGCAATAATATCAATTTATAGAAATTCTGCTTCATGAAAAATCCATGCTCGAAACAATATCTTATTTTGTTTGTTGTTTATATGCTAAGTATTGTAAAAAAATTCTCAGCTAGAGACTTCATATTAGGGAAAACTAAAACAAATTCCAAATTTATTCAGTATGTGGCAAATAAGCCTAACAAATTTAAATTAAAATTCTAGATAACTATGAATCTTAATATCAAATATATTTGAATGATTTAATATCAAATATATTTTAATGGTATTTTGAATTCATTGGTATAAAGGAATAGATGAAAACAAGGACAGAAGTATGCAGTTTGGTGTGAAGATTCCCTTGAAATATCTGGATTTCATTTAAAATGTAAAGTTCTGAAGAAATTTCTCATATTCTGATATTTTTCAACAAATTAGAATTGCAAAATTGATATATTATCGGGTTGTTCGATAATTCGTGTCGTTTTTTTCTTTCATGTTTTTCAAAGTGAATTTTTTTATATTAACTACAAACATTAATCAATGTTATATTGACCATTCTGTTGGATGACCTTTTGCCACCTTTCGGTAAGTTGAAAAATTCCACGTTCGAAGAAGCTTTGGTTTTTAGAAGCGAAGAACTGGTCCAACTCATTTTTAATAGCCTGATCGGAATCAAAAGTTTTACCATTCAAATGATTTTGAAGGGATCGATACAAATGGTAATCCGATGGTGCTAAGTCAGTGCTATAGGGTGGATGTGGCATCAGTCCCCAATTCAGCTCCATTAATTTTTGACGGGTTATCAAAGATGTGTGAGGTCTAGCGTTATAATGATGAAACGTAACTCTTTTGCGATTGGCCAGTTCAGGGCGTTTTTTCTTCATTTCTTCGTTCAATTTCGATAGTTGACTACAGTAGACATTTGAATTAATAGTTTGATTCCTTGGAAGTAACTCAAAGTAGACTATACCCTTGCAATCCCACCACACAGAAAGCATAATCTTCTTTTGGTGTATATTGGCTTTGGATGTCGATTGTGGGGGTTCATCTTGCTTGGTCCATGATCGTTTTCGGACTACATTATCGTAAACAATCCATTTTTCATCACCCGTTGCGATTCTTTTCAGAAATGGGTCGTTCTTGTTACGATTCAGCAAAGATTCGCATATGATAATGCGTTTGGTGAGGTGGATTTCCTTAATTCGTGAGGAACCCAAACATCCAGTTTGTTTACGTAACCAAGCTGTTGTAAATGCAAGTAAACGGTTGAATTTGATATGTCAAGCTTCTCTGCTATCTCTCGAGTTGTCATACGCCAGTTAGCTTTGATTAACGCCTTTATTTTGTCGTCATCAGTAGTGGTTGGACGACCAGTATGTGGTGCATCTTGAACATTAAAATTTCCAGCACGAAAGCTAGAAAACCAACGCTGACACTGGCGTTCAGTAAAGCAGTCCTCACCATAAATTTCACACAATTTCTTCCGAGCTTGCACCGCATTTTTTCCCTTTCGGAAGTTAAACAATAAAATATGACGATAATGCTCTCTTTGAGTGTCCATTTTCAACTAAATTCTTAACCAACTTGTTGTTTACTAATGACGCTCTGGTTTTGACTCAAGAAAGTCTAATCTTTAAAATAGTATACAATAATATAAGCCACGGAATCACTACTGCATTAAATATGCAATTCAAGTCCTCTATGAGAAAAAAACGACATTAATTATCGAACAACCCAATAAAAAAAAAATACCTGCGTGTATTTCTGACAACTGAAATTACCAGCAACATACACTAATATCTTCTCCACCATCAAAATTTTTTGTTAGACCTTAAACCTATTAGAGGTATACTAATAGATCTCTTTTTCTTTGTAAGAAAAAAGATGTCACAACAAATAGTTTTTTTACTCAGAAATTTGTAGACTTTTTATACGCAAAAGGAGATTCTACGGTTGGTACAAGTTAAAAAGATGAGAGCACTATCAAATAGTAATGTAGCTAAATAGCAGTAAGGATATATGTTAAACTGAATTTTCCAGATTCATATTGAGGCAAACTAGCTAAACACTGAAGACAATGAAAAGTCAAGAATAAGCAAATAAATAATATTTTGTTTGATCATTGTTTACATCTAGAGTGGAAAATTTAGACACTGAAAAGATACAACTCAAATTTACAAATTAAATAAAACTATTAAAATTTATTTAATAATTGTTTTATTAATAATAATAAAAAATTCCTGATTGGTAAAGTTATATATTTGAATTTACATATTTGTACAAATTGAGTTTACAACCTTAAAAATTTGTTAACATTCAAACAATATAAATGGAATGAACATTTCATTAGTTCTTTCAAATCACCATTATAATCAACTCTGCAAATACTTAAAAGCAACCATTCCAGCAACTATTGCAGTCATCCCAGCAGTTATAGCACTCAATTTCAAAGCCTAATAAAAAAAAATTATGAGGTTATTCAATTTCAAAATAAATATATTAAAAGTTAATTTGCATTTTTAAAACATCTTATGAAAATTTAAGATAAGAAAAAATTTAAAGTAATTCAACTTAGGTAAAGTCAATTTATTTTTCAGAATCAAATTTAATACAAATATAATATTGATATTCTGAGCAATAAAAAGGGAAAAATAAAACTTGAGACAGTCTCCCTGTCCACGATTAAACTTTTCCTCCTTGAGGGAAAAATGAACAAGAACTTTTTTTTGTTTTCTATTCTTTTCAGATTGGTAGAGGAGAGTTTAAGTTGTGCTTGCATGAAAAGATAGTGTTCATAATGGTTACTTTTGTATTATTAAATTTGCTGTGTAACTAAAAAAGTATCTTCAATAATCTGTTTTAATTATAAACACCTCAAAATCCTTATTGGCGTAGTCTTGCATATTTAATATTTGATTAACAGGATTAATTTAAGATTTAATTTTATTAACAGGAAAGCCAATCTGACAGAATCATGTTTGATGAGTACGATAAGAGCACCATTTGTGTTATATGACTATTTATTTGTTTAATTTCCAATTTGTTAAAAAATTCATTTGTGGAAATACATGAACTTTAACTGATAATCAAAACATTGTTTTGTCAGGAATATTTTGTTCTGACAGGAATAAATTGTAGAATATTTCATTTTTATTCTGTTTAGTATTTGCTACAGTATACATGTTATATATTCAATAGTGCATAAATAAGAATATAGCAATAATATTTTTTATTGTATTTCTGTTTTGTTTCTTTTGATCAATAAGAAATTTTTTAAAAATATTTTGTGAAATATTTTGAAACAATTTAAAATGTTAAACACATTTTGTGCTTCAATAAGAAGCATATCAATGTCGAATCAGAAAGAATACAATGTTATACTTTATTATTATATTTATTGTTATATTATTATATGCATATAAATTAAGGTACACCAGCATATTGAAGTATTATGTCTAGTTAGTTTAAAAGAAATGTTAGCACATCAACGCAGTTAAATTAATTTACGCTAACACGTCATAGTGTTGTGCATATCACTGCATTTAGTTTGATTTAACAAAGTGTTAAAGTACTTTTGATTTCAGACATGCCAATGTATGTAAAGTTAAAAGTGTTTTTTAGAATAAGACAATTTATGCACATTAGTGTATTAAGTTTAAGATGTATCTAGTATTAAATTTATGTACATTAATACATTAAGTGAAATTGATTTTTTTTTTTTTTCTCATCAATAGTGGAAGTAGTTTTGTTTGTATCCAATGTTGTTTATAAACATGCTATTTTATTATTGTTCTAAATGGTTTTGATAATTGTGAAATTGTTATTAATAATAATAATGATCAATAATAATTGAAGAAGAAGTTATAGACTGTTTATATGAGTGTTCTGATTCAAGTGAATGCACTCGTGGTTTATTTTGAAATTGAGACAACCATGGGTTAAACAGTAATTCATTTAATTTTTCTTTCAGAAGACATTTACAGTTTTATGTATTCTGAAAGGTTATTCTAATTACAGGATTATATTGGAATGATATTTTATTATATATTCCTAAATTTGATTAGCAGATAAATTATATTTTGATGCCAATTTATTTTAGATAAGATTTTTTTCTCAAGTAAAAGAAACATTCATACATGTTCTAAATAATAGAATTGTGTCAAATTATTTTTCATTGAAATAAGAATAATTTTTTTTTTTTAAGGAGAAAAAAAAGAAGCATTTACTGAATATATTTTTAGAAAAAAAAAATTTTTTTTTATGCAATTTTAATATTAGCATTCATAATTTGATTTTCAAATAATAGAAAAGGTCATTAATTTTGATGAAATTTATTCTTGTTGAATTTTTATCATATTAATTTAGTTATTTTTTAGTTGATTTATATAATGAAATGGAAATTTGATAAATTATTACTAATATTTGGTATATTATTATATATTATTTTACGAAATTTTGGAAGAACATTTTTTTGTAATGAATGTGGCTTATTTAGGGTGTACACATAAAGATGATCCTAAAGCATTAGCCATTGAGTTGGGTCGTGATATTTCTGATAGCGTGAAAATTAATGATTCGTGTACATTGGTAATGACATATGATAGATATAATGAAGAATTTACTCAAATTTACTAAACAATAGATGGCTATTAGTGAAGACAGAAAACAGCATGAGCTTGAGGATAAACTTCAACAGCTGGGAATTCAGAAACTGTGTGAACAACAATTAGAAATGGAGAAATTTCAACAGCAACAAGATCCAAAATATAAAAAACTTGAATGTGAATTTCAGCTTCAAAAACTGCGTTTAGAAAATGAGAGATTAAAAGTATCTCCCCAGTCTGTGGAAACTAAAGTCAGCACTTATGAACTAACAAAAATAGTTTCCCAAATTTGAAGTAAAGAATGGAGATATTGCTTCGTTTTTAACATTGTGTGAGCACCAAGCAAAAAGAGATGGAATTGAGAAATGCAATTGGGTGTCAGCTCTACTAGCTCTTATGCCATCTGAAATCTCACAACTAATTGCTAGGCAGGCTGATTATAAGTTTAAAGATTATGATTATATAAAAAGTATTCTACTTAAGAAGTTTAAGATAAATCCTGAACACTTCAAAAAGAAATTTATTAAACGTCAAAGAAACCCTTCTAATTCATAATTTGATTTTGTTTTCGAAATTATGAGTTATTTCGATGAATGGTTAGTAGGCATAAAGGTAATTGAGTTCACAGGATTGAGAAACTTGATGATCACTGATCAACTGAAAAGACAGGTCCCTGGGGAAAATAAGATATTTTGTTGATAACTGGTGCAAGTTTAAAATCCCTAGTGATTTGGTTGATAAACTTGATGAGTAAGAAAATATTAAAACAAGCTAAAAAAATAATAATTTCAACTACAAAACAATAACTACAACTGACATAAAATCCAGACCAACAAGCCATTTAAAAAAATACTGAGATATAAGAGAAACCAATTTCAAATTTAGAGCAGAATCCGATCAAACTAGCGCAACATTTAGAACACCAAATACTTAGAAAGATATTGGAACTAAATTTTGTTAACCCACTTGCTTTTCATGTGGAGATATAGGATATAATTCTAAATTTTGTCCCAAAAATGCAAAAAAGCAACTTAAACCTTTTGCTAGGGCAAAACTGATGGTCCTTTGAAAGTTATGAAGGATGTTTGGACAGGTAAAGAAGAAATTCCAATTGGTGTTTTATAATGCGTTGAAGAATACCTTGCGGATTTAACAAAAAAATTAAGTCAAGCACCGACAGACACCCTAAAATTTACTTCGGAAGTTATCAGAAAACATGTGCTCAAAAATTCTGCAAATTTAAATTATTCGCAAAATCAGAAGCTAGTTAACACACTATATTTTGCAGATGATTTTGATTCCATCCCGGGATTAGCAAATGTGAATGAACATTCAGCGTCTTTAACTCCAAATTTCATTCCAAAGAAAAGGAAACCATATCAAAAACCCATTGCTTTACAAGAGGAAGGGGATCAACAAATATAAGAAGTACTTCAGCTAGGACTGATAGAAACAAGTGAAAGTAAATGTTCTCACCCCATCGTATTCGTATCAACGAAAGATGGTAGCATCAGACCATGCGTGGATCACAGATTGCTAAATAGCTTCACAGTTACCGATGCCTATCCTATGCAAAATGTCAGAGATCTTTTGTTCGAAATTGGTAAGGTAAACTACAGTAGCATATAGACTTGACAAAAAAATACTGACAAATCCCTAAAGGAGGAAGCTAAACATCTTACTGCTTTTGTAGCTCATTCTGGACATTAAAAATGGAAAATTCTACTCTTTGCCATGAAAACGCTGGAAGTACTTTTCAAAAATCGATGGATAAAACCCTATTGCCTCATCGAAATATTGCCAATCATATATCCAGAATGTTGCAATATTTTCCTGACTCTTGGTAAGATCACTTTTATAATACTGACCAAGTGTTCAGAACCTGAACGAAGTAGAGTTGAAACTAAATCTTAAAAAATGTGACTTCAGAAAAAACTCTATAAAATTTTTAGGTTGAGGCAATGCAATAAGAAGGAAGTGAAAAGCCTTCTGGGTTTGGCTAGCTATTGTAGAGATTTTTTCCAAACTTTTCATGTCTAAAAAGTTCGGAACCTTGACCAACATTCCTTGGGACAACTCAGGTAAACAGTTGTTTTCTAAGCTCAAAAAGCCACTAATTGAAATGCCTTCTCTGTACACTCCCAATATGACGGGAGTGTTTCAACTCTTTACTGACACTAGTACAACTGCTGTAGGAGCCTGCTTATCACCAACTGATGAACATGGAAAAGAAAAGCCAATTGCATTCATTAGCAAGAAGTTATCGGAGAGCAACAACAACAACAAAAAAATTTCAACTAACAAGCGATAGGCCGTTTCAGTGTTGAAGAAATTAAAACATTTTGATACATGGATTTTTATTTTACAAATTAAAGTAATTTTCGATCATGACCCACACTATTTGACAAGCAGTGCCCCACATACTGCAAAGTTAACAAGGTAGGCACTAGCACTTCAAAGATATAATGCGCGTTTTATTAAATTTGCAATGTTACTAAAAAGGTATCTTCAATGATCCGTTTTAATAATAAACACAACAATATCCTTATTATAATATAAAAATATTTTTAAATTTATGTTAGCAATTTACAACAACTTAAATCTTCTATATATTTTAATAACACTTTAGTTTTCAGACATCATTGAAATTTTTCTTATTATAATTAATTCTTTAGCTGAGTAAAAGCATTTTAAAATATATATTGCAAGAATTAACAATATTTTATTAAATTAAAATTCTTTTTTTATAACTAATCTTTTAATTAGCACACCTTTTTTTTGTATTTTCATGATTTTATATCATCTATCCTGTTTTGTATTCACGGAATTTAAAAGCCACTATCTCGATTCGTATTCGAGTGACTTAAAAACTTTATACATCTGAATTAATATTCCTGTAATTTTAAAATTAAACATCGAGATTCACATTCTTGCAATACACCACCCTTGCAATACACCAACTCCAACAGCGAGATCTGTATTCATGCAATTTTAAAATCTATCATCGAGATTCGTATTAATGCAATTTTAAAATTAATTGTCAAGATTTGTATCTGCAAGATTTAAAAATCACACATTGTGATTCATATTCACACAATTTATTGAAACATTAATAACATTCTGTGATAAATGCTTTCTACATATGCTTTTTTCTTGATTGAATGGTATTTTTTTAAATATTTAAAAAGAGTTTTTATGAATGACATTTTTAGATTTCTATTTTCAGCTTTTTTGATTTTTTACCAAACTCATCCCTATGGCATAAAACAATATAAACATTTTTAAAAAAATCTGCGATTTTCAAACAAATTTCACCAAAATGAGATACCAATGAAAGGACTGAAACTAGCTACTAAACTTAATCAATGCATGCAAAAAATATTTAACTGAAATTTCGTGTTTACAGAAAGTTTTTCATTTTATCTAACTCTGCTTATGAATATTTATTATTTGTGATGAATAGAAATTTTTTACAGCTAATTTAAAATAAAAATTAATTTTTATTGTTAAGTAACAAAGAACAGCTCTATTGCGTAGTGATTTTTTAAAAAAAATAAGTAAGTATAATTTGAATATAGGTAAGCCTCAATCTTTCAACTGCCCCATATTATATTAAAATTTTAGTCATATAAGAGAAAAGTTATATATAATTTTAACTGTGATTTTTTTATATACAGTAAAACTCAAACGTGTATGATACCAACTTAAAGAGTGATAATACATAAGAGTGAAAGGATATGTAGAAACTATTTATTGCAGAACAATAAAAGCTTTCAGATTCAAATTTGTGAAATAAAGTTTTTAAGTGTCAATTACAAGGCTACACTTTTGATCACTTTTTCAACATTTTTAAAAGACATTTTTTTAAAAAGTTTATAACTTAAATGCAAAGTAATGGCCCTTATATGCTTAGTGTCTAGATGAATTAATTTATTATTATAAATATAAAAAGGCAAAACTTACTTTTGAAAAAGAATTGACTTTTTTCGGTTCACTCTGAGGAAACATTCTTTTGTACATGGCTCTTTGAGATTCTTCTTCTTTTCTTTTTTGATTCTTTAATTTAATAAGCTCCGATTGTAATACCTAAAAATATTTTCAAATTATATTGTTGCAAAATCCACCTCATACTTTTAACATAAAATAAAAAATACAGTTTAATAATTGAAAATATAACAAGAGCAAAATCAATGTCGAAAACCAGGGAATTTTTTGTTTTAAAGGAAGCCAATAATATGGAATTAAAGGAACAAATTGAAATGTTGAAGACATGCTTTTTTATGCATATTTACTTTATCCCAACTGGCTAAAAGTTAATTAATTTCTTTTTTAATTTATAAAAAGCTTTAAACAAATCGAAAAACAAGTAATAACTTCTAAAGACAGCAATTAATGATTTTATGATAGTGCCAAAAATAAGAAAATTAAGTAAATATTTAAAACTAATCAACCAAATTATTTACAGAAAATAAAATTAATGTGAATATTTATTGATATACTTTTGAACCTCTAGAACTATAATGAGAATTTCAAAAGTTAAAAACAGAAAGGTTTGGACCTACATTGCTTAATATGTCCAAGGCCAGCATAAGTTCCATATAAATAAAGTAAGATTTTTGAAAATAATACAAAAGGTGAGAATTTTTTTCTTTCATGATACTTCTTTTTTATCAATGACTAATAGGGAAAAAAGATTTTTACTGGGCTATTAGAAAGTTAATACACCAGAGAAAAATTTTGATGCAAGAAAACAAACTAATTATAAAATAAGTTTTGAGTTGTAACGTAAAATTTTAGCAAAACTCTGTTACACTAAAGATTTCTGGTACAACCTCGCAGAAAACTTTTTTTTCCCTTATATTATTCAATGGAAGAATAATGACACCAAACGAGCAGTGGTAGCAAACAATTTATACAAATTCATCTAAGCCATGATATTATTCAAAGAATTTAAAAGGTGAATTATTGGTTGCTGCTATTTGCGTCTTTGTGATTTGACAATGGAAAAGATTTTAATAATTTATCAAATAGCAAAAAACATCTCGGCATTGCATGCTAATATTTTATAAACAGATACAAAAATAAAATTTTATAATAATCTTACTTTTGTATCCGGTTCCATACTTATTGCAATTTTTAAGCAATTTATGGCTTCATCTGTTGATCCTTGAGCTCCCAGAATCTGTAAATTGGAGAAAAAATATTTTAACATTTAATATAATTTGGGAATACATAAGCATAATGTAAATAATGATGTGCTATTACTATAATGGACAAACAATCAAATAAAAAGAATTTTTATACAACAAATAAAAATTTGCAAGAGTTTCCTAAAAACGTACAAGATTGCCCACAGAAAAAAAGGAGTGACTATCATATTGAGTTGGAATAAACAATCCAGATTTTGATACATGATTGTAGCAAAACATTTTGTAAATATTTGTCTTCACAATACCATGGAGTATTATGAACAATATCGATTTATCTAAACAATACTGCATATTTGTTTTTCATGAATTATAGATACAAATAAAGCTCTATGCACAGTTGTTAAAGCACAGATTTATCTGTTGGCTTAAAGCTCACTCAGTTTCAGTTCAAAGACTACAAATAGTATGAAAAGTATTAGGAAATAAAGGGGATGTCACAATGCTGACCATATTTCCACTATTGATGTGATTAGTCTAGACATAGGGAAGACTTTGTCTAAAAATTAGATGTTGCAGGATCATTTTATTTTTATGCTATCTAAATTATTAAATTTTATTATAATTTGGGTGTTCCATTACATTACAGTTTACTAAAGCGGATACAATCTTTATGTTCACTATGAGTTAAAATCATACTCTAATGATTAGAGGTACTCTTATATTGGAATAAATAATGTACATTGATCGTCAAAACAACCTTTATAAAAATATATAATTTAAAATTACAAAAAAGATACAGTTTAATCAAGCAAAATGCATTTACTATTTTTGTAAAAAGTTAATTTTGCTGAATGAATTATAACACCTGTTATTATGGTTCAACTGTTATATCAGCAAAAATAATAAATTTCTCCAGAAGTTTTTTTAATTTTTTTTTTAATATATATATATATATAAGCATAAAAATCCAGCTTTTTACAGTTATTAGGTTTTTTTTTTTTTTTTTTTTTTTTTTTCTTCAGAAATCTTAAAAACAATTTATGAATTTCTATTGTTCATGTACACTGAAAGACAATAAATAATTTAAAACTCAATTCTAATAGTTTCAATTCATGTAGTCTAAATGCATAACAGTTAGCAACAATACATTAGATAGGATTATATTTGTAGAAAGATGCTTTGAAGACTTTGCCTAAATGTTTCAAATAAGTAAGTGCCAATAGTTTATCAGTAAACATTTATAAAGTAAAATTTGTTTTCTAACAAATTATGTAATAATAATAACATTATAATAATAATAACATTATAATAAATTAACTGTCTCTGGAAATATTATTAACGCTTTCGAGAGAAAAGTTGATATTTTAAGTTTTTTCCTTTTTTTAAGTATATAACTCGGATCAAAAGTGTATGTCATAATTTTAAAAATTGGTTCAAATAGAAACTAATTATTAAATCAAATTAAAAGTTCCACAATACAAATTTGAGAAATAAATTTTCAAAAAGTTCATTGTATAATTACAATTTAAGTCAATTTTTCAGGAAAGTTAAAAGTTCTTTCTAACTGCTATTTTTTTAGAAAAATGTAAAACTACAATGAAGTCTCACATTCATCCAATTACAAATTAAAGGAACTCACTAGGCCCATCAAAATTTCAAGAACTATCATGATTTATTTCAATTTTAATCTATGGAAAAGTGTGGTTTATTTGAATTTCAATAAATCATATTGCCAAATTATTCAGATTGATCAAAAACCCTGCATTTCCTCTTTTCTTTGAATTAAAAGAATTTAAAGGTAAAAATTTTTTGACCTTTAAATTATTATTATTTTTTTTTTTTTTTTTTTTTGTTACTTCTGATTTTTATTTAATTTAAAGTTGCCTTTTCTGTTCCTTGGCGACTTTAAAAAGAGGCCCCCCTTTTTTTGCTCACAATTGTTATAATCAAATTATACAATTAGGGTTGAAAGTAGGAGGAACCAGAAGAAGACTTCTCTTTTAAAAAAAGACTGGATGCATTTCTTTAAAAATAACACACGCTCATGCTAGAGAGCACTGTATTCCTCTAATAAGTTTTGTAGGAGTAAGGGGAGTTTTGAACTATGCCTGAAAGGCACGAAATAGTCATGTTACTATCACACCAAGAATGGGAAAATGTTAAGAGATTAAGAAACAGTAAAATTAAAATATCAACTGCATCAAACATTTAAAAAAAGAAAGAAAGAAAAGAAAAACAGCATTTGTCCCAGTACAATTGCCAGTCATATAGCTGGAAATAGAAGCAAGGTAAGAAATGTTATGTTGGCTGTGATTTTTTTTTAATCAACTTATCTTTCCCGCAAGTCTACGTGACTGGGCTGTTTTTGATCTAGCAGTTTTATAACAATAAAGATTGCAAACTTTAACTTATTTAAAATTACTATACATAATGATAAATAATAATACATTCAAATAGAATTTAAAAAATAAGTTGTTTTCAAAGAAAACACAGCCACTAAAATTAAGAAGCTAGAAACATTGCAAGCACAGAATTTTTACAATTTCATAAACAAATTGTCACTAAGATACAGAAATAAAATAGAGTAAGAGAGAAATTAAAACAATACACCTAAAGCAATACATACACCTAATAATTTACAATGTTACACCTAAAACAATAGGAAAAAACAAGATATTTAAAGCAGGAATGAAATTACTCTAATCAACATTGAAAATTAATTAAATTAAACATCTAATATTTGTCCAGGATAATTTTTATTGCATGATCTGAGAACATAATATCTGATAAACATACTCTATTTAAAATAATACAACAATTATTTTTCTATACTATTAAAAATAGATTTAGAGGTTGAAAAAATTATTTCATACAGAAGTTGCAAAATATTGAAAAAAATTATAGCTTGTAACATTATATAGTTTCAAACTTTAAAAGTTTTACCTTAGCTTTTCTAAACAATGCTTTGACATTTTTTGGTTGAATGTTTAAAACAGACTCCACAGCTTTAAGAGCAGCTTGATAGGCACCTAACTACAGGAGAGGAAAAAACATCTTAATGGAAAAGACTAAATAATGCAGTAGAAAGAAAAAAAATTACTTTGAAACATATAACTAATATTGGAAAGTAGTAATAGAATTACAGTAAACACACTTTTTACAGTAAAACCTTTAAGTCTGAGGTAACCTTATCTTAACCTGATCTTAACCTTAAAGATCTTTTTAATATACCTTAAGATGAGAAGCTGCCATATTATTATATACTTTGACGATCATATCAACTACTTTTTGTGATTCCTCAGGGGTTGATCCAGAACTCTGAAATGAAAGAAAACATAGAAAATAGGTATACAACTAGAGATAACTTATTAAATAAAGTAAATAAAAAATTACTTAAAGAGCAAGACACTAACCTAGATATAATAAAGTTTAATATAGTTTTTTTTTTTTTTTTGTTTTCTTTATGGAACATCGTGTTTATTCTACAATCCTATTTTAGGAATCAAGAATAAAGATACATAATAAAGTTTTGTAAAAATTGTAACGCCTTAGCTTTCTATTTTATTTTATTTTATTTTATAACCGTTGAACAGCCAACCCTATATTTTGGGTTTACGACAACTAATGTTCAACACCGTACCCTTGAAATTTTGAACCCAATCCAGAAGACAAGATAACTCCGAGATCAAGTACTGGGAGAAATTTGTCTTCACGAAAGACTTTTTAGTGGAACTAACTTGCATTTGCGTTACATGGATAGGAAAACCATGAAAACTTCCCAAAGTTAGTCTAACGGTAAGGGGACTCTACCCATGATCCGTCTACTGCTAAGGATATTTTCATTCGCACTGTGGTCAGTGCAAGGCGGGTGCAGAATTTGTATCGACCAGCCATTACTGGGAATCGAAACCGGTTCACCTCATTGGAAAGCGAATGCTCTATCTCCTGAGCCACCACGGCTCTTAGCTTTCTATTGGCAAAATTTATATTTCATTGTAAGTTATTGTGTAATAAAATTGAGTCACGCTGAGATACGACATATAATACCAATTTAAAGTATGCTAAGAGTATAGAAAAGTTTAAAAAGTTATTTTAAAAAAATACAAAGATGTATACAGTTCTGAAAATGATTTTTAATGCAATCTTTCATTTTAAAACTCAATGATAACTTTTATTTATCCATTAACAAAATAAAAATTTCCACAACACCAGGAGCATAATTATATTCAGTGTTCTGCAACAAGAATTTGAATAATTAAAAATGTTTTCCTGGTATCATTAAAAAAATTGATAGTCTAATTATAACTATTCTTTTAAAAGAACAATAATTTAATTCTGCAAACTATAATTGAAAAACAAGAGAACAGCATTAGAATAATAAACTATATATAAATGCTTACATAATTGAACAAAATCCTAAACAACATATAATTTCAAAAATTGTACATAAATTGTTCAGTAGGAACTAAAGACAGTTCTGAGAGATACATCCCAGTTATGAGCATTTTCGGTCATAGGAGCCAGAACTTTAAATTCAAGAAATAATACACTTAAAGCAAATTATGTGTACGAATATTGTTAATGATAATTTACAATGAAATTTTACTCTATTAAAAGCATTTCAAAATAGTAAAAACAAATAATTAATAACATAAGATTAAGTACATGACTTTTAAAATAAATATTTTTCCCATGAAGCATTGAAATTAAATCATTTTCCCACATAAACAGTAAATTATTAAAATATAATAAACTAACTTTAATCAAATTAGAATGAAACTTTTTCCATTTAAAGGAAATGTGAATAACTTACAATAATTACAACAAGAATAAATATATGCAAGTAAATAAAGATATAATTTATAAGAAACTTAAAGGTGCATATTATCAAAAATAGTTTTTTACTTTCATAAAAAGTTTTCAAGGACTTTTCAAATAATTTTTTTTAAAAAATGGCACATTCATTACACTATATATACATACACTATATATACACTATATTACACTATATATATATGCTGTACATATATATGTACATTTATAATAGTTGAACCTGTTTTTATCTAGAACCTTTTTATCTCGAAAAGCTCCATATCTCAAAATTTCCTACATTTACTGTCGAAAATCAATGTTTTTTCCCTGTTTATGTCGAAATTTTTTTTCTTCTCTCGAATTCCTAACAATAGAGCACAAATGCCTACATGCCAAAACTTCCTTTATCAGTAGAACTGGCAGGCAGAGATTGAGTCCGTGAAGCCACAGGAAGTAGGGATGAACAGGTTAGGGTGTTTCTTGGAATTTCCATTAATATCCCTGCACTTCCTTAACTAGAAAGAAATACAATGATTCTGACAGTAAGTTGATGTGTAGGACAGAGTGACCACCAGGGGTAAGTTTTTCTACATAGATAAGAAAGCTAGGAATAAAAATTCATTTTCACCTCAAAGTTGCAACCAATGGATCAAAGGATAATTAGGAGATTTAAAGAGAACTATAGAAAACAGTTGGTATGCAAACTTATAGATGCCATTGCCATTGATGAAAAAAGTTCTCTTTCCTAAAATAAATGTGTTGGATGCTATCAGAATGACTGTTATACCTGGAGAAATGTGTCTCTAAAAACTATATAAATGTTTCAAAAAGCTGTGAAGATGATGAACAAGAGGTTGAAGGAATCAGTAAAGAGAAAAAAAAAATGACACTGGAAAGGCAATGCCAGATTTGCAAGAATGAAGTGCAATAAAATCTGGATTAATTGTTGACATTAATTTTAAAGATTTTTACAAGTGCACAACTGCCTGGCAACATGCAAAACATTGACAGATGCAGAAATCATAGATAATGTAAAAGAAACATCAGATGAAGAAGCTGAAGATCATATTGATGAACCAAAAGTGAGTGCAAAAGAGGTAGAAAAAGCTGTAGAACTCTTACAAGCTATTCTTGAATCCCAAGAAAATGTTGGCTATGAGGGATTTGCTGCTCTTGCTAACCTTAAAAGAATAATCGAAACAAAGAATGTTAGATGTCAAAAATCCTTGAAAAATTATTTTCAGTGTTTAATGCACGTTAAAAAAATTTGATGTAAATAGATACATGAATTGTACGTGGTATAATTAATTTACAGATATGCCTATATTTTTCTACTAAAAACAATTAAAGTACTTTTAATCAAATTTCTTAATTAAATTTAATTTTTTAAAGTACCTGTATAACAAAACTTCTTTAACTCTAATTTTTTGCCATATATATTTATATATATATTATATTATTATTATTATTACTTCCAACAATAAAAAATAAATTTATTTTTTAATAAACTATACATCAATATAGATATTAACAAACATTTAAATTGCCAACTTTAAAGCTGTTTGCATTAAAGTTCGTTTGCAAAAAAAGTGTAAAGAGCATGTGATGACAAAAAGAAAAAGAGAGCAGCAAGTCACTAATTACCTAACACATTACAGTTGAAAAATAAATAAAAAATAAATAAAAAATAATAAATATCTATATGCATAAAAGTCTAATGCAAACCTGAAAAAAAGGGATTAATCTTTTTTTTTTTTTCTCTTTGGTGACAGCTTAATTACGTTAAGGAATGAAAATTCAAGTAAAAGTAATTTTTCAATTGTAAGTATGTTACACAGCAATAACCTAATGGTTTAAGTTCAAGGATCAGGTCACTAGGTAAATTTTAGTTTGGGTCACTTTTCTATGTCAAATAGAAGAGACAATTTTTTCTTCTTACTTAAGCACATGTAAAATTTTAATTTTTAGTTAATTAGAAATACTGATGATTGAAATATACATACTAAAAGAAATAAAGAAAAATTAGTGCCCATACCAATTCAGCAAGCCATGCTGAGCAGGGTGGGGGTGGTAAAATCCCCTATCTTTACATATTTATGAAAAATTTCATGTTTGCATATTAATAGGAAAACTGTACAATTTAGAGATCATAAACCTTGTAGAGTTGTAAAACCATCATTGAATTTTAAAATTTTTTTAGTATTAAAAATAGTTTGCTACTTTAATAGGCACAAATCAGTATTTAAATAGTTACATAGCACGGAGCCACATTAACATGGTTTTTTGTAAACAGAAACTTATGGCATATTAATTTATTATGTTCAGTATGAAATTTAAGATTCATGAATATTTAAAATTGTAACTTTCCTTTTTCCTTTAAAAAAAGTAAAACAACAAAACTATCAAGTAACATATTCAGTTCATCAACTAAAATTATATTTAAATACATTATTTTAGTTATGTAATAAAGTTAAGTAAATAATTACAATTTATTTTTCAATTGTAATAATTGAATTATAAATTGTTTAAATAGAAACACACCATTCAAATTACAGTTATGGATAATAGACTCTTAAAGCCTTTGAATATGAAAATACAATAAGAAATAATTTTTTAATGCAATAATAATTATAACTAAACAGTAATAGTAATATTTAAACATTAATAATTATAACTAAATATTCTCTGCTAAAAAAAGATCACCAGAAAAATGTGATTTGAAAATTTAATAACATACCATTATTACAAGAAAAGTAAGCTTTGATTTTTAGAAAATAAAAAAGAGAATTATCAACTCACATCTCTTACTCCTTCTAAGTATTCAGCAGATCTGAAAAATTTTGTTCAAATTAAAAGTATTTTCAGGAAGCATAAAACTTCAACTCAGAAGTATGAAAGCAAAATTACCTTCCATAACAAAATATAGCTTCAAGATATTCACTTCTTTCATAGAAGAAGTTACCACGAGCTCGCTTTTCATCACTGAAAAAATAAACATACTTAGCATATAGAAAAATAAAAAATTGCATTAAACATAACACTTTTATATCTGACTAAAATTCGCAGCAATAATGGCCTACAAAACAATCAACTTACCACAGAAAACACAAATCAAGCACATTGTATTTTGTAATAATATTGGAAATTTAAAAATTTATGAGAAAATCAACTGCAATAATAAAAAAAAGATCGAAATACGGATTTATGATGGTATAGAGCATGCTGAAAAGTGATTACTGATATGCACAATTCAAAACTTCCATGTCATAGTATATTATAAAAATTTTATTCAACTTAATTGTAGCCAAATAAGAAAAAGGGGCAATGTATATCACATTGATTAAATAACTCTTCTGTGGCAATAAAATTGCTACTCATTAAAATATATCTCACAAAACAATAGAGAAAAACACCATTTTTTCTAGCAAACAATCTCTTAAATGTTTGCAATTTCGAAATTAATTTTTAGATTTTTAATTTTACAGTTTTGTGTTTGCCACCAGTCGTTCATTAATTCTAGCAAAAGTTATCACTAAATTTTTTTTCAGTCTCGTGTTTTTTAAGTTTATTCAAAGTCGTGTTTTTCTCTAACAAATCTGCATAAAAAAAAAGGAAGACTGGTAAGGAAGGAATAAATGTCTCGATAATAAGATTTTACTTAAGTAACGAAACTAAAATTTTAAATTAGCAGAACTTCAAGAAAATATTGTCGTAATATAAAATATTGATGCACAGAAGGCCCAGTTAACAGTCTTAACATTGGTGGAATTCTCCGAATTAGTGGAAGAATCACATGCCTGGAATAAATTTTAATCTCTAGATAATTCTTAAATAAAATTGTCATAACAGTAGTTTAAAAAACGGAATCAAAAGCAATGTTCATTTTCATTAGTTAAGTCTTTATCTTAAACACTAATTATAAGCTGAAACTATTTTCTTAAACATGCCTTTTGAGCTACTATGTCCATCTTCTAAAATGTACATTTTAAGCTATGCCCGTAATTTTAAATGTATATTTGGAGCTGTATCTATTTTCTTAATCACTGAGTTATTTCCACATTTTAAACGCCCTTTTTAAGCTATGTCCTTTTTCATAACATACATATTTAGCTGCACCCAGAATAAAAAGCTCCTCGACAATATATTTTTATTTACAATTTACATAAAGTAAATATTACATATAAAAAATTTGAAAAAATGTAATAAAAATAAGATGTAACTAAAAGTGCATGTATAAGAAAATAAGAGTATGAAAATCAAATATTTACCCTAACTTGAGTCTCTCAGATACACTTAAGCTATTATGATCTACAGGTTGAACATCCTTCAGATGAACTTCATATTCTAATTCACTTTCAGGTGGAATTTCAGGTAACCTACAAAAATAAATGTATGTAGTTATAAGTTTTACCTACATTATGCATGCTATTGAATTTATTATGATATAAATTGTTTAAATTAAGTTATCCACATTAATTATTCCAAAAGCTAGGATTCTATTCTCAGTGGCGGCTGGGAGTCAAACCCAACCTAGCATCAGATAGATGGGTACCGGGAAGTTAAGTGTCATTTGACAGTAGGCAATGCTAACCACATCATACCACTGGTCTCAAAACTATGGAGGCTTAGCATCCCAGACCACCTTTACCAACATTTTTTGTGAGACCAACATGAAGGCTTGTGGGCTTTACTTTTACCTGAAGGAATCTATTAACTGCATTTGACATTCAGAAACCAATTAAAATAACCAACTGCCAACAATATCAGGGGTCTGTCTAGGTCTTTCTGTAGGGTAGCCATTTTGTGAAAACTTTAGACATTAATTTGTGAAAATTAAAAATTATATTAAAAAATGAACACAAAAATGTGGTAAAAATATGGATTTATCGTTTTTTACGGGAAATAAAAATAAAATTTTAAGAAAAAGTATTCTGTGAAACAACCATTTTTTCTAAAGTTGAATTTGTGAAGGTACCGCTAAATGGTACCTTCACAAAGTCTAACTTCTTGCAGAATATAGAAGTGATGGAAATATGGCATCCTTCTTTACTGAAAGAGAATCCCTATTTAAAATATGAATTCTCTACCTTTTTATCCATCTATCAATATTATCATTCATAATAATTCTATCTATTATTTGACAAAACAAAGAATTTCAAAACAAGAATAAGGTTTGAACAATCAAGGCTTTTAATTATGATTGATCAAATAACTGCATCAAGTTAATTGACACTCTGAATTATTTATTTTTTTACTCCCTTAGTTATAATTAATAAAGAAAAAACAATTTTTCTTAAATTTAAAGTTTAGTTATAATTTTGCTTACGTAAATCATCAAGAATGCTTCTTTTTTTTTCTGCACTGGAGAATTAAATGTTGAAGGGTACAAATTGTAACTTATTTCTCAAACTCTAATATTTGTGGCATCTTTGGCCAGAAATAGTGCATTATCGAAATCACGAACTGATAAAATCATTAAGGGACTTAAATTTAGTTTTGTTATTACAAAGATATCTGAATATCATCAAACAGCGTATCTAAAACACCAAAAAATGCAGGAAAAAATATAAAAGAAAATAATCCTAGAAATGAAATAAATTGAAAGAATAAAAACTTGAAATAAAAAACAAAAAAAATCTTAATAATTTTTTTTTACCTCCCTAATTTACCATATGCTAGTTTTGGAGGGATTTTAACTTTAGCCACTTCATCTTTTTCCATCAAACAAAATACTAAGTCTAAACCTAGAAAAAGTATTAAAATTGTTTATAATAAAATCTAAAACATTTTAGTTCATATTTTTCAAGCAAAATGACATTTTTTTTATAAAGACTGGGAAAGATTACCTTGAATAACATCCATATCTCCAACAATAACTTGTAGGTTTTCTTGCTCTTCCACTAACTTATCATTTACAAAACAGCTCAGACGAACTGTAACCTGATCTCCCTTTTCAGGACGTGTTTCATGACCATTACCTTTTTTAATTACCTATATAGCATTAAATTATGAAATTGTTTAAATCAAAATAATAATCAGATTAAATAAATACAGTAAAAGCTTGCCCATTTAGAATTCCACTAACTAGAAAGCTCAAGTTACCAGAATTTTGGAAGTGAAGTGTTTCTGGTCAGCAAATTTTTTTTATCCAAAAGTGATGGCGTTCTCATCATAGTGTGGTACTCTGGTTTATGTGTAATGTCAATCTTGAGAATTATGTGAGCAGTAGCATCTCCTTATAGGAATGAATGGATTTCAGTGACTTAAAAGAGTTTTTGGAGCTCGCTCCAAGGTGTTCAGACCATATTATTCGAAAACAGATAAAAGAGTTAAATCAGTTTTAATCTTAAAAGAAAGGTGGAGATATTTCTTCCTTTTCTTTTTGTTATAAGCAAATGATTTCGTGTTGAATTAAAATGTCTTGAAAACAAACTTTTCATTTTGATAAAAAAATACCTATATCGACAGTATTTTTTATTACAGATGTAACGAATATCCGGTACTATTCAATATTCGGCCCTTCAGTCAAATATTCGGCAAAGTATTATTTGGAAAATAATTTTTCGACAAAGTTTTTTTGGGGTGAAATTTTAATAGATTTAATCAAGAACAGTTTAAATCGTATATTTTGCTATACATTATTAAAAATAGATTTTACACATACAGTCAAACCCCGCTATAGTGAACCTTCAAGGGACTGAAAATTTGGTTCACTATAACCGGGAATTCGAGTTCACTACATCCGTTACATAGGCAATTTAACTTATGGTTCCCAAACTCCTCCCTTTAATTACACATTATTCGAATAAATGACTGAAAAATATTATTTAGTAGCAAAAAATGTGTTATTTTTCATTATTCTTAGTCTTGCGTGTAAAAAAATTAGTAATTTTAACTGATGAGCAACCCTCAACATCAGATATGGAAACACTTCCTGACTCTCAGATAATTTTTTTTGAATTTCTGTAATTTCGCTTCAAAACCTAACCTGCCATTCGAGCACATAAAAGTAGTCTCATAAAATTGCTTGACAAATTCATCGACATTTGTCCAGATACTGGAAGATTCTGGCTTCTTCGAATGGTGAACCACTTCAGTAATGCTTCTTCCAACATTCTTGGGATCTGCTTTTCTTAACTTTTTTCTGCCTTCTAAATTTTTTTTCATGAGCAAAAATTAGTAATTGCCTATTTTTCCATATGTTACAAACGACAGCTTTGGATAGTTTATATTCCCTGCAAATATCAACTTGATTGCAGCCATTTTCAATTTTTCGGATTATGCCCATTTTATCATCAATGGAGAATGTTTTACGTTTACTGGTCTCCATAGTCAAATTTGAGACACTTGTTAGCAAACTTTTTTTTAACTGAACTGAGAGCAAAAAGGAGTTGAAATGAGGGCCTTATCAACACATATTAGTGTCCAACCCTTTGACCAATAATGAATAATTGCTCATTCCCTCTGATAGAAAATGCATATTGATCCCACTGACACCTTACAGGTGCATCATCTGCCTGGGTTGGAAACATCTGCTTGGTTTGTTTAGGGATTGGAAAGTGAGATAAAAGAAGCAAACAAGAAAAAATGCTTATCGCTACATTCCCCTTTATAGATGGTTTTAAACATTGGTATATGTATTTATTTTGAAGTAGAAATTTCAAAATTGTTACAAAAAAAATGAAGAAAAAACTCAGTTGAAGACAGAAAAAAGTTCATTATATTCAACTTCCTCACTTTTTTGGTTCACTATATCCACAAAAAAATAACATACGTGTATAGCAGGGCACGGGACCGAGCATTTCGTTCACTATAAACCATGTTCATTATAGCGGGGTTTGACTGTATTTGTTAGTTCCAAAACTTGTTTACAGGGTGCATAACCAAATCTTTCAATAAAAAATAAGTACCTTTTAAGCACTTTTTAAGCACTCAAAAAATATTTTTAAGCACTATATACATTAAAAAATGCAAAATAATTTTCAAAGACTTTACATGATCATGATAAAATAATGTAAAACATGTAAAATGATTGGCGCTTTCATACGCTATGGACAGATGGTACACCAAAATGGATTTTGGTTGAATGAATTGTAAAAGTGTTGAATAGAACAATGCAAAAAGCACGCTTTTGCATAATACATGGCAAAAGTCAACATGGTAAAAAATTTAAACATCATTTTCGTAAAGGGAAAATTTTGCTATGGACAGATATGGTACACCGAAATGAATAATTGTGGTTGAATGAATTGTAAAAGCGTTGAATAGAACAATGTGAAAAGCACGCTTTTGCATAATACATGGCGAAAATCAACATGGTAAAGTAAATATCATTTTCCAAAAGGGAAAATTACGCAGTTTTTGAAAACACCCAGTGAAA
This sequence comes from Parasteatoda lunata, assembly GCA_949128135.1. Taxonomy (NCBI): domain Eukaryota; kingdom Metazoa; phylum Arthropoda; class Arachnida; order Araneae; family Theridiidae; genus Parasteatoda; species Parasteatoda lunata. Next base: position 64,989,519 of record OX421974.1, read on the forward strand.
AAAATACCTTTAAGGGCTTTTAAAAAACAAAAATAAGCACTTTTTAAAAACACTACGCACCATTGTTAACTTACGTTTTGAAAGACACATGGAATAGAAAATCTGAAGAACTGAAGCTAGTTCACTTTATAATGAACCATGAGTTTTGCAATGCTGATTTTTTTATTTATATTCAGGCAAGTCAATTACATTGTTTTTTTAAACAGTTTATGTTTTAAAAATTGAGAACTTTTCTTTTCAGTTTTACTAGTTTTTCGGTTTTAACAAAAGCAAAGCATGTTAACGGAGCGTTTCTAATAGACTTCATTCTTTTATTGTCTTTTTCTTCTTGTATGGGAAGATAGATAACTAAAAACAGAAAACTGTGATTCTCAACGTTAAAGTTATATTTCAGAACTAAGAAGAAGAAAAAAATTATGTTTCTCTTTTGATTTCTTTTATCAACTGTTTTTTTCTATCAGCTTTATTATTATAACAGCATTAAAGGAGCGTTTTCAATGTATATTATTCTTTCATGGTCACTTTTTTCAATGACAACATGAAAAACATGACAATGTGAAAAAGTTAAATTAAGATTTTTTGTGCTAAATCTTTTGCTAAAAATTAAGAACAATTTTTATTTTAGTTTCTATCTTGTTTTCTCTTTTTCAATAAAACTTAGGTTTTTGTAGACGTTTTTCTTATTACATGGCAATTAAGAGGATTTCTAATAGACTTTGGTCTTTACTTTTTCTTGCAAATATGGTAATTGGAAAACTGAAATGTTAAGCTTTAAAATTTTCTTTCAAAAATTAAGATTGATTTTTATTATTTTATCTGTTTTTCTTTTTGCATATAATCTTTGTTTTTATAGACAATTTGATGATAGTGTTTCATTTTTAAAACGTTTCTGATAGGCATTATCTCTTTTAATCTTATGCTAATCATATGCTTTATTAATTAATGCTAAAAATAATTTTTTGTCCCTAAAATATTATTTTTTACATTTCAGTTTTGTTTTAAGAAGTAAGAGGACATATTTTTTTTTTTTTTGTATTCCTTTTTTTTTCAGCTTGAGTTTTTTTAAAAATTGTTCCGAGAACTTTTTTATCTCAAATATTTCTAATTTTCTTAATATCTAATTATCTTAAACATTTCTATTTTAGGTTTTTTCCCTTGGGATATTTCCATATTGTGATCTGTCGCGCCAACTACAATCGCCAAATAGATTTTAAACTTGCACATTTTTTAAAAAAGATCCTGTAGAAGTTTGCCCAGGGGTGGCAACGAGTTATAACTTCCGAGTTGGTCCCTTTCTGTGATGTTTTTTTTAGTTTCTCGGCCACTGCCTGGAAGTTTCCAAGACTTGGCGATTATTCTGCTACAGATGACAATGCAGAAATCTCTTATTTTCCCCGGATCAATATTACTGCTGAGTTTGGATTATTTTTTTTATAATGACTAAACTTATTTACATGTAAAAAATATTTATTATGCATTTTCTTAAAAAAATATTACTATAGAATCGCCGAAATTCCCTCAATCAAATCACTATTCACTACAAAAATTCATAAGAGATATATGTGAAGAAGTAGAGAATTTTATTGCTTCATTTCAATATTTTGTATTGTAACTATCGAAGAAATTAGAATTATTGAGACTTATACTAAAACTTATAAACCTTGCTATTTCAAAATTAATGGAAAATATCTCTTTATCGTGATCTGCAACAGAATAATCACCAAAGTCTAAAAAAAATCATAGAAAAGGAAACCAACTCCAAGTTTATTATAACTCATAGCCGCCCCACAGGCAAATTTCAAATATATTTTTTGTTAAATAGAAAATTTGAAATTTATTTGGCGCCTTAGCGATTGCAGCTACCGCGACAAATCACCTAAGGAAATATCCCCTAAATTTGAATGCACAATGAAATATGCTCACCAATTTCTTAAAATTACCACTACCCATAATATCTAGCCACTCGTCCTCATCAGGGGAATTTTCTGTTGATGGTGATGAAATATTAGTTTCAGAAGCTGGTGTTTTCTCATTGTTTTCTGGAATTATTAATTGGTCAACTTCATTATTTACAAATAAGGATGGCTCTGATAAATTGAAGTCTGTATTTTCATTTTTTTCATCAATATCTTCAGCTTTCTGTAGCTTATTTAATAGAGTAATTTCTTCTTTTTCCATTCTTAAATTATATTTAGAATCAACAGACACATAAAAGATAATTGTTCAAATTTGGATTATAATGTAGTTATACGGATATAAAATTTAGACTGGAAATGAAAAAAAAGATAAATTTTTTACTTCCACTTTAATGTTTTCAATTATTCTTTGGCTAAGTTTTGAATGTCGCTTTAAACCTCTTAAGTTTAAGTCTCGGTGTCCGCAAATTATGACAAAAACTTCAATGTCATTCCAGATTCTTAAATCACATAACTAATGTCCTAGAAAATATTCATATCGAAAAGCTAGCCAGAAAATGACGCTACCTCACTGTTTCCTTTTCATAAAATCCCCGGAATGTATTAGACTTTCAATATAAACGTAAACAACAATAATTTCGAATTCAATTTCGAGCGACAACAATTGATGTATTGTTAAAAAAAGGTGACATGGTTGCTAGATTTCAAAAGAACTCGCTGTTTTGGCAGTCCCGATTTGGCCTCTTTTTACTGCTGTTTATTTTTGTTCTTAGCAGTGCACCATAATACGTTAGAGTTATCATATTGTTCGAGCAGCGAGATTAAGTACATTTTGCAAATTATAATTTGAATTTAAATTTTGAAGCTGGTATATTGTTGACAATGAAGGAATTGTTATATAACGATTCTTTTTTTTTTCTTTTTTTTTTCAAATGACGATTCTTACGTCTTGATATGACAGGTCTTTAAATAACAATTCTTATAACAATTATTTTTTTTAACACAAATTATAAATCAGGTAATAAATACACGTATACTAGAAGTACTACTCGGGAAATTCTCAGAACCCAATGATCACGTTGTGAGCTACATGGCTTCAAAATACACGGGAAACAATAACCTTGAAATATTGGCAGTAAAGAGATCCCTTATGAAAAAATCGAGGTATAAATGAGGTATAAACGAGGTATATTTGAAAGGTATAAAGGAGGTTGTTTTTAAAATACGTCGTTAAGGTTGAAAAGGGTGCAAATGAATACCTCAAAATCAACCTCAAATATACCTTAAATATACCTCCAGAGGTATATATGTTTCAGCCTGAGGTGTTTAATTTTACATCTGTGGAGAGGTAGATATTTACTACTTTAAAGTGTTTTATTTTCAACCTTAGGTTATTACTTATCAGCCTGAAGTATATTTTTTTACACTTGTGGAAGTATTTTTTCAACAACCTAAGGTGTGTCATTTTGCACTTCAGGTTATTATAAATCAACCTCAGGTGTAATTTGTTCTACCTCAGGTAATTATTTTTCAACCTCAGGTATATAATTTTATGCTTGTAGAGGTATATATTTATCAACCAATGGTGTGTCGTTTTCCACTTCTGGTTGTTATAAATCAACCTTGGGTGTATTTTGTTCTACCTCAGGTAATTATTTTTCAACCTCAGGTATATAATTTTATGTTTGTAGAGGTATATATTTATCAACCAATGGTGTGTCGTTTTACACTTCTGGTTGTTATAAATCAACCTTGGGTGTATTTTGTTCTACCTCAGGTAATTATTTTTCAACCTCAGGTATATAATTTTATGTTTGTAGAGGTATATATTTGTCAACCTGTGGTGCATCGTTTTACACTTCTGGTTGTTATAAATCAACCTGAAGTGTATTTTCAACACTTGGAAAGGTTTTTTTTTTATTAACGTCATGTTTTCCATGTTCTACCTTAAGTTATTATTTCGTAACCTGAAGTATATATTTTTGTATTTTTAGAAGTATTAATTTATCAACCAAAGATGCGACATTTTACACTTCAGGCTTATGTAGCTCAACCTAAAGCTGTTTTTTCAGTACTTACGAATGTGAGGTGAGGTGTTCACCTAGTTGATTAATTTTTAACCTCACTATATAAAAAATATAATATATATATAAAGATATTATCTATATTATATGAAGAATAATGTATGTCATTACATTTTTTCACTAGTAGAGATCTTCATTTATCAATCTGAAGTTTTTAATATTAAACCTTCGGCAGTAATTGCTTCTTTTGTTAAGTTATAAAAGAAGGTTTCAGATGCATAATTCTTCTGTAATTTTAATAGATTGAATTAAATCATCTTAAAATAACACTTATCCGAATTCTACAATTAGTAAAAACTATTTATGGGAACTCATATTTTTAGAAAATAGTTGTCTAATGTGCTTGAATTTCTTAAGCTATAAAACTACAAATTTAAATAATTAGTCAGCTGAAATTCAAATACTTTTATTTAAAACTAAAATTTAATTTTTTTACAAATCAACAAAATTATTTTAAATACTGTTTCCGTCTACCTGTTGAAACTTGTAATTATTGGAACCTTAAAGAAAAAAAAATTAATTAGTAAGTAAGTCACATTTACAATAATAGTGGCAGGTTTTAAACTATTAAAATATTAGAATTTTTTTTATTTTTATGATTTAAATTAACTGGATGAAGTTAATTTTCTTTTTCAGATCAATAGTAGTACTCTTCTGCCATTTCTATTCAATCCTCATAGCTAAAAAGCATGACAAGTACCACAGCCACAAAATAAAGTACACTGAAGTCAGTACTACCATTAACAACATTTACAGAAATTCAAAGATATAATTCCAATCTTAATATGCAATTTTAACACTTTGTATTTTTCTATACATTTGGTGTCATTATGGTACTTGTAAGTTTGATAATTATATTTTCTTTCTTTTTTTTTTCTTACAAATCTTTAAACTTAATAAACCTAGTCTATATATTTTTAAACTTTTTGTCAGACTTTACGAAACTAATAGCTTTTTTATAAATTTTAGACGCTGATTCTGAAAAAGGACTTCCGTTATTGTCAATCACATAAGAGTTTCTTAAAAAATAGTTATTTTAATATTTTTTAATAAATGTAATCAAGAATCACCAATCGTTTAATAAATTAAATTTTAAAGTTATGTACCAATTTTTATTCTTTTTTTACACTCAATCGAATAGAACAAATTACAAGTTGATAAGGAGCATTTATTTTAAAGTTGTGAGTAATTTTATGTGAGGAAAATGTCTAAGAGAGAATGATTTGAAATAATACTTTTAAAATAAGTTGAGTACAATATCTCCTATATAATTTATAATACCAAGCAGAATAAAACTAATAGCTAGTTGTTACAAACATTTGTTTAAATATAAAAACACATCCCATAAGATGAAATTCAAAAAAATGCATATTACTTTTAACAATAAATGTCTTTATTTGCAATTGATTTTATTCAATTCAGCATTAAAATTGCATAAGAAACTATACTGGCTTATTTCTAAAACATTTAAGATTTTTGAAAGTCGATAATTTTTGAAGTAGTGAACTATAAACAGCTGCATAAAAATGCTCATAACCTTGAAACAAATTGTCATAGAAACTTGAAATCGGGTTAAAATTAATTCTATTCAATATTTTAATAAGTAATAACAATCTGCTTAGTAAATAATTAACGTGGGTAAATTGAGAAAAAATAACACGTAGTGAAAATAGCAGTGTGATCAAACATAAAAAGTGAGCTAGTACAGTTACTAGTTTTCAATTATCAGATATCTAACAAACTATTGTTATCAACAATTGAATAAATGCTGTAGTTTATTAGGAGAGATTACTTTTTCTTTATGGTATAAATTCAGAACTATTTCCTAGGGGAAGGCTGAGCTGTAACTTGCTAGTCACTTCTTCACATGTGCTATTTACAGCCTAGGTCATCTCAGCAATATCAGGGAATAGTGGATAAGCTCTGTAATATATATATATATATATATATATATATATATATATATATATATATATATATACATATATGTAAGAAAAAGAAATTGCACGTTAATCAGATTTAAAAAAAAAAAAAATCAGATTTAAAATGCAGTACTGCATTTTAAATCTGATGATCTACACTAATAGCTTCTAAGAATATCCTCCAACTTAAATTATTTAAGATTAGGAGGCATCTTTAAAACAAAAATAATAAAATTTAAGTTTGAAAATTGAAGCATATTTGATTAAAAGTGATAAAACAAAATTAATAAATGTCAAGCACACTTACCGAATTTCGAATACACTTTTGATTGTCAACACACACGCCATTTGCCGGCTCGCACGGAACTCTGGGAATTGAGCTAGTTAATATGAAGTGTACTTTAAACAACCTTAAAACAAGCTTAGGTACAAATAAAATGACTTCATACACCTCAATAAATACCTCACTCTCTTTAGTTGAAATAAGGTATATTTTTTTATACCTCGAAAATACCTCACTCTCGTTAGTTGAAATAAGGTTGATTTTTTTATACCTCATAAATACCTCTTTTGTTACAAGTGTAAGAAAAACAACCTGGTATACCTTGGAAACTACCTCATCAGTCTGGTTGATATGAAGTGATTTTAAAATGACCTCAAAATAAGCTTAGGTATAAATAAAATGACTTCATATACCTCAATAAATATCTCACTCTCTTTAGTTGAAATAAGGTATATTTTTTTATACCTGGTAAATACCTCATTCTCGTTAGTTGAAATAAGGTTGATTTTTTTATACCTCATAAATACCTCTTTTGATACAAGTGTAAGAAAAACAAACTCGTATACCTTAAAAATCACCTCATCAGTCTGGTTGATTTGAAGTGGATTTAAAACAACCTCAAAATAAGCTTAGGTGTAAATAAAATGACTCCATATACCTCAATAAATACCTCACTTTCTTTAGTTGAAACAAGGTAAAAATTTTTATACCTCAAAAATACCTCTGTTGTTACAAGTGTAAGAAAATCAACTTGATATACTTCAAAAATCACCTTATCAGTCTGGTTGATTTGAAGTGAATTTTAAACAACCTCAAAACAAGCTGAAGTGTAAATAAAACAACCTCGTACACCTTAATTACAACCTTTACGAGGTATAATTTTTATTGCTGTTTTCTGTGCAACCTTAAATATACCTCAAATCAACCTTAATACCTCAAAAATACCTCAAATCAACCTTAAATATACCTTAAATTTTCGTAAGGAATTGAACTCTAATAAATAAGATTCCAAATGAAATTACATTTCCAAAACGTACGTTTACCATAATAAAGTTTCATGTCATGAGAATTGGTACATTTTCGTTTTTTTGGTGAAATATTTCGCTCATGAAAAATAAAATTGCATCTTGTTTTGTTTGTGGCAAATCCAAAAGACGAATTTTCGTAGCACTAAAAAATGGCGTCAAAAAAGAATTGTTTTTTTTTTTTTCTCCGTAAGCATTCTTTATTTTACGTTTCTCAGCTTCTAAATAATGATTTTTTATTGAGACTTAAAAAATTTTTTAAAAAATTTTTGTTAAAAAACTTTTTTTTACAAAATTGAATTTTATAAAATTATGAGGCTTATGTACTCTTTCTGTTCATTTTAATTTTTGAAGTAATATGATTCTTAAAACTATGGAAAGTTTAAATAGGCCTTTCATGTTATATCATTAAATTTAGCAAAACTAATTCTCGGGCAGTAGGTTTTAACCCTTATAAGAATATACATATTTTTTTTTCTGTTTATGTACAAATATTTTTCCGATGTGCTTTGGATGTTCCTTCTCTAAAAAAAAAAAAAAAAAAAAAAGAGATACCATTTTGTTTTCGCTTGCATAAGAAAGAATATCAAACATTTTTCTTTTTTAAATTTAATAAGTCACTCTAGCGCATAATTTCTTTTTTAAATTTAAGAAAGAACGTTGCAATGCTACACGCTACATTAAAGACGTCTCTAAAGTAACTGAATGACTGTTCATATAGAAATCGCAGATATTCGTCTCATACAACAACGCCCCCTATAGTTCTTTGCGATCGCGAATGGTACTTCGATAGGGATTGATATTCGGTAGGTAAAGGTATTCAAAAATTTAATTTTAAAATAAAACCATCAAAAAGTTCAAAAAAAAAATTCTGGTAAAATTTCCAAATACCTGCAAGGTGAACAGTTTTCTAATAATAAAAAAAAAAAATTTTAGAAAGTAATTTTGGAGATTAATTCAAAATATATAGTATTTAAATTATTCATTTGGTAATTTTACGGTTGCTATGGTAACAGTTTACCGCAAATTCTAGTTTTCCTGATTATAGTTTTATTACCCTACATTTATTAACAAATGCAAAACAGAAAAGTTAATTAAACCAATTAAATGATTTTTATGCCATGCTCGAAAGTATCACACTGAAATTACCAAAATGCTCTTCAGAACTGTTTCTTATTTTACCATTTATTTGGAAATCTTAACTTTCTGATGGACATGCCTTTTACCGAATACTATGGTAGTAATCTGTTTTCTATGGGGTTTTTTTTTTTAATGTTGGCTCATTTAATAATTTATAATAATAATATGACTGTTAATTTTTTTTCATCCTCATATAATTTGTATGGTATGACATGAGGTAAGGGCATGTAAATGATGACTTTAAAAAATGAATTTAAGCGTTTTAAAGATACAAAATGCAGATATATTAAACTATGGTGACTGTTTATTCATTTTTTATGGGGATAGTTGGATTTATTTATTAATTTACAAACATATCTGAATTTAAAAACTCTTTTTCAATTAAAAAAAAACAGATTACACAATTTTACGAAGGACAGCAAGAATATATATTTATATCCAGTGTTATAACTTCTTTCGAATCCACTACATCTAAGCTTCAGAGCGAAAAAACAACTGTAAATTATTGAGGACTCCATTGCCGTGGAGTATTTTACTGCCGCTAAATGCTCCAAAGCATAGAGATAGCGGGTTCAATATCTTTGTACTGTTTTTGTTACTTTCGCATTATCTGTTGTATAATTTTACAAGAAACAAGCCATTCTTTGCGCTAAACGCATGATCCTGTATATGTACCTATACCAAATTTAGTTATTTACTGTTACACATCCATGGTTACGCATTGATTCGGACAAGCTATCTCCATTTTAATTAGCACTGACTGCTATAAGGAAATAATTAAAAAAACATTATTTCATGAATTTATTTATTTATTTCATTATTTATTGTTACACATACATCTTTAGGCTTGTGTGCTCATTACAAGGTGCGATTTATTATAAGCTCTGGTGAAGTCAGGGCCGTCTTAATAGCATGCAGGGCCCCAGGGCACAAAAATATTTTAGACCCCTATAACCTATCATAATGTTTAAAAACGAACTAAAAAACTTCACATATATAAAATAAATCATTTTTAAGATATGATGCAATAACTTTAACAAATTTAAACACATTTTGATTACCCCCAAAACTCAAAGCATTTTTAAACTATATATAATTTTTAAAACAATTGAGATGCTAGCCAGGTGTAATCCTCACATAATAAAATAATTTTCAAAATCATGGAAGTTAATTAAATTAAATAAAATAAATATAAAGGTATAACAAGTTAAAATAAATACAAAAGGTATGGATTATTTTGTCAAACTAAACAGTTATTAAAACTTAAAAAATCTTTCAATGCCCAAATACCTAAAATTTTCATTGGAACGTAGAAAAATAGATTAACAGTTGCCTTTCTTAAGTTTTCTTGTTGATAAACTATTCAAATTATTGGTGTTTGCATGATAATAAATCACTATTTGCAGAAACAAATGCACACTTTATATAATAGAATATATATATTTTAAAAAATATATAAGACGATGTTGTTTATTCTTTAAACACAATTTATAAAGAGTAAGATTCTCAAGGGCCCCTTGAGTGCTTGGGGCCACCGGGCACTGCCCGGGTGTGCCCATGCGTAAAGACGGTACTGGGTGAAGTTGGTAAGAAGGAAGGTACTTTATTTACGTCGCACTAGAGTTGCGCAATAAGATATCGTTACTCATGCTATGGAATGACTAGAAACCTATAAAACTACATTAGTTTAGAAACCTGCGAAATTGTTAGGAGCTATAATTATATAAGAAAGTATGGGTGGAAATCAATAGGTAGCGCTGTACGTGAGCTGTCAAGTTGGACGCGTGTGGCTTCCTCGTAACAGGAGCCGATTGCCTGAATTCAACGTGAATCGTTTCACAAACGCTGAGCTAAGGGACATTCACTTCATCTACTGCCTTGCCAATGGAAATGGACGTGCTACTGTTTGGTAGTATTGGGAAAGATATGGATGGTGTTTTCTACACTAAGGAACGCTGCAAGCTCCATACCGCCTATACTTCCGGATTTTTGTTTCCGGCGTATTTTAAAACTATTTGGCTTACAACGTGATCATTGTGATTTGAGATTCTTGCAAACGTGGTATTTGATAACTTATTACTTGTTTTTACAATGCTAACAATACTTGTGTTTACAATGCTAAAGGTGCTAACACTAACGTAAGATGGTGCACAGCTTGCAACAAGAACCAACAGTAATAAACAAATGGAAAGAGGCCAAATCAGGATTGCCAATAAAGCAAGTTATTCAAATCTAGAAACCATGCCACCTTTTTTAACAATATATCTATAAATAACTAAAACAAATTTTCACTTCAAACTCACCAGAATTACTTAATAACATCAATATCGCATGAAGTACGGCTGATTTGAGCTCCGAAATTATCTTTATTTCTTTTATAGAAAGCAAAATTATCCGTTTAAAAATATCGCCTCGCAGAATAAGCTGTAGTAAGCAGTTGCAAACTTTCTAACCGGAACTAAAGCAGGTATTGAGCTCGAGATTTTTATTGTTTACAGTTATATGGATAGTGTTTTCGACACTAGGGAGCGCTGCAAGCTGTATGCCGCTTATACTTTTGGGTTACTGTTTCCGGTGTATTTTAATGCCATTTGGCTCACAACGTGATAATTGTGTTTTAAGATTTCTGCGAACGTAGTATTTGAATACTTATTACTAAACTTAATCTTGCTCCTCCAATAATCTGCTAACACTAACAGATGGTGCGCAGCTTGCAACACGAACAAACAGTAATAAACAAATAGAAAGAGGCCAAATCAAGACTGCCAAAAAAGCGAGTTATTCAAAATCTAGTAGCCATGTCACCTTTTTTAACAATATATCTCTAAATAACTAAAACAAATTTTCACTTCAAACTCACCAGAATTACATAATAACATGAATATCTTATGAAATATGGCAGATTTGAGCTCAGAAATTATTTAATTTATGTCCAAGTGTTCGTGAGTTCGGTCCCCGCCGGCCGAAGACTCTCCGTGTAGTAAATGGTGACTGACGCACGTTAAATCTGTCGAGTCTCAAAGTCCACCATGTTCCCATAACAAATCAATACCTCTGGGGGTACCGATCCAGCAGTTTCCTTGTCTTCTGGATTGGTTCAAAATTACAAGGCTACGGCGTTTAACATTAGTAGCCGTAGCCGTAGCCGTAAACCCAAAAATTGGGTTGGCTGTTCAGCGGCGGTCATAAAATAAAAATAAAATAAAATAAAATATTTTGGTTGGGTGCATCAGAAACTTTCAAAGCATGGATCCTTCACTGTTAGGATTGAAGGTACTGGGCTGGTGCGAACAACATGAACACCCATATTCGAAGAGGGTCTGTTGCATGCTGTGCACCGAAATTCTGGTACCAGCATACGGGTGCTTGCAGTTGGCACCCGAGCATCTCAAACGACAGTTCATCCCCTACGGAAACAATTGGATTGGACTTGGTGGTTCCATTGCTTGTCCTCCTACCTCAATTGTCTATTCTTAATTTTTTTTCTTCTGGGATGCCATTGCAGAACAATGTGTATGACACGCCTGTAAATTCTGAAATGGAGGCACGAATCAACATATCTGCTGTAACGATCAGTGAAGGTATCTTCGAAAATATTCGCCAATCCATGTCGCGTAGGTATCATGCGTGCATCCAAACCAATGGGAGCAATTTCGAACACTCCCTGCGATACTTATAATTTAAACATTGAACTCTTTTATTGTGTTATAAAGCGTTTTACACTACATTTTATGTTGCAGTCTTAATGTCTTTCTCTCTTTATTAAGTGCGGGTGACGTTTCCTCCCAAGCTTTCCTATGTAATTATGGCTCCTAACGATGCTCTCTACCTCCCCTCCAAGTTTGTAGAAGACATTCCGTTAAATCCTGCGTAAAAATGTGTATTTGTAAAAGAACAAATGCCCGGAAACGGCTAAACTAAATTAGTATTTTAACTGTTACGTATCCAGGATGTCACAAAATCCTAAATTGGAAATATAGATCGCGAATTCAAATCTTACCGTAAACATGGATGCATTTATTTATTTATTGTTACCCACACATACACAGACTTACGCGCTAGTTTTAAAATAGGCTAATATGCCCTTGCCTAAGCGAAATACACTTGATATTGTAGTTTATTCACTTCGTGCTAGAGCAGCACAATGGGCTATTGGCGACGGTCGGGGAAACATTCATGAGAATGATCCGAAGACATGCCATCACAATTTTGGTCCACTGCAGTGGCCCTCCCGCTTCGGTAGACCGACAATATGCGCGCGAAGTCGTGCACTTCACGATAAACCAGTTTAACAAGGACCAATTCCGTACACCCTCAGTCCCTTCGAAATCTGATCCAAGTGGTCACCCACCCGCACACTGACCACAGTCAGTGATGCTTCACTTCGGTGTTCTATTGGAAACCTCGCCTTTATAATCAGTCCACCGCGGGACAGGAAATACAGATAGCACAAGATAGAGAAAGACAGCACAATACGTTCGTGCGATACGGTGAGATCCGCACCAGCTACCTTCGAATTAGAATAGATACATCTTTGTTATGTCCTTCTCTATTTCGAGTAATATGGTTTTTCAACTTCACCAGCATGGTTAACAGTAAAACTTCAAACTCAATTCAAGTATCACTGGCTGCGGTCAGCAAGCGGGTGGGTGACTACTATGATTAGCCTGTGTAGGGTACCAGGATGCACGGTATCGGTCCCCAAGGTCAAGAAAACTGAGATGGGCACAGTAGGCCTTGGCCCTCTATGGGCTGTCGCGCTGCTGAGTTTGTAGTTTAGTATTATGGCTGATAATACACAAAAAGTTGGAACAAAAAAAAAATTCACGTTTTATTTAAAGTCGTGCAAGATTATTATAGATTTTATAAGTTCTGCAAGAAACTAATTATACTAAACATAAAGGCTAAGAATACACTAAAATTTGGAACAAAAAATTTTTTTTCAAGCTTTACTTAAAGTTGTGCAAGATTATTATAGATTTTATTATAAATTCTGCAAGAAACAGAAACCAATTATTTAATCCATTTATTATATGAAATAATAAATTTGTGAGAGAAAAAATTATCTCTGAAATATATTCATAAAATATCTAGGTAAATGATTATAAAAAATCATAAAATATCTGGGTAAATGATTATAAAAAATCATAAAATATCTGGGTAAAAATTATCTTTGAAATCGGAAATCTAATTTAATCACAGCATTACACGCATCCTATTCGAACGGTCGAATCGCTTTCACCAGCAAATTGTTAGGTGAAAGACATCCGATAGATAGGAGGGAAAATGAAGATCGCAGCCCGTTAGCAAAATCCATTTGGAAGCGCGAGGTTTCAGGTTTTCCCTAGGAGTAGAAACGTGACGTCAAAATGACGTCATTTTTCTATCCCTAGCTCATTCGATGGTTGCGAGTTTAGAACTCCAGAGCGGGTAAGCCGTCCCTTTTGCGAAGGATCAAAATTGCAATGGTATGTCTTCGAATCATCCTCAGGGATGTTTCCCAGACCGACCAGCACGGATCAATTTAATAGTCCGATTTAACGAAGTTCAACTGCGCAGTAGATGAAAAACAAGAAAGACTTTCGGGGTACGCTGCGCAGTAGTGGAAAATACGAAAAATGTCATTACGTTTGGACTACTAAAGGATCGACTTTCTTATTTATGGTAACCCGTGCTGAGGCCTGCTCTTTTCTACGAGGTGTTGGACCGACACCGATATCTTCCACTACAGTAAATTTTTTTTTGATTTCTCACTCCTTTCCACGTTCGAACACGGCATTCCAGTACACGCTGTAATTTTAAATCATGGTAGATACTAACTTATAGTGTATATCGAAAAAAAAAAGCAATTTACCCACGAGAAGTGTTTAGTGTCAGTTAAGTGTTTACTAAATAAAATAAAGGTTATAAAATTGAAATTTTTTGTGTCATCTCAAACTCTCTTAGTATTATTAAAATTACCGAATTTTGGTCAAAGTTACTAAATGTTTTCTCATTTACTTCCAAACTGCTTTGTAATAAAAACCATATTTTATTGTTAATTTTACCAAAAAGTCAACACTATATTCAAGCATGAAAATTATTTTATTTCACGCATATTTCTTAAAATTTTTAATTTGAGAAATAAAACTTGTGTTTTTCTCCATATTTTGAGAAATACTTCAAAAGAAATACTTTACATAATTAATGTTAGGTTTATTTATGTTTGAAACTTCGAATTTCGAAAAATGTGTTAAAAATACGCGCTTTAAAAAGTGGCCACTATTAAAACTGATTTAAATTGTTTCAATCAGAAATGAACCTTGTAATATGTTTACCCTATTTTGAGAACTGCATCAAAAGAAATACCTGACATTATTGAATTTAAGTTTATTTAAATCATTAAATTTTTGACAAAAAAAAGGCCAAATGTCTTAAAAAGAGGCCATTGTTAAAAAATTGCACCACTGGCCAAAGGAATAATCTCATTATTTTGCCCTATACTTCAAGACATAAAGGTAAAATAATCTTCGAAGTTTAGATATCGACTTATTTATCTTAATTTAAATAATTTTTCGTACCCCTCAAAAAAAAAGCTTATGAGGATGTCTCAATTAAAATTTCAACTTTAGAGCTGGATAGCATTTCATTTGGATATCAATTCAAATGCAGGATACGTAAATTTTGATGACGATAATATTTTTGAAATTTGTTTAGTACAAGAGTAATCAAAATTATAGATTACAGACCCATTGAGTTTATAGTAAGTCTATATTATATATATGCGATTTCAATCCAATTATTCCCATTACAGATTATTAAGACTTCAAGTAACATTACATGGAATTTTGTCTTCCGTTCTCCACGCTAATATTGAAAATATAACTGGAATTAAATTTGTTATGCAGAAAATCAAACAAGTGAGAAAAACATCAGAGATCACACACGCAATAAGAAATTCGCAATAAAAAATAGATAAATTAACAATAAAAAGTCTTGAATAAAAAATTCACAACATTTGAATATCTCTTTTTATTGAGCGATTAAGTCTCATGAGTTTGAATAAGCTTCCTTTGAAACACATTTACATCTTTATAAATTTAAAATCTTTATAAATTTTCTTAAACATCGAACTTCAAGACATAGCGAAGTTATAAATGCACAGAAATTTTATCATTCAATCATTTTAACAATGAAAGATAAAATTTTGTTTTCAATTCTTTCTTACAAAAATAAATATTGTGTCAAATAATATTTTTTGGAAATATTGATTTCAGAAAGTTATTTTCGTTTTTCCAAGGTCAAGTGTGCAAAAAGATAAACATCTGACACGTTTAGATAATCAGTATTTTAAGGAAAATAAAATTTCTTTTTCATTAAGAGTTAGAGAGTCATTTATATTGGACTAAATACTATCGTATTGCGCTGTCGTTTAGCATAATTTCTAATAATTCATTTATTATTTTATTTTATCAATAGAAAAAATGAGGAAGTTAATATTAATAGCAGTTTTCCCAATAGCATTATGTACCGTTAATTCGAGTAAGTAAAGTTCACCTTTCCCCATTACATTTTACTTTAATTATTTTTAAAATGTTAGTAAAAAGTTAAATGTGTTAAAATTTTAAATTTTCTCTTATTTTAATCCAATAAGACATTTTTGTTGATACTCGTGAAATTATAAAGACCCCATTTTCATGAGACTTTCATATTATTGCTATTTTATTAATATTATCTTTAATTTTGCATTCTTGGATAATTTTTTTTCTTTTTTAGAGTGCTTTTTCTTAGATACTGTAAGACAGTTTTTCAGATATTAGGGATATTTTTCATCTGTTAGTTCATATATTCTTTTACATTTTAAAGTATTTCTTGTACATTTTTTTTTTTTTTTGGTATTTTATAAATCTGTGCATGAAACATTTTAATAATTTAATCATTTATTTTGTACATCTTTCACTGAATTTATATATAAACTAATAAAAGTATCAATACAGTTTTCATCTCTATTGTTACCTTTTGTAATCTATGGGTAAGATTAAGGAGTGTCGTTCAAAACTGAAAGCCTTGTTTAAAGAAATTTTTTACTTTAAGGAGACTTTTGAATAATTTTAAAGTCATGTTTGGGATCATTTAGATCATCAACATCAGGGCATGCTTCCCTCTTAAATAAAGTCACCTTTATTTTGTGCTGTAACTGAACACTAAGAAAACCTATAAGAATCAAACCTATAGAATAAATATAAATATATCAAATAAATATAATAATATCTACGAATAAATTAATATAGAATTGGATATAAACAAATATATCGGACATTCACCAAAGCGACTATGTGATTTTCTACATACACCCATGCGGGTCCGAAAGTACAAGAATGTAATGAAATATTCGATCTTTCACCGACGTATTTGGTGTTTGTCGACATTCACCGGTGAAAGTCAGCAACCACCGATTTCGGTCATTCGCCGTAACATAAACATCATGTTTATATTTCAGTTGAAATGTACGATGTTGCGCACTAGCTACTAAACCATGGAGGTCAATATTATCAATAATATGTCAAATTTCAATGGTGGCAAATTTCAATTCAGCCACAGACTGAAGAAGCTTCTCTTTTTCTTTGTATATACAGCCATACTAAAGATAGTCCTTCAAGTTTTCTTGGAGATTGCGGACATGATAAAGGGCAGGCGATTCATGACATGCGCTCTATTATCAAAAAAACAAACATATTGAAGATTTTTCAATTAAAATGAATGCAATCTCTTGCTGAAAATTGCAGCTTGGGTCAACAATTCTCCCTTCAAATGCCAGTAAATGAGTTCATGGCACTTTTTGGTACCCGGTATCCTTCATGCGTTCTGGGGAAAAAGTCACGTTAAGTTTACCACCATGACCGAAGCCAATTTTATTCAATATATTTTTTATTGACATAATTTGAAATTCGAATAAAATATGAGGAAATGTTACTGGGTTGGGGGTGGGGGACAGAATATGACATTATCGAATTTTCAATTCTCGAAAACATTTGAGTCGTTTTATTTTAAAATTTAGATATCGTTATTCAAAATTAAGTTGTTTAAAATGATGTAAGTATTTATATACCATTTAAATCTTTCCACAATATTTTCAAAATCAACCAATAAAAAAAATAAGAGATGTGTACCAATACTATATTTTGCATAAAAATTTATCTCCATCTTTGGGTAAACGAATAACAGTAATGGCTGGACGTTTTTGATTTGTTTAATTAGACCTGCACTTACGACGAAAAATGAGAAATTAAAAAATAACAAGGGTTGAAACTCTTGGTCGTTATTTTGAACTAAGTACTACGGAAATAGTTCTCCGAAATTACTGAGTTTAGTATGTGTTTTTAAAATCCTTGTCAAAAGTAAAATAATAAAAAGTCAGCACATTTGGAGTATCAAATTAGTGTGGAAGTGAAGAAAAATTAAACACCACCAAAATCTAACTAATCACTATTGATCGGGACTGTGAATATCAAAATCCCTTGGTCGCCGAAGAATTTGAATGCAATTGAAAAGCGATTCTTAGAGATTCCCCAAGTAACATCAGACAATCAAACTGTTTTCAAATTTATTTTATCTCACCTTCCCCACAGGTGATTCGACACATTTTGATACCATTTTTGTTTCGTCAGCGTTTACATATTTATTTGTGTCATCTATTGTGTATATTTGTTTTACTTCAATTGTGTCAAGGATAAAAAAAAAGGCATATAAAGAGTGGTGATTGTGTAACACCATGTGTTTATGTCAATTACTTAAAATATATAGTAATATTATATAAATTATTTATATGAAATATTGTTTTTGAAAGTGAACGAGTAACGTGAAAAAAAGTTATGTCAGACGTTTTTGATCATCGACTTCCGAACATTTTATAATTCTCTTAACCCTTCAATAAAGAGAAATAAAAATAAGGAGAAAAAAAAGGTTCTCCGTTTTTAAAAGGATTTATTGCATTTTGACAAAATCAAAAATTTTCGTAAATTAATGAGAAGGATGTGCTTTATGACACTTGGCTAGATTAACAACTTTGTTTAGAAATTAGTTAGTTTCAGTCCGTAATCACCTCGGTGCTCCACCTTCAATTTATTTTAAAAATAAAGAATTAATTATTGGTTAAAAAAAGATAATAATTGAAAAAATATGCTGGAATCAAAAAGTAAATAACACGTATAATCTGTTATGAAAACCTTACGATATTGTGATTACAAATGGCATTCCAAGCGTGTATATAAGGAGATTTAAATAAAGACTACGTCAAACATCATCTATCAAATGGTACCTCAAAATTAAATTAAGGTAACATGACTTATTTACTAGTGAATTGGTATTTTATATTTGAAGTAGTGGTTACACCACAATACTCTCTTTCAAGAATTTTGTCTTTCATAGAATTCAATGAACGTATACTACTAATTGATTTATGTTGTTTATTTAATTATTTTATTTTTATCCCTTCACTATTTTTTTCTTTCTTTTATTGGCTGGGAGAACTGTATTCACTTCACCGGAGTTATGAGCGTTAATTTGTGAGCAAATTAACTATTTAATGTGGATCATTTATCAATGTTAGCGAGTGCATATCACGTCCGGCTGCAGGTCAACATTAAGGGGATATAATTATCGACTATGTCAACCTTCTTCTACTATAGGTACCTCAAGGTAGAATCAAGTTTACTTGTCTTATATACCAGTTAATTGGTATTTAATACTTATAGTGGTAATTACGCCACATATACAGATTTTCAGTCATTAAATTTGCGTTTGAATAGCATGAGAATTCATTCTTCAACCGCAAATCGACCCCTAGATCAAATCACTTCATAATTAAACTACATCGGCTCACTTCAGTGACCCCAGAGCATGTTTAATTTCTTATTCCTATTCAAAATTCGTCTCTTCCTTTACAGGTTATTGCCCAACAAGAGAGACCATTGTTTGTATCAGATCAATCAACCGCTGCTGTTCAAATGATGATTGTCCCAGAGGCGAATTATGCTGCAGAGAAAATTGTGGAAACAAATGCACAACACCTTCCTCTACCTCTACAAATGGCCGAAATGTTGTACCGGTCGAAGGATGCCGAATTGACCCTTTCTGGAGCATATTTAAATTATGGATACTAAGGATGAATAATTATGGATAATTATGGATCTTAAATAATTTTGAGACTTTTTGTTCAAGAATTAGTATTTTTTGATAGATTTTCTTTCGATTTTATAATTAGAATTGATTTTTTTTTTACTTTCTTTTCAATTTCTTAAATATTTAAAATATTTACTGATGGTTTATTAAAAGATATTAATAAAAGTTTTGATTTAATTTGTGATCTTACTTGCATTATTTATAAAAGTTTCCTAAATCTACTGTTTTTTTTAGTTCTTCATAAAGTTCTTAGAAATACATTATTATATTCTAGATTTCTGAAAATGTACATTGAAATAATTTTTACGTTTTTAGCAGACTTACAAAGTTTTGAAAGACGCTGATATACAGTATGCAAATTATACTTTATTTTTAGATTGTTAAGAAACATTTAACCCCAAATCTTGTTTTTAAGTAAACCCTTCTTTTGAAGAAGGCTCTTTTATAAGCAACCGAAACTATAGTATGCCCATTTCTATAATTAATGTTTGCTTAATTCGCGTTGTTTTTTTACTTCAGTTTGCGTAGCACGAAGTATACCCTATATTTTTACATGTTTTCTTGAATTACTGACACATTCATCAATACTAGTAAAATAACATTGCAAAACTTTAAACCTCTCCAATTGTTTCAACATGTCTTTTTTTCAGTTTTGTGAATTGATCTATCAGCCAATACACGAAAAGCAGCTGTGATATTTTGGTATGTATTCCAAGTGTCTGGTGAAGCCTTTTTTCCTCCGATACAGAGTGAAATAAGGTTTACGCTTTTAAAAAGTTGAACTCACTTTGTTATGGTTCGTATAAGCCGGGATTAAATTATTTATTCATAAACAGAACTTAGGCTACTTATTATATAGGCTACATATTTACCTTAACACAGGATGAATAAATGAAGTGTTGCGGTACGCATAAGCAAACTGTTGAATAACTGAATTTTGAACAACGTTTATTTTTGTTTATGAAAATAAAGTACCTTTGTTTTTTGGAATACTGCACGTTACGTCATAATTTGCCTGGTACTCAGATAACTGATGCATCCGTGATTACAATAAATAATTCAGGGATAAAAATATCATAGGCCAATCATAAAATCTTTCTCCTTTGTAAACTGTTGCAGCCATTTCGTATTGCGCCAGGTTGATTGGAACATTTCTAATCATCACAACAAAAGACATGGGGACTCAGGGGATAGAGCGTTTGTCTTCCAATGAGACGACCTAGGTTCGAATTCCTGTGCGATTGCTGATCGATACGAATTCCACACCCAGCTTTCAAAGACCACAGTACTGACGTAAGTTATCCTCAGTGGTAGACGGATCATGAGTTAGAGCCCCTTTGCTGTCAGACTAACCATGGGAGGTTTTCGTGGTTCCCCTCTCCGTGTAATACAAATGCAGCTGAGTTCCTTCAAAAAGTCCACCACGAAGATATATTACTCCCAACACTTGATCCAGGAGTTCCCTTGTCTTCTGGATTGAGTTCGAAATTCCAACGCTACGGAGTTGAACATTATTAGTTGTAAACTGAAAATTGGGTTTGCTGCTCCACAATGGTTATGAAATCATCATAACACGTTTTAGATTTATTGCAATGATACTAGATACTTTTAAGGTAATGAAAAATTTGACTTTCATCGCTCATTCAACCTTATTTATTCCAGGCCATGAGCCCGTGAAAATGTTCACCATGCGCGCATGAAAATGTTTTTAGACTAATTCAAAAGTAAATCATTTACTCCTAAATTATACAGTCTCACTATACTTTGCAGTCGAATCCCAGGAATAATACAATGCTCATTTCATTACGCTTAAGCAAATTTAAACCAATTTAAACCAATTCGTGCACTTTTTATGGTTCCTAAAGCTATATGTGCTGAATTTTAAATAGCCTGAAAATCATTGATTTCAAAATTCTGGGGACATACCAATTAGCTTCGCGTATTGCAAAATGACGTTGATAGTAGAAAATGATTTTTTTAGAAACGCAAGGCGGGACACACCAACACCTCCTAGAAGAAGGAAGGCCTCAACACGGATAAATTTAGTAGTCCGATGTGACGAAGTTAACTGCGCAGTTGATGAAAAATAAGAAAGATGTCATTATGTTCGGGGTACTAAGCTGCGCAGTGGTTGAAAATACGAAATATGTCATTACGTTTGGACTACTAAAGGATATTTATGGTAACCCGTGCTGAGTTCTACTCTTTCTAGGAGGTGTTGGACACACTCTGAGGAGGCAAGTGATAAGAATAGGGCATACAGATGGCGAATTCCTCTACTTTTGCGTTGGGATACGCAGAGGTGATGTGCGCATGCTAATGCAGTCTGCCTCTAGTATTTCTCTTACTAACCGCTTGCTTCCTCAGAGCACCAAGCTTGTTTTGATATTTTTCATCCCACTATCCGCATACTATTTTTGATTTCAATTTTAGCAAGGATTCTAGAAGGATATATTGAGAGCAGTATAAGCCCTGTATGATTTCACATTGCTTAGTTCCTTTTTTCGAAATATTAGGTAGGTTTACGTTCATTTTGAGTTCATTGTCTTTGTCATCAAATATCTATACTCAATATCACTTTTCATATGATTGAAACTGTGGTATAATCATCGTACTTGATTCGAGAAGTTCATGCTCTGGCGAACCTGAAAATTTCAACATACGCTCAAAGTATTTTTTGTAATCTTTTTGCACTGAACTGAATTTAAAAAATGTGATCATCGTAAGATACTTTGTTCTCTTCTTTTCTTTTTCTCTTTTTCATAATCTGCTTTACGTTTTTCTTCAGCTATTACTTGCTCGATTATTCTTGAATGTTTTTAATTTTGTTGTTAAGTTTTTATTAAAGTTATGTTTAAATTTAGCATTTCTCCTTTTTATTTATCTTTGGCGACAGACTTAACTAAACATACAGACTTATAATAAACGCAACCGATTTCTCGCCAAAGATAAGTAGTGACCCGGTTTTTTTGGATTTAACGCCTTTATTCCAGTTTGTGGATTGAATTCTTCACGCCTGCAATTGTACAACATCAAAATTTTCCATTGAAATTTTCCAAAATACTTTAAAATATGCCATTGCCGGAAGATAACAGTTCAGAAGCAGCACCAGTGTCGGAAATATCAAGAATAGCAGTCAAACCTCCACCTTTTTGGAAAAATAATCCTAAGTTGTGGTTTGCCCAAATCGAAGCCAAATTTGAAATTTCTGGCATTACAAGAGAAGACACAAAATTTAATCATGTTGTTGCCGCTGTTGAATCTCATATTTTGGATTCCATTCAAGACTTGATTATCAGTCCACCTAGAAGTGATCAATATTCCGTTTTGAAGACACGACTCATAGAAATCTATGCTGAAAGCGTAACTTCTAAATTACGAACTTTATTATAAGGTGTTGAACTTGGCGACCAGCGTCCATCTTTACTGTTAAAACGAATGCAAGATTTAGCGGGAAAGCGTTTCAGCGAGGATTTATTGAAATCATTGTGGCTATATAGACTACTAGCTAATATAAAGTTAGTGTTGGTTGCTTCTAGTGAACAGTTAAATAACTTGGCAACTATGGCTGACCGAATTCTAGAATTCGCTCCTCAAACTTCAGTCAACTCTACTACAGCGGCAGACTTTATACCGAAACATCTAAGCTTAGAATATCAAGTTTCAGAGTTGTCTAAACAAGCTGCTAACTTGATGTAAATTGTTCAAAATCATCAAAATTTTCGTAGGTCTAGAAGTCCATCTTTTAATCGCCAAATTTCACGCAACGGATGCTCTCCTTTCAGACGCCAATACGTTGAACCTGCTAACGAATTCTGTTTCTACCACACCAATTTCGGAGCCTCAGCAAAAAAAAATACAAGAGTCCATGCAAATTTCGAACTGTAACCAGTGACAACTAAAAATTCGGAAAACTAAAAAGGCGGTTGCCTAACGGCCGAAACAATCGCCAGATTGACAGAATACTACTGGCCGACCGTAAGACTAATATCAAATTTCTAGTTGATACAGTAGCTGATGTTTAGTTGCCTCAAAAGATGAAGAAGAACACAAAGTACACCTTAAACTATTATTTCAAAGATTGGTTGAACACGGTTTAACTTTAAACGCTTCTAAATGTATCTTAGGCCAAGACTTTGTTTCTTTTCTGGGATGCTTAATCACACCTGAAGGGGTTTAAAGTACTCCCAGCCAAAGTTGAGACTATTTTAAACCTGCTAAAACTTAAAACAATATCCGAGTTGAGAAGATTCTTGTCAATGCTTAATTTCTATCACCTTTTCATTAATAATGCTGTACAAACCCAAGCTATACTTCATGATTTTCTTAAAAATGCTAAGAAAAATGATAATAAGTTGGTAAATTGGACTGATGAAGCTATATCTGCGTACAAAAAGTGTAAGTGTGACCTCGCCAATTCAGCCACATTGGCATATTTTCCTTCAGCTCATCCAATCTCCATAACAGCCGATGCTTCCGAAGTTTCTTTAGGCGCAGTTTTACAAGTGCAGGTGCCAGATGGTTCACGACCTATTGCTTTTTTTTCAGGGAAGTTAACTCCAGCTGAAAAGAAGTATAGTACTTACGATAGGGAATTATTAGCCATCTACTCTGCCATACGACACTTCAGAGATTCGGTTGAAGGAAAATCTTTTTCTATCTTCACAGATCACCGTCCACTGGTATACGCTTTTAGGAAGAATCATGATACTTGTTCGCCAAGGAAGTCAAGACAACTCGACTTTTCCCAATATACCACAGACATTAAGCGCGTGTCCGGAGCTGACAATGTGGTAGCTGCTACCCTGTCTAGGATAAACGATATTTGTCTGGCTAATGCAAATCTGGAAGATATTGCTAAAGCTCAACAGGATCACCAGAAGCTACAGAACCTATTGGCACATTCATCTTCGTCATTTCAGTTACAGAAAATGGAAGTTCAGCCAAACGTTTTCCTCTACTGTAACGTGTCAAACGACCTTGTGCGACCGTATGTGCCTATCAATTATCGAAAGATTATTTTTGACAGTTTGCATGGTATCTCACACCCAGGTATCAATAGCACTAGAGTACTGATCAAGCAGAGATTTATTTGGCCATCAATAAGCCGAGATATTGCACACTGGACACGTTCTTGCATAAACTGTCAAAAGTTGATGGTTCAAAGACATACTAACGGTCCCTTGCAGAGTTTCAAGCTGCCTGATCACAGGTTCGAACACATCTTTATTGATTTGGTTGGACCTCTCCTACCTTCAGAAGGCTATCGTTACTTACTAACCTGCATTGATCGCTATACTCGATGGCCTGAAATCATACCCATCTCTGACATATCTGCTGAAACGGTTGCAAAATGTTTAGTTACTAATTGGATTTCCCGGTTTGGAGTACCAGTTGTAATAACAAGCGATCAAGGCCGACAATTCATTTCAAAATTGTTTGCCAATCTGTCTTCCATGTTGGGAATAAAAAGAATACGTACTACGCCGTATGATGCTATGGCGAATGGTATGATCGAGCGCCTGCATAGAACCTTAAAGCAAGGTATTATGTGCCACAACAAACTTCGATGGACCGAGACTCTTCCTATCGTTTTACTAGGAATCAGATCAGCATTCAAAGATGACTTGAAAGGCTCTTGTTCTGAAATGGTTTACGGAAAAGGTTTACGCTTACCTGGCCAATTTTTTAACCCTTCCACAAAACCCATTGAAGAGTCTACTTTCATTGAACCCTTGCGGGAGACAATGGAAAAGCTTACACCCGTTCCTGCTTCTGATCATTCTCGTCAATCCTGTTTTGTGCATCCTGCCTCAAAGGATTCTACTCTCGTTTTCATTCGAAAAGATTGGGTCAAACCTCCGTTGACCCCTCCATACGACGGACCTCTCTCGACAAGGTAAGCATTTCACTCTAAAATTTGGATCCCGCATAGCTATAATTAGTATAGATTGTCTCAAGCCTGCCTTTTAGGAAACTTCCATTCCTTTGAATTCTTCAAAATTCGAATCTCAACCTCAAGTGTTTACCAGAAGTGGTAGACGTGTAAAATTTAGAATTCCCTAGCTCCATACCTCCGGTATTTGGAGGGGGAGTTTCTGTGGTGTAATCATCGTATTTGATTCAAGAAGTTCATGCTCTGGCGAACCTGAAAATTTCAGCATACGCTCAAAGTATTTTTTGTAATCTCTTTGAACTGAACTGAATTTAAAAAATGTGATCATCGTAAAACTTCGTTTCCATCGAAACCATCGTGATACTTAGTTCTCTTCTTCTCTTTTTCTCTTTTTCATAATCTACTTTACGTTTTTCTTCAGCTATTACTTGCTCGATTAAGTTTAAGTTTTTATTTAAGTTATGTTTAAATTTAGCATTTCTCTTTTTTAATTATCTTTGGCGACAGACTCAACTAAACAAGCAGACTTATAATAAACGCAACCGATTTCTCGCCAAAAAACAAACAAATTAAAGAATTATGAATATATATATATATATATATATATATATATATATATATATATATAATTTTTTTTAAAAGTTCCAATGGCAGGGAAAACAAACAATAACACAAAAGAACAATAAAAGTAGAGAATAACAAAAGACCAAAGTCATCTTCCCAAAAGCTCTCTCGCACCCGGTCTCCGAGTCCAGTCCGTGGAGCCTCCTACAGCAATGGTGGTGCTCTCCATTCATTGGTGCTCCAGAACCGCACAGTTGACACTGAGGGTGGTCATAAATACCCATACGATGCAGGTGTTCTCCTAGACAATCATGGCCTGTTAGGAGTCTAAAGGTGGCTACTGCATCTCGGCGAGGCTTATCTGGCACTGCCTTAATATCTGTCTCGCTCCAGTTCTTATTCCTTATGCTTTCTCGTAGGTCAGCAAAGGCATTCATTTTCATTATGTTTTTTATATGTAGTTTTATGGAATGGAATGAAAGTCCAGAGCAACTTGGCTGAAGGATTTGTGTTCCCTTGCGAGCAAGAAAGTCAGCTTGCTCGTTACCATACATGTTACAATGGCTGGGAATTCACTGGATGACTACTCTTTTGTTTTTTAGTGCCAAAAGTCTGATAAGTCTCCGACACTGAAGCACTTCATCCGACAAAGTGTCTCCCTGTGAGCCGACTCCTTGGATTGCAGCCTGGGAATCTGACAGCAGTACAACTTTTCCAAATTTTGAATGGATGGCCTACAGTTCTTTCAATGCAATATAAAGAGCATGTACTTCGCCATCGAAGGCCGTTTTGTATTTCCCGGCAAATGCGTAGAAGGAAAAGAGATCAGAGAAAACACCAGATCCAGCAGCCATATGCGAGTCAGAGTAAGAACCATCTGTATAAACGTGTAGCCATAGATGTTCTGGACACTCAGTATATATAGTCTCCTACGCAAGGGATTTTAAAATTTCAGGAGCTGTTTGTTTCTTTATAATATAATTTTTAAGATTTAGGTTTGATATAATTTCCTCTGATTCGATAGGGTTTTGTGGTTTTAAATTATTTTTAATCACATTGCCAAATTCAAAATTTTCTTTCAAAGACTGAACCTTTTGAATGAATCCAAGTTGCGTTTTCAGGTTTCTCTCTTTAGCTTGATAATTAGTCCAAAAGGGGTTTTAACTTCTAATGAGTTTCTCAAACAAGAGCAAGGCCCGATCTTCAATAATGGCTTGAACAGGTCTGTTATTTCTTAAAAGTACTAATATATATATATATATATATATATATATATATATATATATATATATATATATATATATATATATATATATATATACACGGTCAGACCTCGATATAAGGTCACCCCTAGGGACATCGCAAAAGTGGCCTTATAAGCTTATAAGCGGGGTGACCCCTTTTAACCGATTCATTAGCAGTTCGTAACTAAGCATGTAAATAGTACACATTATGATTTTTAAAAATGGAACGAAACAAACGAGAAAAAAAAAATATTTAAGTCAATAAATTTTAACAGAATTAGAAAAGAATTAAAGAAAGTTAGATGTTTAAAAAACAATTTAACTTAAAATAAAGCTGTTTACAAATTTCCTCAAAGTGTACAGTCCGCGAAAAAAGAAACGAATCACCCTGAATAACTTTCGTTCTAATGATCGGATTTTCATGAACTATATGTCAATCTTAATGGTTCCTGGGGGTGACCTCAAATATGCTACATATTTGGAATCTTGACCCTTGAAATAGGGGGGGGGGTAGACAAAATTTCGAAAAAATTGGATCGTAAATTGGGTCGCAATAAAGAATTATATATATGGCTAAAGCAGCCTTTCTCAACCTTTCAGTATTCGCGGTCCAGTTTTCAATCAAAATTTTCATCGCGCCCCCTACTTACAGTAAAATGTATACAACAATAATGTATATTGAGTATTTTGAATTCCGTCTCTAAATTATTCTTAACTAACTGCCAATGCTGGCAACGATTCTGGTATTTTCTTGTAAATTTTGGTATTTTTATACTAGTTATGGGTTAGGTTAGTTAACTCTAGGATGATTATTTAACTCTTACTTGTTAGTTAATCCTTTTGAAAAAAAATTAACTCAGTAATTCTTGATTAACTCTATTAATTAACTCAAGAGAATCGCTAGTGACTTCACACAATAACTATCAATGTAAAATCAATAAACAAATTCAGGGGTCTGTCCAGGCCGAATTTACTACCGTTTAGCGGAACCTTCACAAATTCAACTTCAGGAAAAACGGTCGTTTCACAAAATACTTTTTCTTAAAATTTTACTTTTGCATCCCTTAAGTAACGATAAATCCATATTTTTAACATATTTTTGTGTTGAATTCTTAATATAGTTTTTAATTTTTCACAAATTATGTCTAAATTTTCACAAAATAGGAACCTCTGAGAAAAACCTAGACAGACCCTGAAATTATACACTCTAAGAACAAGTATCTTTTTTAAAGTCTGGAAACTTGTTCCTACCAGCAAGACACTTAAAATGCCTTTTTAAAAAACGTTTGATAGTGCAAGTGTTTTTTTAAAGAAAATTTGAGTAAGTGAAAAAGTGATTTCAATATATGGCTCACCTTTGGAATCTGTGGGAAACCTTAGGCTCCGAAGCTACAATTTTGAAATTGTACTATAAAATAAATGAAATTTTATTTTACAATTAAAAGTATACGTGGTATGTATTAGAGATAGGTGTAAGATGTTACAGAAATAAATTCAGCCACACAGACTTAATCAGAAAATTAGGAAAAATCCTCAAAGCCAAGCCTCTTGGCTTCCCACCTTAAGCTTTAATTTTTTAAGTTTTTTCACTTCAATAAGTTACTAAATATGTCGATATGTATTTTGTTTTCTATGTGTATGTGCGCCTTTCTTTCATCCAGTTAATCAATTTTTTTAAATAATATTTTCTGTTGAGTATTCCCGCGCCACCCCTCTAGTGTGCTCGCGCCCCCCTAGGAAGGCGCGCCCCACAGGTTGAGAATCGCTGGGCTAAAGTTTAAAAAAATGTCAAATTACCTCGCCATAGAAAGTTAAACAATTTAAAACAACCATAAAGAAACTCAATGAATGACAAGACGTCATAATATTGTGTGTATATATAATATATTGTGTATATATTGTGTGTATATATATATATATATATATATATATATATATATATATATATATATATATATATATATATATATATATATATATATAAACATATATAACATATATATATGTTTATATATGTATATATATATATATATATATATATATATATATATATATATATATATATATATATATATATATATATATATATATATATATATATATATATATATATATATATATATATATATATATATATATAATTGTACAAGAGTAAATTTTACTTGCATTTTTATTTTATTGTTAAAGGTCATTTCATTCTGACAATTACATGTTTTTCTTAAATAAGTAGGATTTGTAAATGGCATCCTTACGTATAAATTTCGAAACTGACTTTTGCAAACATGTTTTTCCCTAAGCTCTTCGATTGCGATCAGCTACTTATTTATCACCAAATATGGTTACTAAAGTTTCCTTGTTTTATTCCTTTATTTAAAAACTTATTTTACAATTCTCACCATCACTACCGACATCTGATACGATAGCGTCATTTTAAGTAGAGTTCGTAAGGTCCTTAAGAAGTTAAAAATGTGGGGCGAAACTAAAAAGATGTATTTTATTATGTTTATATTCACCACAACATTCAATATTTAATTTTAAAAATTTAATTTTTTATTTAATGATAACTTTATTATTACTATCGATACTGATACCACAGTGTTCTTATTTTATTAAGGACTTTTAAATGATATGTCAAATCAAAAAAAAAAAGGAGTTTTAAATCTTTTAAAAAATTGTAAGGAAGTTAAATAGGCTTTTGTTAGAAAAGAGCTCCCCACGCCTCAGATAAAAATTACCTTATGAGCGATAAAGATTTTTGAAACGTGAACATTTATCCGATGATCTATAACAAGGAATTCTTATTCAGTGAGCTGGGACTTTGGAAAAGTGACCTTATATGCGGATGACTTTATATCGAGATCTGGCTGTATATATATATATATATATATATATATATATATATATATATATATATATATATATCAACTAAAACTAAACTCAGCGGCGCGACAGCCCTTAGAGGGCCAAGGCCTACTGTGCCCATCTCAGTTTTCTTGACCTTGGGCTCTGGGGCGCAGGAGCAGATGTTCCGGTTAGGTGGTCAGCCGAACGCGAACCCCCAGTGTTTAGTTCCCAAGCATGCTTGGTACTCGGTACTCATTTATCGACCCACTGAATGGATGAAAGGCTGAGTCAACCTTGCCCGGCCCGAGGATCGAACCAGGGACCTGTGGCACGACAGCGCCGGGCGTATATATATATATATATATATATATATATATATATATATATATATATATATATATACACTAAATATTTTTAATTTCAGAAAATAGAAAATAATAGAACAATGCTCTTCAAGAACAAAAATGAACCTTGCTCGTATTATCAATTTAGATGCCAGAATGATAAATGTGTTGAGAGAGGGGACTTTTGCAATGGTAGAGATGATTGTGGAGATAGCTCCGACGAATGGAGCTGCAGTAAGTTGTTAAAAATAAATTTTTACAATATTACTCAACATTTGATGCCTTTTGATGCAATTTCTTTAATATATAAATAAATATCACTTAATTAAAATTCATACTCAATTATATTGAATACATGATTTGGTATATAATCCTAATCTAATTTGAAATTTCTTGTGAGGCTGTATTATCATCTTCATGAGGTACAGTCCGCAAAAAAAGAAAATATATCACCCTGAATAACTTTCGTTGTAATGATCGGATTTTCACGATCTAAGTGTTAATCTTAATGGTTCCTGGGGATGACCTAAAATATGCTAACTAATTTGTGCTAACTATTAATTAAGTTACGAAATCAGACACAAAAACGTGCTTTCTCTGAATAAACATAAATATTTTTTTTACATATTTGGAATCCTGACTCTTGAAATAGGGGGGTAGATAAAATTTTGAAAAAATTGGGTTGTAAATTGGGTCGCAATAAAGGTTTATATATTTGGTGATTGTCCAGAAAGCAACCAAAAAAAGTCGCCGGGGGAAATAAATATTTTAAGATAACCCATAGACAAATTCATAAGAGGAATACTTAATTTTACTAGGTTGCGATGCAACCAAGTATTTATATTAGACTGAATAGTATCGTATTGCGCTGTCGTTTAGCATAATTTCTAACAATTCATTTATTATTTTATTTTATCAATAGAAAAATAAGGAAGTTAATATTAATAGCAGTTTTCTCAATAGCATTATGTACCACTAATTCGAGTAAGTAAAGTTCAACTTTCCCCATTACATTTTACTTCAATTATTTTTAAAATGTTAGTAAAATGCTAAATCTGTTAAAATTTTAAATCTTCTCTTATTTTAATCCAATTAGACAGTTTTGTTGATACTCGTGAAATGATACTCGTTGTTGATAATGTTGATACTCATAAAATTAAACTTTCCCTATTACATTTTACTTCAATTATTTTTAGAATGTTCGTAAAAAGTTAAATCCGTTAAAATTTTAAATTTTCTCTTATTTTAATCCAATAAGACATTTTTGTTGATACTTGTGAAATTATAAAGACCCCATTTTCATGGCACTTTCATATTATTGCTATTTTTTTAATATTATCCTTAATTTTGAATTCTAGGATAATTTTTTTTCTTCTTTTTTAGAGTGCCTTTTCTTAGATACTGTTGGACGTTTTTTCAGATTTTTGGGATATTTTTAATCTTTTAGTTCATATTTTCTTTTACATTTTAAAGTATTTCTTGTACATTTTTTTCGGTATTTTATAAATCTGTACATGAAGCATTTTAATAATTTAACCTTTTATTTTGTACATCTTTTAATGAATTTATAGATAAACTAATAAAAGTATCAATACAGTTTTTATCTCTATTGTTGCCTTTTGTAATCTATGGATAAGATTAAGGAGTGTCGTTCAAGACTGAAAGCCTTGTTTATAAAGGATTTTTTATTTTAAGGAGACTTTTTTATTTTAAGGAGACTTTTTTAATAATTTTAAAGTCATGTTTGGGATCATTTAGATCATCAACATCAGCGAATGCTTCCCTCTTAAATAAAGTCACCTTTATTTTGTGCTGTAAATGAACACTAAGAAAACCTATAAGAATCAAACATATATATTAAGGAAGTCATACAATACACATAATTGCAAGGAAGACTCCTCGCCTCCTGCTGTACCTGGATAGGGGGAAAATATCGAACAAATAAAAAAGGAGAAATTATTTGCCCTATCGAAATAAAGCCACTTCTGATTATATGTAATATATACATCATGTTTATATTTCAGTTGAAATGTACAATGTTGCGCACTAGCTACTAAACCATGGAGGTCAATATTATCAATAATATGTCAGGTTTCAATGGTGGCAAATTTCAATTCAGCCACAGACTGAAAAAGCTTCTCTTTTTTTTTATATACACCTATACTAAAGATAGTCCTTCAAGTTTTCTTGGAGATTGCGGACATGATAAAGGGCAGGTGATTCATGACATGCGCTCTATTATCAAAAAAACAAAAAATTTGAAGATTTTTCTATTAAAATGAATGCATTCTCTTGCTGAAAATTGCAGCTTGGGTTAACAATTCTCCCTTCAAATGCCAGTAAATGAGTTCATGGCACTTTTTGGTACCCGGTATCCTTCATGCGTTCTGGGGAAAAAGTCGTGTTAAGTTTACCACCGTGACCGAAACCAATTTTATTCACCGCATTTTTTATTGACATAATTTAAAATTCGAATAAAATATTAGGAAATGTTACTGAGTGGGGGGTGGGGGACAGAATATGACATTATCGAATTTTCAATTCTCGAAAACATTTGAGTCTTTTTATTTTAAAATTTAGATATCGTTATTCAAAATTAAGTTGTTTAAAATGATGTAAGTATTTATATACCATTTAAATCTTTCCACAATATTTTCAAAATTAACCAATAAAAAAAATAAGAGATGTGTACCAATACTATATTTTGCATAAAAATTTATCTCCATCTTTGGGTAAACGAATAACAGTAATGGCTGGATGTTTTTGATTTGTTTAATTAGTCCTGCACTTACGACGAAAAATGAGAAATTAAAAAATAACAAGGGTTGAAACTCTAGGTCGTTATTTTGAACTAAGTACTACGGAAATAGTTCTCCGAAATTACTGAGTATAGTATGTGTTTTTAAAATCCTTGTCAAAAGTAAAATAATAAAAAGTCAACACATTTGGAGTATCAAATTAGTGTGGAAGTGAAGAAAAATTAAACACCACCAAAATCTAACTAATCACTATTGATCGGGACTGTGAATATCAAAATCCCTTGGTCGCCGAAGAAGTTTAATGCAATTGAAAAGCGATTCTTAGAGATTCCACAAGTAACATCACACAATCAAACCGTTTTCAAATTTATTTTATCTCACTTTACCCACAGGTGATTCGACACATTTTGATACCATTTTTTTTTCGTCAGCGTTTACATATTTATTTGTGTCATCTATTGTGTATATTTGTTTTACTTCAATTGTGTCAATGATAAAAAAAGGCATATAAAGAGTGGTGATTGTGTAACACCATGTGTTTATGTCAATTACTTAAAATATATATTAATATTATATCAATTATTTATATGAAATATTGTTTTTGAAAGTGAACGAGTAACGTGAACAAAAGTTATGTCAGACGTTTTTGATCATCGACTTCCGAACATTTTATAATTCTCTTAACCCTTCAATAAAAAGAAATAAAAATAAGGGGAAAAAAAAAGGTTCTTCGTTTTTAAAATAATTTATTTCACTTTGGAAAATTAAAATTTTTCATAAATCAATGAGAAGAATGTGCTTTATGACACTTGGCTAGATTAACAACTTTGTTTCGAAATTAGTTAGTTTCAGTCCGTAATCACCTCGGTGCTCCACCTTCAATTTATTTTAAAAATAAAGAATTAATTATTGGTTAAAAAAAGATAATAATTGAAAAAATATGCTGGAATCAAAAAGTAAATAACACGTATAATCTGTTATGAAAACCTTACGATATTGTGATTACAAATGGCATTCCAAGCGTGTATATAAGGAGATTTAAATAAAGACTACGTCAAACTTCATCTATCAAATGGTACCTCAAAATTAAATTAAGGTAACATGACTTATTTACTAGTGAATTGGTATTTTATATTTAAAGTAGTGGTTACACCACAATACTCTCTTTCAAGAATTTTGTCTTTCATAGAATTCAATGAACGTATACTACTAATTGATTTATGTTGTTTATTTAATTATTTTATTTTTATACCTTCACTATTTTTTTCTTTCTTTTATTGGCTGGGAGAACTGTATTCACTTCACCGGAGTTATGAGTGTTAATTTGTGAGAAAATTAACTATTTAATGTGGATCATTTATCAATGTTAGTGCATATCACGTCCGGCTGCAGGTAGGTCAATATTAAGGGGATATAATTATCGACTATGTCAACCTTCTTCTGTCTATAGGTACCTCAAGGTAGAATCAAGTTAACTTGTCTTATATACCAGTTAATTGGTATTTAATACTCATAGTGGTAATTACGCCACATATCAGATTTTCAGTCATTAAATTTGCGATTGAATAGCATGAGTATTCATTCTTCAACCGCTAATTGACCCCTAGATCAAATCACTTCGTAATTAAACTACATCGGCTCACTTCAGTGACCCCAGAGCATGTTGAATTTCTTATTCCCATTCAAAATTCGTCTCTTCCTTTTGAGATTACTGCCCAAAAGAGAGACCATTGTTTGTATCAGATCAATCAACCGCTGCTGTTCAAATGATGATTGTCCCAGAGGCGAATTATGCTGCAGAGAAAATTGTGGAAACAAATGCAAGACACCTTCCTCTATACCTACAAATGGCCGAAATGTTGTACCGGTCGAAGGATGCCGAATTGACCCTTTCTGAAGCATATTTTAACTATGGATTCTAAGCAATACACTGTTTTAAATAATTTTGAGACTTTTTGTTCCAGAATTAGTATTTTTTGATAGATTTTCTTTTGATTTCATAATTAGTATTGATTTTTTTCTTTCTCAATTTCTTAAATATTTAAAATATTTACTGATGGTTTATCAAAAGATATTGATAAAAGTTTTGATTTAATTTGTGATCTTACTTGCATTATTTATAAAAGTTTCCTTAATCTACTGTTTTTTTTTTAGTTCTTCATAAAGTTCTTAGAAATACATTATTATATTCTAGATTTCTAAAAATGTACATTGAAATAATTTTTACGTTTTTAGCAGACTTACAAAGTTCTGAAAGACGCTGATATACAGTATGCAAATTATACTTTATTTTTAGATTATTAAGAAACATTTAACCCCAAATCTTATTTTAAAGGAACCCTTCTTTTGAAGAATGCTCTTTTATAAACAATCGAAACTATAGTATGTCCATTTCTATAATTAATTTTTGCTTAATTCGCGTTGATTTTTTACTTTAGTTTACGTAGTACGAAGTATACCCGATATTTTTACATGTTTTCTTGCATGATTGACACATTCATTAATGCTAGTAAAATTGCAAAACTTTAAACCTCTCCAATTGTTTCAACATGTCTGTTTTTCAGTTTTGTGAATAGATCTATCAGCCAATACACGAAAAGCAGCTGTGATATTTTGGTATGTATTCCCAGTGTCTGGTGCAGCCCTTTTTCCTCCAATACAGAGTGAAATAAGGTTTACGCTTTTAAAAAGTTGAACTCGCTTTGTTATGGTTCATATAAACCAGGATTAAATTATTTATTCATAAACAGAACTTAGGCTACTTATTATATAGGCTACATATTTACCTTAACACAGGATGAATAAATGAAGCATTGATTTATGAGAAGTGTATTATTTAAAAACGCCGTTGCGAAAGCTTATAGTTGTATCAAAATTAAATCAAATTTAGCATATGACGTTTCGTCATTTTAGTACTGCAATATTTACCCCACTAATAAGAAAACTGACAAATACTGAAATAATAAAAAATAATTGAATTTGGAATTAATCATTCCAAGTTTTTCAAATTTCAGTTTTGGTCTAAAACCTTGCATACTAACATAAACAAAAATCTCATGGTATCCGAAAATACATAAAACAAAGGGGTTTTTAAGTTACGTTTTAATAATTAAATATAACTATTCAGCTTTAAACAACAAAATCGATTCCATTCACATTCATTTCTCACTTTTAGCTGACTCGAAACAATATCCGATAGCACATACTTGAACGAAATAGTTATCAAAATTTGCATAATCTCTAAAAAATAATTATTTATTTTTGATTGACCTCACGCATCAGATAAATAATCGTTAGATTTGCATGATTAATAAGGAATGGAAGTACATTTTTGCAACATTTTTTAACTATCAAGTGATTTAAAATGTTTCCACGTAAAATTACAGGCAGAATGTCTATTATATTTCTGCTCCTTAATCTATTTTCTATTTTGACCATCATAAGCTGCGACAGCTCCTCGCAAATTCCAGGTATAAAGGCAGGTTAGTGTATTTCCCATTTTATGACATATATTTTCTATTAAAATTGAAGAAGTGAGTTGAGGAAAATGTATGGCCTAATTATCAGAAGTATTACGTTACTTCTGAAAGTAATAAGTATTTATTTCACATTAAAAAATGCGTCCTAAAAAGAGATGAAGTTAGTCTGAAAAAATGATGTGCTGCCTTTTTATTAGGAGCATTATATTCCTCCATTATATTATGCCCAAAAAATGATTAAATTTTTTTTATTTCCTACGAAAATAAACAATATTTTCAAATAAGTAATAAAAAATTTTAAAAATGAAAATAATTGTTCACCTATAAAAAGCTATTGTTTATATATATAGTCTTATTAACTTATATGGTCTTATAAATCTTAAAATGATCTTACAATCTTTCATCTTATAAAGAAAGTAGATTGAAAAATACTTTTTTTAGGTTGATAGACATAAGTTAGTAATGTTTAATGTGGATTGAAAATTGCTATAGCGTTGATAAAAGTTACTTTTGTTTATAAAATAATAAGAAATAGACCCAGTATTAAGGTAAATACTCCGCTTACATTATATTAAAAATGCTTTACTTGTTCTTTTTCTGAAAAATTTTGCCATGATGAATCAAAATCCATGATATCCATGAATTCATCAATGATATGATCCATCCATGATGATCCAAAAATATATAATTTGCCTGGTACTAAGATAAAGGATGCATCCGTGATTACAATAAATAATTCAGGGATAAAAATGTCATAGGCTAATCGTAAAATCTATCTCTTTGTAAACTGTTACAGCCATTTCATATTGCGCCAGGTTAATTAGAACATTTCTAATCATCACAACAAGAGCCGTGGTGGCTCAGGGGATAGAGCGTTTGCCTTCCAATGAGATGATCTAGGTTCGAATTCCAGGGATTGCTGATCGATATGAATTCCGCGCCCAGCTTGCAAAGACCACAGTGTTGACATAAGCTATCCTCAGTGGTAGACGGATCATGAGTTAGAGTCCCCTTGCTGTCAGACTAACCGTGGAAGGTTTTCGTGGTTTCCCTTTCCGTGTAATACAAATGCATCTAAGTTCCTTCAAAAAGTCCATCACGAAGATATATTTCTCCCAATACTTGATCCAGGAGTTCCCTTGTCTTCTGGATTGAGTTCGAAATTTCAAGGCTACGGAGTTGAACATTATTAGTTGTAAACTAAAAATTGGATCTGCTGCTCCACAATGGTTATGAAATCATCATGACACGTTTTAGAATTATTGCAATGATAGCAGATACTTTTAAAGTAATAAAAAATTTGACTTCAACCTTATTTATCACAGGCAATATAAGTCCATGAAAATGTTTTTTGACTAGTTCAAAAATAAATCATTTACTCCTAAATTATACAGTCTCACTATACTTTGCAGACGAATTCCCGGAATAATACAATGCTCATTTCATTACGTTAAAATTTAAACCAATTCCTACACTGTGCTGAATTTTAAATAGCCTGAAATTCATTGATTTCAAAATTCTGGGGACATTACCAATTAGCTTCGCGTTTTGCAAAATGACGATGATAGTAGAAAATGATTTTTTTTAGAAACGCAAGGCGGGACACACTCTGAGGAGGCAAGTGGTAAGAACATGGCACACAGATGGCAAATTCCTCTACTTTTGTGTTAGGGTACGCAGAGATGATGTGCGCATGCTAATGCAAAAGTATTGGAAGCTGCCTCTATATGTCTCTTACTAACCACTTGCTTTCTCAGAGCATCAAGCTTGTTTTGATAAATTTCATCCCACCTTCCACATACTATTTTTGATTTCATTTTTAACAAGGATTCTAAGGGAATATTCTGAGAGCGGTAAACCCTGTACGATTTTACATTGCTTAGCTCCTTTTTTCGAAATATTAGGTAGGTTCACGTTCATTTTGCGTGCATTATTTTCGTCATCAAATGCCTATACTCAATATCACTTCTCATATGATTGAAACCAACAAATTGAAGAATGATACGTTTTGATGCAGGAATGATCCATTTCAGTATAACCGAACGACCTAATTTCGTAGAAGCTTGTTGCACTCTAGTCTAACTCAGAATAAGAAAGCTCATATACAAAACTTGAGGCTTATATGTATGTCATAGTAAACCTTTTAAGTAACTAAATATTTTTAATTTTAGAAAATGTTAGAACAAGGCTCTTCAAGAACAAGAATGGACCTTGCTCGTATTATCAATTTAGATGCCAGAATGATAAATGTGTTGAGAGAGGGAGCTTTTGCAATGATAGAAATGATTGTGGAGATAACTCCGACGAAAATAACTGCAGTAAGATTTTAAAAATAAATTTAGTTACTCAATATTTGTGGCCTCTTAATGCAATTCTTTTAATATATAAATAAATATCCCTTAATTAAAATTCATACTCAATTATATTGAATATACATGATTTAGTATATAATCCTAATCTAATTTGAAATTTTTTATGCGGTTGTATTATCATTATCATGAGGTACATCAAAAATGTTTAAACATGTTTAATTTTAGACCTTTTAATTTTGTTTTTTTAATTTATGCCTCCTAAAAATTGCTTGCATTTCAGTGAAATAAACATATTTTTTCCTTCTTATAACTTTCTTTATATCGCGTATTCAAATTGTATGTTTCTTTTTGTTTTCTTGCCTTCGATCAAACTGTTATAACTATGGGTTACTGTATAACAAATCATGTCATAAGTATAATCTTCGTCATACACTTTAAAAGTATATTTACTTTATCTGTGTGTGTATTTAGAATAACAATGATTTTTTATTTATTTTCTCTTGATATAATGTAAAAAATTTCTCAAATAAACACTCATTTTAGATACTGGCTCATGCCGAAATGGAAAGGGAATAGCATGTGGAACTGGTCATTACTATTTGAACTGTATCCCAGAAGCATGGGAATGCGATGGAATTAAAGATTGTACTGACGGGCAGGATGAAAGAAGATGCGGTAAGATGAAAGTACATATTTAAGTGTCATGGAAATAATTTAATGTGTATTTTTTATTTTAAAAACACTCCCCCGAAAGTAAATGCAAAAATTTTTACACTATGTTATTTTCTAAAAATACACATTGTTTGCACTTCCCATTTTAAGAACATAGTTTGTCTAAAGTAAGAACTCCCCTGGCCATTCATCTGGACCATGGCGGTGACTATGATAACGAGAAATGACTATTTCAAGTCTGGTCACTGTTTAGGACAGATTTTGGTTCGGGTCGGCGAGAGAAAAGGAATCTTTTTATTCAGTCTATTGTGTTAGCCCTAGAGTG